>CM053742.1:64849779-64873361 GCA_028658305.1 Pachyuromys duprasi
TATCTTTTATGTGCTCTTGTATTCGGTTTGCAAGTATTTTATTGAGTATTTTTGCATCAGTGTTCATAAGACGGATAGTTCTGAAGTTCTCTTTTTTTGTTGGATCTTTGTGTGGTTTAGGTATCAAGGTGACTGTGGCTTCAGAGAAAGAGTTCGGTAATTTTCCTTCTATTTCTATTTTGTGGAATACTTTTTAAAGAATTGGTGTTAGGGCTTCTTTGAAGGTCTGGTAGAATTCTGCACTAAAACCATCTGGCCCAGGGCTTTTTCTCGTAGGGAGGCTGTTGATGACTTCTATTTCCTTGGGGGATATATGTCTATTCAATCTTCCTATCTGATCTTGGCTTAAGGTAGGTAGGTGGAATCTCTCAAGAAAATTGCCATTTCATTTGGATTTTCAAGTTTTGTGGCATATAGGCTTTGGTAGTAAGACCTAATGATTGTTTGGATTTCCTCAGTGTCTGTAGTTATGTCCCCCTTTTTGTTTCAGATTTTTCAGATGTGGACTGTTCCTCTGCCTTTTTGTTAGTTTGGCTAGGGGCTTGTCTATCTTGTTGATTTTCTCAAAGAACCAGCTCTTGGTTTCATTGATTCTTTGAATAGTTTTATTTGTTTCTAATTGATTGATTTCAGCCTTGAATTTGATTATTTCCAGCCTTCTGCTCCTCTTAGGTGTATCTGCTTCTTTTTTTTTTTTTTTTTTAGAGCTTTCAGTTGGGCCATTAAGTTGCTTGTATGAGACGTTTCAAATTTCTTCTTGAAGGCACTTAATGCTATGAACTTTCCGCATAGCACTGCCTTCATTGTGTCCCGTATGTTTGGGTATGTTGTGCTTTCATTTTCATTGAATTATAGGAAGTGTTTTATTTCTTTCTTAATTACTTCCCTAACCAAGGTGTTCTGAGTACAGAGTTGTTCAGTTTCCATGTATGTGCAGGCCTCTTGCTATTTCTGTTGTTGTTGAGGTCGAGCTTTATACCATGATGGTCAGATAGGATACAAGGGATTACTTCAATCTTCCTGTATCTGCTGAGGCTTGCTTTGTGACCAACTATATGGTCTATTTTGGAGAAGGTTCCATGAGGTGCTGAAATGAAGATATACTCTTTTGATCTAGGATGAAAGGTCCTGTATACATCTACTAGGTCCATTTGATATAGGGTGTCTGTGAGTGCCCTTGTTTCTCTGTTTTGCTTCTGACTGGATGATCTGTCCCTTAGTGAGAGTGGAGTGCTGATGTCTCCCACTCTTAAGATGTTGGGATCAATGTGTGATTTCAGTTTTAATAATGTTTGATTTACATATGTAGGTAGTCTTGTATTTGGGGCATAAATGTTCAAAACTGTGATGTCCTCCTGTTGAAATTTTCCGTTGATGAGAAGGAAATGCCCCTCCTCATCTTTCTTGATTAACTTTGGTTGAAAGTCTATCTTATTAGATACCAAATTGTTACCCCAGCTTGTTTTCTGGGTCTATTTGCTTGGAAAATGGTTTTACAGCCCTTTACTCTGAAGTAGTGTTTATCTTTGTTGCATAGGTATGTTTCTTGGATGCAGCAGAATATTGGATCCTGTTTCAGCAGCAATTCTGTTAGTCTGTGTCTTTTTATTGGAGAGTTGAGTCCATTAATGTTGATAGATATAGTGACCAATGACTGTTAGTTCCTTTTATTGTGGAGTTGGTGGTCTTACTGTGATTCATTGCTTTTTTGTTGTTGTTGTCATTGGGAAATTACCTGTATCCTATAGTTTCTTTGGTGTAGTTGTTTCCGTTGGTCTGAAGTTTTCTTTCTAGTACCTTCTGTAGGGCTGGGATGCTGTGTAGGTACTGCATGAATTTTGTTTTGTCATGGAAAATTTTGTTCTTTCCATCTATGTTCATTCAAAGCTTTGCTGGGTATAGTAGTCTTGGTTGGCATCTGTGTTCCCTTAATGTCTGCATGCCTTCTGCTCAAGTCCTTCTGGCTTTCATAGTTTCTGATGAGAAGTCTGGTGTGATTCTGATCGGTCTACCTTCATGTGTTACTTGACCCTTTTCCCTTTTTGCCTTTAATATTTTTTCTTTGTTTTGTAGGTTTAGTGTTTTGACTATGATGTGATGAGAGGTATTTCTTTTCTGGTCTAGTGTATTTGGTGTTCTGTAGGCTTCTTCTGTTTATGGACATTTCTTTTTTTAAGTTGGGAAAATTTTCTTCTATAATTTTCTTAAAAATATTTTCCGGTCCTTGGAGCCTGGAGTCTTCTTTTTCATCTATTACAATTATTAGGTTTTTTGTTTTGATGGCATCCTTAATTTCTTGGATGTTTTGTGCTTGGGATTTTTCAGATTTTTTATTTTCCTTGAATGAGGAATCCATTTCAGCGAGCGTATCCTCAGCTCTAGAGATTCTGTCTTCCCTCTCTTGTATTCTATTGGTGATGCTTACCTTTGTGGTTCCTGATCTTTTCTCTAAGTTCTCCAGTTCCAGGTTCTTCTCCCTTTGTGTCTTCTTTATAGGTTCTAATTCCGTTTTCGTGCTTTGTACTGTTTCCTTCAAGAGATTGACTGTGTCTCTTATTTTGGTTTTTTCCTCTCTGTTTATCTTTAATTGTTCCTCTATGTGGGCAGTTAAATTCATCTCCGTTTCTTTGAGGGCATTGTTCATTTCCTCTTTTTGTCTCTCTTTTTGTTCCTCCAATATCTGCATAATCATAGCTTTAACATAATTTTCCTGTGGCTCTGCTGAATTAAAATATCCACTGCTTTTGGGTGTTTCTGGTGGGGCCATGGTGTCCTGATTTTTGTTGGGTGAGTTGTTTCGCCAATTTCTGGGTATTTGTTTATATATAATCAAGGAGCTTTTTGTGCTTTATGGCTGAATTTCAGAATGGAACTGTCAGTCTCTTGTGTCAGGAGTATTCTTCAAGAAGATCAGGGAGTTCCAGAGGTTTGTTAGTGTGTGTTGTGTCTCAGTTGAACTCTACTATGGGTTCTGTGTGCCTGGCTTTGTGCTCTGTGCTAGAAGCTGTGAGCACAGCAGGCTTGTCACCCTTCTGGTCTGGGGGCTTTGCTCCTCACTCTGTGCTAAAGGCTGAGTGTCCTGGTTTGAGATGTCAGCTCGGGGCACTGCTCTCTGCCCTGGGCTTGCTGCTAAGGGCTCTCCCCTGGACTGGAGGCTTGGCGCCCCCTTCTGTACCAGGGGCTGTGCACCACAGTCTGAGATGATATTTGGGGCACACACAGTGGGTCTGGATTGGTTGCAGGCATTGCTGAGCAGTGTGTGTCCGCTGTATGCAGGCCTGTCTGAACTGGTGCCCAAGGCCTTCTCAGTCTGGCCCTTGGACACACACATGGACTGAGGTGGTTGCTGGTGGATCTGAGCAGTGTGTACCCACAGTGTGCAGGCCAGTCAAAACTGTCTCCTAGGCCCTCTTAGTCTGGTCTGTGTACACACACACACACACACACACACACACACACACACACACACGGACTGAGGTGGTTTCCAGTGGGGACAATAGGTGTGCGCCTGTCATATGCCTGCTGGTTGAAGCAGAACCTGGGTCCTTCCCAGACTGGCCAGTGAACACACACACACACACACACGGACTGAGGTGGTTTCCAGTGGGGACAATAGGTGTGCGCCTGTCATATGCCTGCTGGTTGAAGCAGAACCTGGGTCCTTCCAAGACTGGCCAGTGAACACACACACACACACACACACGGACTGAGGTGGTTGCTGGTTGACCCGAGCAGTGTGTGCCCACAGTGCAGGCCAGTTAAAACGGTCTCCTATGCCCTCTCCGTCTGGTCCTTGTACACACACACACACACACACACACACACACACACTCGGACTGAGGTGGTTTCCAGCGGGGACGATAGGTGTGTGCCTGTTATATGCTTGCAAGTTGAAACAGAACCCGGGTTCTTCTCAGACTGGCCCATGGACTCACACACAGGCTGAGGTGGTTACTGGAGGACCCGAGAAGTGTGCACCCGCAGTGTGCAGTCAAAACTGTATCTAGGTCCTCCTCCGTCTGGCCCAGAGACTGTGAGGCCTAGTCTGGTATGGCGGCTGCGGGCGCCCAATGCAGCTGCTCATTCAGATCAAAGCTGTGGGCCGCTGGTCACTGGAAGATTTTTCTGGGGAATAACTGGGTACCCCTAGGATTTTCCCACTTGATTTCCTCGCCATAGGAGTTCTGCTCACCTGGCAATCACAAATGCTGGTGTTTTAGGTCCCAGAGTTCAGTCTCCTGGTCACTGCATTGTTTCTGCTGTCCTACTCCTCAGACATGGTGTCCTCTCCTGGCAGCCATCTTGGATCCTCTGCTCCATGTCTGTTTTTATGTCCCCCTTTTTTATTTCTGATTTTGATGATTTGGATAGTGTCCATCTGCCTTTTAGCTAGTTTGGCTAAAGGTTTGTTTATCTTGGTGATTTTCTCAAAGAACCAGCTCTTGGTTTCTCTGAATTGTTCTCTTTCTTTCTAAATTATTGATTTCAGCCCTGAGTTTGCTGTGTCTGCTTTTTTCTTTTCTATTGCTTTCAGCTGTGCCATTAAGTTGCTTGTATGAGATGTCTCGAATTTCTTTTTGAAGGCACTTAGTCTTGTGAAATTTTTTCTTATCACTGCTTTTATTGTTTCCCATAAGTTTGGGTAAGTTGTATCTTCATTTACCTTGAATTCTAGGAAGCCCTTAATTTCTTTCTTACTTTTCTCTCTGACCCCATCATTACTGAGCAGAGCGATGGTCAGTTTCAATATGTGTGTAGGCTTTTTGCTATTTCTGTTATTAAGGTCCAGTATTAGATCATTGTGTTCTGATGGGATACAAGAGATCATTTCAATCTCCACATATCTGTTGATGCTTTCTTTGTGACAAACTATATGATCAATTTTGGAGAAGGTTCCATGAGGTGCAGAGAAAAAAGAATACTCTTTTGTGTTTGAGTGAACCAGATCTGCAGACATCTATTAGGTCCATTTGATTTAAAACCGCTAAGAATTTCTCTGTTTATTTTCTGTCTCAATGATCTGTGCCTTGGTAAGAGCAGGATGTTGAAGTCCCTTACTATTAAGGTGTTGGGATAAGTGTGTGATTTAAGCTTCAATAATGTTTCTTTGACAATTGCAGACCTTCTGTTTGCTGCATTGATGTTCAGGATTGTGATGTCCTCCTGCTAGACTTTTCCTTTCATGAGAATGAAGTATACCTCTCCATATCTTTTGATTAATTTTGATTGAAACTATATTTTTTAGTTATTAGGATAGTTACTCTAGCTTGCTTCTTGTGCCTGTTTGCTTTGAAAACCTTTTTCCGACCTTTCATTCTGAGGTAATGTCCATCTTTGTTGTAGACGTGTGTTTCTTGAATGCAGAAGAATGTTGCATCTTGTTCCTGCAACTATTCTGTTAGTCTTCTTTTTAATTGTAGAGTTGAGAACATTGATCTTAATACATATTAGTGACCAATGGTTATTAGTTTCATTTATTGTGGAGTTGATGGCCTAGACAGAGCTGAACACTGGGAGGACAATATGACAGGCCAATAAACCATGGAACTTATACATGTGCATTACACCAATGAAGAGCACCAGGACCTGCAACCCATCCTGTGATGAAGCCCCAAATTCCAGGCATCTACAAACGCTAGCATCCTATCTATCAAGGCACAATTCCGTGCACACTCCTAGCATTGCTTACCCGTACTTGTGTACCAGCGCCTGTGATCTTTCTCTCTTAGCTACAGCTGAAACACCAGCACACACTCTCAAACAAATGTACCTCTCTCATCTTCCTGAATAATACTTCAAACACCAGAGAAAGATGGACCCAGTCTGAAGTACAGACTCCAGGAACAAAGAGTGAAGGTTATGTATAAGCAGATGGCTAGAGTTCAGCATAAGAACACATGCAACAAAAAACAGGACATCATGGCTTCACCAGCAAACCCCAAAATCAATGGACATTTTAATTAATAGGAAACAAAGGAAAATGATGTAAAAGCTATGATTATCCAGTTATTATATGCACATAAGAAGGAAATGAACAAATCTCTCAAACAAATAGCCACACAAATGGAGGCAAATTAAGAGGAAATGAGAAAAGTTCTCAGACGAACACAGGCAAATACAGTGAAACAAATAGAGGCACAAGTATAGGCACAACTAGTAGCATATAGAAGGGAATAAAAAATATAGAGGCCATCATGGAAAGACAGGAATACATATTCACTCAGATGAAGAAAATGGTGCAAGATATGAAAACAGAATTAGAATAAATTAAGAAAACATAAACAGAGAAAACAGTGGAGCTGACAAACTTAGAGAAAAGATCAGGAACCACAAATATAGCATCATCAATAGAATACAAGAGATAGAAGAGAGAATTTCACGTGCTGAAGACACACTTGGAGAAATTGATACATCTCTCAAAAAAAAAAAAGTAAAATCAGAAAAGTTCCAAACAGAAAACATACAAGAAATCAAGGATTCCATGAAAGAAAAAATCTAAGAATAATAGGAACAAATGAAAAGGAAGATTCCAGGCTCCAAGTTTCAGGAAATATTTTCAAGAAAATCATAGAAGAAACTTTCCCCAACTTAAAGAAAGACATGTCCATAAACATACAAGAGGCTTGTACAAACATCCAATAGACTAGACCAGAAAAGAAATTTCTTGCGTCATATCATAACAAAACATGAAATCTACAGAACAAAGAAATATAATAAAAGCAGCAACAGAAAAGAGCCAAGTGAGATATAAAAGTAGACCTACAAGAATCACACCAGACTTCTCAATGGAAACTATGAAAGCCAGAAGGGCCTGGGTAGATGTCATGCAGACTTTAAGGAACCACAAATGCCAATCCAGATAATTGTACCCAGCAAAGCATTCAACCAACATGGAAGGAGAAAACATAATATTCCATTACAAAACTAAAATTAACAATACCTACACAGCAACCCAGCCCTACAGAGAATACTAGAAGGAAAATTTCAAACAATAACAGCTACACTGAAGAAAAGCCAGGCTTAGATAAATTCACAACAAAAAATTAATAGAAAACAAGCAATGAATCACAATAACACTACCAACTCCACAATAAAAGGAACTAACATTCATTGGTCACTATTAAATATTAACTTCAATGGAATCAACTCTCTAATAAAAAGACACAGACTACCGTAATGGCTGCAGAGATACATGAAAGTTGAAATAATAACTTGTATTCTATCTGACCATCGTGGACTAAATTGCACCTCAACAGTAACAGAAATAGCAAAATCCTACACACACTTGTAAACTGAACAACTTACTACTCAATTACAGCTGGGTTAGGGAAGAAATTAACGACTTCCTAGAATTCATTGAAAATGAAGGCAGTACATACCCAAACTTATAAGACACAATGAAAGCAGTGCAAAGAGGAAAATTCATTGCACTAAGTGCCTTCAAGAAGAAATTTGAAACATCTCATACAAGCAACTTAATGGCTCATCAGAAAGCCATAGGAAAAGAAGAAGCAGACAAACCCAATAGTTGTAAAAAGCTGGAAATAATCTCATGGCTGAAATCAAGAAATTAGGAACAAATAAAACAATCCAAAGAATCAATGAAACCAAGAGCTGCTTCTTTGAGAAAATCAACAAGATAGACAAGTCTTTATCCAAATTAACTAAATGGCAGAGAGAAACTACAAATTTGCAAAATCAGAAATGAAAAGGGGGATAGAATGACAGACACTGAGGAATTCCAAAACAATCATTAGGTCATACTAAAAAAGCCTATATGCCACAAAATTTGAAAATAGAATTGAAATGGACATTTTTTGATGGATTCCATTTACCAAAATTAAATTAAGATCAGGAAAATAAATAAATAGTACTATATCCGCCAAGGAATAGATGCAGTCTGTAAAAGTCTCCCTTCCAAAAAAAAAAAAAAAAAAAAAAAGAAAAAAAAACAGGGCCAGATGTTTTCACTATAGGATTGTATCAGACAAAGAAGAGCTAACTCTAATACTATTCAAAATATTCCACAAAACTGAAACAGAAAGAACACTACCAAACTTGTTCTATGAAGCCTCTATCACCTTGATCACTAAACCACACAAAGACACAACGAAAAAGAGAACTTCAGACCTATCTCTCATATGCACATTGATGCAAAAACACTCAATAAAATTCTTTCAACCTGAATCAAAGGACACATAAAAGATATCGTCTACCATCACTAAGTAGACTTCATCCCAGGCAAACAGGGATGGTTCAATATATATAAATCTATCAATGTAATCTGCCACACAAACAAACTGTAGGAGAAAAACTGCATGATCATCTCCTTAGATGCCAAACAGGCATTTGACTAAATCCAACAACCATTCATTTTTAGAGTCTTGGAGAGATCAGGGATACAAGGCACATGCCTAAACATACTAAAGGCAATATACAGCAAGCCTATAGCCAACATCAAATGCAATGGAGAGAAACAACTCAATATCACGGAAATCATGGACAAGCAAAGCTGCCTACTCTCTCTAGGCATCTCTTCAACCTAGCACTTGAAATCCTAGCTAGAGCAATAACACAAATAAAGGAGATCAAATGGATACAAATCAGAACGGAAGAAGTCAAAGTATCGCTATTTGCAGATGATATGATAGTATACATGAGCAACCCAAAAAATGAAAGTAGAGAACTCTTCAGCTAAGAAACACCTTCAGCAAAATGACTGAATAAAAAATTAACTCAATTAGATCAGTAGCCTTCCTGTATACCAAAGACAAAAGGGCTGAGAAAGAAATTAGGGAAACAACACACTTCACAATAGCCACTAATAACATAAAGTACCTTGGTGTGTCTCTAACCAATCAAGTGAAAGGCCTGTTTAAAAAAAAAGAAAAAACTTTCAAATCTCTAAAGAAATATATTAAGGAAGATATCAGAAGATGGAAAAGATCTCCATTGCTCATGCTTTGGCAGCAGTAACATGGTGAAAATGTCCACCCTCAAAAGCAATCTACAAATTCAATGCAATTCCTATCAAAATACCAGTAAACTTCTTTATAGACCTTGAAAGAAAAACTTAATTTCATATGGAAAAACAAAAAATCCAGAATTGCAAAACCAATCTTGTATAACAATGTATCATCTGGAGGTACAGCCATCCCTGACTTTAATCTGTACTACAGAGAAATCATAAAATAAATAAATAAACAAACAACAACAAAACCCTGCATGATATTGGCATAAAAACAGAATAGTGGATCAATGGAATCAAATAAAAGACCCTGAAATAAACCCACACACCTATGGATAATTGATTTTTGACAAAGAAGCCAAAACCATACAATGGAAAAAAGACAGCATCTTCAACAAATGGTACTGGTCTAACTGCACGTCTTCTTGTAAAAAACTGCAAATATATCCATATTTACCAACCTGCACAAATCTAAAGTTCAGCTGGATCAAAGACCTCAATATAAAACCAGACACACTAAATCTATTATGAGATAAATTGGGAAAAAGTCTAAAATTCATTGGCACAGGAGACAACTTCCTGAACAGAACACCAACAGCACAGGCTCTAAGATCAACAACCAATAAATGGAACCTCATGAAACCAAAAAGATTCTGTAAAGCGAAGGACACTGTTGTCAGAACAAAGTGACAGCCTACAGAGTGGGAAAGGATCTTCAACAACCCTATATCTGATAGAGAGCTAATATCCAGAATACATAAAGAACTCAAGAAGTTAAACAGCAAGAAACCAAATACTCCAATTAAAAAATGAGGTACAGAGCTAGACAGAATTCTCAATAGAGGAATATAAAATTCCAGTTAAACACTTAAGGAAATGCTCAATATCTTTAATCATCAGGGAAATGCAAATCAAAATGACCCCGAGATTTCACCTTAAACCTATCAGAATTGCTAAGATCAAAATTCAAATGATAATGCATGCTGGAGAGGATGTGGAGTAAGGGAAACCTCCTCCATTTATGGTGGGAATGTCAACTTGTACAACAACTTTGGAAGTCAATCTGGTGCTTTTTCAGACTATTAAGAATAGTGCTTCTTTGAGTTCCAGCTATAGTACTCGTAGGCATATATCCAAATATGCTCAAGTACACAACAGGGATATTTGCTCACCCATGTTCATAGCAGCATTATTTGTAATAACCAGAAGCTGGAAACAACCCAGATGTCCCTCAGTTGAGAAATGGATACAGAAATTGAGGTACAGTTACACAACGGAATACTACTCAGCAATTTAAAACAAGGAAATCATGAACTTAACAGTCAAATGGTGGGATCATCCGGAGTGAGCTATCCTAGAAGCAAAAAAGACACTCATGGTATATACTTACTTACAAGTGGATACTACACATATAATATACGATAAACATAATAAAATCTGTACACCTAAAGGAGCTAAACAAGAAGCATTACCCTGGGTAAGATGATCACTCCTCCCTCAGAAAGACAAAGGGATGGATATTGCAAGGAGGAGAAAACAGGTAACAGGACATGAGCCTACCACAAAGGGGGTTTGAAAGACTATCCAGCAGTGTATCATAGCAGATGCTGAGGCTCATAACCAAACTCTGTGCAGAGTGCAGGGAATCTTATGAAAGAAGGGCAATATAATAAGACCTGGAGGTGACAGGAGCTCCCCAAGGACAGCAACAGAACCAAAAAAACTGGGCACAGGGGGTATTTTCTGAGATTGATATTCCAGCCAAGGACCATTCATGGATATAATCTAGAACACCTGTTCAGATATAGCCCATGCCAGCTCAGTATCTGAGTGGGTTCCTATTAGTGGAACAGGAACTATCTCTGACATGAACTCAGTGCCTGGCTCTTTGATCAGCTCCCCCTGAGGTGAGAGCAGCCTTGCCATGCCACAGAAGAAGACAGCACAGCCAGTCCTGATGAGTCCTGATAGGACCTCCCCTATCAGTGGACTTGGAGAGAGGCATGGGAGGAGATGAGGGAGGTAGTGTGGGGATGGGAGGGATTGTGGGAGGCGGCTACCACTAGAATACAAAGTGAAGAAACTATAATTACAGAGCAAATAATATTCACGACTGAAAACCTAAGCCTTTGTATCTTACAAACCAGAGACCAAGTCTGAGGACAACTGGAGCTGTTATTTCCAACATGAAAGTGATAAATTTAGGGGAGGCCAAAGATTTGGCTAAATAGTTAGGAGCAATGGATGCTTGTCCAGAAGACTCAGGTTCAAATTTATACTATGAGGTACCCATTCCATTGGACCTGAGATGGTCACATGCGTGCAAGTCATGCTGGCTTGCTATTCTTGTTGTTTTCAGCAGACACCTCCTGTTTTGCTTCGTTAAGCCTCTTTTTGCTTAGTTAAGTGTCCTGTTTTACTTGAATATGTTTACTTGGAAACCTACATAAGTGGCTTACTCTGTAATAAAGTTGGTACCTTGATCAGAGCACTGTCTTGGTGTCACTTCTTCATGTTCTCTGTCTCTTTTAATTCCCAGACCCTTTTGCAGGAGGTTACTATTGGTGGTCACAGGCGACTACAGGTGTTGCCGAAACCCTGGGATTGAACCTGACTACGAGAGATCTGCTGAGGAACGCTGTGACTTAGGACATCCATTGGGCCGAAAGGAAAGCACATCTGTGATCGCCCATCAGCAAGAGTGAAAGGTAAGGGCCAGACAGTGCAATATGGGACAGCGCAATAGCAAGGGAGGGTTTATTGAAATACTCAATTACTCAAAACACGAGCAGTTGGGTTTGAAAGTCGAACTCTTTAGGACTTTTTAAAAATCAAGTAGATATTGATTGTCCCTGGTTTTCTGAAACTGGGATTTTGAATATAGCAGTTTGGGACCGAGTGGGTAAAAATCTTGAGACCCCAGAATTGGCCTAAAGGGCCTACCACTACCCACATTCAGAGAACTGGGCATTAGCTCTCAAATGCTTACTTAAAAAGATGAGGAAAATTCAGGAACTGTTAAACCTTTCATCATTAAAGGATTGCCTATTAATTTATGGGGGAGAGAAACTTGCACATAAGGGACACAGGGATTTTGAAAATGCTGCACATCCTGGACTAATCACTGCTTGCAGGGATGATACTGACAAACATTTTGTATTCAGACGCCAAAGTTAACTAAATGCAAAGTTGGATTTACTTTTTATTAAGTTCTGTAGAGCTGCTGTTTTAATGTATTTGGAAAAATAGGTTTCTGGGTAGGAGATCTAAAATATGTTAGTAGTTTGAATTAAAGGTTTAACAGTCTACTGAACTGCAGTTTCTGAAATACATTGTTTCTTCTGGGATAAAACTGAGCAATAGCTTGTTAGCAGTAACCATCTTGCAGCTATGCAACTTTGAAAAGTCCAGATTTGCAGGGTCTCAGTGATGGGGTCAAAGTGACTCTGTCCTAATTTATTGTGCTTTGCATTTCCAGACAGTTTTCCCATGTTTGGGTAAAATGTTTAGCAAGTTGTAAACTTAATACCTTATGAAAAGGGTGAAATAAACATGTCTGCAGTGGGACTTATAGTAATTTGAGGGACATTGTATATACTTTTAAAAATCAGAATTTAATTGGGCTGCCAGATTTCTAGCAACTTGTATTATTAATTTTCCAGATAATCTGGAAGTTAGCATTTGAGAAATGATTTTAAAGCAAATATAAAACTTTTGTTAATTTATAATTTATTAATGTGTTGTTACTGTAATTGAAAACGTTGTGGATACTTTTAAATTTCAGTCTTTGTAGAAAGAACTGAAATAAGCAAAATTATGTGAAGAGATTGTTGTCCCACAGACTAGACATATAAGCAAATAGTTAACAAAATCTCAGTTGCACTTCGCCTTCAGCACATAATGCAGAGCATTGTACCTGTTCAAGAGCAGAACCCCTCTTAGGCTTTATGGTAGTCACCTTAGCTTTTGTAGCCTGAGGCACATGTTCTAGAGACCTGTCTGAGAACTGTGCTTCCTGTGACAAGCATATCCATGCATATCAGATGACAATGCAAATGAAAGACAAAGTGGACTGCTTCAAGTGTGCTGCCTGCCAGGAGCATCTTTCGTGTTCCAGCATTCTGCTTTTTCCTGCCTCAATTGCTTCAATTGCTGTTTGTCATCAAAGCCTGGTCCCAAAAGAACTTTGAAGAAAGCTACTAATCCTTTTTTAAATGCTTTTATTTTATGTTAATCACAGGTTATGTACTTTGTATCCCAGCCATAGTTCCTTCCCGAATTCCCTCCATATCCCCCCCCCATCCCTCCCTCCCTCATCTCCTCCCTGTACCTTTCCAAGTCCACTGATAGGGGAGGAACTCTTCCCCTTCCATCTTACTGTAGCTTATCAGTTCCCTTCAGGACTGCCTTTGTGTCATTTTGACACAAACTAGAGTCACCTGAGGAGAGGGAACCTCAGCTGAGGTAATGCCTCTATCAGACTGGCCTGTGGGCATTCCTGTGGGGGCCTTTTATGAATTAATTATTAATAAAGTAGGGCTCAGTTCACTGTGGGTGTTGCCACTCCTAAACAGGCAATTCAAGGAAGCTAGCTGAGCAAAAGCAGTAAGCAAGACAGTAAGAACCTTCCCTCCATGGCTCCTACCTATGCTCTTGCTTGAGTTCCTGTGGTAACTTCTCTCAATGATCAAGACATGTAAGTCAAATAAGCCTTTTCCTCCACGTGTTTCTTTTGGTCAGTGTTTTATCATAGCAATAGAAAGCAAATTATGAAAGACACTGACATGATTTCATCATATTCCCAGATATCCTGGAAGGCATGAAACCCATTCTGGACACTCTAGTGGCTAGACAAAATATTATCATTAATGTTCATGTGTAACTCTGATATTTAAAAACAATCCATAGAGTTTTTAGCAAAATTTCCCTAAATGCTTACTCTTTGTGACTATTTTATCTTTCTATAACGACTTTTAGTACTAAATATTATTTAATAATATATTATCATATTAATTTTAAAAAAATCAGACAACAGAGTCCGTGTCGGAGTCAGCTCAAGCTCCCCTTACTAGGGAACCTACTTGAAACCTGTGATGCCCATCTGTTATATTTGTGTAGGAAAGGTAGGTACAGACTATGCATGGCCCTTGTTTGGTGTTTCAATCTCCACAAGCTCCTCTGAGCCTTGGATATTTGGCTCTCTTGGTCTTCCTGTGAAGCTCCTGTCACCTCCAGGTCCTTCTATCCTTCCCCATACTTTTCCACAGAATTCCCTATGCTTCACCTTTTGTTTGGCCGAGAGTCACAGAATCTGTTTCCTGCTACGTGAAACCTCTCAGAGAACAACTATGTGAGCATAGAAGAATATCAATAAATAGTGCCAGGGATTGGTTCTCTTCCATGGGGTGGGTCTCAGGTTGGGTCAGGATTTGTTTGGATATTCCCTTAATCTCTGCTCTAGAACTTGTAGTCAGGGTAAATTTTGGGTCACAATTTTTGTGGGTGGGATGGTTTTTCGATCCCTCCATTAGGAGTCCTGTCTAGTTAAGAGAGTGTTTGCTTTAGTCTCCATGATCCCTGCTACTAAGAGTCTCAGCTAGAGTCACCCCCATATCCTCACAAAAACCTATCCTGTCTCATGTCTTTAGCTTGTCATAGAGATGCCCCACCCGCAGTTTCCCTTCTCTCTGTAGGCCCTCTCTCCTTCTACCTCTAAGCACTCAATTTGGAGTTTAGTCACATTTTCCTATCAAAGCAAAGCTAATCACCAGAAAGATTTACTCTTTAATTCTACTGAATTTTGTGTGTGCTGTAGTCCGATGTACAGTGAGGGAAGCTTCCATACTGCTCAGCAGTATAAGTACCCATGTCCTCTGGCAAACCATGTGACATAAACAAAGGAGGATCCCAGCAAATTGGTAGAGCTTCAGAATGGACCCAGAACAAAGATGTGGCTGCATCCCTATCTGCATGGAAGTTTCTTCAGGTGCTAGCAGGCATGGCACATCCCTTTTAATTGTCATTTTGCACAATCTTCATTTAAAATTACCTTGATAAATCAAAATTAAGTACTATTTAATACTTAAAGTCTGAGTCATACATTAGTGATCAAGTATGAATCACAAGATATTTTCCAGTCTCTTACTTGTGAAATTATCTCTATGAGCATAGTCAAAGTGGAGAAGATGATAGATATATGTGAACAGTGGAAGGAGAAGCCAAGTTGTAATGTGGAGCCAATTACTGGCTTTCTTCCATAGTCTGGTGATTGTGTTTTGAGATGTGGTTTCTTTTTTTTAATAACTTTTTTTATTAATTATACTTAATCACTTTGTATCTCCCCATAAGCCCCTCTCTCCTCCTCTCCCAATCCCACCTTCCTTCCCCCTCCTCCCTGCATGCCCCTCCCCAAGTCTACTGATAGGGGAAGTCTTCCTCTCCTTCCTTCTGATCCTAGTCTATCAGCTCTCATCAGGAGTGGCTGCATTGTCTTCCTTTGTGCCCTGGTAAGGCTGCTTCCCCATCTGGGTGAGGTGATCAAAGAGCAGGCCAATCGGTTCATGTCAAAGGCAGTCCTGTTCCCATTACTATGAAACCCACTTGGACACTGAACTGCCATGGGCTACATCTGTGCACCGGTTCCAAGTTTTCTCCTTGCATGGTACTTGGTTGGAGTATCAGTCTCAGGAAATATCCTGTGCTCAGTTTTTTTTGGTTCTGTTGCACTCCTTGTGCAGCTCCTGTCCTCTGCCTATCTTACAATTTCCTACATCTTTCATAAGATTCCATAGACTCTGCCCAAAGTTTGGCCATAAGTCTCAGCATCTGCTTTGATAGTCTGCAGGGCAGGGCCTTTCAGAGGCCTTCTGTGACAGGCTCCTAACTTGTTTCCTGTTTTCTTCTTCTTCTGATGTCCATCTGCTTTGCCTTTCTGATTGGGGATTGAGCATTTCAACCAGAGTTCTCCCTCTTGATTAGTTTCTTGAGGTGTACAGATTTTAGTAGGATGATCCTTTCCACTTCCCACCATTTACCTGCAAATTTCATAATATCCTTTTTTTTTCTGAATAATATTGCATTGTATAAATGTACCACAATTTTTGTATCCATTCCTCAGTTGAGGGGCATTTGGGTTGTTTCTAGCTTCTGGCTATTACAAATAAAGTCCAAGTGGATCAAAGACCTCAACAGAAAACCAGACACATTAAATTGGTTAGAAGAAAAAGTGGGTAAGTGCCTTGAACTCATTGTTACAGGAGACAACTTCCTGCACAGGCTCTAATCAATAAATGGGACCTCATGAAACTGAAAAGCCTGTGTAAAACAAAGGACACTGTCATCAAAACAAAATGACTGCCTACAGATTGGGAAAGAATCTTCACCAAACCTGTATCTGACAGAAGGCTAATACCCAGTATATATAAAGAACTACAAAAGTTGAAAAGCAACAAATCAAGTAGTCCAATTAAAAATTGGGGAACAGAGCTAAACAGAGAATTCTCAATAGAGGAACATCGAATGGCAGAGAAACATTTAAAGAAATCCTCAAGGTCATTAGCCATCAGGGAAATGCAAATCAAAACAACCCTGAGATTTCACCTCACACCCATCAGAATGGCTAAGATCAAAATCTCAAGTGACAACACATGCTGGAGAGGTTGTAGAGAAAGGAGGGTTCCCTACTTCACTGCTGGTGGGAATGTAAAATTGTACAACCACTCTGGAAGTCAATATGGCCCTTTCTCAGACAACTTCCTCAACATCCAGCTATACCACTCCTAGGCATATATCCAAAGAGGCTCAAGTGCACAATGAGTACATTTGCTCAACCATGCTTGTAGCAGCTTTATTGTAATAGCCATAAGCTAGAGATGTGGTTTCTTATCCAATTTCCACCAACATTTAAAATAAAAAACATTTTAACATAGGAGACCATTAATTACTAGGATTCTGATTGTAATTTCCTCATCTCAGAATTGATGAACAAAGCCATTTTGGAGAGCAATCAATTTGAAATCTAATTTGTTGGCGAAATGAACCATATAAACAAAATGCCACTTGCGGTTTGTCTAAAATGAGATTTGCTTAAGGAGCCCATCATCCTCTGCGATCCTCATCACAGTGGGCTGCAGCCACCTCAGATGTCACCAGTTGGATCTGACACACAAAAAGCTGAAAGAGATTCATTCTGTATCCTGAGAAGAATAAAACAGAGCAAAGACGCTCTGCAATCCTCACAGAGACTTTGACGGCCAAGTTGAGAGTATGAGGAGAGGGTCTGCTAAGATCAACAAAGTATAGTGACACACTCATCTGACCTGTTTTGTGCACAAAAATAGCTGAGATGGCTTGAGACAATTTGTTCCAGGCCTATGTACTCCTGGATGGATGAATGCTACATAAACTGAGTTTAGATTTGAAGGAAAGAATGTGAGTTACCTTTTATTAACTATCTGACTCACATCCATGTATGTATGATATATATTATGCATATATAGCAGACATACCATGTGTGAGTATATAATTTGTATACATATGTGGTAAAGAATTAAACAGAAAAAGATCACAAAAAAATTGATACTCAGTTCTGATGGCTCTAAAGTGTAAAATGACATATTTAGAAGTTTAAGATTAGTTTTTTTGTTAAAAGAGAGCTAAGGATGAAATGAAGATTAACATAATCTTTTCTAAACATTCTTTTATAAGAATAAATATAAGAATAAAAGCAATATTTTTTTAGAATATGCCCAGTTCTTTTCATTGGTATTTATATACCAATGGTAAAGCAGGACCAGTGCTCTTATGCTTTATTTTTATTAAACAATATTTTAATTGTCACAGTACAGGTTTGGTAAGAAAAGAGGATGCACATTTTTAGGATAAAGAATTAAAGGTCTAGCTAAGCACGTTCTCTAAGTAAAATTGACTATACCTTTGTATATAAGTAGATAATACTTGAGCAGTGTGCACATAATTGCAGCACCTTTCTAAGGCAAGTCACTCAGTTGACTTGGAATTATTCATCATAGAGATAAGTACAATGAAACTGACCCATGAATGTGGGGGGAAGAGTATAAACATTAACAAATTCACTTTCTTAGAAATATAATTAATTATTAACAACAAATTAAAAACCAATTTATTTACTCTATAACCATATTTAGTTTTTTTCCTTAAAAAATAAACCATTGATGCTAAGTAACATTATTATAACCACATAACTTACTAACCATAACAGAACCATTCTCTAGTTCTAGATTCTATCCATTGATTAATAACTGTTCTTACCATAATAAACACTGTAATGATTAAATATCCAATGATAAATCTATGTGTGAAGACCAAAACAAGACCTTGCACACAGTGATTTTATAATCTTCTTTGTGTTAGTTTCTTCTGGGGTATTATTTTTTATTCAGTTATTACTGTGATTACAAATAAAGTGATTAACATAGCTACTTTAAAACGCATTTTAGGATGTTTGGATCTTTGCTTGGAACATTTCCCTAATCCTTGAGACTGACATAATTACTAAATGAATATTTATGATAAAAATAAAAGAAAGCTTCTGAATCAATACATACATAACTTATTTAAGTAACCTTTAAATTTTACACTATTTTCCTCCTTATTTACATATGAATACAGTGACATTTTTTCCTTATTTGTATTAGAAAATCAGTACATGTTTCAAATGTATTACGGGTCATAATTACATTGTCAATGGCACTAAGAGAGCTATTGACTAAGTTTGACTCATATAAATGCATTATATCATTGAATAAAAATTTTTGATAAATTTATGTCAGAATTATTAGAACTTGACCAAATGCAAATAAAAATTGTATTTTATTGATGATGACTATTAAAATATATGTGACAAAATCATTGCATGCTTCAGAGCAGTTATTACTGGGTACCCAAAAGCCTTGTCAGTTTTTATCACAAACACTATATAAGAAGATAGGATGATAAATTTAACAAGCATGGATAATAAATTCATGATGAAATATTTTACATGAACAATCAATTATCTGGACATAAACATGAAACTGACTATTAATTTTTACTGTGTAAATAGTACACTTAAATGATTATATCACTACCTGTGTTTCTCCTTTTAATATTGACAACTTCTCTGAAAGAAAATGCATGCCAGGCATTTCAGAGAGTTTAAAATTCCAGCGGACCCTGTTAAATTCTACTTTATATTAGCATAAGTATCTGCAATTGTGTCAGTAATTTACATTTACAGAGAAGTGAAGTACTCATTTTTTTCATCTTCCTTTTTACTTCTTCTTCCCCTGAATGAGTAAAGCTACTTAAGCTGCTTAGTCATTATAGGAAATTAAATAAAATGAGACTCTTGTCATTTATTTTTATATTTTACATTCAAGCCTCAATTTGAAACTAAAATTGTGGAATATTCTGTGGGTCTTATCACCTTTTAGAGATATTTTTATGGTTGAAAGGTGATTTTAAAAAAGCATAATTTCTATACATTTTAAAATATGTTAAAACATGTAGTATGAAATTTTTAAGGATGATATATAGGGAAGGAAAGCCACCAGGAACTAGAAATGAAACGAAGAGGAATACAATTCAGTAGATTATAAGATTTTTATTACATTAGGATAATCAGCAAAGTTACAGTTCATGGATGAAATTCTGGAATTATATAGATTTTTTTTTTTTTACCAATTGGCAAGACTGTCCTTAATTCCTAGCAAGAAGTACAATAACAGACATTTTTACACATTTTTACATTTTGAAACATGTATCTTGAAACCACTAAAGTCAAGACACTCTTTTTAATTGTGCCTAATATTTTTTGACAGAATTACTTCAGTAACAGGGTCAGAACTATTTAGATCTGAATATTGTCACCTATGGTAGAAAATGACTGTTAAAGGGAATTTTTAGGGTATATATGAAGGTAAGAAAAATGTTCATTGTACTTTTTTGCTAAAGTTGAAAGATTAACTCCTCCTATTTATTTTCTTCATCATCTGAAACCCATCTATAATGACAGGTAGAAGAATCAGGAACTTGGCTGATTATATCTCCAGTGCACACAGGAAGTAGAGAGAATGAGAAGGAAGTGGGATGAGGCCAGAAACCATCATTGAACACACAGAGTGACAAAGTTTCTCCAGCAAGGCTCTATGTAATTAAAGTTCCATAACCTTTCCAAACAGCACCACCAACTGGAGACCAGGTGTCCAAATAAATGAGCCTATGAGAGACATTTTTCACTCAAATCACGTTGGAAAAATAAAAAGGAAAAAAGAAAGGAAGAAAACAAAAGAAGGAAGAAAGGAAGAAAAGAAGGGAGGAAGGAAGGAAGGGAAAGAAGGAAGAAAATGCTTTAGTTTGACGAGGGAATAGGAAGGAATACAATACAACTTTGCTTAGTTGTATAGCTCAGTGGAAGTGTGCTTGCTTAATCACATGGGGACCTGCATTCCATTTCTAGCAATATTCTCTCTCTTTCTCTGTCTATCTTCCCCAAGAACACTCACGAACACACAGACACACACACACAAATGTATACACCCCCACACACACAAACACACAAGACATTACTTGGGACAAAGGGACAAAAATTAAAATAATCAGAAAAAAATCATAGCCACATATATAATATCCTAGCAGAATATCACTAAAAATATTTAAAACAACAATATAGTTTAGAAAATGAGGTATAAACACTATAAGTAGAAATAATACATTCAAATATCAGATGCAAATAATTTAGTATATGAAAAACTATATAAAACATAAGAATCAACCATAAGGCTGTCACCAAATTTTTCTTTTCAAAAAATATTATTATTATTATTATCATTATCACCAATGTTTATTTTTATTACTAATATTATCATTGTTTATTACAATTTATTCTCTTTGTATCCCTGCTATAGCCTCCTCCCTCAACTCTTCCACATCCCACCCTCCATTCCTATTCTACCCCTATGTCCCACCTAGTCCACTGATAAGGGAAGCCCTCTTCTCCTACTATCTGACCCTAGCCTATTAGGTCTCATCAGGACTATCTGCATCCTATTTCTCTGTGGCCTAGTAAGGCCACCCCACCAGGCAATTGAGTTCATGCCAGAGACAGTCTCTGATAATAAACATACTAAAATCTGTAATCCTAAAGAAGCTAAACAATAAGGAGGAACCTAGGGAGGATGCTTAATCCTTCTTCAGCTAGGCACACAGGATAGAAATTAAAAGGAGGGAAAAACAGGGAATAAGATAGAAGCTTACCATTGAGGGCCTCTAAAAGAATCTATCCAGCAGGGTCTTGAAGTAGATGCTGAGATACATAGCCAAACTTTGGGAAGAGTGCAGGAAATCTTATGGAAAAAGTGGGAGATAGAAAGACCTGGAGGGTCAGGATCTCTTCAAGGAGAACTACAGAGCCAAAAAATCTGGGTCCAGAGGCTCCTGCAGAGACTGATGAATCAACCAAGAATCATGCATGGAGAGGACCTAAACTCCCTGATCATATGTAAATCATTTGCAAATCAAATTTTTATTTTCTTTGTTTTATTTCTATAAAATGTTCTCTTTTAAAATGAGTTCATACCAATTATAGAGAAAACATGGTATATAAGAATTAAAGAACATATGTAAGGGATATAATTAAAGGATTTCCCAAATCATGACTACAACTAGCCTCAGAACAAAGAGTCAGAAATGAGACAGAAGGAAATATGAAGGGCTTTTCTAGGATAATCAAAATGCTAGATGTTATATTTTTAAATTGTATTTATATTGTGTGCATGTATGTGGGCATGTGTGTGCACATGTACATTCATGGCTTTAGTATGCAGGCCTCATTGTGAGTATGGAGATCAGTGGACAAGTTTCAAAACTTACTGCTCTTCTTCCCTGTGGGCTCCAGCCAACAAATTTAGGGCACCAAGCATGATAGCAAGTTCTACTACCTGATGAGCGAACTCCTGGTCTCTTAGGATTTATTAGTTTAAAAAAAAAGTATGTAAAACCAAATAACTCCAAAACTAGGAGAGTATGTAAAATAATTATGTGTATATATCAAATAATATAAAAACCATATGAATTTTCACACAGAACATAACAGAAGAATTTCCTAGTAAATTCAATCAAAATTACTAGGTAAAGTTTCAGGAAAAATATTATTAAAAAAGTGTCCTTGCATCATTCAGCAAATGATGTTAACTGGATGTCTACATGTAGAAAAATGCAAAAAAAGATTCACATATTTCTCACTTCACAAAATTCAAATCCAAGTAGATCAAAGACCTCAACATAACTACAGATACACTAATTCTATTATAAAAGAAAGTGAGAAAGAGCCTTGAACTCATTGCACAGGAAACAACTTCTTGAACAGAACACCAATATGTCAAGTTCTAAGATCAACAATTAATAAGTGGGACCTCTTGAAACTGTCAAGCTTATTTAAGACAAAGTGCACTGTAAATAGAATGAAAACAAAGTCTACAGATTGGGAAAAGATATTCAACAATCCTACATCAGACAAAGGGCTAACATCCAAAATATATAATGAATCAAAAAACCCAAACACAATAAACAGAATATGCTAATTTAAAAACGAGGCACAGAACTAAAGAGAAAATTCTCAACTGAGGGATCTGTAATGGCCGAGAAGTACTTAAAGAAATGATCAACTTTCTTCTTCATCAGGGAAATGTGCTGGAGCCTGCCAGCAGAGAGGTCAAGCTGTTACTGTGTGTGGAATGACGGTTGAAATAAAAAATAATAATAAAATAAAACAACACACTACTCATGGGATCAGTTAAGAGGGCTGCCTGTAGAAATTGTCACGTCAGTTTATTCCACAATTCCTTTTTATAGTCAGACAAAGTACCTGAATACAATGAAGGGGTTCATCAAGAACTCAAACTTATTTACCTTAACTACTGGTCTGTGTGATCCTCACACAAAGAAAAGGAAATGAACTTAGCAAAACAACCTGTCTATCCCTGTCTCTAGGTGAAGGCCAGAGTAAAAACAAGTGGCTCTCCATAGGTCTCCATTTTTAATTTTTTTCTTTTTTAAATTATTTTTATATCAATCACAGGTTAGGTATTTTGCATCCCAGGCATATCCCCCTCTCTCATTCCCTCCCACCTTCCCACTCCCTCCCTCATCTCCCTCCTCCCCGCCCCCTCCAAGTCCACCAACAGGGGAGGACCTCCTCCCCTTCCATCCAACCCCCTCTCATCCTGTCTCCTCAGGGCTGGCTACAATGTCCTCCCCTGGGATCTAGCCAGTCTGTCACTCCCCGGCTTGTATGGGGGAGGGTCAAAGAGTCAGCCATCAAGTTCATGACTGAAACAGTCCCTGTTTCCCTCACTAGGGTCTTCAGTCCTACAATGAGCTATCATGGGCCCCATCTGCACTGGGGTTCCAGGTCACATCCACACATGGTCCTTGATTATAGAAACCGTCTCATAAAAGACCCCTGTACCCTGCTCAGTTTGGTCTTTGTAGAGCTCTTGTTCTCCCCAAGTCTCACCAACCTCCCCCAGATCTATCATTACTTCTCGCCCTCTGCCAAAGTCTTGATCACAAGTCTTAATATCTGCTCTGATATATC
>CM053742.1:64873861-64892833 GCA_028658305.1 Pachyuromys duprasi
CCATAGGTGTGTGGGTTCATTTCTGGGTCTTCTATTCGGTTCCATTGATCCACTATTCTGTTTCTATGCCAATACCATGCAGTTTTTATTACTATTGCTCTGTAGTACAGCTTGAGGTCGGGGATGGAGATACCTCCAGATGATCTGTTGTTGTAGAGGATTGTTTTGGAGATTCTGGGTTTTTTGTTTCTCCATATGATGTTGAGTATTTTTCTTCAAGGTCTGTGAAGAATTGTCAAGGTATTTTGATGGGGATTGCACTGAATCTGTACATTGCTTTTGGCAATATGGTCATTTTCACTATGTTAATCCTACTAATCCATGAGCACAGTAGGTCTTTCCACCTTCTAATATCTTCTTCAATTGAGACCAGAGTTTTTTCTGGGTAATAACTGGGTGTCCCTAGGGTTTTCCCACTTGATTTTCTCACCGTACGAGTTCTGCTGACCTGGCAGTCATAAATGTTGGCATTTTATTTCCCAGAGTTTAGTCTCCTGGTAGCTGCATTGTTTCTGCTGTCTTACTCCTCAGACACAGTGTCCTCTCGTGGCAGCCATCTTGGATCTCCCCAATTTTTTTCTTTTTTAACATTTTTATTTTATTTTATATTAATCACAGGTTATGTACTTTGTATCCCAGCCTTAGCCCCCTCCTGCATTCCCTCCCTATCCCCCCCCATCCCTCCCTATCTCCCCCCCATCCCTCCCTCATCTCCTCCCTGCACCTTTCCAAGTCCACTAACAGGGGAGGACCTCCTCCCCTTCCATCTAACTCTAGCTTATCAGGTGCCTTCAGGATTGGCTGCAATGTGCTCCTCTGTGGACTGACAAGGCTGCTCCTCCCTCAGGGGCCGGTGGGGAAGGGCGAAGAACTGGCCATTGAGTTCATGTCCAAAATAGTCCCTGTTACCCTTACTAGTGTACCCACTTGGATATTGAGCTACCATTTGCTACATTCAAGCAGTGGTTCCTTTTTTTATTTTTAAAATTGACTATAACTTAAGAGGTATGGAGCATAAGACTGTGCCTCTCTTAGGTTATCTTAGGTTATCTCTATTGGAAGATATATTCTTTCCAGTCATTGGTACATGAATTCCATCATTCATGCTCTGTCTTAGGTTGACAATTCCTCTGAGAGATCTTACCCTTGTTTGACTACCATCCACCATTAGGGTAGATGCTGGCATTTAATCTTATGCAGATCAGCTTAATTGTCACCAGTAGAAGAAATGTTCCTAATAAGGGTAATAAGTGAAGTCCTATAACACTCCATAAAAGTGACTTGACAGACAACCCCTTATCAAAATAACAAGCCTGAGAAACATTCACAGGAACCACAATAAAAGGCAGTCGAACAACCAGAACCTATTGTCCATTTGAAAGCTTAGAAATAAAGTTTGTTAGTTACATTGATGGCAAGAAACATTAAAGTTTGAATCTTTTATTAAAATATTAGTATTCCCAAACAACAAATCATAAGGAGAATTAACACAGGAGGTTACAGGGCCTCCCTAGAATTTCTGTGCCAAGCTTCCAAATATAATTCTGCTGAAATCCAGAAGCAGACCACGAAAATCCCATCGTTGGTCCTCTTTGAGAATTGTCCTAATTACCAATCAAGTCCAGTCAAACTGTATCTAAAATATTTCTCTGCACATCTTCTTCCAGGAGCAGAATGTAAGGTGGGTGAGAAGCACAAGCCCAATACAGCTCTCCATTCACCATCAGGACAGAATTCCACATGGTCAACAGCTGTAATATCCTCCTTCAAGGGAACATCTTCTGCCAATCATACCAAACTTTCTTGGATCCACCTAGCTCCTTTTAGCATCCTGTGGAAAAACATAAACATGTCCTCTTCCCCATTTTAATACAGGGTTGGGGCCCTGCCATAGTCCAGTAATTGAATCTTTCCATTTCACTTAGAAATACTTTTCTTTGGTGTCAGTGTGCCACAATCGATCAGCCACAAAATGGCCTTGTATATCCACATTCAAAAAAATTTAAAATAAAGAGAGCATGATTAAGATAATTTTGTGGTGCTTGGGGATATAACTTGCCCTTTTTATTTTTTGCAATTGGTTCTTAAGAGATCCATCAGCACACTCCACAATACCTTGACCTTGAGAATTATATGGAATACGACTTATATTCATATGCCCACAAAAATGCTGAAAATCTTGACTAATACATGTAGTACCATTATCAGTATTTTTAATGGAAGGAATATCAGTTGTAGCAAAACATTTTAAGAAATAACTTATAACGTGTTTGGTGGCTTCTCCCGCTAAGAGAGTTTCCATCATAAATCCTAAAAAAATATAAATTGTTACATTAACATATTTTAGTTTTCCAAATTCTGGAATATGAGTAATGTCCATTTGCAAAAAAAATGATTGGGAGTCAATCCTTTAGACTTGACACCATATTAAAGTACATTAAAATGTTCAGGACAAGAAGAACATAATCTTACTATTTGTCCAGCAGCTTCGCTGGTAATATTAAATTGCTTTCTCTAACTCTGCTAATTTCGATGAGATTGTTGAGCCAATTCTTTTTGAGTTAACCCTACCAAGCATCTGGCTTGATCTGCTAAATCATTCCCTAAAATTAAAGGTCCAAGAAGTCTTGAATAAGCTCTAATATGTCCCAAATAACAAGACTGCACATGGTTCTGGATAATTTGTTGTTTCTCTCTAAATAGATCTTGTGTTTGTTTATTAGCTGTATCAACATATGTTACACTCTCTAGGACTTGTAATGCCTTAGCAATATAATGGCTATCAGTGTACAAGCTGAAAGAGGTAGAAGCCATATTTGTAAAGACTGTAGCTATAGCAAGTAATTCTACAACTTCAGCTGAGTTTGGTAATGTTTGCAAAATAAAATTTTGTCCCTGCAGTACATATACAGCTTTTCCACTTGAAGATCCATCTGTGAATACTGTTGGAACTTGAGGTAATGGCTCTTGTTTAATTATTTTAAGAAATACAAAAGCATGCTCATTGACAAACTATAGTAATTTATCTTCTGGATAATGATTGTCAATACACCCTAAATAACAAGCAAAAGCTATGGCCCAACAATCTTCATTTTGAAATAACCAGTCTACTTGCTGTTTGTTAAAAGGAACTCCATTTAAGGAGGGCTTTCTGCCAGGATACTTGTGCAAGCCATTTTAACTAAACGAGCTACTGCTTCAAAATCCAGTGTTAGAAATCACACAGGAGATATAAGCAAGTACAAGCATAATATTGGTCCTTCTTGGCACAATGCAGCAGTTGGAGTATGAACAGTAGCCAGAATATATGCACCCCATTCTTTTGAATAAGCTATATATCGAACATGTTGTTTTTCTTTTTTTGCGATTATTATTATTTTTGTTAATTACACTTCATTCACTTTGTATCCCCCCATAAGCCCCTCCCTCCTCCCCTCCCAATCCTACCTTCCCTCCCCTTCTCCACTCATTCTCCCCCCCCCCCCAAGTCCACTGATAGGGGAGGACTTCCTTTCCTTCCTTCTGATCCTACTCTATCAGTTCTCATCAGGAGTGGTTGCATTGTCTTTCTCAATAACTAATTCTATCTTTTGCAAAGCATCATGAGCTTCTTCGGTAAGTTCACTTTTTAACAAAGGATCAGCCTCTCTCCTTATAAAATTTCAAAAAGTGTTTTCAGCTCTCCTGTAGTTAATTTCAAACAGGGTCTAAGCCAGTAAATATCACCTAACAACTTCTGAAAATCATTTAAAATTTTAGGTTGTCTTTCCTTAATTTAATTTTCTGAGGCATAATAGTCTGAGGGTATAATTTATGTCCCAAATACAAATAAGGTGGCTCTGTCTGCACCTTTTCTGGTGAAACTACTAAACCCTGAGGCTTCAAAGCTTGTTGTAAGTGTACAAAAGCACTTAATAAAATCCCTACATTCTTATGATCCAATAAAATATCATCCATACAATGAGTGATATATACAGAAGAAAATGCTCTTCTAGTTTTATAAACAGCTTGAGCCATAAATATTTGACATAAAGTTGTGCTATTTGCCATACCTTGAGATATTATAAGTCAACGATACCTCTTCATAGGTTCTTTAAAAATTACTGAGGGCATGCTAAAAACAAATCCCTCAGTTTTGAGGACCATCAGGAATAGTATAAAAACAATCTTTTAAATCTAGTATAATCTTAAAAGTATCTCTAGATATAGCAGAAGGGGTAGATAATCCAGATTGCAAGGCTCCCATTAATTCCATGGTCTCATTTACTTTTCTGAAATCATGTACAAGTCTCCATTTTCCTGATTTTTTAAAAACAAAAATAGGGGAGTACAAAGGTGAGTTAGATTGAGCAATACACCTGCTGTCAAGCTGTTTCTGCACTAAGTGCTCGGCAGCTTAAATTTTCTCAAGGGAAAGAGGCCACTGATTCACTCACACAGGAATATCTGCTTTCAGCTTTATTCGATTTTCATGGGGTACAGGTTATTTAGTGACCTCCCCTAAAAATAATGCAACCCTTTTCAAAAATTTCTTGGAGTAGGCATTAATATCTGAGCTATGCCTTTTTCAAATTTTCCTAATCCTGAATTTGGCAAATATCCCTGATTATGCATCTGATTGGTAACTACATTACTAGGACTGTAAAGATACACTCCCGTGTTATTCATCACATCTCTGCCCAATAGATTAACAGGAAGGCCAGGAACAATATATGTTTTAAAGGTACGCTCATGTCCTTCTTGATACTTCCAAGTTAATTCATCACTGCTTTGTTCAGGGCATTGGCTTTGTCCTATCCCTTGTAATTGTATATTAGAGGATTGTCTAGACCAATGCATAGGCCACTGATCAGCAGTTAAGACAGTCATCAGCTCCTGTATCCAATAACCCTGTAAATTTTTCCCATTAATTTGTAACATTACTTCAGGTTGATTAGGACCAATAGCTTGTACTCAATAAGTATCAGAGGATCCAAAACCTGCACCTTCTCTACTTACCTTCTTACTTGCTTTTTTTTTTGGTCTGAACTTGGGGAAGTTCCCAATATTAAATGAGCTAATCTTTGACAGTTTTTTTTTTTTTTTTACAGAAATTCAATTTGGAGAGTGTGTCATAATTTTAATTTCCCCTTCATAATCAGCATCAATTACCCCAGGAGCTACTGAAATTCCCTGCATAGTTGTACCACTTCTTCCAAGTAATAATCCTATAGTCTCCCTAGGTAATGGACCATAAACTCCTGTAGGTAGGGCCTGCATCCTTATTAAGGAGTTAATACCGTGTAGGTGGAGGAACTGAGGTCTAGTCCTGTGCTACCTGTGGTTGCTCTAGAGAGGTCCTGAATGAATTTCCTTGCTGAGGGACAAAGTTCTCTAGCAACCCATAACATTGTTTTGGGGCCTGGGGCTAGCTCCTTTTGCAGTTTCTCTGCATTTTGCAGGCTTTCCTGCAGCATCACTTTTAGACTTATATTCATTAGTGCAATGCTTTCCTCTTTTTCATTTTGGGCATAGACCAGGCTCCTTTTGACTCTCTTCTTTCTTACGAGAATTAGGACAATTTTTTTTCTTTGATGTCCCATTTGCCCACAACAATAACAACTTCCAGATATTATATTCTTTGGGCCTTTCTGTTTCTGAAATAATACCTCTTTAATAGTCTTCCCTCATAGGGAGGCAGCCATAGCTACTTCTTGAGTATAAGATGACCTGATGGTAGAACATAACCTAATATAGTTCAAAATATTTTCTTTATTCATAAAGGGTCACAAAGCCACTTGGTAGGCACTGCTCCCATTTTCATAGGCCAATTTTATTACTACTAATAATCCATATGTATCACCTACAAGTCTGCTTGCTGCTTGCATTAATCTTGCTACAAAATCTTAAAATAATACCTCAGGTCCCTGACAGAGTTTAGACAAATCCTCCACCTGTTTTCCTGTGTGCAGAAGTTTATTCCAGGCCTTTCAGCAGCAGCATTTACTTGAACATAAACAGCCACATCAAAATCCAATTGCTGTCCTGTTTCCCTGTGGATTCCTTCCCCAGTAGGCATGTCATAAGTTGCAGGAACTCCCTGAGTTTGATTGAGTTCAGCTGTAACTCGACACATCTCCTCAAATTCTGACTTCCATAATAAACATGTTCTTGCTAATTGTTTCCAGTCCTCTGGGCAGAGGACCTCAGTAGACAAGGACTCTAACAGAGCTTGAGTAAAAGATGCTGTAGGACCATGTTGAGCGCATGCAGTTTTCAATTCTTTTAATTGTTTGATAAGTGCATGGACTCTCACCATATTACTCTGTCCATCAGGTTTCTCTATAATTGGTAAGCAATGAAACTCAGTTATACCTTCTCTTTTCTGCTTATCTTGTTGTAAATAAGCTTGTAAAGCAGATACAGTTACTCTCACAGTGGACAAACGAAAAGGTCCCCTTGTCTTTTGAGCTATAGGAACTGTAGCTTTCCCAGAAGGGTCCAAGCCTACAATCAATGAGGGAGTTGGAGTAGGGGATTGAGCCTCATTTTCCCTACTAGTTAATTTTCCATTTTTTATGTTTCTTTCCTCCAAGCCCCTTTACAACTTTTTTTTTTCTTTTGCCAAGGCTAAACTTTTTTTAACACTCATACCCAGAATCAGAGAATATCTCTCAGAATAATACTTAGCTCCTTCTTTCTCTAACTCTGCAACCTCAGCAGGATCTAAGTCATCTGCAAAGCCCTCTTCTAACAAGAAATTATTATCATTAGGAGGAACACGAAACTCTTTGAGAGGAGCCAATGGTTTAATCTCATTTTGTCTTGAAGCCTCCCATTTTTTTCCTCTTTCCCTTTAACCCTGAAAGTTGCACTTTCTTAGTTCCATGCCTTATATACAGATGATTTCTAATTAAATTCCATACAAAAAAACATGAGGCTACTACTGCCTTGTTCCATCTTTATTCCTGAATTTTACTCACCATGCCCTTTTCTCTTTATTTTATGATCCAAGCTTGCCAATACCCATGGTGTCCTTCACTGCTTCCCTGTATCTTAATGTCCCTGTTCTGGCGGTACACTGCCAGAGCCTGCCAGCAGAGTTGAACACTTCTTGAGTGGGGAGTGAGGAATAAAAGAAAAAAGAACAAATACAAACAAAAAACCACACTACACATGGGGTCAGTTCGAAAGAGCTGTCAGTAGAAACTGTCACACTGGCTTATTCCACAATTCCTTTTTACAGTCAGAGCAAAGGACCTTGATACAATGAAGGGGCTCATGGAGAAGTCAAACTTGTTTAGATCAAACACTTGTCTGTGTGATCCTCACACACACAAAAAGAAATGAACTTAGCAAAACATCCTGCCTATCCCTGTCTCCAGGTAAAGGCCAGAGTGAAAACAAGCAGCTCCCCACTGAAATGGAAATAAAAATGACTCCTTGATTCCAGCTCATACCAGTCAGAATGGCTAAGATCTAAATCTCAAGGGACAACACATGCTCGAGAGGGTATTTGAAAAGGGGGACACCCCTCCTTTGCTGGTGAGAATATAAACTTGTACAATCACTTTGGAAATCAATCTGCCCCCTTCTTAGAAAGTTGGAAATAACTTTACCACAATACCTAGCTATACCTCTCCTGAGTGTATACCCAAAAGATTCTTGGCCATATAGCAATGACACTTGCTCAGCTATGTTCATAGTAGCTTTATTTGTAATAGACAGAATCTGGAAACAACTTAGATGTCCCTCAACCAAAGAATGGATAAAGAATCTGTGGCATATTTGTACAATGGAATACTAGTAAGCTATTAAAAAGAAAGACATCATGAAATTTGCAGGCAAATGGATGGAGCTAGAAAGAACATCCCAAGTGTGGTAACTGAGACCTAGAAAGACACATATGATATGTACTCATTAAAGGATAAGGATATTATGAGGCACAGAACCAAAGAAGATAATAAGTAGTACCCAAGGGTGGATGTATAAATCTCATTCCAAAGGGGGATAGAATAGACAGAGTTAGTGGCTGAAGAGAGAGAACATGGTGAGAGAGGGGGTACAGAGTTAAGAGGGTGGAGATAAGACCTGAGAAGAACAATGGTAAGAGAACACAACAACTGTAGAGAAAAGGGAAAGAGAGGGTGGGAACATCTCTTTAACAAGCTGGAGACCTAAGTCAGGGTAGGCTCCTCAGAGGATATGAGGGGGGATTCAAGCAGAGACTCCTATTAGCAGAGACCATAGCGACTGAAAAGGACATTTTCTACCTAGACTAATCTTCTAGTAAAGGGCAAAGAACTTCAACCCACCCATGAAAACATCGACACAAAATTTACGCTGCCTAGGAGATTGCAGGGATAAAGATAGAGCAGAGACTGAGGGAACGCCCATCTGATGCCTGACACAACCAAAGACCCACCCTATCGGGAGTACCAACCACTGATGCCAAGATTGATACTCTATTAAGCTTGTAGACAGGATCCAGTCAGATTTCTCCTCCGAGAGGCTCTACCCAGCAGCACCTCTTAACAGGTGCTGAGACTCACAGCCAAACACTGGTTGATGTTTGGGGAGTATTGAGGTATAGTGAGAGGAAAGAGAAAAGCACCTAGAAGTGACAAGAACTCCAAAATAAAAGCAACAAAGCCAACTAAGCAGGGCCCAGGGAGGGTTGCTGAGACTGAAGAATCAACAAAGGACTATGCATGAACTGGACTTAAGCTACCTAAAAAAATATAGCAGATGGGCAGCTTATGCTTCAAGTGGGTACTAGTAAGGGAAGTGGGGACTGCATTGGACAAGGTCTCACTTGCTAGCTTTTAGATTAATTGGCAGGCCACACAGGAAGAGGACATGTTCGGTCCTGATGCAACTTGATGGTCTGGGTTAGATAGGAAAATGGGATTAAAAAGAAAGGGGAGAGAGAGAAGGAGGGGTAGAGGGAAGATAATTTTGTAAAGCAAATAAAATAAATAAATGAGAAAAATTGTTGTTCAATATTAATATGTATTTTTGACTTATGTTTTAAACAGTTGTTATACCCAAATCACCACACAGAGTCTAGGACTTATTAAATTAATGTAAAAAAGAATGCTGGGCAATAGTTACTCCATCCTAAACCTCCAAGCCTGCATAGTCTCCTCCCATTCAGATTTCCCACATTATACTTGCTTTTAGTCATATCTAAGGTCCAGTTGATATCTCTTTGTGCTTCCAAGTCCTCTACCCCCATCTTTCTCTTCCCATCCACACAAGGAAGTCCCACCCTACTCTATTGCTCAGCATTGGCTGGTTATTTTATTGACAATACAGAACAAAATGGTGGCATGTTTACACAATCTTGAGACAGGTGATGCTTAGAATAAACATCACAATGCAATGTTCAGATTGAAACTAGATAATGGGGTAGAGAAATCATCATTTGAATGAATAAGGGTAAATTTTATACATTCCACAAGAACTTTATATGAACATTTCCCCATTTAAGTCCAATAAAAAGGCTCCTTTTCTTTCAATACAATAATAATTACAAAAGTTATGAAAACTATTATGTAAGATTTGCAACTGCAACGTCCAGTCCATGTGTATTTGGCAACTTAAGAGAAAGTATTTGATTATCTATCGTATCTTGACACGTTTAGAGTTCTTCGCCTAAATTAAATTTTATCCTTGTTGGTATTACCTATATGAAACATTTTTTTAAATCCTAAACAACTTAAGTTTAATTGTTTGAACTATTTGGTCTTCGACTGCAACAGAGACTTGAGAAGGAATAAATTCAGTTACTTGGGTAAATAAGAAAGTGCAAGTTAGCAGCATCCAAAAATTATAAAATTGACAGTTTACTGCCTGAATTGACACCTAAAACTCTCTTTAATGTTGGAACATTGTCTTCAGCCTTCTAACTCAACATATTTGACAGATAGACATATATATATATATATATATATATATATATATATATATATATATATATATATATATATATGAGGAACTATTTAGGATTGGCTTACCTTGTCTTGGCCGAGTTCAGCAGTCGACTTGTCCTGCATTTACGCTTACTCATTTTTGGCAGAATTCTGTCATAAAGTGGGGGTATTTTCCTTTCCGGCATGGCTGGCTTGCCACATTTGAAGTCATCTTCATACGGAGTTTCTTTGATGCTCATCATCTTCTTTGAGGTAGGCTGGGTGCTGACAGGAGACAAACTGTCTCCCTGTCAAAGAATAATTAAAATAATAAAAACATTTTTAAATGCCATATTCTGTAGGCCTCTGAAGTTTCTGGAGACTTCCCTATCCTCTATATAATTGATCTGTCTATAGATTCATATCTATCTGTTAAAAACTAGAATGTACACTCCTGTGATAAATTAGACTAGTACCTTACATGACTATGAGTTATTTAACTAACAATTAACTTGCATTACCTCATATACTAACCTTATTTTCTCTCTGAATAAGATTAATAACAACTTATAACCATCTCCCAATGACAGCAAACATTCCAAGCCCCAGAAAATAAGATAAAAATAGGGTACAGAGCTAAACAGAAAATTCTCAATAGAGGAATATCGAATGGCAGAAAAACACTTAGAGATGATCAGCGTCCTTAGCCATCAGGGAGATGCAAATCAAAACAACCCTGAGATTTCACCTTACACCCATGAGAATGGCTAACATCAAAAATTCAAGTGACAACACATGCTGGAGAGGTTGTTGAGAAAGGGGAACCCTCCTCCATTGCTGGTCAGAATGTAAACATGTACAACTACTTTGGAAATCAATCTGGCACTTTCTCAGACAATTAGGAATAGTGTTTCCTCAAGATCCAGCTATACCACTCCTAGGCATATATTCAAAAGTTGCTCAAGTACACAACAAGGACATTTGTTCAACCTTGTTTGCAGCAGCTTTATTCATAATAGCTAGAACCTGGAAACAACCCAGATGTTCATCAATGAAGGAATGGATACAGAAATTGTGGTACTTTTACACAATGGAATACTACTCAGTGATTAAAAACAAGGAAGTCCTGAAATTTGCAGGAAAATGGTGGGATCTAGAAAATATCATTCTGAGTGAGGTATTCCAGAAGGATAAAGATACACATGATATATATTCACTTTCAAGTTGGTACTAGATCTGTAAGATAGGATAAACATACTGAAATCTGTACACCTAAAAAAGATAAACAAGAAAGAGGACCCGGGGTAAGATGATCAACCTTCACTTAGAAATACAAATGGGATGACATTGGATTTAGGAGAAAACAACTAACAGGGCAGGAACCTACCACTGAGGGCCTCTGAAAGACTCTACCTAGCAGTGTATCAAAGCAGATATTGACACTCATAACCAAACCTTTGGCAGAGTATAGAGAATCATCTGAAAGAAGGGGGAGTTAGTATGACCTGGAGAGGACAGGAGCTCCACAAGGACCAAATATATCTGGGCACAGGGGATTTTTGTGAGACTGTGTCTCCAACCAAGGACCATGTATGGATATAACCTAGAACCCCTGCTCGTATGTAGCCCATGGTAGCTCTGTATCCAAGTGGGTTTTCCTAGTCAGGGGAACATGGGACTATTTCTTACATAAACTCAATAGCTGGCTCTTTGACCCCACCCACCTGAGGGAGGAGCAGCCCTGCTAGGCCACAGAGGAGGACTTTGCAGCCATTCCTGAAGATACCTGATAAGCTAGGGTCAAATGAAAACGGAGGAGCTCCTCCCCTGTCAGTGGACTTGGAAAGGGGTAGGGAGAAGATGAGGGAGGGAGGGTGGGATTGGGAGGAACAAGGGAGAGGGATACAGTTGGGATACAAAGTTAATAAAGTGTAACTAATAATCAAAAAATTAAAATAAAAAACACATACAATAGCCAGTCTGACCAAGTTGGCCCATCGCTGAAGACTCTCTCTCCAGAATCTCAATGGGCTGCCATTTTGCAATATCTTCAAGCCTCTGTGGGCTATTCTCATCTGGAACCACCTTCTTTTGGTGTTATGGTAAGTACCAGATTAGATTGCTCTGAAGGCTCTCTATTTTGATTCAAAGATTCCCCTAACCTCTCTTCTATGACCTTTAATTTAGCATCTATTTTTTCAGTCTCTTCGTTCTCCAAGTCTGTCTTATCCTGATCTCTCCTAACTAAGGTATACAAAACTGCAATCATCAGTGAAAAAAATTATTTGTACGCAAACCAAAACAAACTCAAATAGTACCCAGAAATATTGTATCATTGGGTCTTCTTCCATTTACAACATAGAAAGTTGTCTAAATATCAAAACCTTTCCCTAAGGACTTTACTTTCTTAGAACCAGCTTTCCTTTCAGACCTTACCGGTTCAGATGTTTGAGGCTTTTCTGGCTCTGGCTCCTGCTTCCAGGGAGAGGCATTTTTCCTGCCTCCCTCACTGGGTCCTGACCATTTCCTCACTCTGGGAAGTTACTGGGGCCACAAATGTTGCTCCCGAGACTGGCAGGCACCCCTTCTTCTGCAGTCTGCATGGGGCCTTGCTGCTCTGCAGAGGGTCTGTCTACTCAGGAATCTCTGAGCTCCTAGTTTAGTAACTGTCTTGCTTTGTTTTTAATTAACAGAACTAAAAAACTGCTCTATAGTTTTACTTTCTATGTAAGTTCTTGTTAGATTACTGTAAATTCTCCCACACACTGGTACACTTTTTGTTGTGAGTTATTAATGTTTATTATTAATTTATCTTTTAGTTAAGCAGTGGTTATTCCTAAACCAGTTATATACCCAAATCACCACACAGAGACCAGGATTTATTTAATTAACCTGAGCACAATGCTGGGCAATAATTACTCCATCCTAAACCTAATATTAAAATTTCACCCATTATACTTGTTTTCAATCATATCGTATACATGGTTCATCTTTTCTCCTGGTTCTAAGTACTGTCCTGCTGATCTCTCTCTCTCTTACTACTCCCACTTGCTTCCTTCTCCCCTCTGCCCCAGGATGTCCCACCCTATTCTCTCCATTGCACAGCACTGGCTGTTTGTTTTATTGAAAATACAGAGAACAAATGGTGGCATGTTTACACAAACTTGAGACAGGTCATGCTTAGAATAAATATCCCAATGCAATGTTGGAATTGAAACCAGATAGTAGGATATAGAAATTAGCATTTGAATGAACAAAGATAAATGGTATACATTCAATAACAATATTATACTAACATCCCATCACTCAGGAAGAAAAGGCAAACAAATTTCTATGAGATTAAGGCCAGCCTCGTCTACGTAATGAGTTCCAGGACATCCAGAGATACACAGTGAAACCCTGTCTCAAAAGAAAGGCAAACTACAAAATACACACCTAGTCAGAAAATTACCACAGTTTCTTATCAGAAAAAACTCTATATTTTCTGTATAAATATGCAAATATATTTGTATGTTATATATAACATGATGATATTAAATGGATCTATATTTCCAAATAATATATATGAATTACATATAATGTATACATACAAGTACAATTACAAATGATTTGAGATTGAGATTCCAGAAAATAGTAATTTATAACAATAAAATTTATTGACAAATTGTTCCTACATTTTCTGTTTTTCTTTTTTGGTCTGTTCGTTTTCTGCCCTTCATGCTATATTTAATTTTCAACATACAAACTATAATAACTGTAACAGAAAAGTTTACTCCAACAGGGTACAAATTGTATATGCAGTATGAAACTTGGTGAATGTAAAACGGAAAATCTCCTGCCTTTTTTTCATCTCTACTCCTAAAATCACCCATTATGTATTTATCAAATTGTAGCTGTTTGTCATCTTGCAATGCTTACCCTTATGGCAAAATGACAGTATTTTACTTTAAACTAAATGTTCCATTGACTACAATTTATATGTGACTTTTCAACTGAATTTGTTTAGTATCAGATATAAAACTTTATCCCAAATGTTGAAACCATGATGAATAAGTTAATTTAAGTAGTCATGCAAGAATTCTCACTTGTTCTTCACTTAGTTTAATCATCTGTGTATTGGCACATAAAATGAATTCATTATTTAAAAGAAAGGTTTCTAATCAATATAAACATGCTGCATTAGCTGAAAGTCTCCTACACCACTATCATAAAATCCATTTGGGTTTTCAACATTATGTGGAAAGAGATGCCTCTCCACTGTGATTTGGGCATTTCTCTGACAAATATGGATCTCTTGGGAACATTCTTAGATTGAGACTTTGTCATACAGCATTCACCTTTTACTTCCAGGTGTTTCTACTCCTACACTAATTTTCTACTGCCAACTCTTCAAGGCTATCTCCCTTTCTCCTTCAAGCTAACCATGAGCTTTTCCTACTTAAAAACACATTCTTCAACTCTACTTGCTTGTTGAATTAAGACTCTTTCCCTTTTTTAAAATTTATTTATTTTTGTATCAATCACAGGTTAGGTACTTTGCATCCCAAGCGTAGCCCACTCCCTCATTCCCTCCCACCCTCCCCCTCCCTCCCTCATCTCCTCCCTGCCCCCTCCAAGTCGACCAACAGGGGAGGACCTCCTACCCTTCCATCCAACCCCAGCTCAGCCTGTCTCCTCAGGGCTGGCTGCAATGTCCTCCCCTGGAATCTAGCCAGGCTGTCACTCCCCGGCATGTATGGGGGAGGGTCAAAAGTCAGCCATCAAGTTCATGACTGAAACAGTCCCTGTTTCCCTCACTAGGGTCTTCAGTTCGACACCGAGCTATCATGGGCCCCATCTGCTTGGGGTTTCCAGGTCACATCCACACATGGTCCTTGGTTGTAGAAACCGTCTCATACAAGACCCCTGTGCCCTGCTCAGTGTGGTCTTTGTGGAGCTCTTGTTCTCCCCAAGTCTCACCAACCTCCCCCATTTCTATCATCACTTAAGGAATGATCAGAAAATTAAGTATGCATATTTATATAGTAGAATGTTTATACTTCATGGAATCAAAGATTGCCTTTAGAAATCGCAGTGTGGAATATGAATGCCAAATCGTAAAAACAATAATTTAGTTTCCACTTGTGACTATTTTAAAACATTGAAAATATCTCATAAAAACTGTATATGCACATCAAAATAAAAACATGTATAATTTGTGCACACTTCACAAATAAGTCCTAATTTGTGATAATGAATCTAATGTAATTTAAAGGACTATACTTAGTAACCATGACAAAGATGAAGCTCACCTTCCAAAGGAATCCAAATAAATATTGTTTTATACTTTTGACCCCTAATGTGCATCCTTATGTTTTCTCATATATTTACTTTTAAGTATGTTCATAATTTTCTTAATTTTATTCTTTAATAATATTTTCTTGACCTTGCTCTTGGTTTGATATTATAACATATTTATATTTCTTGTCATTATACCCTGAATTCTTTTCAGTATCTCCTTGAAAGTTTTCATCTTATTTAATGTTTACACATATTTAATGTTATTAAAATCACTTTCAAAAAAAGACTCTTTCCCTTCTTGGACTTTAATATATCATGAAGCCTCTCTCTCACACACACACACACATATGTGTGTGTGCATGTTTGTGCATATATATATATATATATATATATATATATATATATATATATTAGAATGTGGTTTGGCCTTAATAAAATTCAAAATCAGTGTCAATGTACAGAAAATGGCACATTGTGCAAGAATTTTGACTCATTTTCACAATTCTGCCAACCAAAAGGCAAATAATCAGAGGCCCGTATGTTCAACCTTTCTTTGCCCTACTTTTCACCTTCCCTTTGTACCTTGTGCCATATTTATCAAAGGAAAAACCACTTCCTGAATCTTACCAAAACCCAGAATCCTTGGTTCTTTCTCCTTTCCACTTTGAAATAACAGGCTTAGCCCTTGTGTTGTTGTCTCTTCTGCTTCATGCTCCTCAGGGGTCTCCCAAACCTCACCCTATATCACCTTCTCAAATCATTTCACTTATTTATCCTGACTCAACCTCAGCCTCATTTTCTTCATTGCTTTGGGTAGGTCAGCTCTGCTTTTGTAAAGGTGGAATTTCTCCTCTTAAGATGGCATTATGTGATAAGTCATAAGCATTGTCTATGTTTTAAATAGATAAAATGACAGTGTCAGGAGTAAAGGTTGAAGTAGGATACTAATTGGGGATGGATGGGAAGCTAAAAAAATATAAGAGGTATACCATACTTGCAGGTCAATAAAAGAGTCTGATAGAGTATGAGGTGAAACATTAGCTTCAGATTGTAGGCAAGGAGGTTCTTTAGAGGGTAGAATGAGAAGGTAAATTTTGGAAAGAGTCAGATGAAAAGGAAAAGAAAGAATAATTTGGTCATGACATTTCTGAACAATAATGGGATGGGGAAACTAAGAGTATTGAAGAACAAAGGAGAGGACCTGTAGCCCTAAACTGGTAGGGCTGGCAATCAACACCCACCACAGAAATCTGAGAAAAATAAGTTTTACTGAAGTAAGCAGGAAGCAAGGACTAAGTTCTCAGTCAATAGGAACATTGTGTCACTGCAAAAAACCTCTACCCTGTTGAATAGCATATAAAATCTGCTTACTTTTCCACTATTTTGCTTCTCTGTGCCCCTGGAGTGGTACCCTTCATAGTTCTATGCCCAGCAAACTTTTCTTTCTTCCTCTTTCTACCAAAGAAGTAGTCTAATTTGGTGGTTTCCCAGATCCCTGTCTTACACTCTCAAAATCTCTGACCTCCACACACAATCACATTTATATATGCACCTCTCTCTCTCTCTCTCTCTCTCTCTCTCTCTTTGTCTCTCTCTCTCTCTCTCTCACACACACACACACACACACACACACACAGAGAAAGAGAGAGAGAAATTAATAGAAAAAAGCTGTGTAAAGATATTTAACACTAAAATCCATTAATTATAACAGAGAACAAGAGGAACAGAATACCCTTGTCATAAATAAAAGTCCCTGACTCCAGTTGGTAAAGGCTTGAAAAGGTAAACAGTTTTCGAATTAAACAGCAATATAGGGCTCTGGGGAACTTAAAAGAATCTTAGAAACATTATATCAACATAAAAACAAACTAAATCTTGATGTCTGACTCCAAGGAAATAGAGATCCTAAAATTAGCTAATAAATAATTTTAAAAAGGCATCTTAAGGAAGGCCTTTAAGGCACAGGAGAAGCAGAAGAAAACTAACCAAATCAAAGAAAATGATAAATGAATAAAATTATAATTTTAACCAGAAACAGAAAACTTATAAAAATACTCCAGTAGGGAGATCCAAGATGGCCGCCATGAGAGGACACTGTGTCTGAGGAATGGGACAGCAGAAACAACGCAGCCACCAGGAGACTGAACTCTGGGACCTAAAACACCAGCATTCGTGATTGCCAGGTGAGCAGATCTCCCACGGTGAGAAAATCAAGTGAGAAAACCCTAGGGACATCCAGTTATTCCCCGGAAAAATCTCCAGGTGACCAGCTGCACACAGCTCTGATCTGAACGAGAAGATCACACAGTTTCTCGGGCAGTGTGAGGAGGAACCGGGCACCATTTTCACTGACCCGCACACTGTGAGCGCACACTTCACCTGGGTTCTGCTTCAACCCATGGGTGTGCAGCAGGCACGCACAGATCACCGGAACCACCCCAATCTGAGAAGGTCAGGGGACCGTTTTGACCAGTCAGCACTCTGCAGGCACACACCGCAAGCTTCCACCAGCAAAACCTCAGTCCCTGTACCAGTCCGCAGGCAAGTCTGGAAGGGACCTGAGTTCTGCTTCAACCCGCGGGTGTACGGCGGGCATGCACCGATCACCAGAGCCACCCCAGACTGAGAAGGTCCGGGTACCATCTTGACCAAACTGCACACTGAAGGCGAACACTGCATGCATCCACCAGCAAAAACCACAGTCCCTGTGTGTGTCCACAAGACAGACAGAGAAGGCCTCAGGCACCATTTCAGACATTTAGTGGAGGCACACCAACACAAACCCATTGTGTGTGCCCCAAATATCATCTCAGACCGTGGTGCACAGCCCCTGGCCCAGAAGAGGGCGCCAAATCTCCATTCCAGGAGAGAGCCATTAGCAGCAAGCCGAGGACTGAGTGCAAAGCTCCCAACTGACATCTCAAAAGACTGAGGAGCTAGACCTCCAGAACAGAAGGGTGACCAGCCTGCAGTGCTCAAAGCTTCTAGCACAGAGCACAAAGCCTGACACACAGAGCCCACAATAGAGTTCAACTGAGACGACAACAACAAACAATAACAAACTACTGGAAATCCCTGATGTTCTTGAAGAATACTCCTGACACAAGAGACTGACAGTTTCAGACTGAAGTACAGCCTTAAAGCACAAAGAGCTCCCTGATTATATATAAACAAATGCCCAGAAATCAGCAAAAGAACTCACCCAACAAAAATCAGGACACCATAGCCCCACCAGAAACACCCAAAAGCAGTGGACAATTTAATTCAGCGGAAACACAGGAATATTATATTAAAGCGTTGATTATGCAGATATTGGAGGAACAGGAGGAGAGACAAAAAGAGGAAATGAACAAGGCCCTCAAAGAAATGGAGAAGAAATTAACTGCCCGCATAGAGGAACAATCAAAGATAGACAGAGAGGAAACAACCAAAATAGGAGACACAGTCAATCAGTTGAAGGAAACGGTACAAAGCATGAAAACGGAGTTAGAATCTATAAAGAAGACACAAGGGAGAAGAACCTGGAACTGGAGAACTTAGAGAAAAGATCAGGAACCACAAAGGTAAGCATCACCAATAGAATACAAGAGGTGGAAGAGAGAATCTCGGGAGCTGAGGATACGCTGGCTGAAATGGATTCCTCACTCAAGGAAAATAAAAAATCGGAAAAATCCCAAGCACAAAACATCCAAAAAATTAAGGATGACATCAAAAGACGAAACCTAAGAATAATTGGAATTGATGAAAAAGAAGACACCAGGCTCCAAGGACAGGAAAATATTTTTAAGAAAATCATAGA
>CM053742.1:64893333-64909632 GCA_028658305.1 Pachyuromys duprasi
CATAACAAGGACATTTGCTCAACTATGTTCGTAGCTGCCTTATTTGTAATAGCCAGAACCTGGAAACAACCCAGATGTCCCTCACTTGAACAATGGATACAGAAATTGTGGTACTTTTACACAATGGAATACTACTCAGCCATTAAAAAGGAGGAAATCATGAAATTCACAGGCAAATGGCAGGACCTGGAAACGATCATCCTGAGTGAGGTATCCCAAAAGCAGAAAGAAACATATGGTATATACTCACTTATATAGACCTATAGGATAGGAAGATCAAGCTGACATCTACACACCTAGAGAGGATATACAGGAAGGAGGACCCAGGTTGGTATGATCAATGCTTGTTTGAATGAACAAATGGGATGGACATTGAGTGGAGGAGAAAACAAGCAACAGGACAGAGCATGCCAAGGAGTACCTCTGGGGGAGGGGGGAGGTCAATGTAGCCATGTATCAGAGCAGATCTTAAGAATCGCGATCAAGACTTTGGCAGAGGGTGAGAAGTAATGATAGATCTGGGGGAGGTTGGTGAGACTTGGGGAGAACAAGATCTCCAGAAAGACCAAACTGAGCAGGGCACAGGGGTCTTGTATGAGACGATTTCTAGAATCAAAGGCCATGTGTGGATGTGGCCTGGAACCCCCGCTCAGAAGGGGCCCATGATAGTTAGTTGTTGGAGTGAAGACCCTAGTGAGGGAAACAGGGATTGTTTCAGTCATGACCTTGATGGCTGACTCTTTGACCCTCCCCCATACAAGCCAGGGAATGACAGAATGGCTAGATCCCAGGGGAGGACATTGCAGCCAGCCCTGAGGAGACAGGATAAGCTGGGGTTGGATGGAAGGGTAGGAGGTCCTCCCCTGTTGGTGGACTTGGAGGGGGTGGGGAGGAGGGAGGTGAGGGAGGGAGGGGGAGTGTGGGAGGAAATGAGGGAGGAGGCTACTCCTGGGATGCAAAGTACCTAACCTGTGATTGATATAAAAAGAAATAAAGAAAGAAAGAAAGAAAGAAAGAAAGAAAGAAAGAAAGAAAGAAAGAAAGAAAGAAAGAAATGAAAAAAAATACTCCAGTAGAAATTATAAATTTGTGAATTCAAAATTCAATGGAGAGGATCACATCAAGATGATATGAAAATGAGGGAGACAGAAGGCAGACACTTTTATAGTTATCCAAAGTTACAATAAGAAAACAATAAAAGAAATCAAGAATGCTTACGACACATTTGAAATTCAGTGACACCACCACACAAATAAACATATGCATGTTGTGCTCCTCAGAAGAAACATAACAGAAGAAACTGACAAAAAGTGAAGAGAACATAACCAAGGGGTTGTGAAAGGCTTGACAATTTAGATTTTCATATAAGATTTCTTTCACATGTTGTCCAATGCATTTGTACAATTATTTATTACAAAATATATTATTATAAAGTTTATGGTAATATTATCTAGACAGATTTCTCACTGAGTGGGAATGGTTGATGAAACATAAATATGATACAAGTTTTCACTGAGGAACCCTCTCTGCTTAGGATGTTTGGGGAATAGACTACATCTGCCATGAAGTCTATGGCCATCCCAAAGGATGGCACAGATGGATCCAGATAGCTCCTTGAGAAACTCCATTAGTAGCTAGCACTGATAGTCAGGCATATGTGATCTCAATAGCAATGCCGGAAACTCAATGGTCATGGAAGCCAGAGCCACACACAGAGGCAGATCTCAAGATCTGTCTCAGGAGCAGAGCAGGAAGGTACTAAGTGCCTTTTCCAACATCCCAGTTTTTACATAATTTCATTTTACTATTGTGGGTATTTTAGGGCTGGTTTAACGTAGCCTTGGAGTTGTGCATTTACATGTCAAAGCCTGTCTTTGGTTTGGCTTCTATTGGAGCTGCCTTCTAGCTGATTCATTAATATATCAGAGCTTGCCTTGGAGCTAACTCCTTAGTGGGCTGCTTTGTGGCTGTCTTCTATCTTGTACTACATTTTTCTCTAAGTCACACAAATGGTTTACAAATTACAGAAAATTGCTTTCAAGTTACACAAAATAGTTTTAGTTAAGTTCCTAACAGAAACTTACTGAAAAAATTGTCAGAATCTTCCTGAATATTAGCAAACTGGTATCCACAGTAAGGGTGCTGACATAATTACATATGGATTAAAAGGGATGAATTAAATAATATCTGACATGATTAGGCTGTCAGAAATCCAAGGCAAAGAGACACTTTTGAAAGTAGTAACAAAAATTGATCATTATAATAATGTTGATAGATAGATAGATAGATAGATAGATAGATAGATAGATAGATAGATAGACAGATAGATTAGCAAAAACATTGTAGAGAATTGGAGAATGATAGATTTAGTGACTGATTGGAAAATATAATGAACCAAGAGTAATATAACCCAGGACAGCTTCAAACATGTGGTCCTTCCCCTTCAAAAAATCCTATTTGCATGCAGGAGGCAGCTTTCTATACTGAACACGATGAGTTCAGGCATTAAAAAAAATAAATGGGACATCATGAAACTGAAAAGCTTCTGCAAGGCAAAGGACACTGTCAATAGGACAAAATGTCAGCCCATGAAATGGGAAAACATCTTCAGCTACCCTACACCCAACAGAGGGCTAATATCCAAGGAACTCAAGATATAAAGCACTTAAGAAATTAAAGACCAAGAAAACAAATAACCAATTAAAAACAGGATACAGAGCTAAACAGAGAATCTCTAATGGCCAAGAAGCACATAAAGAAATGATCGATGTACAGGGTCATCGGGAAATGCAAATTAAAAGAGATCTGAGATTCCATCATATACAACTCAGAATGGAGGAGATGGAAAAGGCAAGTGACCTTCTGTGATAGACTCTTGTCCTGTTCCCTGTTTTCTCCCTCTTCTTATGTCCATCCGTTTTGCCTTTCTGAATGAAGATTGAACATCTTACCCAGGATCCTCTGTCTTGATTAATTTCCTTAGATGTACATATTTTACTATGATTATCCTACATTATATGTCTAATATCTACTTATAAGTGAGTATATACCATGTGTGTCTTTCTACTTCTGGGATACCTCACTCAGGATGATATTTTCTAGATCCCACCATTTTCCTAAAAATTTCATGATTTCCTTATTTTTAATTGCTGAGTAGTATTCCACTGTGTAAATGTACCACAATTTCTGTATCCATTCCTTAACTGAGGGACACCTGGGGTGTTTCCAGGTTCTAGCTATTACAAATAAAGCTGCTACAAACATGGTTGAGCAAATGTCCTTCTTGTATTCTTTAGAATCTTTTGGATATATGCCTAGGAGACTTATAGTTGGATCTTGAGGAAGCACAATTCTTAATCATCTGAGAAAGCACCAGATTGATTTCCAAAATGGTTGCACAATTTTACATTCCCACCAGCAATGGAGTAGGGTTCCTCTTTCTCCACATCCTCTCCAACATGTGTTGTCACTTGAGTTTTTGATCTTAGATATTTTGATGGGTGTAAGGTCATTTTGATTTGCGTTTCCCTGCTGACTAAAGTTGTTGAGCATTTCTTTAATTGTTTCTCTGCCATTCAATGTTCCTCTATTGAGAATTCTCTGTTTAACTCTGTACCTCATTTTTTAATTGGGTTACTTGATTTGTTGCTGTTTAACTTCTTTAGTTCTTTATAAACTCTTGTTGTTAAAGGGATTCTAAAGGACTATACCCAGCAGGGTATCAAAACATATGCTGAGACTCTTAGCAAAACTTTGGGCAGAGTGCAAGGAATCTCATGATAGAATGGGAGTAGAAAGACCTGAAGGGAACAGGAACTCAACAAGGAGAGTAACAGAACCAAAAAATCTGGACAGACGGGTCTTTTATGAGACTGATACTCCAAACAAGGACCATGCATGGAGATAACCTAGAACCCCTGCACAGATGTAACCCTTGGCAGCTCAGTATCCAAGTTTGTTCCCCAGTAATAGGAACAGGGACCATCTCTGACATGAACTAATGGGCTGGCTCTTTGATCACGTCCACCTGAGGGGGAGCAGCCTTACCAGTCTACAGAGGAAAACAATGAAGCCAGTTCTGATGAGACCTGATAGACTAGCATCAGATGGAAGGGGAGGCGACCTCTCCTATCATTGGACTGGGGGAAGGGCAAAGGAGAAGAATAGCTAGGGAGGTTCTGATTGGGAGGGAATGGAGGAGGGGGCTATAGCTGGGATACAAATTGAATAAACTCTAATTAATAAAAATAAAATTACAATTAAAAAAGGCAAGTGACAGTACATGATAGCGAGGTTGTGAAGACAGGGGAGCACTCTTCTATTGCTGGTGGAAGTGCAAACTTGAACAACCATTGCAGAAATCATGGAATTGAGAACAACCTTACCTCAAGACACAGCTGTACCACTCCTGGACGTCCACCCAAAAGATATTCCACCATATCACAAGTACATTTGTTCAACTGTGTTTATAGCAGCTTTATTTGTAATATCCAGAAACTAGAAATAACCTAGATGCCCATCAACCAAAGATTGGATAAAGAAACTGTATACATTTATACAATGGAATACTACTCAACTATTCAAGAGAAGGACATCATTCAATTTGCATTCCAATAGATGAAACTAGAAAGATAATCATGTTCTCATCAGCCTCACGAATCAGTCAGGAAGCACAAATTATTATCATCAAAGAGAAAAAAATGTCATTATATATTTTGTCTATATTAAAAGTATAATCAGGGGGCTAGCAAGATTACTTAATAATCAAGATCACTTTCTGTTCTTGCAAAGGATCTGTAAATAGATACTCCTGATACCCATATCAGGTTGGTCACAACCAACTCTGACTTCAGTTTCAGAGGATCCAATACTTTCTTTTGCCCTTCAAGGGCAGTAAATGCATATGATGCACATACATACAAACAACTGCACACATATTCAGATAAAATAATTCATAAAATGATAACCAAGAAATAATATGAGGATCTGTATGCTTACACATTTAGTGGTCTAGATGAAAATGGAGAAATTCATTAAGGCCACATCCTCTCACAATTTGCTCAAAAAGTAATCCAAATAAGCTATGTTGATAAAATGAAATAAGTAATTATTAACATTCTACATCACTAATAAATAAGTCACATTGGTTCACAAATGAGTGCTGCAAAACATTTTAAAATGAAATAATACGAATTCTCTACAATTTTTCCCTAAGATTAATGCAGATGTAATATTTTTCCATCTGATCGAAAGGTCAGCTGTACTGTTAACACCCAGACCATGCAAAGTTCTTATAAGAAAAGAAATTTGCAGCTTAGTGTATGAAAAATCAAATAAAAAAGTCTTTAACAAAATATTTGAAGTAGATTCCATAAATCTTTATGTAAACACAGATAAGTGCAGTTATATTGAGTTTGTAAGATTGGTTTAACTTTAATAATTAAGCTAAGCTATTACATCAAGAGTCTAAAATGTTTAATTCTATCTACTGATACAGGAAAAATCATTTGACAAAATCCAACACTCATTCATGACAAAATTTCTCATTACTTAAGGAATAGTGCGAACATACTGAAATAGAGAAAGAATACCTATAAAAATACTCCTATAAATAACATGATTATTTGGGGCAGGGGGAATAACATTCTTATCAGCATTAGCAACAAGATTTTGATTGTTCTTGTTAATATCTGTTTTTATCATTAGCTCAAAAATCCTAAGTAATGTAATAAGACAAGACAAACAACTAAAATATATATCAAATTAGAAGAACAGAACAGAATTGTCTTTGAAATTTTCTGTCACAAAAATCCTTATGGGTAATGGTTACATTTACTGTCACCAAAACTATGATGTATAAAAACGACAAAATATCAGCAGGGAACATACCAAAGTATTTACTTAGCTGGTGAGTTTGTAGGTTAAGCAGAATGCCTATGCTGTACCTTGTGTCCTGTGCCTGCTGACTGAGACTTTGAGAACACTCATGCTGAGGTATGAATACACATCTAGTCATTCTAAACAGGGAATTAATGATAGACCAAACTAACATGGCTGACAGCTCATTACTTGCAAACCCTGGAACTTTCTACACAACTTGCAGGCAACATAAATAAGTGGCAAGGTGTCTCTTCTAGGAAGGTGGGCTGGTCTCTTCTTCTTCCAAGAAGGAGGGCTAGTTTCTGTTTTTTCAAAAAAATGTGCTGGTCTGTGTCTATTCTAGGCATCCCAGCTAGTCTGTGAGTGTCACTCAGTAATACTTACTACTTCTATATTCTTAAGGAGAAGGGTCTAGTGAATCTGGTCAGGTACAAAGACATGTTGAAGCCAGGCATAGATTTGATTATTTACTAAAAATACGGAGCTTTCCTGTAGGAATGAATGTTTCATCTTCTGTGAGAACATCTTATGTTTTATCTCTCTTTCAGCATACTGTGTCTAAAAGTGTTTTTCTCCAAGATATAAGGTTTTAATCTTGTAGTCAATTGCTAAACAACACTCCACTCTTTCCTTGTGCTCTTATAATCTTCCTCTGCCTCTTTCTGTAATTTTCCCTGATTGTTTGAGGGAGTGATATAGATGTTTATCTAAAGCTAAGTCTTTGGAAACTATGCCACAGCAATGCTTTCTGGGTTTCAGAAGCTTCAATGATATAAATGATGTAAATGTTGTAAATGGTACGCCATCATTTACAAAAGAAGTTTCTTTTCATGACAGAAAGTAGTTCCATCTTGCAAGCAGGGTCAAACTAAGTTCATATTCCCAAGCAAAGAAAACAACCACTATACTGAGAACTAAGAGAGAAGAAAATTGACACAACAATGCTTCTAAGGTCAGAAGAGATCAGGAGACATCCTAGCCCCTCTCTGGTTGCCACTGGGGGAATACCTGGGTCTCCCTTAGGGGGAAATCTGAGTCCCTTTGGTGGGATATCTAAGTCCTGCTGATTGGACAGCTAGTTCTCATCCCTCTCCTCCACAACCCTATTTGTTGTACTTGACATCCCAGTCTGTCTATCTGTGTCTGTCAGTTTATATCTATAGTTCATTAGGTTGCTTAATTGTTGCTCTTTTTTTCATATCAGGAGGAAAGATCCAAACTTCATCTGCTATCAGTTCATCCCTTGACTTAGTTTTAACTGATTTCAAGGATTTCCATAAAAAAATCCTTTGCTGGATTAGGACAACAAAAACTGATAAACTGGCACTGCTTTTGTAGCTCTGCACCTGCAGCTAGGAGCTTAGCACTGCTGGAGAAACCCTACTGTAAAAATATAGCCTGGTTTGTATCAGCTTTATTTGTAATACCAGAAGCTGGAAACAACTCAAATGCCCCTCAACTGAGGAATAGATACAGAAATTGTGCTACATCTGCACAATGGAATAATACTCAGCAATGAAAAACAAGGATATCATGAAATTTGCAGATAAATGGTGGGAACTGGAAGAGATCATCCTGAGTGATCTATCCCAGAAGCAGAAAGACACACACAGCATATACTCACTTACACAGACCTATGGAATAAACCTACTAAAACCTGTACACCTAAAATAACTAATTAAGAGGGAAGACTCTTGCTAAAATGCTCAATCCCTATCCAGAAAGGCAAAGAGGATGGACATCAGAAGAAAGAGAAAACAGGGAACAACTCAAGAGCCTGCCACAGAGGGTCTCTGAAAGGCACTGACCTGCAGACTATCAAAGCAGATGTTGAGACTTGTGGCCAACCTTTGGGCAAAGTGCAGGGAATCTTATGAAAGAAGTGGGAAACAGTAAGATCTGGAGAGGACAGGAACTCCACAAGGAGAGCAACAGAACCAAAAAATCTAAGCACAGGGGTCTTTCCTGAGACTGATACTCCAACCAAGTAGCATGCATGGAGCTAACTTAGAACCCCTGCACAAATGTAATCCATGGCAGTTCAGTGTCCAAGTGGTTTCCATAGTAATGGGAACAGGAACTGCCTCTTACATGAAGTGATTGGCCTTCTCTTTGATCACCTTCCTCTGAGGGGGGAACAGCTTTTCCAGGCCACAGAGGAAGACAATGCAGCCGTCCTGATGAGACCTAGTAGACTAGGATTAGAAGGAAGGAAAAGAAGACCTCCTCTATCAGCGGACTTGGGGAGGGCTGTGGGTGTAGAATGGGGAGGAAGGGAGGGATTGGGAGGAGAGGAGGGAGGGAGCTATGGGTGGGATACAAAGTGAAGGAAGTGTAATTAATAAAAAAAATAAACTATATTAAAAAACCTTTATGCAAAAGCCCCAGAATTTTAATAAGATGAATAAAGTGAAGTCTTTATACAATATATAGTCTGGTGCTTTGCATTTGATTGTTAATTAATTTGCTCTGCAAGGCATGGTTGCTGTCTTTTATGAGCAGACACTCATATACCCAAAATGATGTTTGTAACTTTGCCTAAGTGATTAATCCTGATTGGCTATTTAAAAGGTCTAAACCTGAGTAGGGAAGAATGCAATAGCTGTGGCCAAAGTTCAAGAGCTTTGAGGACAGGAAGATCTTGGGAAAGAGACAGGTACAGAAAGACAAAGAGGAAAGAAGCAGAGACTCCATATTGCCATAGCTACCACTGCTCTGTGAGTGCTGAGTCCACACACAGCAGCAGGGAACAGCACTTGTGAAATTAGATTCAAGCCTCATGTTAATTCACCAATACATAGTGGTAATTTTAAAATTAAGTGCTAATAACATTTATTAATAGCCCTAAAATTAGTAAGGCGGTATATCTAACCCACCATAACCAATCATAGTCACAATCAATGAAAGACACAGGCACCTGATGATTTTATAATAGATTTATTTCAACTGAAGTAGGGCAGATATTAACCCTCGAAACTACGTATACCTCCCAACACCATCCCAGGCTACTTTCCATTTGCAATTCCATAAATACTGGCTAATTAGCTCATCTGGGTCAATTCCTCCATCCATGCCAGCCTTGTGCTTCTCCCATACTAAACTATGGTGGCTCTCTGTTTCCTTTCTCATGGTGGGTTGGAGAGCTGAAACTGTGAAGCCTGCAGCCTTCTAAACAGAGCTAGGAGGAGAACTGTACTTAAAGTAAAAAGTGCCAGAGCAGAGGTCACTTGAATATTTTTTGTGTGTGTGCGGCTTTGTTTTGATTGTTGCTGTAGTGGACCTGGTTACAATGTGTTCAATGGTGGTTTTATAAGCCTTTTCTAAGAAAGTTCAAGTAAAAGGTAGGGGAAAGGCTAAGAGATGCCATGCTACATTATGGGCAATAGGTAGGGATGAAGAAAGGGGGCTTTTCTCAGTAGAAAGTACATGATAGCAGCTAGAGATCAAAGTTCTCTGGTTGCAAGAAGTTTGTCAGCTATTTCTGGAAAGGACCTGTTGATACATTTTAGCAAAAACTAAATTCCAATGATGCTCTATAGGGCTTCATTGTTATAACATGAGATGACAAACAGACCCCAAACCTTATTTTTTTTTTTCTTGTTTCTTTGCTTGATTTTTGCTTGAAAGCTTTTGGTATTTCTTCTTTCGGGAAAATTGTTATTGTTTGCTATTGCTAAAAACATGAGATTTTGAAGAGTTTTACTGTATTTGAGATTAAAAATATGAATAGGGCAATAATAGCACACACCTTTAATGCCAGAAGAAAGGAGGCAGAAAAGAAATCTCTCTGAGTTCTGGATCAGCCTAGCTTACCCAATGAAGTCAGGGTGGGAACTCCCTTCTGATAAGATAAACCACTTTTCAAAGCCCTGGATGCAGGGGAAAAAAGTGGTTAGTTTAAGTTTTCCTGGGCAGAAAATTTTGTCTATAAAATAATAATTGCCCATTCCATAGGGGAAAAAAGGCAAGGTAAAAGTAGATGCAAGAAATGTAGAAATGGAGGTACATGATGCCTAGCGTATGCTTGAGCACTAAAATTAAAAAGGGGTTTATATAAAGTTTATTTAAAACATTATACCTGAGGGAGATCCAAGATGGCTGCCACAAGAGGACACTGTGTCTGAGGAGTAGGACAGCAGTAACAGTGCAGCAACCAGGATACTGAAATCTGGGACCTAAAATACCAGCGTTTGTGATTGCCAGGTGAGCGGAACTCCTATGGTGAGGAAATCAAGTGGGAAAATCCTAGGCACATCAAGTTATTCCCTGGAAAAACTCCAGGTGACCAGCAGCACACAGCCTTGATCTGAACTAGCAACTGCCCTGGGTGCCAACAGCCTCCATACCAGACTGGGTCACACAGACTGAGAAGGCCCCAGGTACCATTTCGGACCGGCCTGAACCTGGCGTGTGCACACCACTCGGCTCCACCAGCAACCACCCCAGTCCGTGTATGTGTCCACGGGCCAGACTGAGAGGGCCTAGGGTACCATTTCAGACTGGCCTGCATCTGGTGGGAACACTCCGAAAGGCAACGCCTGCAACCACTCCAGACCATGTGTGTGTCCTCAGGCCAGTCTGAGAAGACCTGAGATTCCATTCCCCAGACCAGGTTGCATCAGGCAGGCACATTCCCCATGGCAGCCTGAGCCGCCACCCCGGACCAGGACACATAGTATTAGGTCCAGACTGAGGTGCCCCCAAATACCATCTCAGACAGTGGTGCACAGCCCCTGGCCCAGAAGGAGGCGCCAAGGCTTCAGTCCATAGGAAAGCCGTTAGCAGCAAGCCGAGGTCACAGCCTGGAGCCTCCAGACCAGAGCAGCACCCCCAGCTGACATCTCAAACTGGGACACTCAGCCTCTGGCACAGAGTGAGGAGCCAAGCCTCCAGACCAGAGGGGTGACCAGCCTACAGTGCTCAGAGCTTCTAGCACAGAGCATGAAGCCGGGCAATCAGATCCCACAACAGAGTTAAACTGAGGCAACAACACACTAACAAACCACTGGAACTCCCTGATCTTCTTGAAGAATACTCCTGACACCAGATATTGACAGTTCCAGTCTGAGGTTCAGCCTTAAAGCACAAACAGCTCCTTTATTATATATAAACATTGCTGGTGGGAATGCAAACTTGTACAACCACTCTGGAGATCAATTTGGCGCATTCTTAAACAATTAGGAATAATGATTCCTCAAGACCTAGCTATACCACTCTTAGGCATATATCCAAAAAATGCTCAAGTACACAAAAAGGACATTTGCACAACTATGTTCGTAGCTGCTTTATTTGTAATAGCCAGAACCTGGAAACAACCCAGATGTCTCTCACTTGAGGAATGGATACAGAAATTATGGTACTTTTACACAATGGAATACTACTCAGCAATTAAAAAGGAGGAAATCATGAAATCAGCAGGAAAATGGTAGGACCTGGAAACGATCATCCTAAGGGAGGTATCCCCAAAAGCAGAAAGAAACATATGGTATATACTCACTTATATAGACCTATAGGATAGGAAGGTCATTCTGAAATCTATATACCTAGGGAAGATATACAAGAAGGAGGACCCAGGTTGGTATGATCAATGCTCGTTTAGATGAACAAATGGGATGGACATTGATTGGATGATAAAACAAGCAACAGGACGGGAGCATACCAAAGAGGGCTTCTGAAAGAATCAATATAGCAATATATCAAAGGAGATATTAAGACTCAAAACCAAGCCTTCAGCAGAGGGCGGAAATAATAATAAAAATAGGGGAAGTTAGTAAGACTTGGTGAGAACAAGAGCTCCACAAAGACCAAACTGAGCAGGGCACAGAGGTCTTATACAGGACAGTTCCTCCAACCATGGACCATGTATGGATATGGCCTAGAATTCCCGCGCAGATGTCGCACATGGTAGCTCAGTGAACAACTGAAGACCTGAGAAAGGGTAACAGGGACTGTTTCTGTCATGAACTGGATGGCTGGCTCTTTGACACTCCCCCATACATGCCGGGGAGTAACAGCCTAACTAGATCCCAGGGGAGGACATGGTAGCCAGCCCTGAGGAGAGAAGATGAACTGGGGTCAGATGGAAGGGGAGGAGATCCCTTCGAGGGGGCAGGGAGGAGATGAGGGTAGGATGGGAAGAGTGGGAGGGAATGGTAGAGGGGGCTATGTCTGGGATGCAAAGTACCTAACCTGTGATTGATATAAAAATAAATAAATAACATTTTAAAAAATGGACAAATGTAGATATAAGAACCCACCCAACAAAAATCAGGACACCATGGCCCCACCAGAAACACACAAAAGTAATGAAGATTTTAATTCAGCAGAGACACAGGAAAATTATGTTAAAGCTATGATTATGCAGATATTAGAGGAACAAAAAGAGAAAGAAAAAGAGGAAATGAACAAGGCTCTCAAAGAAATTCAGAAGAATCTATCTGCCCACATAGAGGAACAACTAAAGATATACAGAGAGGAAACAAACAAAAAAATAGGAGCCACAGTCAATCAGATGAAGGAAATGATACAAAGCATGAAAACAGAATTAGAATCTATAAAGAAGACAAAAAGGGAGAAGAACCTGGAACTGGAGAACTTAGAAAAAAGATCAGGAACCACAAAGGTAAGCATCACCAATAGAATACAAGAGATGGAAGAGAGAATCTCGGGAGCTGAAGAGGTGCTGTCTGAAATGGATTCCTCACTCAAGGAAAATATAAAATTAGAAAATCCCAAACATGAAACATCCAAGAAATCAAGGATGCCATGAAAAGACGAAACCTAAGAATAATTGGAATATACGAAAAGGAAGACTCCAGGCGCCGAGGACCAGAAAATATTTTTAAAGAAAATCATTGAAGAAAATTTTCCCAACTTAAAAAAAAGAATTGTCCATAAACATACAAGAAGCCTACAGAACAGCAAATAGACTAGACCAGAAAAGAAATACCTCTTGTCACATCATAGTCAAAACACTAAACTTAGAAAACAAAGAAAAATTATTAAAGGCAGCAAGGGAAAATGATCAAGTAACATAAAAAGGTAGACCGATCAGAATCACACCAGACTTCTCATAAAAAACTATGAAAGCCAGAAGGGCCTGGGCAGAAGTCACACAGTCTTTAAGGGTACACAGATGCCAACCAAGACTACTATACCCAGCAAAGCTTTCAATAAACATAGATGGAGAAAACAAAATTTTCCATGACAAAACAAAATTCATGCAGTACCTACACAGCAAACCACCCTACAGAATGTAAGAGAAGGAAAATCTCAGTGCAAAGGAAAACAACTACACAAAAGTAAATATAGGATACAGATAATTTCTGAATGACAACAACAACAAAACAATGAATCACAGTAAGACCACCAACTCCACAATAAAAGGAAATAACAGTCATTGGTCACTATTATCTATCAACAAAAATGGACTCAACTCTCCAATAAAAACACACAGACTAACAGAATGGCTGTGGAAACAGGATCCTACATTCTGCTGCATCCAAGAAACACACCTATGCAAGAAAAATAAACACTACCTCAGAGTAAAGGGCTGGAAAAATATTTTGCAAGCAAATGGACCCAGAAAACAAGCTGGGGTAGCAATCCTAGTATCTAATAATATAGACTTTCAACCAAAGTTAATCAAGAAAGATGAGGAGGGGCACTTCCTTCTCATCAAAGGAAAATTCCAACAGGAGGGCATCACAATTTTGAACATTTATGCCCCAAATAAAAGACCACCTATATATGTAAATCAAACATTAATAAAACTGAAACCACACATTGATCCCAACCCCTAATAGTGGGAGACTTCAGCACTATACTCTCAGGAAGGGACAGATCATCTGGTCAGAAGCAAAACAGAGAAACAAGGGCACTCACAGAGACCCTAAATCAAATGGACCTAATAGATGTCTACAGAACTTTTCACCCCAGATCAAAAGAATATACCTTCTTTTCAGCACCTCATGGAACCGTCTCCAAAATAGACCATATAGTTGGTCACAAAGCAAGCCTCAGCAGATACAGGAAGATTGAAGTAATCTCTTGTATCCTATCTGACCATCACAGTCTAAAGCTGGACCTCAACAACAACAGAAATAGCAAAAGGCCTGCACATACATGGAAACTGAACAACTTGCTACTCAAGGACAGCTTGGTTAGGGAAGAAATTGAGAAAGAAATTAAAGACTTGCTAGAATTCAATGATAATGAAAGCACAACATACCCAAACTTATGGGACAGAATGAAGGCAGTGCTAAGAGGAAAGTTCATAGCACTAAGTGCCTTCAAGAAGAAATTTGAAACGTCTCATGCAAGCAACTTAATGGCCCAACTGAAAGCCATAGAATAAAAAGAAGCAGATACACCCAAGAGGAGCAGACAGCTGGAAATAATAAAACTCACGGCTGAAATCAATCAATTAGACACGAATAAAACTATCCAAAGAATCAATGAAACAAAGAGCTGGCTCTTTGAGAAAATCAACAAGATAGACAAGCCCCTAGCCAAACTAAGAAAAAGACAGAGAGAAACTGTCCAAATCAGCAAAATCAGAAATGAAGAGGGGGATATAACTACAGACACTGAGGAAATCCAAACAATCATTAGGTCTTACTACCAAAGCCTATATGCCACAAAAGTTAAAAATCTAAATGAAATGGAAAGTTTTTTTGAAAGATTCTACCTACCTAAATTAAGGCAAGATCAGATAGGAAGATTGAATAGACCTATATTCCCCAAGGAAACAGAAGAAGTTATCAACAGCCTCCCTATGAAACAAAGCCGTGGGCCAGATGGTTTTAGTGCAGCATTCTACCATACCTTCAAAGAAGTCATAACACCAATTCTCTACAAAGTGTTCCACAACACAGAAATAGAAGGTAAATTACTGAACTCTTTCTAAAAAGCTACAGTCACCTTGATACCTAAACCACACAAAGATCTAACAAAAAAAGAAAACTTCAGTCCTATCTCTCTTATGAACATTGATGCAAAAATACTCAATAAAATACTTACAAACCAAATCCAAGAACACATAAAAGATATCATCCACCATTACCAAGTAGGCTTCATCCCAGGCATGCAAGGTTGGTTCAATATACGCAAATCCATCAATGTAATCCACCATATAAACAAACTGAAGGAGAAAAACCACATGATCATCTTCCTAGATGCCGTAAAAGCATTTGACAAAATCCAACACCAATTCACATTTAAAGTGTTGGAGAGATTAGGGATATAAGGCACATACCTAAACATAGTAAAGGCAATATACAGCAAGCCTATAGCTAACATCAAACTCAATGGAAAGAAACTTAAATAAATCTCACTGAAATCAGGGACTAGGCAAGGCTGCCCATTGTCTCCATATCTCTTCAACATAGTACTTGAAGTCCTAGCTAGAGCAATAAGGCAACTAAAGGAGATCAAGGGGATACAAATTGGAAAGGAAGAAGTCAAAGTATCACTATTTGCAGACTATATGATAATATACATGAGTGACCCCCAAAATTCAACCAGAGAACTCCTTCAACTGATAAACACCTTCACTAAAGTGGCTGGATATGAAATCAACTCAAAAAAATCAGAAGCCCAGTACACCAAAGACAAAAGGGCCGAAAAGGAAATTAGGGAAACAACACCCTTCACAATAGCCACTAATAACATAAAGTACCTTGTGGTGACTCTAACCAAGCAAGTGAAAGACATATATATATATATATAAACTTCAAATCTCTGAAGAATGACATTGAAGAAGATATTAGAAGGCAGAAAGACCTACTGTGCTCAAGGAATTATAGGATTAACATAGTGAAAATGACCATATTGCCAAAAGCAATCTACAGATTCAATTCAATTCCCATCAAAATACCTACACAGTTCTTCACAGACCTTGAAAGAAAAATACTAAACTTCATATGGAGAAACAAACAAAAAAATTCCAAAACGATCCTGTACAACAGCAAATCATCTGGAGGTATCTCCATCCCTGACTTCAAGCTGTACTGCAGAGCAATAGTAATAAAAACCGCATGGTATTGGCATAGAAACAGAATAGTGGACCAATGGAACCGAATAGAATACCCAGAAATGAACCCAAACACCTACGGAAACTTGATTTTTGACAAAGAAGCCAAAACCATTCAATGGGATAAAGACAGTATCTTCAACAAATGATGCTGGTCCAACTGGATATCTATATGCAGAAAAATGAAAATAGTTCCATATTTATCACCTTGCACAAAGCTAAAGTCCAAGTGGATCAAAGACCTCAACATAAAACCAGACATACTTAACTGGTTAGAAGAAAAAGTAGGGAAGACCCTAGAACTCATTGGCACAGGAGACTACTTCCTGAATAGAACACCAACAGCACAGGCTCTAAGATCAACAATCAATAAGTGGGACCTCATG
>CM053742.1:64910132-64925398 GCA_028658305.1 Pachyuromys duprasi
ATAGGATAGGAAGGTCATGCTGAAATATACACACCTAGGGAAGATATACAAGGAGGACCGAGGTTGGTATGATCTATGCTCATTTACATGAACTAATAGGATGGACATTGAATGGAGGAGCAAACAAGCAACAGGACAGGAGCATACCAAAGAGGACCTATGAAAGTATAGCAAAGTATCAAAGCAGATATTAATACTCACTATTAAGCCCTTGGCAGAGGGAGGGAAGTAATAATAAAAATAAGGGAAGTTAGTAAGACTTGGGGAGAACAAGAGCTCCACAAAGATCAAACTGAGCAGGGCACAGGGGTCTTATATGAAACAGTTTCTCCAACCAAGGACCATGTATGGATATGGCCTAGAACCCCTGCTCAGATGTGGCCCATGATAGCTCATTGTGGAACTGAAGTCCCTAGTAAGGGAAACAGGGACTCTTTCAGTCTTGAACTTGATGGCTGACTCTTTGACCCTCCCCCATGCATGCCAGGGAGTAACAGCCTGGCTAGATCCCAGGGGAGGGCATTGCAGCCAGCCCTGAGGAGACAAGATGATCTGGGGTCAGATGAAAGGGGAGGAGATTTCCCCGGCTGGTGGACTTGGAGGGGGAGGGGAGGAGTTGAGGGAGGATTGGGGAGGGTGGGAAGGAATGAGGGAGGGGGCTACGCATGGGATGCAAAAAACCTAACCTGTGCTTGAGATAAAAATAAATAAATTAAAAAAAAACAATATAAAAAAACCCTGCACATTAACAAAAATAATTGTGCTACATTTACATAATGTATATGTAAAAGATGTTATATCAATCAATCTATCTATCTATCAATCTATGATCGATCTATCTATCCAAACATCTATATCCAAAAGATATTCCACAATACCCCAAGTACACTTGCTCACCCATTTTTCATTGCAGCCTTATTCATAACAGCTAGAAACTGGAATATATCCAGATGTTCCGCAGCCAAAGAATGGATAAAAAGTAAGTGGTGCATTTATTGAATGGAATACTACTCAGCTATTAAAATCAAGGACAAGTTGAAATTTGCAGTAAAATGGATGGAAGTAGAAACGATGAACCTGAGGGAGGCAACCCAGACCCAAAAGACATGCATGGTATATACTCACTTGTAAGTAGATATTAGTCTTCAAATACAGGAGAACCATGCTACAATCCACATATACAGTATAGCTAGGTTAAAAGATTGGAACAAGCTTATATGCTTGAAACTCACTCAGAAAGGGAAGTAAAATAGGCATTGGAGGTGGACAGAATGAAGAAGTGGGTAGGAAAGTGGATGAGGAGGGGAGCAGGGGTAGGGATTAAGTGTAGGGAGAGGGGGCAAAGAGGTCTAGGTGAGAGAATGGAAACTGGAGGTGGAGGCATCTGTAGGATTTGCCAGAGACCTGGAATAGAGGAGTCCCCAGGAAGTTTATGGGGTTCAACCTAACTGTGATGCCTAGCAGCAGAGGATATAAAGCCTAAATGACCACTTTAGCCAGACATAAAGATCTTTTCTCCAAACAAACAAAAAGAAAGGAACCGGTGGAGGGAAGGGAAAGGGCTGTGAGTTGAAGGGACTGAAGAAAGGAGAGAAAGAGGGATGGTAAAGGAGCAACCTGTAGCTTCTTTGGCATAGTAGTGGCAGTATGGTTGAGTAGAAGAAACATACTTCCATTTTCAAAATGTGAGCTGCACCTTCTTCAACACCAACAATGGCTCCGTCCTAATGCCAAAAGACTCAGAAATAAGGGCCACACGAGACCAAGAAAAGGATGAAGTTGAGATGTAGATTCATTAAGCACATCAATTTTGATTGGTGAATGTGCTTTTGGAGCTCTGTAGTGTAGCACTGTATAAGCGGTATTCTTTTGAATTGATGGAGGTCTCCAATGACAAACAGGAACTCAAAAAAATGGTAGAGAAGCACATCTCTACCAGTGTGAAACTAGATGAGGTAAGCAAAATTATGGTTGTTATAAGCAAAGCAGATGAAAAGGACTGGGTCTCCTTTGCCTTTGTGTGTTTGGTGGGGAGGGGGGGGGGATGTATCATTAGCAAATTCAAGACATCTATTGAGAAAAGGAGACAATGTGTATATGAATCATGTCTGGCCGTGTATTTATCATTACTGAGTCTAAAACCATGGCCTATAGTTAGGATAACTTTATTTATTTCTATGTTGTTTTAGATTTAATTTTATTTAATGTGTAGAAAAGTTTTGCCTATATCTGTCTGTGTAACATGGACATGCCTGGTGCTGATGGAGGTCCAAACATGGTGTCAGCTTTCCTGAGACTGGAGTTACAGACAGATATGAGTTACTATGTGCTTGCTTAAAATCAAACCCAAGGTCTTTGGTAAAAGCAACAAGTGCCTTAGCCACTGGTCAAACACTTCAGCCTTTGCTTATTAAGTGTTTGGGATTAAATATCAGGGGACAACCACTGTTCTGTGAAAATATTGATCATTTCCATACATAAAAGTAGTGGGGGCATAATTTACTAATGAAACATTAAGAATTGAGTCAATATTCAAAAAACAAAATATAAAACAAAACCCAAAAAATATTGAACATTTTTATTAATCCTTGAAAATAATTACAATGAAAGTGTGATGCAATTACAACCCTTTTCTTTGTATACATAGAATTGTTGAGTGACTAGATAGGCTTACTAGGTGAGTTTGAATTCTCCGAGAAGCTTTTTTAGCTAATTAGGAACACACCAGAATATGATCTTGTGGAATATTAATGTATCATTGATGCAAACAGGGATGACCTGGAGATGTAACTATTAGTTGGAGAAACCATGAGACTTAACAGAGATTGAATTTTCTCCTCAGGGATCCACCAATAATTGTATCAAACTTTGTAACACTAAATAACTGGTACTATAAGACAGCTGTATAACATTCATTATGGAGTACATGTCACCACTCAGAAGTGTTTTTTTCAAAGAGCTCAACTATAGTTACTTATATGACAGGACAATTGGTCCCTTTCTTTGAGAAAAAAAAAAACATTAAAATCTCAAGGGTAAGAGGGAAAAGGAGACATTACAAATGTATGCATAAGTGTTGTCAAGTATAAACATAACAGGCAGATTAAGGAAATGATGTCTAACAAAACAGTAGAAAAATGTGAGAGACTACTATTTCCAAGGATTTTATTAAAAATGAATAGTTCTTATGCTTTTAAAGGAGTGTTATAATCAGTCAAGCAAATCTCCATTTTTAGATGGAGAATGAAAGGATGTGATGCCTGGAGTTTAAAACATTTAAGAAAAAGAAAAATGGATTAAATAGATTAAAAGGGTTGAAGTTTCATGGGATAAACATAGTAAAAACTCCAAAATAGGTGAGTCCTACAATGCATTGGAAGATTCCTTACACCAGTATTTCAACTTTAATGTATTTTTGAAAACTTTATATTGTAGAGAAGAACAATTATCATGGCATGGAAAATAGGTGTGCTTTTGTTTTCAGCATTGAATTCAGAAGACAATGTGAGAAGTTAATGAATTATGATGCTAATTTCCACATATACTATTTTGATGCCTACTCTTGGTCATCATCTGGAAGAAAAATCCAAAAAATACAGGAAACACCTGGGAGGAATTTTTGCTGTATTTGAAGTAAGAACATCTATTTGTAATGCAGATTTTTGAGATAGGAAGACACATTTTATGGAGATTTTTCTGAGCTGGGAAAAGACATTCCTTTAATCCAGATCTGAGGTAGGAAGACACACCTTTAATCTAGATGTAATCTGGGATACCCCTTCTTCTGGAAGACTTTATAAGAACATGGAAGAAGGAAGTTTTTGTTCTTTGTTTGTTTGCCCTCACCTTGTTAGCAAATCCACTCCTTCATTGGCATTAAAGCCTCCTTCTCTAGGATTCTGGAGTATACTGAAGAGCACCTGAACCTTGAGGACTGAGCAACTACTAGATTTTTGAAGTTTCTTTATATAGCCAGCCATTATTTTATTAGCTGGGCTGCAGCCTGTGAGTCATTCTAATAAATCATGTGTGTATGTGTGTGCATGAGAGAGAAAGTATATTTGTGTGTGAGAGATTCATACTATAAATTCTGTTACGTTATAGAACCCTGACTAACACAAGTACATTTGTCTATTATTTACTTTTTTGACCAATCATAATTAAAACTTAGAATCTATAGCACAAATTGGGAAGTGGGCAAGATAGAAAACAAAACAAAACAAAATGAGAACTTAAGCCAACAATCAAACCAAAGCAATCATAAACCGAATATGAATGTTAGAAGGTGCCATTTTGACGTTTTCTGTTATAGGCTAACAGAGGCAGTATTTGATGTCCGCATTATTCCCCTGTCCCTGCCCCCACAACCACCACCAAGAATTTTGAATTTCCAAGGTTATGCATGCTGTAAATTTATTTTCAGACATTGAGGAATATATTACTTTGCAAGAGAGGACAGTAAGAAATAAAAATTATAGCACTTAATGAAAAAAGTATAGCGGCTAGGCTTGCCACTCCCATGGCACTTCCTACTTTTTGATCATATGGGAAAAGTGGCTTTTTGAAAGATGGGAGAAAAGCTATCCCTTCTGTCTTAGACACCGAAAATAAATTACACATAACAGCAATAAAAATAAAGCTGCCAGCAATAGCATTGAGAGTGGCTGAAAAAACAAATGGATTATAATTGTCATTCTTCTGTGGCTTCTCTCTGTATACTTGCTGTAGAGCAAAGACAGCAGAAACCGTTCCAATCAGACCAATAAGGCTTGCAACCAGAAGCAGATGTTGAGCTACACGGATATCCAAAGGAACAAGGGTGTCACGGTAGGAGTAGTGATGACAAATTCTGAGATGGCTGGAGTTGGTGATGTGGTGGCAGATGCAGGCCTTCCATATACCCACAAAAGCCATGCTTGGGTAGGAAAACATGGGTTCTTCTAAGTACCAAACTTGCCATTGTGGAAGGACCATAGACATGCTGCACATTAAACATGCGACAGTGGCCAAGCCGAAACCTCTTATTGGGTGATTTATAGCCTTGGTGAACAGGACCATACTGGCACCAAATACGTGGAAACTGAAAAGAAACGAAGAAACATATAAGGGTGGCTTCTCTGGGTCTCAGACAGTGCCACTTAGACTAACATTACCAGAATGAAAGTTTTATGTTTGAAAAAAAAAATGGGCCTTTTTCATTAAGAACTCCTGCTGAAAGTGTAGTCTGTAAAATCCCCATAAAAGGTCCCTGTGGAAGTATTTACTGAAAACTTCACAATAATAAAGATTAACTGATACTGGTACATAGAGTTTACTATTTGGTATACATTATCTTAAAGCCAACCCTTCACTTGAATACTTACCACATATCTAACTAGATGACAAATGACAATTTAAGAACTAGGGAAATCTTCACTAGGAAGGAAATCTTCAATAAAGAAGAAATATTTTATCCATACTGCAGTGTAATTTTCATTTGCCTGTCATGTTGTATGTCGGGAAATATAAACAACATACATTTGAATTCTGAGACTAGTGGTTTTCCTTTTTATTTTTGTTTTGTGTTAAAAGTCCAGCATTTGCCTGGATCACAAACAGTGTTTCAACAGAGACTGTGAATCCAGGGGAGACTAATCAACACTCCAGACATAGGTGGATACAGTCTGTAGTACAGGCTCCAGGAATAATCAGTCGAGGTTACAGACAACCAAATGGCTGAAGGCCAGAATAAGAATAAAATGGGACATTATGGCTTCTCAAGAATCTCCAAAAACAAACAAACAAACAAAAAAAGTGGATATTCTATTGCAGCTGCAACACAGAAAAATAATCTTAAATCTATAATTATGCAGTTATTCAAGGCATATAGAGAAGAAACAATCAAAAATTGGCACATAAAGAGGAAAGAAACAACAAAAAAATAGAGGCCATCATTGACAGAAAGGAATTCATATTCAAACAGTTAAAGGAAATGGTAAAAGACATGAAAACAGAATTAGCATCAGTAAATAAAACACAAACAGAGAAAGCCCTGGAGTTGGAGAACTTTGAGAGATCAGGAACCACAAAGTTAAGCATCACCAACAAAATATAACAGATGGAAGAGAGAATCTCAGGCACTGAAGATACAGTTGTAGAAATTGATACATCTCTGAAAGAAATAGGAAAACTGGAAACATGTCAAACACAAAATATGTAAGAAATCAAGAACATCACAGTAGGACAAAACCTAAGAATAATAGGAATAGACAAAAAAGAAGATTCCAGGCTCCAAGACTCAGAAAATATTTTCGAGAAAATCACGGAAGAAAATTTTCTCAACCTTAGGAATGAGAGGCCCATAAACATAAAACAGGCCTACAGAACACCAAATGGACTAGACCAGAAAAGAAAATTCTCCATCCATATAAAAATCAAAACACTAAATCTACAGAACAAAGAAAAAATATTTTAAAATGCAAGGGAAAAAGGCCAAGTAATATATAAAGGTTGACCTACCAGGATCATACTAGACTTCTCAACAGAAACTATGAAAGCCAGAAGGGCCTGGGCAGATAGCATGCAGATGCTTAGAGATCACAGATGCCAACCCAGACTACTACATTCAGCAAAACTTTCAGTCAACATAGATGGAGAAGACAAAATATTCCATGAAAAAACTAAAGAAGCCAGCCTGCCCTACAGAAGATACTAGAAGGAAAACTCCAATCCAAAAAGAACAACTAAAGGCAAGAAAATGCAGGAAAAAAAAACATCATCACATCAAAAATGCAAAAGAAAACAAGCACACAAACAGACAATAACCACCAACTCCACAATAAAAGGAACAAACAATCATTGGTCACTAACATCTATTAACATCAATGGTCTCAACTCTCCAATAAAAACACACAGACTAACAGATTGGTTGTGGAAAGAAGATCCAACATTTTGCTGCATTCAAGAAACACACCTATGTAACAAAATAGACACTACCTCAGAGTAAAGGACTAGAAAAAGGTTTTCCAAGCAAACAGACACAAGAAACAAGCTGGAGTGGTCATCCTAATACCCAATAAAATAAACTATCAAACAAAATTAATCAAAAAGAGATGGAGAGGGACACTTCATTTTTAATCAAATAAAATTCACCAGGAAAACATCACAATTCTGAACATCTATGCACCAAACACAAGGGCTCCTGCATTTGTCAAAGAAACATTAATAAACTTGTATAACACACTGATCATAACACCATAATAGTGGGAGACTTCAACACCTCACTCTTGCCAAGGAGCAGATTATTGAGATAGAAGACAAACAAACGGGAAATAATGACACTTACAGAAGTCATAAATCCAATGAATCTAATAGATGTCTACAGAACCTTTCATCCAAACACAATAGAGTATACTTTCTTCTCATCAAGTCATGAAACTTTCTCCAAAATTGACCCTATAGTCAGGCACAAAGCAAGCCTCAACAGACACAAGAAAATTGAAATAATTCCTTTTTCATATCAGACCACCACGGTCAAAAATAGAGATCTACAATAACAGAAATAACAAAAAGCCTACGTACACATGGAAATTGAACCACTCTGCTCAATGACAACTGGGTCAGGGAGGAAATAAAGAAAGAAATTAAAGACTTCCTAGAATTCAATGAAAATGGAAATACAACTTACCCTAACTTATGGGACAAAATGAAAGCAATGCAAAGAGTTCATAGCACTAGGTGCCTTCCTAAAGAAATTCAAAGCATCTCATAAAAGCAACTAAATGGCATACCTGAAAATAATAAAAAAAAAAGAAAAAGAAGGAGAAAAAGACACATCAAAGAGGAGATAATCAAAGTGAAATAATCAAAGTGAAGGCTGGAAATAATCAAAGTGAAGGCTGGAAATAATCAAAGTGAAGGCTGAAATAAAAAAAAATTAGAAACAAAGAGAACAATTCAATGAATCAACTAAATCAAGAGCTGGTTCTTTGAGAAAATCAACAAGAGAGACAAACACTTAACCACACTACTTAAAAGGCAGAGGAACACTGGCCAAATCAACAAAGTCAGAAATGAAAAGGGGACATAACAACAAACACTGAATCCAAAGAATAATTAGGCCCTACTTCAAAAGTGTATATGTATCAAAATTTGAAAATGGTAATGAAATGGACAATTTTCTTGATAGATATTTCATTTACCATAGATGAATCAAGATCAGGTAAATAACTTAAATAGTACTATAATCCCTTAAAAATAGACATTCTCATCAGTGCCAGATCGTTTCAGCATAGAATTCTACCAGACCTTCAAAGAAGAGCTAACACCAATCCTGTTCAAATTATTCCACAGAAGGAACATTACCAATCTCATTCTGTGAGGCCACAGACACCTTGACACCTAAGTCGCACAATGATCCAAGGAAGAAAAAGAACTCCAAACCAATCTTGCTAATGAACATTGACACAAAAATACTCAATAAAATACTCACAAACCAAATTGAGGACACGTTAAAGACAACATACACCACAAACAAGTAGGCTTCATCCCAGGCATGCAGGTTTGGTTCAACATAAGAAAATCCATCAATATAATCCACCACATAAACAAACTGAAAGAAACACACACACACGATCAGCTCTTTAGATGCTGAAAAGCATTTGACCAAATTCAATATCCATTCATGTTTAAAGTTTTGGAGAGATCGGGGATACAAAGCACATACCTTAAGATAGTAAAAGCAATATACAGCAAGCTTACAGCCAACATCAAACTAAATGGAGAGAAATTTTCATCAATCCAACTTAAATCATGGACAAGCAATGCTGCCCACTCTCTCCTTTTCTCTGCAAAATAGTTCTTGAATTCCCAACTAGAGCAGTAAGACAACTAAAGGAGATCAAGAGAATATGAATTGGAAAGGAAGAAGTCGAAGTATTGCTTTTCACAATTGATATGATAGTGTACATGAGTGACCCCAAATATTATACCAGAGAATTCCTTCAGTACGGTGGTTGGATACAAAATTAGCTCAAAAATATCTGAAGCCCTCCTCTTTGCAAAGATAAAAGAGCTGAGAAACAAATTAGGGAAATAACATCCTTCAAAGTAGACACAAATAACGAAAAGTACCTTTTTGTGACACTGACCAAACATGTTAAAGACCTGTATGGAAAAAAAAAATAACCTTTAATTTTCTAAACAAAGAAATTAAAGAAGATATCACAAGATGGAAAGATCTCCCATGCTTGTGGATCAGTAGGATTATCACAGTGAAAATGACCTTCCTACCAAAAGCAATCTACAAATTCGATGCAATTCCAATCCAAACACCAATCCAATTTCTAAGGACCTTGAAAGAACAATTCTCAACTGCATATGCATAAACAAAAAACCCAGAATATGTAAACAATCCTGTACAATAAAAGATCTTCTAGAGGTATCTCAATCCCAGATCTCAAGATACACTATAGAGCATCAGCAATAACAACTACATGATACTGACATAGTAACAGACTGATAGATCAATGGAAATGAATAGAAGACTCTGAAATAAACCCAGACACCTATGGAAACTTGATTTTTGACAAAGAAGCTAAAACCATACAAGGGAAAAATAATAGCATCTTCAAAAAATGTTTTGATACATCAAATACAAAGTGAATTGAGTGTAATCAATAAAAATAAATATTTTTAAAATGGTGCTAGTCTAACTAGATGTCTACATGAAGAAACATGCAAATAGAAGGATATTTATTACCCTGCACCAAAGTAAATTCGAAGTTGATCAAAGACCTCAAAATAAAGCCAGACTCACTAAACCTTTTAGAAGAAAATTTGAGGAAGAGCCTTGAACTTACACCTAAACAGGACACCAACAGAACAGGCTCTAAGGTCAGCAATCAATAAATGGGACCTCATAAAGCTAAAAACTTCCATAAAGTAAAGGACACTGTCATCAGAACAAATTGACAGCCTACAGATTGGGAAAGGATCTTCACCAACCCTACATCTGACAGATGTCTAATATCCAGAATATATAAAGAACTGAAGTAGTTAAACACCAACAAATTAAGTAATCCAGTTTAAAATGGGGTACAGAGAAAAACAGACAGTTCTCAACAGAGGACTATCAAATGACAGAGAAACACTTAAAGAAATGTTCAATGCCCTTAGTCATCCGGAAAATGCAAATCAAAATAGCCCTGAGATTTTACCTCACATCTGTCAGAATGGCTAAGATCAAAAATTAAAGGAATAATGCATGTTGAAGAGGTTGTGTAGAAAGGGTAACGGTCCTCCATTGCTGGTGGGAATCTAACCTTTTACAACCATGTTAGAAATCAATCTGGCACTTTCTCAGAAAATTAGGAATAGAGTTACCTCAAGATTTAGCTATACCACTCCTGGGCATATACCCAAAAGATTCCACACCATTCAGGAAAGACATTTGCTCAGCTATGTTCATAGCAGCTTTATTTGTAATAACCAGAATCTGTAAACAATGTAGATGTCACTTAACTGGGGAATGGATACAGGATGGAATATTACTCAGCAATTAAAAACAAAGAAATCATTAAATTTGCAGGCAAATAGTGGAAACCAAAATAGATCATCCTGAGTGAGATAACACTGAAGCAGAAAGACACGTATGGTATATACTCACTTATACATGGATATTAGCCATATAATATAGGGTAAACATACAAAAATCTATAGTCCTAAAGATGCTAAACAACACAGAGGACTCTAGGGAAGAGTCCTCATTCAAAAGGGCAAAGAAAACAGGCATCGGAAGTAGAAGAAGACAAAGAACAGGACAAGAGCCTTCCACAGGGGATCTCTGAGATACTCTACCCACCAGGGTATCGAAGGAGATACTGAGATTCATAGAAAAACTTTGGGCAGAGTTCAGGAAACCTTACAGAAGGAGAGAGAGATAGAATGACCTGGAGGAGACAGGAACTCCACAAAGAGAACAACATAGCCAAAAAAAACCCCCAAAAAACAAAAAACAAAAACAAAAACTGGGCACAGGGGGTGCCTGCAGAGACAGATACTCCAACCAACGATGATACATATAGAGGACCTAAACCCACTGCTCAGATAAAGCCCATAGGCTGCTCAGTTTCCAAGTGGGTTCCCTACTAAGTGGAGCAGGGACTGTCTCTGACATGAACTCAGTGGCTGGCTCTTTGGTTACTTCCTGGTGGGTTGGTGCAGCATTGCCAGGATTCTGAGGAAGAGGATGCAGCAACCCCTGATGAGAACCCCCTATCAGTGGACTAGGGAAAAGGCATATGGGGAGAAGAAGGAGGGTTGGTTGGGCTACGAGGATACAAGGGAGGGATCTACATTGGGGACACAAAGTGAATAAATTCTAATAAATACATAAATAAAATAGTAATGTCTAGCATTTGTATGTGTGCATGTGTGTGTGAGAGTTTGTGCTTGAAATAGAGAGTAGATAAACCATTTACCTGAGACCTACCTTGTTGAATTGTAAGTTCAAACTACACATAAAATTCTCAGAATGACAAGCATGAGTTCAGTTGAATGAAGTGTAAGACAAGAGAAGAAATCAAATTCAGTCTGTGGAGAACAATGAGGATGCCTGAAGCTTCTAGAATGGGTATCATGATAAGAGATTTTTGAAGGATGATTCCTAAAATCACTTCCAGTGAACAGAGCAACCCTAGCAGAGAGCTTATCAATAACCATCATTCTCTTTGGTTGGATAATCCTGGCCAATTGTTTTACTGGCATTGTAGATTAAAACTAAAGTGTTGTATATATTATACAAACAGGCTACCATGAAACTGCCCTTACCTCTAAAAAAGAGCAACTTGTTTTCAGACAGGTTCTTGCTAAGGTACTCAAGCTGGCCTTGAAATCCAAGAGTATTCTGGAAAAGGACTTTCTTTGTTACTGGAGTTTTTATTTGTTTGTTTTATTTAAATTAGGTCCTAACTATTTGCATCAAAGTGGCTGGAAACTATGTACCACACAGTGGACCTTATATAACATCATTCGTTCTTCTCCCATCAGAAAACTAACATTGTACTCAAATTATATCAACAGATTTTTTTAAAGAAAATAACTTGTCAATTCAGTCTTCCTGAAAAAGTTTCCAAGGAATAAATTTCTGGAGTTTGTGTGCCCAGTTAGGTTGGTTTAGAAACATAAGGCAGTGAAGGAAGATCATAAGGGACCAGTATAATGGCCCGTCTTGCATGCAAAGGAAACCAGAAGAAACATATGCTCAGCACATGGTATAGCCTTAATTATAATGTCACAGACAGAAGTGGAATCTGGGGTGATTTTAATGTACCTCAGGAGTACCCTTTTTGGGAAATGGTCTATTCTACAAGATGATGATGCCAAAGTTGCACAGGAAATCTATGTGTAGAGAATAGAATCACTGCTAGAAGCAAGAATGTGACAGGATAACCAGCCACATTCCCTTCAAAGAGGGAAGTTTGAAACACATACACACAGGCACACACACACACACACACAAACAACAAAATATTATGCTCACATGGGTGACACTGATGAAGATACACAGGTGTCAACATTACAAAGAAATGAGTATTTTCACATGAAAGCACAAATATCACTTGGAACCATTCATCAAGTCAGGTTCTTTAAGTATGAGGTGATCTGAAATGTGGCAACAGGACTTTGTGTAATTCTTCCTTACCACTTAAATGGGTAATTTATATTAAAGACTCAGACAGAGTCAAAGATTCAGAAGCATACAGACAGTGGTTTTGCAAAATAGACATGCAAAGACAGAGAAATACATGTACAGAAACAAAAAAAGTGCCGCCACTGCCAGGTAGTACAAGAAGGAGTCGATGACACTGAATTTTGCAAGCCCAGAGAAAAAGTCCAAATTCAAAAGTCAAAGTTCAAAGTTTGGATTCTATTGAACATCTTCATTATTTCATACATATACATATATGTGTGTGTGTGTGTGTGTGTGCGTGTGTGTGTATGAAAGATTCTCAGTCCATAGTTCTTGGCTTTACTGACCTTAGTTGTGTGATGAGGGAGATCATCATTATAATGAAAGTGACAGGGAGTATGTACCTCATAATGGACAGGAATCAGGGACAAAGGAAGGGATTAGGTTAAAGTTTAAATCTTCATACGTTTAGCTTCTGGTGTGTGCTTCCTCTAGCTATGACCCAACTCCTTAAGTATCTTAAACCTCCAATAACATCATCACCTTATATGCCAAGGACTTAACACTTGAGCGTTTTACAGGGATAAGCCATACCCAAACTATAACTACATGGTAAATTAGGGGCCGTCTTTACAAAGTTAGTAAACAATTCCTACTTATAATCTTGGGAGGATGATAAATTCTTAAATAGTTGACAACATGGATGAACCTTGAGGATATTAAGTTAAGTCAAATAAGTCAGCAACAGATCAGCTACTGATCAAATTCACTAGGGAGGTCCCTGGGAGGATCAATTCTAGAGATGTATAAAGTAGAATGGTAACTGAGAAGAGTTGTGGGAATCAGCAAATATCATGGTATTCCATAAGGACAACATACCAGTTGAGCAAGATTAAAATGTTGATGATTTCACAGCACTGTTAAAGTACTTATTGCCATGGAAAGTATACATGTAACAAACGCTATTAAAATTGTTAAACAAAATACACAACAAAGAAGGCTAGGACATACACTAACCAGTAATGTTGTCTTCAAATTAACCAGTGACCAGTAATGTGGCAGAAACTTCTCTTTGGCCAAAGAAGGACACAGAGCTACTTGTGTCCCTCCTAGCTATGAGCTCTTGACCACACTAGTAAACGGCTTCAAAGCTCTGAGAACGTTCATGTATCATCACATTCCAATCCTCTGTGACCTCATAGTAAATCTCTCCAGATCCCTTTCCCCTCTCTCTACCATCTCTCTCTCCTCTCTCCATTCCCTCCTCCCTCTACACACATTCCTTTATCTCTATCTCCCCCCACTCCTCTCTCTAATCCTTCCTCTCTCCCTGTTTTCTCCTCTCTCTCTCCCCCTTTTCCTGTTTTAAGTTTTTATCTCTATCCCCTCTCTCCCTTCTCCCTTTCTTGCTTCCTAATCTCTCCAAATATCTTATTCTCTCCCCTTTATCTTAAAACAATCTCCCCTTTCTTCTTCTCTCTCCTCTTACCCCTTCACTCCCTTCTCCTTTTTCTACCCATTTCCTTCTCTGTCCCCCTCTCTCCTATCTTACTCACCTCTGTCTCCCTATCTTCCTCTTATCTCTGTTTCCTCTCTCACCATTCTTTCCCTCTCTCTCCCATTTATCCCTTCACTCCCTTCTCCCACCTCTCTTTCCCTATCACCCACTCTCATTCCTTTCTTCCTCTCTCCATTTTTACATCTCTTTGCTCTCTTTCTCTTCTCTTCTCTCTCCTTCTCTTCCCATATCTTCGTTATCCTCTCTCTACTTCTCTCATCCTTCTGTCTCTTCTCATCTCTAGTCTTTTTCCTGTCTCTCTTCTACCTCTCCCATCTCTTTCCTTTCTTCCTCTCTATTTCTCTCTCTTCCAGTCCCTCTCTTCCTTTGTATCTGTCTCCATTGTTCTAACTCTACATCACACTCCGTAGCTCACTCTCCCTCTTTCCCTCTCTTCCTCCTTAAATCCCCCTCTTTCTCTACCTTCCTTTGGTCTTCTCCATCTCTCTTTGTCTCTCCTTATTGAGAGGGAAAGGTAGATGGAGTTATATATACAAAAGAGAGAGAAAGAAAGGGAGAGAGTAAGAGAGAACAATAAAGAGTTTAGAGACATAGGGAAAAGGAAGAGGGACTGTGAAGAGTGAGACAAAGAAGAAGAGAGGGAACGAAGGAAACAGATGAGAAAGAGATATAGGAAGTCAGAAAGCAGGAGACAGAATTGGATGGTGAGGCAGTGGTAGTGAAAAATGTGGAACTGAGAGTGTAAGAATTGTGAAGAAAGGGAAAGAGAAGAGACTCAGACAGTAAGAGGGAGAGAGGGAGTGAAGGGATGAAGGGAAAGATAGGAGAGATGCAGATAAAGTCAGAGAGAGAATGAAAGGGGTAGAGAAAGTCTTTTTCTTCCTCTCTATGCCTCTGTCTTCCAGTTTTACTCTTATTCTCTCTCTTTCCCTCTTACTCTTTTTTTTTTCAATTTGGTTGTTTTTTAATTTTATTTTATTTTTTTAAATTTATTTCTTTTTATATCAATCACAGGTTAGGTACCCTGCATCCCAGGCGTAGCCTCCTCCCTCATTCCCTCCCACCCTCCCACTCCCT
>CM053742.1:64925898-64974460 GCA_028658305.1 Pachyuromys duprasi
AGTAGTGTTTATCTTTGTTGCATAGGTGTGTTTCTTGGATGCAGCAGAATGTTGGATCCTGTTTCTGTAGCCATTCTGTTAGTCTGTGTCTTTTTATTGGAGAGTTGAGTCCATTGATGTTGATAGATAATAGTGACCAATGACTGTTATTTCCTTTTATTGTGGAGTTGGTGGTCTTACTGTGATTCATTGCTTTTTTGTTGTTGTTGACATTGGGAAATTATCTGTATCCTATATTTTCTTTGGTGTAGTTGTTTCCATTGGACTGAAGTTTTCCTTCTAGTACCTTCTGTAGTGCTGTGTTGTTGTGTAGGTATTGCATGAATTTTGTTTTGTCATGGAAAATTTTGTTTTCTCCATCTATGTTGATTGCAAGCTTTGCTGCGTATAGTAGTTTTGGTTGGCATCTGCGTTCCCTTAAAGACTGCATGACTTCTCCCCAGGCCCTTCTGGCTTTCATAGTTTATGATGAGAAGTCTGGTGTGATTCTGATTGGTATACCTTCATATGTTACTTGATTGTTTTCCCTTGCTGCCTTTAATAATTTTTCTTTGTTTTGTAGGTTTAGTGTTTTGAGTATGATGTGAGGAGAGGTATTTCTTTCTGGTCTAGTCTATTTGGTGTTCTGTAGGGTTCTTGTATGTTCATGGACATTTCTTTTTTTAAGTTGGGAAATTTTTCTTCTATGATTTTCTTAAAAATATTTTCTGGTCCTTGGAGCCTGGAGTCTTCTATTTTATCTATTCCAATTATTCTTAGGTTTTGTCTTTTCATGCTATCCTTTATTTCTTGGATGTTTTGTGCTTGGGATTTTTTCGATTTTCTTTTTTCCTTTAGTGAGGAGTCCATTATAGTCAGCGTATCCTCAGCTCCTGTGATTCTCTCTTCTATCTCTTGTATTCTATTGGTGATGCTTACCTTCATGGTTCCTGATATAAATTCTAAGTTCTCCAGTTCCAGGTTCTTCTCCCTTTGTGTCTTCTTTATAGTTCCTAATTCTGTTTTCATGCTTTGTACCGTTTCCTTCAACTGATTGACTGTGTCTCCAATATTGGTTGTTTCCTCTCTGTTTATCTTTAATTGTTCCTCTATGTAGGCAGTTAAATACATCTCGATTTCTTTGAGGGCCTTGTTCATTTCCTCTTTTTGTCTCTCTTTTTGTTCCTCCAATATCTGCATAATCATAGCTTTAAGATAATTTTCCTGTGTCTCTGCTGAATTAAAATCTCCACTGCTCATGGGTGTTTCTGGTGGGGCCATGGTGTCCTGATTTTTGTTGGGTGAGTTCTTTCACCGATATCTGGGCATTTGTTTATATATAATCAAGGAGCTGTTTGTGCTTTATGGCTGAACTTCAGACTGGAACTGTCAGTCTCTTGTGTCAGGAGTATTCTTCAAGAAGATCAGGGAATTCCAGTGGTTTGTTAGTGTGTGTGTGTTGTCTCAGTTGAACTCTGTTGTGGGCTCTGTGTGCCCAGCTTCGTGCTCTGTGCTAGAAGCTGTGAGCACTGCAGGCTGGTCACCCTTCTGGTCTGGAGACTTTCCTCCTCACTCTGTGCTAGATGTTGAGTGTCCCGTTTTGATATGTCAGCTGGGGGCTCTGTGCTCTGCCCTGGGCTTGCTGCTAAGGGCTCTCACCTGGACTGGAGCCTTGGCGCTCCCTTCAGGGCCAGGGGCTGTGCACCATGGTCTGTGATGATATTTGGGGCACACACAGTGGGTCTGGATTGGTTGCAGGCATTGCAGAGCAATGTGCATCTGCTGTGTGCAGGCCTGTCTGAAATGTTGCCCAAGGCCTTCTCAGACAGGCCTGTAGACACACACATGGACTGAGTTGGTTGCTGGTGGACCCACGTGCATGGGATTGGTGTGCACCTGCTGAATGCCTGCATGTTGAAGGGCCCCGCAGTGTGCAGGCCAGTCAAAACGGTCCCCTAGGCCCTCTCAGTCTGGTTCGTGTACACACACACACACACACACATACACACACACACACACACAGGGACTGAGGCGGTATCGTGCAGACGCGATTGGTGTGTGCCTGCTGTATGCCTGCCAGTTGAGTCTTTCTGAGACTGGCCAGTGGACTCCCACATGGACTGAGGTGGTTATTGGCAGACCCGCAGTGTGCAGGTCAGTCAAAATGGTATCCGGTTCTTCCGTCTGGCCCAGAGGCTGTGAAACCCAGTCTGGTATTGCAGCTGCGGGCGCCCAGCGTGGCTGCTTGTTCAGAACAGAGCTGTGCGCTGCTGGTCACCTGGAGATTTTTCCGGGGAATAACTGGGTGTCCCTAGGATTTTCCCACTTGATTTCCTCGCCGTAGGAGTTCCGCTCACCTGGCAATCACAAATGCTGGTGTTTTAAATCTCAGAATTCAGTCTCCTGGTCGCTGTGTTGTTTCTGCTGTCCTACTCTTCAGACAAGGTGTCCTCTCCTGGCAGCCATCTTGGATCCCCGCCCACAATTTCTGTATCCTTTTTTTGTTGCTGTTAAAGGACATCTAGGTTGTTTCCAGTTTCTGGTTATTACAAATAAAGCCTCTATGAACATAGCTGACCAAAGGTACTTATTGTATGATGGAGCATCTTTTGGGTATAAGCCCAGGAATGATATAACTGGGTCTTGCGGTAGAACTTTCCCAATTTTATGAAAAAGCACCAGGTTGATTCCCAAAGTGATTGTACAAATTTACACACCTATTAGTAGTAGAGGAGTGTGTCCCTTTCTCTACAACCTAACCAGCAAATGCTATCACTTGAGTTTTTGATCCTAGCCATCCTGATGGGTTTAACATGGAATCTCAGGGTTGTTTTCATTGTTTGCATTTCCTGATGACTAAGGACGTTGAACATTTCTTTACGTGTTTCTCAACCATTCTATATTTCTTTGTTGAGAATTCTCTGGTTAGCTCTGTACCCCAATTTTTAATTAGGGTATTTGGTTTGTTTGTGTCTAATTTCTTAAGTTCTTTATATATTTTGGATATTATCTCTTTGTCAGATATAGGGTTGGTGAAAATTTTTTCCATTTTGTTAGGTACCATTTTGTCCTTTTGGCAATTTCCTTTGCGTTACAGAAGCTTCTCAGTTTCATGAGGCACCCCTGATTAATTCTCTATCATAGATTCTGATCTGTTGGTGTTGTGTTTGGGAATTTGTCTCCTGTGTCAATGAGTTCAAGGCTACTCCTTATTTTCTCTTCTATTACATTTATCGTATCTGATTTTATGTTGAGGTCTTTGGTTCACTTGGACCTGAGTCTTGTGCAGGGTGATAAATACGGTTTTCTTGCATTTTTCTACCTATAGACCAGTAGTATTTGTTGTTGTTGTTTTCTTTTTTCCTTGTATGTTTATTCTCTTCTTTGTACAAAATCAAGTCTCTGTAGTTGGGTGGGTTTACTTATGTGTCTTCAGTTCTATTCAGTTTATCAACCTGATTCATTTTATGCCAATAACATCCAGTTTTTATTACTATTGCTCTGTAGTACAGCTTGTGATTTCTCCTTTTCTTTACATGTATTATATATTCATGTTTCCCACTGATTTACTTAGTGAACTAATAAATTTTGGATTTCAATAGGCTAAGCATAAAATAGAGAACATTTAAAATAAATTTCAATAAACAGATGATTTCTTTGTGATATGGGATTCAGTTGTCCTAAGAACAGTAAATAAACATCTTTTGTGTGACTTTAAAGTGTGTCCTTTATAAGATTAAGTGTATATCAAAAAAATTAAGAAAATTGTTATTTAAAATGTTAACAGTTATACTAAGTAATGTACAAACTTTATCATTTAAGTTATTCTTGCTTAGTTTTTTATTAGTTTAGTGTATGGGTTCATTAAAGTTATTAGATCAGTCAAGGCAAGACTGTTGAACTTCACAATAGGATTTTAGAAACAGAGTACTTTCAATATTTTAAATTAATAAAAACAGAAATAATTATTCCTAATATGCTGCTTTAGGTAGTAATTTTCTACTGTGTCTTGGTATCCAGTATTGAAGATAAGAGATGGCCTTAGGCCATGTAGGAGATCAGAGCTTATGAGATGTCTGCCCTGAAAAGCCATGTACTATAGTACATGACCCAGGAACAGAATATTGATAAGCTTAAAATATTTATATTTCCATTGACAATGACACTTAATAAACATCAAGTGGTTATCTAGCTAAAAACATAGAAATAAAGGACACAATGGTATGCAAACTATGCTTACCAGGGTAGAATAACAGAGCAAACAGGAAAATTCACCAATAATGCTTCAAGATTTACCTTAGTATCAACCTGCAAGAATGTTATCATTGATGGTTTTCCACGTTGTCGGCCCTAGCAGACTGAGGAGTTCTCCTAAGAGTCAAGGCACTGACTCAGGCTAAGCAGGCGTTCATTGTTTTAACTATGTAGGAAAAAAAATTAAAGATTTATTTATTTATTTTTATTAATTACAGTTTATTCACCTTTTATCCCAGTTGTAGCTCTCTCCCTTGTACCCTCCTAGTCTTGCCTTTCCTCCCTTTTCTTCTCCCATTCTCCTTCCCCAGTCCATTGATAGGGGAAGTCCTACTCTCCTTCCATTTGACCCTTGGTCCTGTGGGAGTCTTGGTAGTGTCTTCTTTGCCAGAGTACAGAGATAACAGAAGTGAATAAGCCAAAATATCACTGGTTCAGATCTGTTTTTGCCCTAACACCTTTTCCCTGAAGGAGTGCTCCTTACCTGGAAACCATATGTGACCTCTTTGAGGGACTGAATGACTTTTCACAGGCTAACTCAAGACCATTGAAAAACACATACATTTGTATTATAACACATAACAGTAGCAAAATTACAGTTAGAAAGTTGCAATTAAAATAAGTATATGCTTAGGTGGTCACCAAAATATGAGAAATTGTATTAAAGAGTTGCATCATTAAGGAAGTTGAAAAACGTTGATCTAGTTGTTTGTACTTATTGCTTATACACAGTCTCAAATATGTTTATTTTTGATTTTGATTTTTTATTAACTGCAATTTGTTCATTTTGCATCCCCATCTGTAGCTCTCTCCCTCATTCCCTCCCTCCCTTATCTCATCCCATTCCCCTCTCCAAGTCCACTCATAGGGGAGGTCCTTTTCCCTTTCCATCTGACCTTAGCCTATCAGGTCTCATCAGGACTGGCTTCATTGTCTTCCTCTGTGGCCTGATAAGGATGCTTCCACCTCAGGAGGAGGTGATCAAAGAGCCAGCCACTGTGTTCATGTCAGAGACAGTCCCTGTTCCCCTTACTAGGTGACCCACTTGGAGACTGAGCTGCCATGGGCTACATCTTTGCAGGGGTTCTAGCTTATCTCTGTGCATGGGTCTTGGTTGAAGTATCAGTCTCAAAAAAGACTCCTGGGCCCAGGTTTTTTTTTGGTTCTGTTGTTCTCCTTGAGGAGCTCCTGTCCCCTCCAGACCTTTCAATCTTCCCCCTTTCTTCCATAAGATTCCGTGTGCTCTGACCCAAGTTTCGCTATGAGTCTCAGCATGTGCTTTGATACCCTGCTGGGTGGAGTCTTTCAGAGGCCCTCTCTGGTAGGCTCATTTCCTGTTCCCTGTTTTCTCCCTCTTCAGATGTATAACTCATTTTCCTTTCTGAGTGAGTATTGATAATTTTAACAAGGATCTTCCTTCCTGCTTAGTGTCTTTAATACAGATTTTATTAGGTTTATCCTACATTATATGTCTAATATCCACTTATAAGTGAGTATATACCATGTGTGTCTTTCTGCTTCTGCGACACCTGACTCAGGATGATCATTTCCAGTTCCCACCATTTGACTACAAATTTTGACACTGTGTATTAAGAAATCAGAGTAATTTTATTTGCAACTATAATTCTGTACATTTTCAAATATAATTCTACAAATTTCATGATTTTCTTGTTTTTAATTGCTGAGAAGTATTCTGTTGTATAAGTGTACCACAATTTCTCTATCCATTTCTCTGTTGAGTGACATCTGAATTATTTCCAGGTTCTGGTTATTATGAATAAAGCTGCTACAAACATGGTTGAACAAATGTCCATGTGTACTTGAGTATTGTTTGGATATATGCCTAGGAATAGTATAGCTAGATCTTGAGGAAGCACGATTCCTAATTGTCTGAGAAAGCACCAGATTGATTTCCAATGTGGTTGTACACATTTGCATTCCCACTAGCAATGGAGGAGGGTTCCCCTTTCTCTACATCTTCAGCATGTGTTGTCACTTGAGCGTTTTTTGATCTTAGCCATTCTGATGGGTGTAAGGCAATATCTCAGGGTCATTTTGATTTGCATCTCCTTGATGGCTAAGGACGTTGAGCATTTCTTTAGGTGTTTCTCTGCCATTCTATATTCCTCTACAGAGAATTCTCTGTTTATCTCTGTATCTCATTTTTTAATTGGACTGCTTGGTTTATTGCTTTTTAACTTCTTTATCTATTCTGGATATCAGCCCTCTGTCAGATATAGGGTTGGTGAAGATCCTTACCCAGTCTGCAGGATGTCATTTTGTTCTGACTACAATGTCTTTTGCTTTACGGAAGCTTTTCAGTTTCATGAGGTCCCATTTATTGATTGTTTCTCTTAGATACTGTGCTGTTTGTGTTCTGTTCAGGAAGTTATCTCTTGTGCCAATGAGTTTTGGACTCTTCCCTAATTTTTCTTCTAACTGACTTAGTGTGTCTGGCTTTATGTTGAGGTCTTTGATCAACTTAGACTTTACTTTTGTGAGGGGTGATAAACATTGATCTATTTGCATTTTTTCTGTGAATGATACTCCATCCAAGGACCATGCATGGATATAACCTAGAACCCCTTCTCGGATGTAGCCCATGGCAGCTCATTCTCCAAGTGGGTGACCTAGTAAAGGGAATAGGGACTTCTCTGACATAAACTCTGTGGCTGGCTCTTTGACCTCCCCACCCTCTGAGGGAGGCACACAGAGCCACAGAGGAAGGCATTGCTCTGGCCATGCTTTCCTCTTGCTAGGCCACAGAGGAAGACATTGCAGCCAGTCCTGAAGTGATCTGATAAGCTAGGGTCAGATGGAAGGGGAGGAGGACCTCCCCTACCAGTGGACTTAGAGAGGGGCAGGGAGGAGATAGCTTCATGGCAAGGTAACTTAAGAAGGATTTTCTCAACTGTAGATAGTTTTCCCACCGAAAATGACAAGAAAAATACCTCCTCAGAGATGGCTTTCTTAAGTATAAAGGGATGAAATAAATTTCATTATGCGAAAAGGGATAAAAATGAAGTTTTTCACAGAAGAATAGGGTATCATAGTTTATATCAGGGAATATCAGTTCTTAAAACTTTTGTCACAGCTAAAATAAAGATCTTTGTTATCTATCAGCTCAGCACTTCATCTTATAAAATAGACATTTTCCTTAACAAATGAAGGCAAACAATCTTACCATATGTATAGGGTAGTGGTTAACACAGTATTGTGCCTGCTAGAGTTTAATTGAAAACAATTATAATTTAGCTGTAAACATTGTCAGAATTCAAGCTGTGTTATTTCTACTAGGGAAATATACAGAAAATCATGTATGTTAGTTGGAAACTGAAACTCCCTTTGGAGGTTTTAAGTCTCATTAATAAAACAATTTAAAAACAGACACCGAAGGAAGCTTGAGAACAGTTTTATTAAAGTATGACAACAAAAAAGAAAAAGTAAGCTTCTTGTGTGAGCTGTAAATCTTTCTAGCTGTCCAGAGGAGGAAGATACCCAAAGGGAAAAGACAAAGTTATACATTTCAAAGTTAAGATCTGAGGAAGCAGGCATGTTTAGTGATGGAATTTAGCAAGCAGCTGAATGGCAGAAGGGGTCAGGGTCATATGAGAGAAGCTAAGAATACCTGGGAACCATGTTCATGTTTTAGTCAGTATCCATATACAACGACAGAAGGGATAGGAAAGGTTACACCTTTGTTTTAGGAAAATTGTCACATGGCAGAGGTCAGATGGAAACCCTGCAAATGTCTTCCAGCATCTACAATAAGGGAAGGGGATTTGGGGGAAAACTTTCACTATCTCCTTAAGGGAATAATTATTCCTTTACTCAATTCAGCATGTTTTGAGAATTATATTTGCTGGAGGTTGAGGGACCGTGTACTTCTCCATAGGTGATTGACTAGCCCTGGTGGATTGTTATAAGGAAAAGATAAGAATATGTTTGTTTGGAGTAGTTTGGAATATTTTATCCTCACCAATGGCCTTAGAAAATACCTAGAAGAAATAGTTTTGCCTTAATGCCAACAGTACCCATTAGTGTCGACCTTTTCATATTTAAATTCAGGAGGCACTTCTCTTTCCAGCCAGAGAGAGGGAAAGAAACTTCAATGACTTCTAAGTCTGCTAATAACAGATATTAGCAGATACCTACCATTATTAATGATGTCCAAAGGACATGAATTAATTTGTTATTGTTTAGGGATTTATCTAACTGCTGGATACAGTGTGTTTCCAGGCTAATATACAGCTATGGGGATCCTCATTTAAGTACTTATTTTTACTATTGTTCCTTAAATAATTAAACAAAAGAAATCCTTCCTTGTTTCTCAGCTATTCTGAGACCTACTGTGCCATAGGTTAGCTCTAAGAGTCAGGTTTTTCAAGAGTTTCTATACTATGTACCATTTAAGGTAATTCTAGCTTATCTGTGTGAGCTAAGAGTTTAACTAGACTTTTTGACATTGTTTCAGCATTGCAGAGGTGAGGCCATTGATACATGGTGAGTTTAGATTCCATCTGGACCAATGCATCTAAGCACATCTATTATGTTTCAGCAAATGCCCTTTCCAAAATGTAGAGCTGATATGTCTAGAAAGCATATCAGAAATTTATTTGTTCCATTCCTATAGACCCTTATATATATTATTGTAATGATATTTTAGTCACGTTTTTCAGTCTTGATATCCAGACTCATTTGATGTCCTGTGCTTAATTTTTTTTCTATAGAGTACCTTTTCTTATTGTGGGCCTATTCTATTTCTCCAGCAATTCCTAATACTTTTCCAACATCCCACCCCCTTCCCCAGCAATATGTCTATGAGAAATGTTTTTTCTCTGAACACTGGGGAAATTTTGAGAGAACCAACATGAAAATTGTTCTTGTTGTTATAAGGTAGTAGAGGAGCATTTTAGTAGTTCAGAATCAAGGTATAAGGTTGTGGGGATCACCCCAGATATGCTGTAATCTTAGTTTGCCATTAGACTTCTCAGGTTTGTTCATATCTTTGTTATGGGGATGCTTGGATAGGTTTATGAGACAATCATGTTATCGCACAAATTATGGACTCATCTTTATTAGGAGTTTGTATGAGTATGGAGGACTTATACAAATTACACAAAAGCCTACTCAGAATATATATGTCTTTAAACAATGTTAGTGGTATGTCTTATTCCACCATTAAATACATTTGCAGTATCTTTCATAACTGTAATGATAACAAAGAAAATCACAGGCAAGTAGATGAAATGTGAAGGTATTTTTGGATCTCCAGCCAATGTTCAGTCAATTTGTGTGATCTTAGAGGGCCTTATATTGTTGAGTCCATAAGAAAGAATGAATTCCTATAGTATTATCAGACTGATGCAAGTTTGAAGATTATAGAGGTTATTCTAGTATGAGCTAGACTCTTCAGTAGTAAGAGATAGCCTACTATTTAATTTTCAATTTCTCCTAGACCATCTTTATCAATAGACTAACATTCGTGTACAGTATTGACAGTAAATACATTGTCTGAGTTAGCAAGGGTAAATCATGTTGTAGATATTAAGATTAAGGAATATTGGAGTTTGTCAGGCAGGGCATGGACTAATGTATTAGGAATAAATATCTTTGAGCTTCTAAAAGTGTCAACAAAAAAGCCACTAGATTTTACATTGGGTGAGACATGTTTTGAATGGAAATATAGCTTCTGATACTTTAAGCATGATAAATTAATATTTAAGTAGTGAACTATCAGTCAGCCATAAATCACATTTTTAACTGACAATGCACACAATGTAGTTGTGTATACAGACCATCAAAGGTCACACTAACATATTTTTTGGCCTTTGGAATAAACATTCCTACAGTAATCATGACCTGGAGACAACAAGGACATTCTTTGACCATCAGGTATAATACTTTGTTAGGTACACCACTGTTTGGGGAGATGGTCATATGAGCTGATTATTCATTCCCAGGTATATTCCACATTTCTCAATAATGCATAATTGATAGTTTTGTTGAGTGGGTAAACCTTGTGCTAGAGCTCATGTTAGTGCTTTTTTTGAAATTTTGAGATACCCTGTGTTATTTTAAGGTTGATTCCAAATGACTGGCTGGTGTTTCTGTAAGATTCTTACACAGGGGCTTAACCTATTATGCATATGCAGGAATACAGTTCTACAATATCCTTTAACTTCCAAGAAGGCTTTTAGTTGTTTGAGAGTTTCTGAAAAGTTAAAATGGGGCTACTCCATTCAGGACGCAAGATCTTGTTCTTTCTTAATTAGACCAAACCTAAGTAAGAAAACTTGTTTTAACATAGTTGCACTTTTCCCATGAAACTTGATAAACTCTGCATCCACGAAATAGAGGAGAATCTGTCCCTCAAACGATTAACTCCTCTGATGGGCCACATAAGAAGTCATCCACATACTGGAGTCAAGTGGCCCTTTGATAGGCCTAATCCCTAGGTCCCAGGCAAAAGCTAAGCTAAATAAAATAGGGCTTTCCCAGAAATGCTGCAAAGAACTGTCCATGAAACCTATCTGTTTTTCTAGTAGATTCTTCGAATACTAAGAAAGGCTGGCTAGTAGCATGAACTAGAATTCACAAGAAGGAACCTTTAATACCTAGCACTAAGTAATAAGTGGTGGTAAGTGGGATTTGAATCTAAAAGGCAATGGCATTAGGGACCTTTAGGTTTGGAGGAACCATTACCTCAATGGCTACTCAGAAGTTGTATACCAATCTCCATTTATAGCCCTTTTTGACACTTGATGCAGGTGTATTATAGGAAGGAAAGCATTCTCTATCAATTTACATTGTTAATGATAAGTATCAATCCAACCTTGCTTTCAGGTTTATTGGGATATTGCTTTTGGTAAGGGAAGTTTGAAATAAGGTTAAGGTATACAACTTAAGGAGTAATATTTGTAGCCCTTTCAGTTGTAGCTTTGTTATTCTGCAATAAGGAGGGAAAATTGCCTTCCATTAGGGACAGTTATTGGTTCTATTCCAGAAGAAGCAGCAATTATATTTTGAGGTGAGAGAGCCAATTGTTTCCCTATAAGGATGTGGAAGATTCAGACACTATCAGGAAAGAGCAGCAGAATGGAAAATTCTTTATGAGCAAGAAAAATTTTTCTTAAAATAACATTCCATATACTTGCCCAATAAGCCTAGGAAAGTAGTTGAAAGTGAGGATCCTGGACCAGGAAAGAAATAGAAAACTCAATATTTTGATCAACTTTCTAAGAGGGAATTGGTCTGTCATCCACAGTTCATATGTCCTGGGCTGAATATGATGTGTGTGTGTGTGTGTGTGTGTGTGTGCAGGGTATTGACTACTCCAGCGATTCCCTTTATAGTTGGAGCAGTGTCTTGGTAAGGGGTTATGCCTTTATTGGTAGTCCCTTCAGAAGTGACCATATCATCCAAATTAGAAGCACCCAGTTGAATCTGACTGACCTTTCAGAGGGAGGGCAATTTTGTATCTGGTTCTCATAATAGCTATCAGTTCCCCATTACGATTATCCTTCCTTCTCTCCTTCTTGATTATAATAAACCAAATTGGCAGTTTGAATTAAATCATCCAAGGTTTAGTTTTCTTTGATCACCAGCTTTTGACTATTTTTATGGTTATCTATAGCCAAGTAGTTGAAGAATTCATCTCTCGTGAGCATCTCCTATTCCTGTCAGCCTTTATTCGTTACTTTTCTATTGTCATGATAAAATGCCATGAACATGAAAATGTACAGAATTAAGGATTTATTTAGGACTTATGGTTCCAGAAGACTAAGACCCATTACCATAATGGCAAGAGAGTACCAGGCATGATAACAGAGATAGCTGAGCTGTTACATATTGAACCACAAGTAGGAAATAAGAAATAAAGAAGGACTACAATCAAGGACCATGTGTGGATGTGGCCTGGAACCCCCGTGCAGATGGGGCCCATGATAGCTCAGTGTAGGACTGAAGACCCTAGTAAGGGAAACAGGGACTGTTTCAGTCATGAATTTGATGGCTGACTCTTTGACCCTCCCCCATACAAGCTGGGGAGTGACAGACTGGCTAGATCCCAGCGGAGGAGGACATTGCAGCCAGCCCTGAGGAGACAGGATGAGCTGGGGTTGGATGGAAGGGGAGGAGGTCCTCCCCTGTTGGTGGACTTGGAGGGGGCAGGGAGGAGGGAGATGAGGGAGGGAGTGGGAGAGTGGGAGGGAATGAGGGAGGGGGCTATGCCTGGGATGCAAAATACCTAACCTGTGATTGATATAAAAATAAATAAATATAAAAAATTTTAAAAAAGAAGGAATTTACATATGGCTTCAAAAATCTTAAAACCTGACTCTAGTAAGGCTTCCTTCTTCCTCTCAAACCTGCCTAAACAGTGCCTCCATCTGTGGACCATGTTGAGCCTATGGGACAATTCATTCCAATCACCATTCTGTCTCTATGTAAATAAAATCATTCATAGCTTACTGGGGTCTATTTAGAAATATAATGTGGAATTCATTATCCCCGGGCCCTATATGAAACAACTGAGAATAGTTTAAACGTATTGATGCAGGATGTTTGATCTCATTGTGAACCCTGAGATTGTGAACTGTAAAAATCTGTTTTTTGTTTGTTTGTTTGGTGTGGTTTAGCCCTAACACACAGCTTTAATACAAGAACTTTCTGTTTATTGTAAACAGATGATTATGATGTGGCTCATCCCTGTCAAACACCTTTAACCCAAGAGCTTTCAGTAGACAGCAATTAATTAAATTAACCCTTGGTCAAGGGATGGATCAAGAAAACAGATGACAGGGATTAAACAAAAAGGAGAGACACTGAATTGAAGGGTATTTAAGACAGAATGAAGAAGAAAGAGCTTTTGGTTTTCTCTTCCTAGTCTGCCCTGTAAACTATAGGCCTTTGCCTCCTAGACTGTTAGCAAGCTATTGCTATTTAGCTTTTAGCTTTTGGCTTTTTGCCTCTGTGACATGTGCTGAGTAAGAAACCCCTTTTTCTCCTGGGAAGTATGCTGAGTAGGAAGGTCAACTGGGTGCTTTCTCTGCCTCTCTGAGCTAGCAGGTTTTACCCCAGTATCTGGCTCCTGAGTCTTCATTGATAAAACTGAAAAATTAATATTTTCTTTTTTATTATGACAACACAGTATAGCCTTAGCCCTATCTCCTCTTTCATGCAATATTAGAAGTTTCTTAAGCCGTTCATCTCCCCACTCTGCTACATTTCATTCTGAATTTGGGGTTTGAATCACTCCAGTCCCAGTGAATAAACTCCCTGGGAATTTTTTTCTTTTTATTCAGGTATTATAAAAATTATTTTGTTCTGTAATAGCCAGATCTAGAGTCTTCACACATTCTGAGTGTGCATGTGTGTCACATCATGATTGTTGTTCTTTGCTTTCTTGCTTGCTTCTTTTCTAGCAATAACATTACATTTTCTCAATCAAATTAGTACAGTCTAATTAGTTTAATTTTCAGAAGGATTGGTCATATTTTCAGTGTTATTTCCCAGGTCCTATTAAAATTATTTAAGTTCATTTAAAGAAAATGAAACTTGGATAGTATCTTTTTTTTTCTCTCTCTAATAGTCTGAAGGAAAACATCCTTGCAGTTAGGTGATCACAAAGGTATTTAGAGGTATGTTTGATTTGTGAGTAAGTTTCAGTGCTTGGCTGATCATCCTGTTCACATGAAAATTTCATATTAAGGGAACACATTGCTGCCTGAGTCTACAGTACAGTGTATTATATTCAGAGCGATTCTGTTGATTAAAAATAAAAGAGTTGAAAATGGTATGTCTCAGATAATTTTTCTTCCTTTCTGCAGAATACATCTAAATGGAATGTGGTTTTATAATTTAAAGTCCTTTCCAGAGAACACAGTTCATTATACTTTATTTGGGCTAGGCATGGCTGGAAATGAAATTAATAGCTTCTTAATGAGAGGTTATGGAACTTATTTCTTACAGTTAGGTAGGAGACAAGGTAATAGGAGTGAGGAAAGACTCAACTTCAAAGTGTTTGAAAAAAAAAAAAAAAAACAACCAGAAGAGAAGGGGTCAACAAAGAGCTATACAATCCTTACCAGCTCTCCCTTTGCTCTTTTCCAGGAATAAGGGTCACCAAAATTGTTATGTCTCTTCCAGGGTATAACATTGTGTTAGAGTTAATCATGTTTACCCGTGAGTGCAGAACTGGTTTCTGACTCTTTTGGCACTATTCCAAATATTTTTGCTATTTAAAGTTTTTAAAGATTAATTATTCTTGCTATAATTTTTATATCCCACTTATTCCTTAAGATTCCCTGCACTCTGCTCAAAGTTTGGCTGTGAGTCTCAGCATCTGCTTCAATGCCCTGCTATGTAGAGTCTTTCAAAGGTCCCCTGTGGAAGGCTACTCTCCTGTCCCTGTCTTCTCCTATTTCCAATGTCTATCTTGTTTGCCCTTGTGAATGAGGAATAAGTCCCTTCCCTAAGGTATTTCTTGTTATTTAGCTTCTTTAAGACAATAGATTTTAGTATGTTTATCCCATATTATACAGTTAATTAGCACGTATAAGTGAGTATATACCATATATGTCTTTCTGCTTCCAGGTTACCTCACTCAGGATGATCGTTTCTAGGTTCATCCATTTGCCTGCAAATTTTATAATTTCTTTCTTTTTAATTGCTGAGTAGTATTCCATTGAGTAAATATACCAAAATTTCTGTATCCATTCCTCATTTGAGGGACATCTAGGATGTTTCTATTCTAGTCTGTTTGGTGTTCTATAGGCCTCTTGAATGTTTAAGGACATCTTTTTCTTAAGGTTGGGGAAATTTTTTTCTATGATTTCTCAGAAATATTTTCTGGGTCTTGGAACATGGAATCTTCTTTTTGTCTATTCCTAGTATTCTTGGGTTTCATCTTTTCATGGTGTCCTTGATTTCCTGGTTGGTTTGCATTTGTATCTCTTCCAGTTTTATTTTTTTCATTGAGAAATGTATCAATTTCTGCAATTGTATCTTCAGCTCCTGAGATTCTCTTCTTTGTCTTTTGTATTCTGTTGTTGAGGCTTACCTTTGTAATTCCTGATCTCTTCTCTAAGTTCTCCACCTCCAGCCTGTTCTTTGTTAGTGTTTTCTTTATTGATTCTATATCTGTTTTCATGTCTTGTAGCATTTCTTTCATCTGTTTGAATGTGAATTCCTTTCTGTCCATGATGGCCTCTATTTTTTGTTTGTTTCCTCTTAATATGCCCCTATTTTTTGTTCGTTTCTTCTTTATGTGTCTCAAATAACTGCATAATCATAGACTTCAAATAATTTTCCTGTGTTTCAACTACAATGGAATATCCGTTGATTTTTGGAGATTTTGGTGAAGGAATGATGTCCTGGTTTTGTTGCCTGTATTATTACATCAGCCTGTAGCCATCTGGTTTTCTGTAGCCTTGACTGATTGTTCCTGTTGCCTGTACTGCAGATTGGGTGTACCTGTCTCTGGAGTCTCAAGTAGACTTCCCTGGATTCAGTGTGTCTGCTGGCTCCCTGTTTATCCTCAGGTATCGCAGGTAGTTGGGCCACAGGTGGAAAGATCTCAGAGTCTAGAGCTTCTCCAGTGTCCCACATGCTTCCTTTGAATGGTAGAGAATAAGATCTGGGTCCCATGTCTGGCTCAGGTCTGCTGTGTTCAATGGCTGTGCTGGGCTTATTGTTTCTGACCCAGGTTAGCTATACTGCTGAGGAGTAGGCAGAAATATCTCTCTGCCTAGATCTGCTCCAGTCCCCCACAGGCTTCTTTGGGAAGGAGGACAATGGAACTTGGGTTGAGTGCCTAGCCCTGATCTGCTGGGTTTTCTGCCTGTGTTAGGCTCACTATTTCTGGCTTAGGAGATCCAGGCTTCTGGGGTTCTAGCAGAAAATCTCTGTGCCTAGCACTGCTTCAGTGTCTCTCTGGCTTCCTTGAAGTGGCAGACAATGAGACTTGAGTGCCAATTTCCTATGACATATATAATTATAGGTAACTCACAAATTAATCCCAACACACAAACAATGGGTGATTTCAACATCCTGTTCTCAAAAGCAGAGAATTTATCTGGATAAAACCTAAAAAGATAATTATTAGAGTTAAATAACAACATAAATAAATAAATTGACCTATCAATTATCTACAAAGAATTCTACCCAAATACTGAAATACACCATTTTTTTTAATCAACAACTTGTGTAACATTCTTCAAAACTGATCATGTAGCAGGACTAAAAGCTTTAAGCAACATAGGAAAATTAAGATAATATCTTATGTTCTCTCTTCCTATAGTGGAATAAAAGTAGATCTTAACAAAAAGAGAAAACACTGAAAGTACTTATGAAGATTAAAAAATACATTACTAAGTTATGAATGGGTCTTTGAGGAGATCAAAAAGAAAAATTTCTAAAATCCTAGAAATCAATGAATGCTAAAGTACAATTTTATTGCTATGAAGAGACACCATGATCAAGGCAACTTATAAATGTAAGCATATAATTGGGGGCTTGTTTACAGTTTCAGGAGGTTAGTCCATGAACATAATGGCAGGGAGCATTGCAGCAATGCAGGAAGACAGGCATGGAACTGAGGCAGGGGTTGACTATTTATATGTAATCCACAATATACTGGCTAGCTTTGTGTCAACTTGACACATGTCATCAGAGAGGAAGGGACCTCAGTTGAGGAAGTGCCTCCATGAAATACAGATTTAAGTCAATTAATTAGTAATCAATGGGCAATGTTATTATGGGTGGTGCCTTCTCTGGACTATGGTCCTGGATTCTTTAATAAAGCAGACTGAGAATGCCAGGAAAAGCAATTCAGTAAGCGGTACCCCTCTGTGGCCTCTGCATCAGCTCCTGCCTCCATGATCTTACCATGTTTCAGTTCCTGTCCTTACTCCCTTTGGTGATGAACAGCAATATGAAATGTAAGCCAAACTGTCCTTTTCTCCCTAACTTGCTTTATGGTCATGGTGTTGTTGCAGCAAAGAGACCCTAACTAAAACAATAAACAGAGAAAGAGAGAGACAGAGACAGACAACAGACAGAAAAAGAGGGACAGTCTGGGATTTCTCTTAGCTTTTGAAATCTCAAGGTTTAGTGACATACCTCATCTTACAAGGCCGTACCTAATAAACCTCCCCCAATCAGTTCTCCCAACTAGAAATCAAGTGTTATGTGAGCCTATTGGGGGGAGCATTCTTCTAGAAAACACCACAATGAAAGTGAATAGAAAATGTTTATGTGTTATGATAAACTTCTAGAAAGGAAGTTTATACTATTAAATGTGAGTATCACAAGCTAAAAGAGAATTCAACTAAATAACACAAAGATAAAGCTCAAGGCCTTAGTAAAACAATACAAGATCAACCTACACATCTGTGGAAAAGAAGAAATAATAAAAATCAAGTCAGAAGTTTAATTAAATATAAATGCAAAAGTAGAAAGAATTCATGGAATGATGAATTGGTTCTTTGAAATGATGCATAATATCATAAAAACTTAAGCTAAACTAATGAAAATAAAAATAGGCAATAACTAATGATATTAGCATTCAAAGGGAGACAATGCACTAAATAACAATAACATTCAGTAAATAAATATATGTCTAAAAAACTGCATTGAACTATATTGGAATATCTAAAAGAAATAAATTGATTTCTAGATGCATATGACATGATAAATTAAACCAAGAAATACAAATTTTAACATAGTCAAAGAAATAGAAATGTAGGTACATAGTAATTAAAAATTATAATTAAAGTGTAACTCAGAAGTAGAAATATAACTATCCCATATTTCGAGTTCTATTACAGAGCTATAATAACAACAACAGCATGGTATCAGCATAAAAAGACATACTGAGCAGTAAAAGTGAAGTGAAGGCACAGATAAATGCACACTCCTCTGGACACCTAATTTTTTACAATGAAACAAAAAATAAAAATTATTAAAACACACACACAAACTGGCTAAATGACAACATCTTCAACATATGGTTCTGTTCAAACTGTATAGTTGCATGTAGAGTAATAAAATTCATATTTATATCTATTATTCTCAACAAAATTCAACTACACATGGATGAAGGAGCACAATATAAGATCTGATACCTTGATCTGATAGAACCAGAAGAAGGGAATATGCACATACTCTTTAGTACAGAAATGGACTTTCTGAACAGAACAGCAATAGCTTAGGCATTAAGAAAAACAATTTTAAAATGGAACTTCATAAAGCTAAAAGGCCTCTCTAGATCAAATGATATCACCATTAAAACAAAGGGACAAACTAACCAATATGATTAGATAGAAATATATTTAAGGTATACGTCTGATAGATGATTAATGTCTAGAATATTTAAGAACTGAAAATCAAAAACTGAACATCAGGATAACAAATAAACTCATTAAAGAGGGATTTAAAATTAAACAAAGAGTTAGCAAAAGATAAAAACATAAGTAATAAACATATAAATGTTCACAGTCCTTAGCCATCAGGGAGATACAAATTAAAACTACTTGTGATTCATCTTACCCTAGTGAGAATAGCCAAGATCAATAAAATTAACTGCACATGGTGCTGATCATTCAGGTAAATGAGAATAGTTATCCATTACTGGTGGTAGTACAAAGTGATGTAGCACTATGTAAATCAATGTGGAGATTCTTCAAGAAACTAAAATCTATCTACTCCAAGATCCATCTGTACTACATTTGGGTACGTATCAAAATAACTCTACATTTTACTACAGAGATACTTGCCAAGCCATGGTCATGGATGCTTTATTCATAACAGCCATAGATTGGAAACTTATATATCCATCAACTGATGAATGGTTAATCAAAATTACATACATTTATACAATAGAAAATTATTCAGCTATTAGGAAAAGAAAAAAATATGAAAGTTTCAGGTAAATGAATGAATCTAGCTATAGTCATACGGAATGAGATAAAACCCAAACTCAAAAAGACAAATATTGCATTTTTTCCTTATGTTTGAAGCTCCAAACCAAATAACCACAGAGATTAGGATCCTAGTGCACACATTCCTGCGCAAGAATGCTTCCTTAGTGTGTGTGTGTGGGGAGGTTATTTATTGCTTGTGTTTTTTGGGTGCAGTTAACTTCTTTGGTTTAGAGTTTTCCTTCCAGATGTCAGGCTACATGACAACAGTGAGAATTGTAGAGATGGTCGAGACTACATGAGCCAGTGGATGCTGGTACAGAACAGGAACAGAGCTGTCCTTACTCCTGCCAATATCAAGATCGAAATCTCGAGGTTTGGACATGTCTTGATCACACTTTAGATCCATGGTGGCTTTCCCTGTCACACAGTTCAAGTGCCCCACATCTCTGCCTTTTTGTTTTATAAGGGAGAGGTGTCATCTTAGTTTTCACCTTCTATATTGAGAACAGTTTGATTTTGATCCGGAAAATTATTGTCAGTGGTTTTTGCAATGCTATTTATCTAATGTTTTAGAATTTGAATGAGGCAGGGTGCCAGGATGAGTAGAGCTCCAATGGCCAGTACAGGACCAAGCAGGGGAATAAATCAAACTACCAGAGGATTTGAGTACCATGAGGTAGAATAGTTGGGAGCATAACATAGTCAGATATTTTGCCAGAGATCTTTGAGTATTTGAATGTCGTGTTGCACCATTCCAGATTCATTGACATAGAAGCAACATTCTTCCCCCAACACAATCCAAGTCCCTTCCCATTCAGCAGTCCATAAGTTCAGAGCTCTCCAGTTTTGGGGGACAACCCCCACTACGGAGGTGATCTCTCATAGAAGGGACTTGAGGGTATCCATATCAGAAACCATCGTCTGGTCAAACTTATCCTGGTGAGATCACTGGCCAGATGGTGATTTTGATTGAGAGATGCTCCAGTGGCTCCTGTGGCATCTAGCAAGACACTAAGATACCGTCTGATGAGCAGAGGGATGAAAATCTCTCCTTTCCTTCCTTCTCCTCCCAGGTCTAAAGCAAGTTCTCCAGACTTATAGAGACAAACCTGGGGAAAAGTCATTATGGTACTGCAGAAAGCTTGAAATAGGGCAGAGGGTTTGACACAGGAACTGGTTATTGCACCAGAGGAGAATAAGAAGGTTAGAACATATTGCTTGGTGAGAGTGGTGTTACAAGAACATGTAGGATGTGATCTTGAGGAGGGTCCTACAAAAGAAAGGGGGAGGGATATATTGAAGGGAGGACTGTTTTCTGACTTTCCTGTAGGCAAGGGTGCATGGATTTCATGAATTGAGATGTTAATGGGAACAGCTGCCAATAGAATCTGGGAGAGGGAAACACAGAAGAAGCATTGGGAGAAGTTGTGGTGGGTGGTTACAGGGAAGAGGTCAGCTGTATATTGGATATATTGTAGCCAGGAAAGAGTTGCTTGGAACTCCTTCTGAGTTTGATTCTCCTGTTGAAGAATATTAACATGGGTAAAGACAGATTTGGAGACAAGCACAAGCTGTCAAGAGATGTGTACATTGGATATGGAGTATTTAGTATAGCTATTAGGTTAGCACTTACCCACAACTTCCATTTGCCATCATTCATACCAGAGATCTCTGATGGAAAGCTAAACATGAGCTTTAAGGTTGGCAAGCATGGTGCCATCGTGACTGATGGGTTTAATTTAGCATTACAAATGTCTGCAACCTCCATATATGGAGGCCTTCTGGAGGAAGTCACCTGTGTTTTGGTAAGAAAAGCAGAAGAAAGTGGAATCAGGGCATAGAGCCATTTCAGTCCTGGTCCAGCATTGTTCAATTGGGCCTTCCTGGGGGTCTATGATTTTGTCATGTCCATTGTAGGTCTCCCTAGCAAAGAATCTCTAGTGGTGAGTGTTGGGAAGGCTAGGGACAGGCTGGGAAGTAGCAGGGTTAGAATGGAGGCAAGTATAAGAACAGAGGAAAGGAAAAATTCATGTGGAGAGCACATGGCCTGGGCAGTGCTCTGACCAGTGAACTGACCACCAGTTCATGGATGTCTTTCCAGGAGAACATGTTGTTCCATTGGTGTTATTGTCTCCTCTGCCTTCCTTGTCCTAGATCTCTCAGTGAGAGGTGAACGATATTTTTGATTATTGGGATGGTGTCAGACATTTCTGCCAGGGACCTGAATAGGCCTAGGCTGATCCTGTAGAAAGATACAAGCAAAAACCCTTCTGATTGTAGTGAGGGGCTCTGGTCCATTCCAAATCCCATCGAGGGGATTGCATGGGAAGAGTTATTTCTGATATGTGTCAATGAAGGAAGAATGGAGGATGTTTGGCACTCTTATAAATCTTAAATATCTTTAGGGTCAGAGTCATCATTAATTGTATGTTAGGGGAGCAGGCATTTGCTCTTTGTTTTAGAAGTTGAATTTTTAGGGTTTGTTGTGTTCTTTCTATTACTCATTGGCCATAAGGATTTTGTGGGATCCATGATAGATAATTTCCCATTGCAAACAGGAGGTATTGAATTGGAAGCTAGTAAAGGCAGGCTAGTGTTAGTTTTTAAATGTTGAGAGATGGTGATGATGGCAAATATGGAGAACATATACTGAATCAACCTCTTCAAGTTTTCTCTCATTTGGGCTATAAACCATATGAGTATGTGAGCATGTGTCAACAGTCACAAAGTCATATTTTTGTCTGCCAAACAAGGGAATGTGAGTGACATCAGTTTGCCATAAGATATTGGATTTGAAATCTCAGGGGTGCCCATAGTTTGTAAGTCTGAGATAGTAATCAGGCATGCAAAAAAAGGAGCATATTTTTATTATCCTCTGGAGCTGAGGGACATGGATGTGGCGTAGGTAGGTATGAAACCCCTTTAAATATATGTGTGTGTTTGTGTGAATGGAATTGGTTGGCTTGCTGGATAGAGGCTATGAATGTTCCTATAGAGGCAGTCTGATCAGCAAGAGCATTCCCATCAGATATGGGAAAAGTTAGGGGATTGTGAAATCTGACATGCCAGCAGTAAAGGGGAGAAGCTCTTTCATATAAAAGGATAGAAAGCTGTATGAGTATAGGGGAATGTGTATTGACATCCAGTTTGACAAAGGATGTTGACATAAAGGGGAGCAAATTAAAAGCATATCCGCTCTCTGAAAAGAGGTTAAAAGGCATGTGGATTTTCTCTAGGGTTAAATAGCATCTAATACCTTATATTGTGTGGTGGGGAATGATGGGGACAGCTCTTTGAATCAGGTAATGAGTGTTTGTGTCAAGGGAAGTAGAAGAATGTCCCCATACCAGATTATCATTCATATAAGTTCTTTGTCTGAGTAAGATTTTAATGCAGCAGTCATAGCCTCCTGACAGAGGGTAGGACTGTTAGCCATTCCCAAGGAAGAACTGCCCATTCATGTAGTGAGGCCAGATCACAGTTTTAAATGTGGAGTATTAAAAAGGCAAAGTGTTCCACAGTCTTGAGGGTGAAAAGGAATAGAAAAAAAAAAGCAGTCTTTGATGTCTATTGCCAACAAAGAAACATTGGTAGGGAGTGCTGAGACATGCAGTAACACCCTTTGGGAAGAACCCTATATTCCCACTATTTTTTTTTTTATTAATCACTCTTAAATCCAGTAGTAGTTTTCATCTCCCCAAACTTCTTGTTTTTAATATCAAACACAGAGGTGTTCCCTGGCCAAAATGAGGGGTAAATTTGTTGTAGTAGAAGCTGCTTTTTTTTTACTAATTGTGGGATGGTTTCAATTTTCTCCCTTGTTAGAAGCCATTTTTCAACCCAGACCAGTTCATTTCGGTGCCAATCAGGCACAGCATATGAAATTTAACAATGGCCTTAAAATTAGGGGTGATTTTAAGGGAAGATTTTAGATTTGGGGGGCATAGTTTTCTTTATAGCTATGATCATCTATCCTTACGCAATCCCTTTTTTATTGGGTAGTAAGGACCTGTAAAATATCTCACCCTAGAAGTTTGGTGGCTACATGAGTTACTAGGGGGTATAATAAACTGGTAGCCCCGTCTTCGAATTAGTAGACATTCTTAGTGATAAATGCATGAGAGAAACCCCTATGTCTAGAAGCTGGGAACCACAAATTATTGCTAATTGTGGCATCTCTTGTTTCAAAATCATCTTGTGTGTCCCATTATCAATAAGGCATTTAAATGACTTGTTCTCTACTTTAATCATTATTTTGGGGTAGGAGCCCTCTGAGATGCTAGAAAATCTTTTTTTCCTATAAAAACTTTTGTAACACTGTGGGCAAACTCTCTTAAGGGCAGTGGTGTCTTTGTGGGGAGGGTCCTGCTTACACATTCATTTTTTTCAGTGTCTTATCTTTCGACATTTAAAGCAGTTCCCTTTTGTTTTTATTACTATTGCAAAAGTCTAAGCTAAGGAAACAACCTGCTGTGATGTTGTTCCTATATCTAGGGTGGATACTACCCACCTATGATGGTGCTCATCCTAGAAATACTGGCAGGCTAGCCTGGACTGAGAAGTCATGCCCTCCCAGATGGTATTTTTAAGAAAGAGGCATCTATTTGCACAGTCACTAATTTTTCTTTCTAAGCTCATTTTAGTTCTAAGAATAAAGTCAGATAAAGTCTCCCTAAGCTTTTGACAAAGAAAGAACAAAGAAAAGGCAGGTTCTTGTGAGACAAAGGCTAGGTTTATCCTGTCCAAGGCCTGGGTAGTGCAAAGGCTCAGCTGATAATAACCTGCTGGTTGTGCTTCTTGTTGGGCCCCATGAAAATGGTAGGAGATAACAAGTAACAGGACAGGAGCCTACCACAGAGAGCCTCTGAAAGACTCTACCTAGCAATGTATCAAAGCAAATATTAAGACTCACAACCAAGCCTTCAGCAGGGTGCAGCGAATCATATTAAAGAAGGGGGAATTAGTAAGACTTGGTGAGTACCAGAGCTCCACAAAGACCAAATAGATCAGGGCACAGGGGTCTTTTATGAGACTGTTTCTCCAACCAAGGACCATGTATGGATATAACCTAGAATCCCTGATTGGATATGGCCCATGGTAGCTCAGTATCCAAGTGGATATCCTAGTAAGGGGAACAGGACTATTTATGTCATGAACACAATGGCTGGCTCTTCCACCCTCTCTCTCCTGCCCACCAAGGGAGGAGCAGCCTAACTAGATCCCAGAAGAGAACATTGTAGCCATCCCTGAAGAGACATGATAAACTAGGGTCAGATGGAAGGGGAGGAGGTCGTCCCCTCTCAGTGGATTTGTAGGGGGGCAGGGAGGAGATGAGGGAGGGACGGGGAGAGTGGGAGGGAAAGAGGGAGGACACTACGGCTGGGATACAAAGTATGTAACCTGTGATTAATATAAAAATAAATAAATTACTAAAAAAAAGAAAAAAAAGAAAATGGCTCCCTGGCCAAAAAGTTTCTCAAATCCGCATGGGATGTCATGCTTATCTTGCTAGAGACATTTATCCAAGAAGAAAGCTTCCCACTGTAAAAAGATTGGACTGGACAGGGAGGCTTTCCAGATATCATGCCCAATCCTGAGTCATGTTTATGGTGATGATTTGACTCTACAGGCGGGATTTTGTCCAAGGGGCATGAATGTCATCTTCTTCTATTGCTTTCCTGGGTTGCTTTAATTAAATCTGTGGTGTGCTATGGGTATCAGTCAAGTAGCTTATATCATGAGCTATTAATATTAACAGGAAATGCCTGGAATTCCAGGCCTGTATCAGAATCATGAGTTGGGGAGGAGGTGAGTCAAAGTTTACCTGGGAATTAATTGGCATGTTTTCTGCTTTTACTACAGAGTCACATAGATTGCAAAGGTGTTATTTGGTACAGGGCTGAAGGTAGGAGGCCAAGGGGTTGTGTGGCCTTTACTATGTGTTTATTTTTATTATTTTTAAACAGGGTTTTTGAATGAGCAGCTCTGTTGGCCAGGGGACAAATGGGAAATTGGAGCCAAGGGCATGTGTAGTGCTCTTCCTGAGGGGTCTTAAAAGGGTAGGGGTGGGGAGATTCAAGACGGTGGCACAGACCGCATAGAGTACCTGAACAGTAGCTCAGCAGTGAAAGCAGGGTGACCAGCAGGCTGCACTTTAGACCCCAAAACCCTGACATCAATGTTTCTCAGGTGAGAGGAGAATCCTCTGAGAAACATGAAGGTCTGTCTTCATGCCACCCAGCTAATATGAGGAAAAATTCCAAGGATCTTGCCTGCCACTGTCACAGTCCTAAGCCACCTGCCCAATCCTACCTTCTGTGGATAATTTCTTGCAACCAATGGCAGCTCACTTGGCCCTAGCTGTCCAGCCCTAGGCCACTAACCCAAACCACCATCCGTGGATATATTCCCCACAGCGGGCTCCTACTCTGCAGCCTTAAACCAACAGCCTTAACCTACCATCTGTGGAAAACTTTCTGGGACCAGGGCTTGGCAGCTCTGACCTTGGATTTTCACTCTAAATGCCTATGGAGTGAATACCTTCCTGTACTGAGGGTGAAACTCAAAACCTGGGCACCCACTCTCAGAATTCTGTGGACACCTTCTGGGTACTAAAGGCTCCTGTTCCCAAACCAGGGAGATCACACTCAACATCCTGTAGACATGTTCCTGGTTGCAGCAGCTAGTGGCACTCACTCTCACCACCCAGTGGAGGGGATATGTTCCAGTACTGTGGGGGAGGCTCAGTTCCATTCTGATTACTCCCCATTTGCCAAGCTCACCCAGGTCAGATCAGCCAGCACAGCACAAACAATGGGTAGAGAGCTCCTTGTTTTTCAAGCTGCTTTGTTTTCTCTAGTACAGGGTTAGCCAGCTCTTTGATCACCTCCCCCTGGAGGTTGCAGCCTTGCTAAGACAGAGGAAGATAATGCAGCCATCCCTGATGGGACCTTTTAGGCTAGGGCCAGATAGAAGTGGAGTAGGTCCCCCTCTCTCAGCGGACTAGGAAAAGGGCATAGGGGGAGAAGAGGGTGGGTGAGTAGGACTGGGATGAGACTAGGAAAGGGGCTAAAGTGGGGATACAAAATGAACAAATTGAAAGAAAGAAAGAACAGAATCAAGGAGAAACTACTTAAGAGCAGAGGCAGTAAAGATGAGGAGAGTACACAGCAGTACAGGAGTACAGTAGAGTTCAGGCAGCCAGTGCAGTACAGTTTGGTGAAGTTGAGTATGGTGTAGACAGTTCATTGCAGTTTATGTTGTGGAATTCAGAGGCAGTTTTTTCCCAAGCAGAGCAATTCAGTGAGCAACCAAGAGAAGCCAGCTTGGAGAAGAGTTCTGAGCCAGAACTGCTGGATTGAACCAGTCAGCCAGATTTCAGAAAGAACTAGGAAAGGTGAAGTTATTCAGCATTAAGTCTCAGAGGTTGAAAGCATTCTAGGCATAGGTTAGCCTTCAGGTATGGACTTGCAGACAACTAGATAATGTGGATGGTAGAACCTTCCAGGCTTAGAACTAGAGATAGATAGAAATTCTCTGAACTCAGTCCAAGCTATGTATTGGTAAAGTTTGAGTACAGCTCTCATCTCATCTGCTTAGTTGAAAAAATAGAAACATTTACAGGCTTCTTCAACTTTCTGCTTGCTTGACTTCCCCACAATGAAGGATTGTAACCTGGAATGGTGAGCTAAATAAAACCTTTCTCCCTTAACAAGAAAGGGTAGGGATGTGTGTGTGTGTGTGTGTGTGTGTGTGTGTGTGTGTGTGTGTGTGTGTATTCAGTTCTATTTTAGGGGCTATAGGTCATGGACTAATGTCGTCTTTAGGGTTCTGATACTCTGACTGAGGGGACACAAGATTCTCAGTGAGTCCTGTTCTAAATGGTCCTAATCACTGGTGGATTTCAGTTATGATACGTAGAAAATGAAAACAAAAAAGAGGTTTTCAGGTGTGTATGCTTCCAGTGGGAAAAATGACTTATATATGTGTTTGTGTAGAGATATGTGTATATATATAATATATATATTTATAATTTATTCATTTTACATTCTGATTGTAGCCCCTTCCTTCATCTCCTCCCAGTCCCACCCTCTCTCCCTCCTCCCTCCATCCTACCCTCTTGCCTCTACCCTACTCCCATAGTCCACAGAATGTGGGGGAACTTCCTAGCTTACCATGTGATCCTAGCCTATCAAACCTCATAAGGACTGCCTGAAACCTCTTCCTCTTTGGTCTGGCAACACTCCCCCCCCCCACCAAACACACACAAGGGGCAAGTTATCAAAGAGCTGCAACAGAGGCCATGGCAGATACAGCCCCAGATCCCCTTACTAGGGTACCTGCATGAAGACTAACTGCCTATGGGCTACATCTGAGCATGGGATCTAGGTCCTTTCCATGCATTGTCCTTGGTTGATACATTTGTCTCTGCAGACTTGCCCAGGCTCAGATTTGTTGGTCTCCATGTGTAGCTCATGTCCTCTTTGGGACCTTTCTATCCCCCACCCCAACTCTTCTATAAGACTCTCAGTACTCTGCCCAAAGTTTGGCTGTGAGTCTCAGCATCTATTTCCATGCCCTACTGGGTGGAATTTCTCAGAGGACATCTATGGTAGGCTCCAGTCCTGTTCCCTCTCTTCAAACACTTCCAGTGTCTATTCTATTTGCCCTTCTGAATGAGAATTTAGCATCCTCCCTTGAGTGTTTATTGTTACTTACCTTCTTTAGAAGGTCTCTGGACTTAAGACAGTTGTTTTCTGCAAAGCTAAACAACAGGATGTTATCAGCAGAGACAATATTCTGTGGGAAAGCTATTAAATATGGGAAAGTAAACAACTCAAAATATCTTTAGAGGGTCCCTGAAAGTGAGTGAATTCACAAGCCCTATCCCTCCTCAAGAATACATAAAGAATTCAAATTGCTGAATAAAGACAAGCTGAGCTACCTGGAAAAAGCAGAAACTCACATGGCTGTCCAGGAAACTCTCAGACAAATTTAAATTTCTAGACAGAACCCAGGCCAACTGAATCATTGAGAAAGAACACTCTCCTAAAGAATTATCTGCCCCCAGGGGAGGACATTGCAGCCAGCCCTGAGGAGACAAGATAAGCTGGGGTTGGATGGAAGGGAAGGAGGTCCTCCCCTGTTGGTGGACTTGGAGGGGGCGGGGAAGAGGGAGATGACGGAGGGAGTGGAAGGGTAGGAGGGAATGGGGGAGGGGCTACGCCTGGGATTCAAAGTACCTAACCTGTGATTGAGATAAAAATAAATAAATTTTAAAAAAAGAGAGCACAGAAGAAGGATGTATACTTATATCTTTCCATCTTATTGATCACCTGCCAAAGTGATAATAAGGTTGCATATTAGGGGAGACTATGATGTCAATAAAGGGAAATATTTGTGCCTTGAAACCTTTAAAAAAAAAAAAGAATAAATTTCTGTCTTGGAAGGTCCCAGTAAAAAAAAAAAAAAAAAAAAAAAAAAAAGAATGATCTGCCTATAAGTTGTGTGGTGTGCTCCAGTTTCCCAGCTGTTGTGAACTGTCACTTATGTTTTGGTGGGCCCTTGGTGACACATCTGTCTTTCAGTCATTTATGTTTCTGTAAGTCACCTCTCACCTATACTCCAATAAGTAAAGAGTAAAATTCATGTTCAATTTCTGTGCTATTTGTATTTTGCTGTATTGTTGATTCCCTTTCTGGAATGAATAGATATTTGTTCACCCCTCCCCAGGAATAGTATCATGCAATAATGTATAGTTCTAGAGATATAAGGGTTCATCATGGCAGAGAGTCATAGCAGCATGGTGGCAGGAGCAGAAAGCTAAAATATAATATTCTCATCTGAAAGCATAAAACAGTGAAATTATATGTTTAGAAAGCTTGTGCAGTGATATACTTCTAGTAAGGCCAGAACTCATAAACTTCTCTAGACAGTACCACCAATGAAACCAAATGTCCAAATGTCTGAACCACAATACACCATGTTGTTACTTTTACTTGATCAAGAAATAATGTATAGTAATCAGTAAAGAGACAGAAAAAAAGGAAGCTTCAAAACAGTACAGATAATATGCTCTGGGACAGACAATGTTCGATTTACTAGGTATCTGACAAACATGTGTTACTATAAAATACTGATACTGGTAAGTATCACTTCAACAAGGTAACCCATATACTGAAACAAAACAAACAAACAAACAAACAAAAACATAGTGCTTTACAAATCTCCACATGAAAATAGGACTCCATCTCATTTTTTAAAACTCATTTATATAATTATTTTCATTTTCTCTTTTGATTCATCTTATTTATTAAATTAAAAGCAAAGGTGTTGGTCTATTATCTGGTGTTTTGCTAATTCCTTTACCCCTCTCCCTCCAGATTATATCTACTTATGTGCAAATTTTCATATATCTAAAATATTGCTGCTTAAGTTTGTGTAAGAAATTATTCCTGTTTGGTTGATTCAAAGGCCTACAACTGGGCAGGGCAGAAGGAGCTCGATGTGGCTAGGATTCCTGGACTTCGGGGATAGGAGAATCACAGGAAGCAACACAGATGGGAAGAGAGGAGAGAGAAAGGAGCTACTATGGGTTAGTATGGCAAAGGAATTGTGTGGGCTGGGAGAAAGGACTCTGTGAATGACATGGAAAGGAATGATCCAGATGAAGGATAAGCAAGTATTTATTGAGTTATGAATGGGAGACAGGCCAGATAGCAATGATTAAGGCAAATGGCATTGAATGTGGACTGGGAGGTGGATGGAGAGGTTATTGAGATAGTGTAGGTAGAAATATCTGCCCAGCCCAAGGTGTTTCAAGGCAATTATAAAATCTAACAGGTGTCTGTGTTTTCATTTGATTGTGATAGCAGATTAAATAACAGTGCCCTAATAAGTGTAGGGCTAGTAATAAACATTATATAGCCCAATACCATTTAATGACCACAACACAGAGGATATAATGTTGAAGGGCTACACAGGCAATCTTTGATCAGAGAGAAGTTCAGGGGGAGAGTTGAGGGTGCAAGTAATCAAAATACACTGTATGAAATTCTAAAAGAATTAATAAAAACATTAAAAACAAAGTACAATTTTGGGTTTTTGGGTTTTAAAAACCTCATAAAATATTGTGTCATTATGAAAATTATAGTCCATATTCCATTTAATTATTCTATCCCTCTACCACTTTGTTTGCCACCTTTCCTATTAATTCATATGTATTTTTTCTATAGGCATTAAAATATTTATAGATTATTTGAATAATAAAAGGATCCCTTAAGAGATGATTTTTTTTTGTGTATTTTAAAATGGCTAGTATTGAAAATATTTTATATAGGCACTTTTTGTCACAGACTGCCAAAAGAATATCTTTTCAAATTAGTGTAAATATGACAATAATTGTATTCCTGAAAGGTTTCAAGAGAAAGATTCATTAATTTTTTATCTGGAAAATTAAATATGAAATAAATCTCATTATTTTAGTATTGGAAAAACAAATAATGTCAAAAATATTTTTAAAAATAATAAAGTATGACTGAAAATTGAAAATCAATTGTAATAAGATAATCCTTTCATAATGCTAAGAAAAAGTTCAACATTGGAAGAAACTTACATATAGACATATATATATATATATGAAGAATAAGAACCATTTCAAAACTCCACATTAAACTGAGTCTTTACCATGCTTTACTCAAGTGCTAGACAACACTTTAGTAATTGAAGATTACAGTTTCTGTCTAGTAATGTAGGAAAGAAGGAATATTTAGCTGATCAGTGGAAATGGATAGGCAAAATAGAACCATGGTAGATTGAAGGAGTCTGGTAATGGATTTTGCCTCTTGGCCTTGGCAGATGTGTGTTTAATCTTAAATTCAGTTTCTCAGAGACTGACCTAGGCAGTTTCCCTAGCAGGGTGCTCTGTTCCTGAGAACTAGATAACAAAGTTTGTGTAACCTTGGAACTAAATAACAAACTTTGTGTAACCTTGAGTCATTCCTTGTATAGTTTGCCAAGTGAAGCAGATAAGCTGATATTGTGAAAGAGTTGCTTGTGCTTTTTTGCTTTAAAAGAGCTGCTTGAGTGCCTAATAAATGAGTCTTGATCAGAAACCTGTCTTGACTCCATTCTTTGCTCTCTGCCCCTATCATTCCCACTCCCTCTTTCAGGTAGACCCTGCTCCACTTGTCCAGGATGGGCCAATAGATGTAGCTACAGATGTGAATAGGTACACATACCTATTCTGCTTAAATATTGTTGGTATGCATACTTTTCATTAAGGGTAAAGAAACTTTTTTTTCTAGGAGCAAAATAATTTTGAAATAAAATTTGAAAACTTGGAATTATAAATAAACAAATAAATAGATAGATAGATAGATAGATATTTCACATAATCCAAAATTTTCCAAAGATTATGTCTTAGTTGCATTGCCTAAAATAAGTAATTTGCAAAGGTTCTGGAAGATCCTGCATAACTGTATCGTTGATGATGACAATATTAATGTATACTGGCACTTAATAAGCAATTATGTGAAATATAGGATATATAAATAAGATTATATGAAACATTGCTTTTACTAATGAGTATTAATGCCTTGAGAAACAGTACCTTCTAACTCTTCTGTTCATAATAGTTTTCTCTTTCTTTTGATTTAGTCATTTTTTTTCCAGGGAGAGTTTGGTTATGTGACCAAGGTGGGCTTTGAACTCATAAGTCTAACAGCTGGAATTTCCAAAATGTATCCTTGTGCTTGGCTTCTACATTATTTTTTGGAAAATAGTTTCCTTAGTATTACGCATTATTATATCAGTAAACATTTTATTAAATGTATTATCTCAAAAATAGAAATACATAGATAGGTAGATCAATAGATAGATAGATAGATAGATAGATAGATAGATAGATAGATAGATAGATAGATAGATAGACTCAATAGTAGCCATTAGGTGGAGGTGTTTCTCCATAGATATACTAATTTTTCTGTTCATGAAAACAAGAATATCTTAAATAATTCTGTAAAGTCGTAATGAATTATTAATAACATTAAATCCTAGCACAGTGAAAAGAGAAAATAACTATAGGCCGCTTCAAACCTGCTTTTGTTTTCACAATACTCTAAAGAAAGCAAATAAGTGGAACGATGATATTTTGAAGGCCAATGGTAAAAAGTAATGTCAGAGTGCCAGGGTTTAGTATTAAGCATCTAATAGCTACCTGCATTACCTTCTTAATGGGATGTTTCATAACTTTATAAAGACATAATGTATGGTACTTGTAAGCTGGTTAGATAAAGGAGACAAAATTTGTATCTAAATAAGAATGAAAACCTAAAAGAAAATGCAGGCAAAATATGAGTTGTTTTTTTAGTTTTTATTTTTTAATATTAGTTATAGTTTATTAACTTTGTATCACTGCTGTAACCTGCTCCCTCATTCCCTCTCAATCCCATCTTCCCTCATCTCCTCCCTGCCCCTTTCCAAGTACACTGATGGGGAAAACCCTCCTCGCCTTTCACCTGACCTTAGTTTATCAGGTATCTTCAGGACTGGCTGCAAAGTATTCCTCTGTGGCCTGGTAGGGCTGTTCCTCCTTCGTGGGTAGTGGTCAAAGAGCCCACTATTGAGTTCATGTTAGAAATAGTCCCTATTTCCCTTACTAGGATACCCACTTGGATATTGAGCTACCATAGGCTCTATCTGAGCCGAGGTTCTAGGTTATATCCATACATGGTCCTTGGTTGGAGAAACAGTCTCATAAAAGACCCCTGTACCCAGATATATTTGGTCCTTGTGGAGCTCTTGTATTCTCCAGATCATACGAACTCCCCCTTCTTTCTTATGATTCCCTGCACTCTGTTGAAGGTTTGGTTGAGTCTAAGTATCTACTTTGATACACTGCTAGGTAGTCTTTCAACGGCCCTCTGAGGTAGGCTCCTGTCCTGTTACTTGTTTTATCCTACATCCACTGTCCTACCCATTTGTATTTCTAAGTGAGGACTGATCATCTTACCCCGGGTCCTCTTTCTTGTTTATATTCTTTAGATGTATAGATTTCAGCATGTTTATCTTATTTTATATGTCTATATAAGTGAGCATATGCCATGTGTGTCTTTCTGCTTTTGGGATACCTCACTCAGGATGATCATTTCTAGGTCCCACCATTTGCCTGCAAATTTCATGATTTCTTCCTTTTTAATTGCTAAGTAGTATTCCATTGTGTTAAAGTACCATAATTTCCATATCCATTCCCCAACTGAGGGACATGTGTGTTGTTTCCAGGTTCTGGCTACTACAAATAAATCTGCTATGAACATGGTTGAACAAATCTCCTTGCTGTGTACTTGAACAACTTTTGGATATATTCCCAGGAGTGGTATAGCTGGATCTTGAGGTAGCAGTATTCCTAATTGTCTGAGGAAGTGCCAGATTGATTTCCAAAGTGGTTGTACAAGTTTGCATTCCCACTGGCAATGGAGGTGTGTACTCCTTTATCCACATCCTCTCTAGCATGTGTTGTCACTTGAGTTTTTGAACTTAGCCATTCTGATGGGTGTCAGGTGAAAATCTGAGGGTCATTTTGATTTGCATCTCTCTGATGGGTAATGACACTGAGCATTTCTTTAAATGTTTCTCTGCTATTCTATATTCCTCTAATGAGAATTCTCTATTTAGCTCTGTACCCCATTTTTTAATCAGATTCCTTGATTTGTTGCTTTTCAACTTCTTTAGTTCTTTACATATTCTGGATATCAGCCCTCTGTCAGATACAGGGTTGGTGAAGATCCTTTCCCAGTCTGTAGGCTGTGGTTTTGTTCTGGCAACAGTGTCTTTTGCTTTACAGAAGCTTTTCAGTTTCATGAGGTCCCCTTTATTGATTGTTGCTCTTATATCCTGTGCTGTAGGTGTTTTATTCAGGAAGGTATCTCCTGTGCCAATGAGTTCTAGGGTCTTCCCCACTTTTTCTTCTAACTGGTTTAGTGTGTCTGGTTTTACATTGAGGTCTTTGATCCACTTGGACTTTAGTTTTGTGCAGGGTGATATTTCAAGGCTGATTCTGTGTTAATTTCTCAAAGACATGAAGTACAGAATTGTGAATATTTCATAATTTTGATTTTACATGTCACTAAAACTCAGAATTTACAATGAATTATTATAGCAATTTTATACTCGATCATATTTTCTTTATAGAATAAAGGTATTTTCCAAGCTAACTATAGTGAAAAAACGTTCACAGCAGTTTGATTCTTAATAGTCAGAAACTGGAAACAACACCAATGTCCCTCAAACAAGGAATGGATAAAGCAACTGTGGTACATTTACACAATAGAAAACTACTTAACTATTAAAAACAAGGACATCTTGAAATTTTCTGGTAAATGGATAGAACTATAAAAGATCACCCTGAGTGACATAACCCAGAAGCAGAAAGATACACATAGTATATATTCACTTATAGGTGGATATTTCCATATAATATAGGATAAATATACTAAAATCTTGTCCTAGAGGGAAACTCCAGCCAATGCCTGCCCCAACCTGAAAACCACCCCATGGGAGAGAGCCAAATTTGATACTACTAAGAATACTCTACTATGCTTACAGATGGGAGCCTAGCATAGCTGTCTTCTGATAGGCTCCACTCATCATCAGATTCAAAGAGATGCTGAGACTCACAGCCAAACACTGGGCAGAGGGCAGAAAGTGTAGTGGTAGGGTGAGGGGAAGGATAGAAGGACCATGACAGGACAAGAGCTCCACAAGAAGACTAACAGAGCCAACTAAGCAGAGCCTAAGGTGGCTTATGGAGACTGAAACACCAACCACAGACCATGCATGGACTGGACTTAGGCCCCCTACACAGATGTAGCCTGTAGATTATGGGCAGCTTGGCCTTCATCTTTGTTCCCTAGTAAGGGGAACTGGGGCTGTTTCTGACATGGAAGCTCTTGCATTATTTTCGATCACTTTCCCCTGGTGGGGCTGCCTTGCCAGGCCACAGGAGGAGAGGACATGCTCAATTCTTTTGTGACTTGATGAGCTGGAATGGGTTGGTGGCTGGGGGGTTCCCCTTTACTGAGGAGTAGTAGAGATTTTATGGTGGAAGAAGAAGGAAGTGTTTTACTGGTAGGGTAGGAGAGAAGGAAATAAAATTGAGATGTAAAGTGAATTAATACATTTTAAAAATTATTTAAAAAAGAAAAATGCTCAATAAAAATACTCAACATCTTTATTTCACCAATAATATAAAATTAACATGCACACATACATTTATATGCATTTATTTATCAACTGTTATCATTTCATGGATATCTAGCACATAATTAACATATGGAAGTACACAACCTGACAAGGAATACATATCCTCTATCCTATCTGTATGCAAGCTAAGTATCACTTATGAGAAACAGTGCTCAAGTCACTGAGGTCTGTGGACAGTCACACTCTCCAATTAACCTGAATGTATTATAAGCAATTTTTTGAAGAAAAGAAACTAAAAAAAAATATTTTACAGAATTTACCACAAATTGAAAGAAAAACAGAGACTGAGGTAAATATAATAAGCATTGTGGAGGGGAAAATTTATACTAATATATTGAGGTAGCTGATTATGTTTGTAGAATTATTGATAACCAAAATAAATGTCCCATTAGCATATTTTAGGTCAGTAATAAACGCCCAAGAAAGAATATATTGCAGCAAACTAAATTTTAAGGAAATTGGTTCATAATGTAAAAAGTACTGGATATAAATAGAACAGTTTAATGTATAGCTACCATATTTTAGCTATCTACCTCAAATGAATAAAACAAATAAAATCTATGGAGATTCACAGTTGAAGCCAGAATGGGAAGCAAATCATTTGAATTTAATGTAGATATTGCTATGTTGGTGTACAGGCAATTAAACTGCCCTGTCTTCAGGGGTCTTTAGGGTCCTGACAAGGTCCTATGTCAGTATCTATATCCTATTTCATCACCTGTGCCAGATGCTCAGGATATAACCCACCTGTCATCCCACCCACTCTCTTGCACTTTCTGCCTGTTTCTCTGCCTTTTTCTCAGGTCTAGGTGTTCATTACATCCTCAATAGCACAAAAAAACTACACAAAGATGTTCCAGTCTAACCTTGCAGACTGCATCAAGCTGTAACTGCAATTTCCTTCTTAGCCAGCGATGATCAAATAGATCCTGAACAGAAAATAGCACAACCTGATCTTTCTGGACTTAGTCAACATTCCAGACGTAGAGTCCCTATCTACACCAAAATGTCAGCAGGAAACAGACAGTATGATTGATTACTCTGCCCCAATCCATTTATTATCAGCAGAAGGCTGGGATATTGTGTCTTAGACCTGGGACAAGGAATTCCAGGATCTCCCAGAATCCCTCACTCCCTACCTGCTGCTAGGCATGGCTTGCAAACACCATCCTCCACTGGAACATTCCAGGGCAGAACTTCATCTCCCCATCACCATATAAGCTACACAATCTTGTGGGTTTTTTTTTTTAAATCTCTCTTTCCACCCCTTCCTAATTCATCATTTTTATGAGGTTATGTTGGTATGCAGGCAATTCAACTGGCCTGCTCTCAGGGGCCTATAGAGTCCTCACAATATCCCACATTGCCAGTGTGTCCTATGTCATCACCTGTGCCAGATTCTTGGGATATAACCCACCTACCCTCTCTCTTTCTTGCAATTTCTGCCTGTTCCTCTGCATGCCTCTCTTTGAATCTATGTCTTTCTGTCTTTGTCTCTGTGTGTATGTCTCTCTGTCTCTCATTCTCTCTGTCTCTGTCTCTGTCTCTATCTCTCTTTGTCCCCACGGCTCTGTCCCTGTCCAATCATTTGTCTGTGAACCTGCTGCCTCCACTTCTCCCTCCTTTTTTCTCCTCCCTCTTCAATAAACCTCTTTGTATCTGGCCTCTTGAGTGGCATGCAGTTTATATAATATAAGAGATATTTCTTATTCAAAGACACAACAGCAATTTAACTAACAAAAGGTTACTAGCCTGATACTTCTGTGATCATTGTACTTCTTTAGCAACCTATTACTATCATATATACAAATTTGAAAGGGCATAATTGAGATGGCTTTAATAGATATTGAACCATATAGTCTAATGATTTCCCTGTTTAAATGCTCTTCTTTGAATTTCTCTTGTACAATCTGTTTTAAAAACAAGATTGCTGATCCAAGATTGCAGTGCCAGGAAGACACTGTGTCTGATGAGCAGGAAAGCAGTGAGTGCACAATGACCAACAGACTAAACTCTGAGCTCTATATCACCAGTAATTGTGTTTCCCAGGTGAGAGGAAAACCCATAACGTGGGAAGCAATCGGGTTAAGGTCACCCAGGTAAACCCAGGAAGAGTTCCTGGGTCCCAGCAGGTCACCAGCCCAGAGCCACATGCCTACTGTCTCAGATCACCAGCACAGACTGAACTGTGGATATCGCAACACCAGAGACTGGGATTTCTAGTCAAGAGAAAACACCCATGGCAAAGGAAGCAATCAGGACTGATGAAAGGTCACCCAGACAATCACTGGAAAAGGTCCCAGGGTCCAGTGAGCTGGGACGAGAGACCTGACTGAGTGCCTGGCTCCCTGTCCCAGACAGAACTGTAGGCACCAGGACACTAGAAACTAGGTTACCTTTGGGGAGGAAACCCCATGGTGAGAGAGAGAAACAGCAGGTCAGACCTTAGGGCACTCAGCCACCCCCCAAAAAAAGTTCTGAGGAAAAGTTCTCAGGTTCCTGCAGGTGCCCAGTCACTAGTCTGAAGCCACTAACCTGTGCCTCTGTGCTCTACTCACCATCCCAGATAAAACGGTGGACCCCATACCCCATAGACTGGGTCTCCCTGTCTGAAAGAAACCCCACGACGGGTGAAACATAAGGTCTGCCCTCAGGACACCCAACTCCAGATAAGTTTCTGGGTTCCCATGGGCTCTAGGCTCTGGCCTCCTACACCCCTTAGTTACTGCAGCACAGAGCTCCAACCTCACACCTACAAAAGCCTGAGAGGCACTGCATGAGCCCCTAGATACTGACCCAAGGTGCAAGCAGTTATGCCTAGCTCAACTGAACAAACCACGGGAACCTCTGTTTTTTCCAAGAGGGCTGGGCCCAGCAAACACAGTGTAAGAATAGCAGTAGCAGTTCACTAAATTCAGAGAAAGAAACCCAGTGGCAAGGCAGCTGTCCCGAGGACTTCTCCTGTTGAGAGGACAGCCCACCTGACTACCAAGGACCACAATTACAGCACAGGTCCATTTGCCTAGGGTAAGCTATGGCAATTCCTCAGAAGCACCGCCATTTGGTTGACCATACACAAAAAGATGAGGAGGCCTCATTCAGAATCCTGCCAAGGGGATTCTCCCCAGTCTAGAATTCCAGCAAGCAACAGAAACTAATCGCCAACACCTGAGACAACCAGATGGGTAGAGGCCATCATAAAAGTGCAACCAAAAAAAGGCAAAGCAATATGGCATCTCCAGAATCCATTTATCTGGGACAAGTAGCCCTGAACTCACTAACATAAGTGAAATTCAGGAAGATGGCATTACATCTATGCTCATGAACAGGATAATGGAGGAAACAAATAAAATGCATAAAGAAATAGAGGAAGATAAAGTCAAACAGATGATAGCAATCAATAAAGAAATACAGGAAGATGCAGCCAAACAGTTTGGCAGTTTCAGAGAGGAAATGATTAAATCACTGAAAGAAATAAAAGAAACAGAGGAATGTTCAAACAGGTGAAGGAATTGAAAGAAAAACAGGAAAATACAGTCAGACAGGTGAAGGAAATCAACAAATGGTTCAAGATCTGAAGATAGAATTGGAAAAATTAAAGAAAACACAAACAGAGGAAATCATGGAGAAGAAAAACTTTGGGAAGAAAATAGGAACTAAAGAGGAAAGCATAACCAAAAGACTGCAAGAGATGGAAAAAAAAATCTCAGATGTGGAAGATACAATGGAAGAAATCAATGAATCCGTCAAAGAAAATGATAAATCTAAAAATTTCTTGACATAAACAATCCAAGAAATCTAAGACAACATGAAAAGACAAAACCTAAGAAAAATAGGAACAGAAAAAAAAAGATGGTTCCTATCTCCAAGGCCCAGAAAATATATCAACAAAATAATAGAAAATTTCCCCAATTTAAAGGAGTAGCAGATAAGCATATAAGAGACCTACAGAAAACCTAACAAATTAGACCAGAAAAGAAAATCCTGCTGCCACAAAATAGTAAAAACAATAAGTATACAGAACAAAGAAAAAATACTAAAATTTGTACAGGAAAAAGGCCAAGTAACATATAAGGGCAAGCCTATCAGAATCATACCTGACATCTCAACAGATACTACGAAAGCCAGAAGGGCATGGATAGATATCATGCAGACTCAAAGAGAACACAGCGAGCCCAGGCTTCTCTACTTAGTCATCATAGATGGAGAAAAGAAGATATTCAAACGACAAAAACAAAGTTATACAATACTTACCCACAAATCCAGCATCACGGATAATAGAAGAAAAAACACAACCCAAGAAAACTACTTTCAGGAAAACACAGGAAATAAATAACCTCACAAAAGCAAAACTAAGAGTAGCCAAGCACAAAAACACACTAGCACAACCAACATCCACTGGTCATTAATCTCTCTCAATATCAATGTACTCAATTCCCCAATAAAAACAGACTAACAGAATGAATGCATGAGAATGACCCAACAATCTGTTGCATACAAGAAACATACCTAAGTCAAAATATAGACATTACCTCAGAGTAAATGGCTGGAAGATGGTTTTCCAAGCAAATGGACCAAAGATGCAAGTAGGAGTAGCCATTATAATATCTAATAAAATAGACTTTCAACCAAAATTAATCAAAAGAGATGGGGAAGGACACTTCATACTCATCAAAGGAAAATTCTACCAAGAAGACATCACAGTCCTAAACATCTATGCCCCAAACACAAGGGCATGCAGATTTGTAAAACAAACATAAATAAAACTTAAACCACACATAGATCCCCATAAAGAAATACTAGGATACTTCAACAGCCCAATCTCAACAAAAGACAGGTGGGCAAAACAGAAATTAAACAAAGAAATAATGACTCTAACAGAGGCCATGAATCAAATGGACACAAAAAACTTCTATGGAACCATTCACCAAAACACAAAAGAATTTAACTTCTTCTCAGCACCTCATGGAACATTCTCCAAAATAGAGCATATAGTTTGTCACAAAGCAAGCCTCAACAGATAAAACAAGATTGAAATAATCCGTTGTATCTTATCTGACCACCATGGATTAAATCTGGACCTCAACAGCAACAGAAATAGCAAAAGCCTACACACATATGAAAACTGAACAATTCACTACTCAATGACAGCTGGGTTGAGGAAGAAATTAAAGTCTTCCTAGAATTCAGTGTAAATGAAGGCACAACATACCTAAACTTATTGGACAGAATGAAAGCAGTGCTAAGAGGAAAGTTCATAGAACTAAGTGTTTTCAAGAAAAAAATTGAAATATCTTATTCCAGGAACTTAATGGCTCACCTAACAGCACTTAAAAAAGAAGCAGACACATCAAAGAGGAATAGACAGCTAGAAATAATCAAACTCAGGGCTGAAATAAAAAATTAGAAATAAATAAATCTGTTCAAAGAATCAATGAAACCAAGAGCTAGTTCTTTGAGAAAATCAACAAGACAGACAAACTCTTATTCAAACTAATTAAAAGACAGAAAGGCACTATCCAAATCAACAAAATCAGCAATGAAACAGAGGATATAAGAACAGACACTGAGGAGTTCCAAACAATCATTAGGTCTTACTTTAAAATCCTATACATCACAAAAATTGAAAATCTGAATGAAATTGACAATTTTCTTAATACATTCTATTTACCAAAGCTGAATCAAGATCAGGTAAATAAATTAAATAGTCCTATTTCCCCTAAGAATTTAGGAACTGTCATCTAAAGTATCTCATCCAAAAAGGCCAGGGCCAGATGGTTTCAGCACAGAATTCCACAAAATCTTAAAAAAGCTAACACCAATACACTTCAAACTATTCTACAAAATAGAAACAGAAGGAACACAACCAAACTCATTCAATGAAGCCACAGTCACCTTGATACCTAAACCACACAATAACACAGCAAAGAAAGAGAATTTCAGGCAAGGTCTCCCTTATGAACATTGATACAAAAATAATCAACAAAATATCAAACCAAAGACAAGAACACATCAAAGATATCATCCACTATGACCAAGTAGGCTTCATCCCAGTTATATAGGCGTGGTTCAATATACAGAAATCCATCAATGTTAAAACTTAAAGAAAAAAAAAACACATGATCACCTTCTTAGATGATGATAAAGCATTTGAAAAATCCAACACCCACTCATGTTTAAAGTCTTGGAGAGAATAGGGACACAGGCACTTACCTAAACATAGTAAAGGCAATATACAGCAAAACTAAAGCCAATATAAAACTAAATGGAGAGAAACTTAAATTAATCCCATTGAAATCATGAACAAGGCATGGCTGCCCACCCTCTCCATATCTCTTCAACATATTTCTGGAAGTCCTTTATAGAGCAATAAAACAATAAAAGGAGGTCAAGGGGATACAAATTGGAAAGGAAGAAGTCAAAATATTACTATTTGCCTATGATATAATTGTGTATATGAGGGACCCCAAAAATTCTACCAGGCAACTCTTACAACTGATAAACACCTTCAGCAAATTGGCTGAATACTAAATTCACTCAAAAAAAAAAATAAGTAGCCCTCCTGTATACAAAAGATAATTTGACTGAGGAAAACATAGAGAAAGAACACCCTTCACAATAGCCACAAAGGACATAAAGTTCCTTGCTGTGGTTCTAACCAAGCAAGTCAAAGACTTGTATGAAAAAACTTCCAATCTCTGAAGAAAGAAATCGAAGAAGATATCAGAAGATGGAAATATCCCCCATGCTTATGGGTTGGCAGGATTAATACAGTAAAAACAGCCATCTAGTCTAAAGAAATCTCCAGATTCAATGCAATTCCCATCAAGTTACCAACACAATTCTTTACAGACCTTCAGAGAAAAATTCTCAACTACGTATGGAATAACAAGAAACCCAGAATTGCTAATGTTGGACTCCCAAGTTAGGGAGACCCTCCGTTCCTCGGTATAGATGCCAGACTCCAATAACCCACAAAGTCAAGACCTTGATGCAATCAGCAAGAGGTTTACTTAGTAGCCGGCATGCCAGGGCTCCTCACACAGCTCCCATGCAAGGGGATGATGCGGAGTGGCCAGCAACAGAATCACAGAGTTTATAAAGGCAACCCCACAAAACAGAATGGGGTCTAGGGGTAAGAGACTTTCCTAATGGGGCAGTCTGTGATTGGCTGTGCCCAGGTGTGGTGACTAGGGGACGGTTAGAGATTGTATCCATAACTACAGAAGGGCGTTTCTCAGAAATGTTTTGTATCAGATCCGGGTTTGGTTTTGTATCAGATCTGGGTATGGTAATGATTAAAGCTCACAAGTCTCAGTTTCCATGGTCAGTTCCCATGGTTAGGGTCAAGTTAAAATTTTCCATCTTTACACTAAAACCATCCTCTACAATAAAAGATCTTCTGGAGGTATGTCCATCCCTGATTTCAAGCTGTACTATAGGGCAACAGTAATAAAAATTGCATGGTACTGGCATGGAAACCTGCTAGTGGATCAATGGAATCAAATATAAGACCCAGAAGTAAACCTACACACTTGATATTTGCTAAAGATGCCAAAACCATACAATGGAAAAAAGATACCCTCTTCAACAATGGTGCTGGTCAAACTGGATATCTACATGTAGAAAAATACAAATGAATCCATATTGATCACCCAGCACAAAACTAAAGTCCATGTGGATCAAAGACCTCAACATAAAACCAGACACACTAAACCTGTTAGAATAAAAATGGGGAGGAGCCTTGAATTCATTTGCACAGGAGGCAACTTCCTGAACAGAATACCAACAGCACAGTCTCTAAGACCAACAATCAATAAATGGGACTTCATGAAACTGAAAAAGTTGTATAAAGCAAAGGGTACTGTCATCAGAACAAAACAACAGTCTATACAGATTGGGAAATGATATTCATGAAACCTATACCTGACAGAAGGCTAATATCTATAATATATAAAGTACCTAAGAAGTTAAACAGCAACAAACCAAGTAATCCAATTGAAAAATGGGGCACAGAGCTAAACAAAGATTTCTCAATAGAGAAATATCGAACAGCAGAGAAACATTTAACGAAATGTTCAACATCCTTAGCTATCAGGGAAATTCAAATCAAAAACATCAGAGATTTCACCTTACACCCATCCAAAAGGCAAAGATCAAAAACTCATGTGACAACAGATGATGGAGAGGATGCAGAGAATGGTGAACCCTCCAACCATTGATAGTGGGAATGTAAACTTGTACAGCCATTTTGGAACTCAATCGGGTGCTTTCTCAGGCAATTAGAAATAGTGCTACCTCAGGATCCAACTATACCACTCCTAGGCATATATCCAAAATATGTTCAAGTATACAACAATGACATTTGCACAACCATGTTCATAGCAGATTTATTTGTAATAGCCAAGACCTGGAAACAACCCATATTTCCTTCAGTTGAGGAATGGATACAGAAATTGTGGTACATTTGCACAATTAAATACTATTAAGCAATTAAAAATTTGAAAATCATGAAATTTGCATGCAAATTGTGGGAAATAGAAAAGATGATTCTGAGTGAGATATCCCAGAAGCAGAAAGATACACATGGTATATAATCATTTATAAGTGTATATTAGACATATAGTATAGTGTAATCATACTAAAAATCGGTACACCTAAGAAAGGTAATTCAGAAGGAGGACCCTGGGTAAACTGGTCAATCCTCATTCAGAAATGAAAAAGGGATGGACATCGGAAGGAGAAAACAGGGAACAGTATAGGGGCCTACCACAGAGGGATTCTGAAAGACTCTACCCAGCAAGTTATCAAAGCAGAGGATGAGACTCATAGCCAAACTTTGGACAGAGTGCAGGGTGTTTTATGAAAGAATGGGAAGATAGACAGTCCTGTAGAGGGCAGAAGCTCCACAAGGAGAGAAAAAAAATCTCATCACAGGGATTTTTTCTGAGACTGATAAGCCAACCAATGACCATTGATGGAGATAACCTAGAACCCACACACAGAAGTAGCCTATGGCTACTTTGTCTCCAAGTGGGTTTCCTAGTAATTGAAACAGGGACTGTCCCTTATATGAACTCAGTGGCCTGCTCTTTTATCACCCCAAGGGGGGTGCAGACTTACCAGGCCACAGAGGAGTACAATGCATACAACTAGTGATGAGACCTGATAGACTAAGATCAGACTGAAGTAAAGGAGGACCTCCCTTATCAGTGTACTGGGGGAGGGGCATGGTTGGAGTAGAGGGAGTGAGGGTGGAATTGGGAGGAGACCAAGAAGGAGACTACAGTTGGGATACAAATGAATAAAATGTAATTAATAAATAAATTTTAAAAAGGAGATTGTGGGTGCATTCAATATGGCAGCGACCAGTGTGCACCATATCTGAGAGGTAGAGGATCTAAAACTCCAAAATTGGTGAGTAGAGGGGCATCTGAAGCCAGAAAATAGACATTGAGGCTTCCTGTATGAGAGGGGATATCACAGGATTGGAGAACATTTAGATTCAGGTCAGCCTCTGATTTCTCTGGGAATAGAGAAGGCACTTCTCTTTTTCAGGTCTCCTTCCACTGGGGAGATGCCAAGCCACAGGGCCAGTGATACTGAGCAGAGTACTCAAGGCTTTGGGACTGAGATAACAAAGGCTGGGCTCCTAACTCCTCAGCTGCCGCTGCCAGCTGTACCTGCCTTCAGAGTTCCAGATCCACAATACCATCCTCCCCAGTGCTGGGTCTGCAAGCAGCCATTCTGATATTGCAGGGCCTCCCAGCCAGTGACTGTGTGGAAAACCCAATCACTCAGTGGTGGACAGCAGGCTGTACAGCCACCAAAGTCCAGCAGAAATGCAAAACCACACAGGTACACGAGGAGCAGGGCCACCTGTGGACCACAGTTGTGGCTTCCCAAGACTTCCCATCAAGCACCTGGACCAGCCTCCAATTTCCACGGCTGTAGCTGGACTCCGTAGCTGTAGCACCACTGAGCTGACTGAGCTCATCCTGCCACATTTGACTCAGCAGTTCCAAACCTGCCAGTAGAAAACAGGAGAAAACCCTGTGCTTTACAATTTGACCTGCTAGAGAGTGAGTGTGCCCCAGATCCAGGGTGCTTCTAAGCTAGCAGCCAGACATCAGATCCCTCCCACCCACTGTGGGAAACAGAGGGTTTCTTGGGACATTGAAGCTCCTGCTCTGCAGATCTAGCGGTGGAGTTTATGCAAATAACTCCTGGAGCTCAGTTAGAGACAGATACCAGTAGCCTGTAGGCCACTGACATACCCAGGGAATTTGCTCCTGAGATCATCACCAGCGCTTGAGATACCTTCAGCACCTGCAACCATTTCGGTGCCTGCAAGGCAGCCCTCGCTCACACTTAAGGCCTTTACATTCTCTAACACCCTGTCTCTCAAGGCACACTTCCACATACATATACTCGCACATAGTTGTCCACATTTGTCCTTTTGCACTCACAGGCTTAACTCCCACAGGTACAGCTGAAACACCAATGCACACGCTGTAACCAGTGGACTACTCTCATCTTCTTGAAGAATTCTCCAGATACCAGAGAAAGACGGTACCAGGCTGATCTGCAGAATCCAGTAACAGTGAATGTTAAGGATAAGCAAATGGCCAGAGGTTGGCAAAAGAACATATCCAACAAAAATCAGGAAATCATGGCTTCACCAGCAACCCGCAAATCAATCGATACTCCAATTCATCGGAAACACAGGAAAGGACTTTAAAGATATGCTTATCCAGTTATTAGAGGCACATAAAGAGGGAACCAACAAATCTCTCAAAGAAATTGACACAGACAGAAGCAAATAAAGAGGAAATGAACAAAGTTCTCAAAGAAATACATGCAAATATAGCGAAATTAACAAAGGCACAATTAGTGGCATATACAGAGGAAACAAACTAAAAAATAGACCATCATAGAGAGAGAAGAATCCACATTCAAACAGATGAAGAAAATGGTGGAAAGCATAAAAACAGAATTAGAATCCATAAAGAAAACACACACAGAGAAAACCCTGGAGCTGGAGAACTTAGAGAAAAGACCAGGAACCACAAAGGTAAGCATCAACAACAGAATACAAGAGATAGAAGAGAGAATCTCTGGCGCTGAAGATACACTTGCAGAAATTGATACTTCTCTCAGCGTAAAAGTAAAATTGGAAAAGTCCTAAACACAAATCATTTAAGAAATCAAGGTCGCCATGAACAGGTGAAATCTAAGAAAATAGGAACTGATGAAAAAGAAGATTCCAGGCTCCAAGGTCCAGAAAATTTCTTCAAGAAATTCATAGGAGAAAATTTCCCCAACCTAAAGAAATAGATGTCCATAAACATAAAAGAGACCTAAAGAACACCAAATGGACTAGACCAGAAAAGAAACTCCTTACATCATATCATAGTCAAAACATTAAATCTACAGAACAAAGAAAATTTATTTTAAAAAGCAATAGAAAAAGTCCAAGTAACATATAAAGGTAAACCTATAAGAATCACACTGGACTTCTCATCAGACACTATGAGAGCCAAAACGGCCTAAGCAGAAGTCATGCAGACTTTAACGGACCACAGATGCCAACCCAGACTTCTCTACCCAGCAAAGATTTCAGTCAACATAGATGGAGAAAACAAAATATTCCATGACAAAACTAAATTAAAACAATATCTATACAGCAATCTAGCCATACAGAAGATACTAGAAGGAAAATTCCAATCTAAAGAAAACAACTACACCCAAGAAAACATAGGATGCAGAAAATTTCCCAACAAAAATTATAAAGAAAACAAGCAATGAATCACATTAAGACCACCACCTCTACAACAAAAGGAACTAACTTTCATTGGTCACTGTTATCTATCAATATCACTGGACTCACCCCTCCAATAAAAAGACACAGACTAAGACAATGTTTACAGAAAAAAGAATCAACATCCAAGAAACACACCTCTGCAGCAAAGATAAACACTATGTCAGAGTAAAGGGATGGAAAAAAAGTTTTTCAAGCAAATGGACCCAGAAAACAGGCTGGAGAAGCTATCATAATATTAATCAAAATATGAGGAGAGGCACTTCATTCTCATGAAAGGGAAATTCCACAAGGAGGACATCAAAATTTTGAACACCTGTGCCCCAGATACAAGAACACCTGAATTTGTAAAAGAAACATTATTAAAGGTGAAATCACACATAGATACCAACACCTTAATAGTGGGAGATTTCAACACTCCAATATCACCAAGGGAAAGATCATCCACACAGACTAAACATGGAAATAAGGGCACTTAGAGAGGTCCAAAATCAAATTGACCTAAGAGATGTCTACAAAACTTTTCACCCAAACTCAATAGAGTATACCTTCTTTTCAACACCTCATGGAACCTTGCCCAAAATAGACCACATAACTGGTCACAAAGCAGGCCTCAACATATACAAGAAGATTGAAATAATCCCTTATATCCTATCTGACCACCATGATCTAAAGCTGGACATCAACAACAACAGAAATAGTAAAAAGCCTACACTCACATGGAAACTGAACCACTTGTACTCAATGACAAATGGGTTAGGGAAGAAATTAAGAAAGAAATTAAAGACTTCCGAGAATTCAATGAAAATGAAGGCACAACATACCCAAACTTATGGGACACAATGAAAGCAGTGCTAAGAGGAAAGTACATAGTGCTAAAGTGCCTTCAAGAAAAAATTTGAAACATCACATACAAGAAACTTAATGGCTCACATGAAAGCCTTAGAAAAAACAAGGAGCAGACACACTCAAGAGGAGTAGACGGCTAGTAAAATTCAAGCTCAGGGCCGAAAACAATAAATTAGACACAAATAAAACAATTCAAAGTATCAATGAAACCAAGAGCTGGTTCTCTGAGAAAATCAATAAAATAGACAAGACCTTAGCCAACCTAATTAAAAGGCAGAGAAAAACTGCCCAGTTCAGCAAAATCAGAAAAGAAAGTGAGACAAAGCAATAGACACTGAGGAAATCCAAGAGATCATTACGCCTTACTACAAAAGCTTATACATCACAAAAATTTGAAAATCTAAAAGAAATGTACACTTTTCTTGATAGATTCCACTTACCAAAATTTAATCAAGATCAGTTAGAAAGACTGAAT
>CM053742.1:64982359-64992556 GCA_028658305.1 Pachyuromys duprasi
AAATAGGATTAGTAATGATCCTTTCCCAATCTGTTGGCTGTTGTTTCGTTCGGGTGACAGTGTCCTTTGCTTTACAGAAGCTTTTCAGCTTCATGAGATCCCACTTATTGATTGTTGATCTTAGAGCCTGTGCTGTTGGTGTTCTATTCAGGAAGTAGTCTCCTGTGCCAATGAGTTCTAGGGTTTTTCCCACTTTTTCTTCTAAACGGTTTAGTGTGTCTGGTTTTATGTTGAGGTCTTTGATCCACTTGGACTTTAGCTTTGTGCAAAGTGATAAATATGGTTCTATTTTCATTTTTCTGCATACAGATATCCAGTTGGACCAGCACCATTTGTTGAAGATGCTGTCTTTTTTTCCATTGAATGGTTTTGGCTTCTTTGTCAAACACCAAAGTTTACAAGCTTTGTTTTCCAAGTTCACCAGAAATTATTTGAATCGTGGTGACGATATTCAAAATTTTGTTACTGGGTGTCATGGGTTTGATACTAAATGTCTTAACCAAGCGCTTTCTTGTACTCCTTTTGGCTCTATAGTTATGACTTTGACTATTAAACTTTGTTACAAAATTTGTTTCTTACTACCCAGAATCCATAAAACTTCATTGGTTCTTCATCAGGGCTTCACAACCATGTCAGAAAAGGGTATAGTAGTCTTCCTTATTGGATCTGCCTGGGTTAGAATTCCATAACTAAGAAAGGGAGGGACAACAGTACCTGCCCAAATGGTAGCAGTTATAAAAGATAACAGTGCTTACCTTTTGTCTTCCCAAGGGCTGAAAGGACTCATGTATTTGTGTGGAAAATTATGCAAAAATATAGAACCGATGTATGTGATAACAAATCGTAACTGACTCTATGGTTCAGAAACAGAGACTTTCCCTAAACCAGCTTATGAATTGTACAAGCCCTCTACAACAGACAGAAACACAGGAATCAAATAAAATCAGTTACAGAAATATACACCACTTTCATGGTACTAATTCTTTATCTTCTATAACGGAAAGAAACAGGTCTTGAGATAAAATGATTCATGTTTTCCCCTTTTCTAATTTCCACCACACTTACCAATAATTTTCTAGTGGAAATTTATGTGATTTCCATAAGCTAAGTACTATACTATGTTTCTTTTGTCAAACGAACTTGTTTGAAGCAGTATGATTTTTCATTTTGTAGAAACTTGATTAAGTTACAGTCCCCATTCTTTGCCTGAGCACCAGTAAATGTACTTCTATCCCGGCATTTTTTCAGCTGTAATTAATATTCTAATGAGTACACCTACCAAAATAAATACACTTTTCATAATGTTAGAGAGATGCATCTAATGAACTGGAGACCATAAGTGTGAAGACTGAAGTGTTTTGAGGAATGAATGTGGTCAAGCTTGACATACAGAAATACTATCTGAAGTTGTAGCTTGCTGGAGGTATCTGGCCAACAGTCAGACTTTGAACAGGTCAGAACCTATAATATGAGAGATAATTCCTTAAAACAGCAATTTTCTTTGTCCCTCTCAGCACAGATGCAAATGCTGTTTTTATTTACTTTTTTCAGGAATATGGAAATGCTGGCAAAAGCTAGGCTTTCTCATTGAATAATAAAATTCAGATTTGGGAGTTGCCATGGTATCCAGGTGTAGGCTTTGGTCAAGAATCTAGGGATTGAACCCAGATAACATTAGTTGCTGATGATGGAGATGCTCCTTAATATGCACAAATATACAGTAGAATTAGATTGCTAATAATGTAGGTTCATTTAAAGCACTAAGTGAGCTAAAAAAACCTCAAAAGGCAGAGGAGTAACCCAGATTAAATGTTCAGCAAATCAAATAATGATGATGATAAAGAAACACAACCTGAGGATGTTGACATACATGAAAGATAGGAAAACAGACTCAGATTGATGATTCTTTCTCAAAACTCTTGTTTCTTGCTAAGAATGCAACATGGCACCTATCTGACATCTGAACATTTCAATGATGTGTGCTCCTAATTTTTTATTCACCGTTTAAACCTGTTACAGTTTATTTCCACACTGAGTTCTAAATTCCTCTTTGTCTTAACAGAACTGACAGTCTTTATTGTGACTGTCCAGCAAAATATTTATGACATTTCATTTTTTCCAGAAAGTGGAGTTAACCTACCTATTTCTACGATGGTGACAACTTCCAGTTGGGGTATAGTGCCTGTTTCTGTGAAAATTTTTCTATGATCACTGGGAAAATCCCCTAAAAGTGTTTACTCTTAAATGAAAATTACTTGAATATATTCTTGGCAGGATATTAACAGCTGCTTGCCAGAAGTAGAAATAGGAATTACTTAAAAATATTTAAATGAACAAATGGGATGGACATTGAATGGAGGAGAAAACAAGCAACAGGAAAGGAGCAAACCAAAGAATGCCTCTGAAAGAATCGATATAGCAATGTATCAAAGCAGATATTAAGAATCACAACTAAGACTTAGGCAGAGGGCTGGGAATAATAATGAAAATAGGGGAAGTTAGTAAGACTTGGGGAGAACAAGAGCTCCACAAAGACCAAATTGAGCGGGCATATGGGTCTTTTACGAGACAGTTTCTCCAACCAAGGACCATGTATGGATATGGCCTAGAACCCCCGCTCAGATGTGGCCCATGGTAGCTTGGTGTCCAACTGGAGACCCTAGTAAGGGGAACAGGGACTGTTTCTGTCATGAACTCGATGGCTGGCTCTTTGACCATCCCCCATACACGTCAGGGAGTAACAGCCTGACTAGATCCCAGGGAAGGACATTGCAGCCAGCCCTGAGGAGACAAGATGAACTGGGGTCTGATGGAAGGGGAGGAGGTCCTCCCCCATTGGTGGACTCAGAGAGGGCGGGGAGGAGATGAGGGAGGGATGGGGAGCGTGGGAGGGAATGAGGGAGAGGGCTATGCCTGGAATGCAAAGTACCTAACCTGTGATTAATATAAAAATAAATAAATTACATTTAATAAAAATATTTAAAGTAATATATTTACGGTAATACAAATAACAAGCATGAGACTCTCAACCAATTAAGTAAATAAAAATACAAAACTTGTGAAAACTCTTAAGTATCAGCAGTTTGTTGTGCCAATGGAAATTTTATAAGCTGCTGATGGCACATCAACCGAGTAGACCACATTCAATCTATAAGGCAATGTGTAACATTTGGCGTTGTAATGTAAACACACAATGTCCATACCTCATATAGCAGCAATACTACTAGTTAATATCCACAAAGAAACACATAGATGTGTGCTCTGCAAGAGAGGCACCAGAACTGACAGTGGACTGTTTTTTGGTAAACAACTGATTCATCCATGAGCAACACAATACAAAAAGTAAATATTATATAATTAATTTATTATAAGGAGAACTAAAGTGAATGAACTCTAGCTATGATGTAAATATAGGTATGATAGATATAAGTATGATAGAAATACTCCTGGAAGTTGTAGGCTTGAAGAAAAATATCACTTTTAGAATAACTGCTTCAACTTCATTGTTGAAAATTTAGAAACATTTAATAATTATAAATTACTTATGGGTGTAAGGAAGAGGAGAAATGCATATGAATGATAAATATAAAACCACAAGAGAATGTACTATTAGAAGAATGAGAATGTTATTCAGGAGAAGCCTAAGAGTTAATAGATATTTACCACATAGAGTCATTTACAGCATTGAATTTATCAATAGAAATATAATACTCAGAAAAATGTATGTATTTTACTAAATGTTCAGTAAATAAGGTTAACATGATGATAACATGGGGATTGAGTCTAAGTATAAAGGTGATAATCCAGTAGGGATTTACGTGTATGTATATTTTTAAATATCATATTTTATTGATTATTTGGGAATCTTACATCATGCAGTTATTGCACCCACTTCACACACCTCCCATGTCTGCTTACTGTCCTGTGATCCCCTACAAAAGAAGTTTATTTTGTATTGCCCTTATATTCCCTGGAAGATAGTAAAACTCCTAGTGGCCAACCCCACAAGGGAAGTCGAGTATTTCTCTGCCAACACACCTGCCAAAAGCCATCAAATGTGGAGAGTTAAACCTCAGCATCCCCATCACAATTGATTTTTATGTCTCCTTGATGGCTTACTTTCTGGGCTGTTAGTTTGGGGGAGGTATGGTGGATGTAGGGTTTATCACAGGGGGCTTGTATGTTCCTTTTTCTTAACTGTGTACCTGCAGTCATTGATAACACTGCAAGACAACATTCCTTGCCATTTCAAAGTTTTAGCAGCATGGATCTCAGGCTTCCACATGGTTTTTGGCAATAGCATAGACCAAGAACATCTCCTTGGTCTCAGGCCTAAGCATATGCCAAGGACCTCTGCCTAGTGTCTGGTAGCAGTATGGCCCACATGAATCAACATGGTACTCTACTGAAGCAAGGGCCTTGACCAGCACAGCTTTCAGGAGAAGCATGGAATATGGAGGTCTTTTAAGGAGATCCAGTCTTCATCTTGAATATCCTGTTGTTTTTCAGAGCCAGTATGATTGTATAGCTGGGCAAATTAATTTTGGTTGGTTATAGCAGCATTGGAAGATGTACTATGCCACACATTATGCCCTTTTGCCCAAAAAGCCTTACATGTAAATGCCTATAGCATTGAGTTGTTAGTTTGGTTTAAGGCCTCTGGCTTCTGCTGTACCATCAATACAGTACCTTCACTGAGAATCCTCTGGGATTTATTGCTTTTGCTCAGAGTCATGGAGATTCTCCAGCTATGGTTCTGTAGAACCAGCCCCTTTACATGCTCCTACAGCTCATAAATGGAGTAGATGTTGGAGTGGGCCAACTCAAAACCCTGCATCTGAGCCTGGATGTTAGTTGAGTTGGTCACTTGGGACCTGCATTGGTCCCCAGTCTAGCACCTCCAATATGCAGCAGCTGGCAAGGGGTAGGATGGGCCCTCCTGCCAGGCATGTAATGTATGATACTTTCACAATAAAATAAAATAACATAAAATTTATCGTTTTAACCATTTTAAAGTGTATCTGTGGCATTAAAACATTGACCTTGTAAGTACTGGGTATCCGTCTAGAGAATTTTTTCCTCTGAAACTTGGATTTTGCTTCATCGTCAAGATATTATTGCCAAACCCAATGCTGTGAACCTTTTATTTTATGTTTTATTTTACATTTTGAAGCTTGAGAGCTTAGTTTTCCTCTCTTGCTTTATAATATTTTTAAGCATAAGGTAAAGAAAAGTTATATAGATCCAGAAAGAACTTTTCCTATTTACTAAGAAAGATATGGAAATGAACAGAAACTGATATGGCAACTCCACAGAGTTGAAGGCAGCAGGAGATAACACATCAATCCTGTTTCTTTTTAATATACTGAGTGTTAGTTTCAGACCCTGGACAAGCAGCAAAGGTGCATATTTAATATACCAAAGTGAATCTGGCCTCCAGGTTATCCCAGCATACTGCAGTCCCTATGTGTTACAGGGCATGGCTGGCATACCACGCTCTCTACCTTGAACTTTCCAGCCCAGGGGCTGGGCATCCCTATAAAATCCAGACATTTTAGTTTCCTTCCCGTGCTCTACATTTTGTTTCTTCCTGGGTGCTTAAGCTCTTTCTGTCTTTCTCTTCCCTTTCCCCTCTCTGCTTCCCAATGTTGAATTCCTTGGCTTACTTTCTTGGGACCAGTGAATCCGCCCAAGAGCTTCACCCAATAAACCTGCCTTTATGCTTTAATCTGACTTGAATTGGCTTATTTCTTCAGTGGGGAAACCTATTCCTGAGGTTGACAGTTGTTCAAGCCCTTCGGTGACTGTGAGGCTGACTTCCAGTTCCAATTCGGATCATGCCCTTACTGGCTCCTGCCCACCTCCATTTTGACACTGGCTCTTCTTTTTTTCTGCCCACCAGGACTCAACCTTTGAAGCCCTGAACAACTAGTGTGGGTTTGGTAAAGTGTTGGCATAAAGGTTGTTTGTTTTGTTTTTTCAAGACAGGGTTTCTCTGTGTAGCCTTGTCTATCCTGCACTCACTTTGTAGACCAGGCTGACCTCAAAATCAAAGAGATCCCCTGTTCTGCCTCCCTGAGTGCTGAGATTATAGGTATGTGTCACCACAACCAGCTGGTAGTAAGTTTTTTTTAATGCATTTTACCTCTTGTTTTGCATTTGAGTCTTATAAACAAAGGGTTATAATAAAGGTTTCTACCTTGTGTAAACTCTATTTGAACTGCGTAAAGTAGGGAGGAAACTTCATGGCTTCTGTTTTTTGTTTGTTTGTTTTCATTTTGAACATGGAAAAATGAGAGCTGAGGACATAGCTCCATTGGTAGAGTACTCGATTAATAAACAAGAATCTTTGCATTGGGTCTCTGGTTCTACAAAAACCAGACTTCTTGTTACAAGCACTTGGGAAGTGGAGACAAGTTCTGAAGTTCTTGTCATTCTTGGCTACAAAGTGAGTTTTGGGCTACCCTGGAATTTAAAATATATTCTCTAAAGAAACAAAAAGATATGGATAAACCTTTTTGTTAAGCTGTGATTTTGTTTGCCCTTGTGTGCAGATTTCTTAGGCTTATCACAAAATATTTGTTTTCTGACCTCCAAAATATATTTTATGTTGCTATAAAATGAGTATTTATTTTATCTTCTTTAGTTGTTTTCCGGGTGTTCTCATTGTTTTATTTTTAATTGTTTAAGACAGGGTTTGACACTATAATACAATCTTGCCTGGGCTGTATGTAGCCCAGGCTCAAAACTCTCCTCTTGGATGAACTACCAAGCCCAGATTTCCTTTGATCTGAAAATCAAGGCTAAAAAACTATTTAGAAATGCAAATACTCAAGCCTGTCTCTGACTTACTCAATTAAATGTTGATAGTGTGGTGACTTGAAAAAACCCTCTGGATGATTCAGGGATTATTTCCCCCTAACGCTGGGATTGAATTTAATATCAAACATTTTAGGCAAGTATAGTTCCACTACTCTACATCCTTATCCCCAAACTTCTAGATTATAGTTATGTCTGCAGAAGTGTGAGAAATACTGCTATAATTAAATTTCTAATTTTAAAATCATGTATATAAATGATATTTTACATCAACAGTGGTATATGTGTGTACTCACAAAGATAGACAGTCAAAGAAAAAGTTTGTGAAAATACTGATTGTAATCTTTGTTTTTGGCTTTCAATTTTATTTTAACTTTAACTCACAAGAATATATACATTTTACATTATGATTTAATGCCAGAACACACACAAAATATAATACTGGTTCCTACTATGGCAATATATTTGGTATTGTATTCCCTTTTCTTTGTGTGTTTTACTTTTTCCTCTTTTCAGTGTTAGATGTCCAAGAAATACATTGATTTACTGACCCACAGTGGCATGATTGCTCCTTTGAAGAGCTCTGATGCTGAAAGGGGCTGAACAACTCAGTGGGAAGGCTGTGTGAGGATTGTTCTGCCATGGAGAGCTCAGAGACCTTGAAAGGCCCAACACCTAGTCATTTCTAAATAAACGTCCTCAATTAGGAATATGGGGCACTACTGCTAGAATTTCTATTCATTGAAATGACATACAATTTCGAAGTTATTGTAAAACATTTTCATTTTTAAAAGTTCAAAAATTGGGCCAGCAAGATAGGTGCTGACTACCAAGCCTAAGGTGCTGATTTCTAATTCCATATAAATTATAAGAATGACTATAAAATAAAAGAGTATATATATATATATATATATATGTATATATATATATCCATATGTGATAATGCAGAAAAACAGTTTTGTTGTTCAAAAAAATGACCATTAGAGGAGCTCTGTGGTAGCCCTTAATGGCCTTTTTTATAAGGAACTATATAGTGTATTATACCAGAGCACCCCTAGGATCTATGGATTATACATTTAAATTATTCAATACAGTAATTATTAGAAGAATGTGGTATTTATTAGCTGTTTCCTCCTTTTTTGTTTCTGTTCTAGTCAATCACATCTTTTGACTTGAAATTTTTAGAAATATGCAGCTTTATCTTATTCATTCTGTTGCTATGAAGAATATTTTTAAATTAATTACTTAATTTATTATTATTTATTATACTTTATTCAATTTGTATCCTGACTATAGCTCCCCTTGTCTCCTCCCAGTCCCATCCCTCCTCCCTCTTCTCCCCCTATGCCCTTCCCCTAGTCCACAGATAAGGGAGGTCCTCATCTCCTTCTATCTTACCCTAGCCTATCAGGACTCATTAAGGCTGTCTGCATCTTCTTTCTCTGTGGCCTGGCAGGGCTGTACTCCGCAGGTAGAGGTGAAAAAAGAGCAGGCCAGGCACTGAGTTCATGTCAGAAACAACCCCTGATCCTCTTACTAGGGTACCAACTTGGAAATTGAGCAGCCTAAGGGCTTCATCTAAACAGGAGGTTTAGATTATTCCATGTGTCATCCTTGGTTGGAGGATATGTCTCTGCAGGACTCCCTGGGACCATGTTTTTTGGCTCTGTTGTTATCCTTGTGGAAGTTTGGTTCCCTCCAGGTCTTTCCGTCTCCCTTTTCTTTCATTAGATTCACTGCACTCTGCCCAAAGTTTGTCTATGAGTCTCAGCATCAGCTTTAATACCCTCATGGGTAGTCTTTTAGAGGTTCCTTCCCCTGTTTAAGGCTCCTGTCCTGTTCCCTGTTTTCTACTGCCAATGTATCTTGCTTGCCCTTCTAAATGAGGTTTCAGCCTCTTTTCTAGGGTCCTCTTTGTTGTTTAGTTTCTTTAGGACTACAGATTTTAGTATGTTTATTCTGTATTATGTGGCTAATATCCACTTATATGTGAGAATATACCATACGTGCCTTTCTGCTTCTGGGTTACCACACTTGCTATGAAGAATCTTAATATGATTTAATCATTCAAAGTTCAAAGTCTTATGGTAACCTTTTAATTATGACCCCATGTAAACTCAGTATCAAAAAGACTACATATTTCCAACACCCAGTGGCAAAGAATATACTTTACCATTAGAAAAGGAGAAAAATGAGCACATTTGAAAAATAGAGGACCAAAGCAATCCCAAAATTCAGCAGGGCAAACTACCAATTCTAAATCTCTATGTCTGAGGTCAAAGCACTCTTCAGGAGAACTCTAACTCTTTTTAGTTACAGAATTGACTGCAACATATTTCTCTCTTTGGGGGTGGTTCCACTTCCTGTCAACAGCTTTCTTAAGCAGGAATTCCCTAACCCTGGTGTTTCTATCACCTATGGATCACTAAGGCAATCCAGGTTACAGTTTTATTTTATGGCTTTTCTAGACATCCATGGAGGGACATCCCTGATACATGCTTGACTTCAGCAGCTGTTTTCCTTAGTCCATGACTCTCTTCTTATATCCTTGCTCTAAGGGCAGAATGACATGGCCAAACATGCCAAGTTTTGGTGCTTGCTGGGACTGAAATGTGGCCCTCTTGAAATGCATTTTTAACTTTTTTTTGTTTTCTAGTTTTCTTCAGTGCCTAAGATTAGCTATCCTGGAACTTGCTGTCTAGATTAGACTGACCTTGAAAGAAGTAAACTATTGGCCTGTGCCTCTTCAGTGCTGTGATTAAAGGCATATGCCAACACACTCATACCTATTTATTTTTAAGATTTCTTTTCACAAGTTGGAGGCTTAGCTGGGTAGGTTCTTGTGCTAAGTTCACATCTTTTTATTCTACTTTGATCAGACTTTTCTTTAAACTTTTCCTGGTGTTGCTTTTCTCCTCAAATTGTACGTTTTGAATTGTTCCTTGCTCGGCTTGCTCTCATTCATTATGTCTGCTTAAATGTGGCCATTAATAACCAAACACATAGTCAATATTAAGAAATCATCTATACAAAAGCTGCTAACTCAAAAAAAAGAAGCAGATATACCCAAGAGGAGCAGACACCTGGAAATAATCAAACTCAGGGCTGAAATCAATCAATTAGAAACGAATAAAACTATTCAAAGAATCAATGAAACCAAGAGCTGGTTCTTTGAGAAAATCAACAAAATAGACAAGCCCCTAGCCAAACTAACAAAAGGCAGAGAGAAACTGTCCAAATCAGCAAAATAAGAAATGAAAAGGGGGACATAACTACAGACGCTAAGGATATCCAAACAATCATTAGGTCTTACTACCAAAGCCTATATGCCACAAAATTTGAAAATCTAAATGAAATGGACAATTTTCTTGATGGATT
>CM053742.1:64992656-65005921 GCA_028658305.1 Pachyuromys duprasi
TTCTATGAAGCCACAGTCACTTTGATACCTAAACCACACAAAGACCCAACAAAAAAAAGAGAACTTCAGACCTATCTCTCTTATGAACATTGACACAAAAATACTCAATAAAATACTTGCAAACCAAATCCAAGAGCACATAAAAGATATCATCCACCATGACCAAGTAGGCTTAATCCCAGGCACGCAATGGTGGTTCAATATATGGAAATCCATCAATGTGATCCACCATATAAACAAACTGAAGGAGAAAAACCACATGATCATCTCCCTAGATGCCGAAAAAGCATTTGACAAAATCCAACACCCATTCATGTTTAAAGTCTTGGACAGATCAGGGATACAAGGCACATACCTAAACATAGTAAAGGCAATATACAGCAAGCCTATAGCTAACATCAAACTCAATGGAGGGAAACTTATATCAATCCCACTGAAATGAGGGACAAGCCAAGAGATATGTCCCCATATCTCTTCAACATAGTACTTGAAGTCCTACCTAAAGCAATAAGACAACTAAACGAGATCAAAGGATTCAAATTGGAAAGGAAGAAGTCAAAGTATCACTATTTGCAGACGATATGATAATATACATCAGTGACCCCCAAAATTCCACCAGAGAACTCCTTCAACTGATAAACACCTTCAGTAAAGTAGCTGGATACAAAATCAACACACAAAAAAATCAGAAGCCCTTCTGTACACCAAAAACAAAAGGGAAGGAAATTAGTGAAACAACACCCTTCACAATAGCCACTAATAACATAAAGTACCTTGGGGTGGCTCTAACCAAGCAAGTGATAGACCTGTTTGAAAAAAAAAACTTCAAATCTCTGAAGAAAGAAATTGAAGAAGATATCAGAAGATGGAAAGACCTCCCGTGCTCATGGATTGGTAGGATTAACATAGTGAAAATGACCATACTGTCAAAAGCAATCTACAGATTCAATGCAATTCCCATCAAAATACCTATACAATTCTTCACAGACCTTGAAATAAAAATTCTCAACTTCATATGGAGAAACAAAAAACCCAGAATTTCCAAAACGATCTTGTACAACAATAGATCATCTGGAGGTATCTCCATCCCTGACCTCAAGTTGCACTATAGAGCCTTAGTAATAAGAACTGCATGGAATTGGTATAGAAACCGAATAGTGGATCAATGGAACCGAATAGAAGACCCAGAACTAAATTCACACTCCTATGAGTACTTGGTTTTTGACAAAGAAGCCAGAACCACTCAATGGAAAAAAAGACAACATCTTTAACAAATTGTGCTGGTCTAACTGGATGTCTACAGGCAGAAAAATGAAAATAGACCCTTATTTATCACCCTGCACAAAACTAAAGTCCAAGTGGAACAAAGCCCTCAACATAAAACTAGATACACTAAGCTGGTTAGAAGAAAAACTGGGGAAGACCAGAGAACTCATTGGCGCAGGAGAATACTTACTGAACAGAAGGCCAACAGCATAGGCTCTAAGATCAACAATAAATAAATGCGACCTCATGAAACTAAAAAACTTATGTAAAGCAAAAGACACTGTCATCAAAACAAAACGACAGCCCACAGACTGGAAAAGGATCTTTACCAATTCTAAATCTGACAAAGGGCTAATTTCCAGTATATATAAAGAAGTCAAGAAGTTAAAACCCAACAAATCAAGTAATCCAATTAAAAAATGGGGTATGGAGCTAAAAATATTGAGCATCTCAACAGGGTCCTGCTTCTTGCTTCTAGCTTCTTTAGGTGCACAGATTTTAGTATTTTTATCCTATATTATATGTCTAATATCCACTTTTAAGTGAGTATATACCATGTGTGTCTTTCTCCTCCTGGGATACCTCACTCAGGATGATTTTTTCTAGGTCCCAACATTTGCCTGCAAATTTCATGATTTTCTTGTTTTTAATTGTTGAGTAGTAGTCCATTTTGTAAATATACCACAATTTCACTATCCATTCCTCAATTGAGGGGCATCTGGGTTGCCTCCAGATTCTGGCTATTGAGAATAAAATTGCTATTAACTATGGCTGAACAAATATTATTGTTGTGTACATGAGCATATTTTGGATATATGCTTAGGAGTGCTGTAGCTGTATCTTGAGGTAACACTATTCCTAATTTTCTGAGAATGTGCCAGATTGTTTTCCAAAGTGGTTGTACAAGTACACCTTCCCACCAGCAGTGGAGGAGGGTTCCCCTTTCTCCACATCTTCTCCAGCATGTACTGTCAATTGAATTCTTGATCTTAGCTATTCTGATGAGTGTGTGGTGAAATCTCAGGGTCATTTTGATTTGCATTTCGCTGAGGACTAAGGATGTTGAGCATTTAATTGTTTCTCTGCCTTTCAATATTCCTCCATTGAGAATTCACTGTTTAGTTCTGTACCCCATTTTTAATTGGATTACTTGATTTGTTGCTGCTTAATTTATTGAGTTCTTCATCTATTCTGGGTATTAGCCCTCTGTCACATATAGGGTTGGTGAAGATCCTTTCCCAATCCGTAGGCTCTTGTTTTGTTCTGACGTGTCTTTTGCTTTACAGAAGCTTTTCAGATTCATGAGGTCCCATTTTTTATTGTTGATTTTTGAGCCCGTGCTGTTGGTGTTTTATTATTGCAAATAATGTTCAATACTATTTTACAAGCTGTTATTTGAATTAATGTTATTTTTCAACTGAAAGTAAATGAGGTGATATATTTTGAAGTAGTGTCTAAAATGTAACTAACTTCATTATACAGCAAATTTTAATTCTTTTTCTTAACTCACAAGATATTTGCGCTTTTTCTGAATAAATTTTTTCAATGTTACATTAAGTTCATTGTGCTTTTATTGGCATCTTTTAATTTTTGCAGTGTAAATATAGTAATCCTCCTTTCTTGAAGCCCACCATATATTCTGCTTACGTTTTATTTAACTAACTAAAGTACTGATGTTATGATTTTTAAATGCAAGATAATTTGATTTTTAATATCTAGAAAATCTAGAATTTGTACTTTTAGTTTTGTTGGTCTCCTTTTGGGGCTCCTGTCCCATCCATGTCTCTCTAATCCCACCCAAACTTTTACAACCACTTTGGAAATCAATTTGGCTGCCAATATGCTACATCTGAGCAAGAGGTCTAGGTCCTCTCCATGCATGGTTCTCCATTGCTGCATCCTGCAGAGACTGATATTTTGTAGGTTTTAAACTATAAAATCAGATTCCTCCGGGTTCTGGTTGACCTGTCAGCATTCATACCTGTAGCATTTCAAATCAGTCAGATGTTTCATTGTTTAACAAGTAACATAATATACATTTTCCAGATTTTTCTATTTCTTAATTCACCCTTGAACTTTGACTATTCTTTTATTTTGAGGTTATAAATATATTACTACAATTCTTCCTTTCCTTTCCCCACACCTCCTTTCCTTACCACTCTTTCAATTTCACATCCTCTTTTTTGCACTAATAGTTGCAACACTCATATATGTATATGAGTATACATAACCTAAGTGTAACCTATTAATCTGTATAATGCTCTTTGTATATATGTTTTTGGGGATTTGACATTTTGGCCCTGGAAAACAAATTAGTGTGCTCTTTTGTGGGTATGGTGAGTCCTTTTGTCTGCAGCTTTCCTAAGGTGACTGCAGCTCTTTGTGTAGGGTTGAGGCCTTGTGTACTTTCATCTGTTCATTTTAATATGCCTATTGGTACTTTCCTTTTTAATTTCATATTTGGGCAGTCAATTTTGTGACATTTTATGGTTGTAGCTACTGATGTTAGTAGTAGTAATTTCTGTCACTCTCACAGAACATTCCCTGGTGCTCTGGCTCTTAAAATATGTATGCTTCCTCTTCCACAATGATCAGAAATCCTTATTATATTTTAAATTTGGCATTGACTAATATCACATAAGAATATTCAATTATCTGCCTATATTTTTATATCATATCACAAATATTTTCAACTTTATTTGATATAGACACTATATATAACATATAAGCATATATATTATGTATATATAGTTATATATATATATATATATACATATTTCTGTTAATGTCATTTGTTTATGAGGCCATTGTATTGACATTTAATACAGAACCATCCTAGTATCATAAGTTTCAGGTAATAGAAGGTGGCTGTTTTTATTTATCAGCTTTTCACCTCATATTGAAAAAATCAACAATGCCATGAAGCTATCTTCTTTTGAAAGCTTAAAAGGTACGATTGTGCTTTTATAAATCTGTCAACATAGAGATACTGAAAACTGGACTAGAAAAAAATGTAAGGTAGAAAAAGACATCAAATGTTATTTAAATACATTTTTGATATTGTAATGCAAAAAATTTCTTCATGAAGGAATTTTGAGAAAAAAATTGATAATTTCTGGTTGAATGATTCAAACATGGTAATGTTTTAAATAATTAAAATATAATAGTTTTAACTGGATAACCCTTTATCCTGCCATAATGTGATTATAGTTAACAATTATCATAATTACAAAATGTTCACTATCTGAGACTGAATGTGTTGTCAGGAAGAGTAAAATATTTGAGGTAGCCTTTTCCCATTCTATTCACAAATATTACTTATATAAATAGTAATTACCTAAAGATGTTTCTCAATTATTTTTTGTGGAAAAATATTCTTCAGTGTAAGTTTACATAATTTATATATGTGGTGTTTGGGATGAAAACTAGGATAATATGTGTATTACCAGAAAATCATGTCTGTTATATGGGTGTTCTTTTTAATTAAAATTTTACTTTTTATGTTAATTTTAGTATATTTGCTTTGTATCCCAGCTGTAGTACCCTCCCACATTCCCTCCCAATCCCACCTTCCCTTTCTCATTTCCTCCAATGCCCCTCTCCAAGTCCACTGACAGGGGAGATTCCCCCCCCCCCCCGTCCATCTGAAACTACCTTATCAAGTCTCATCACACTGACAGCATTGTCCTCCTCTGTGGCCTGACAAGGCTGCTCCCCTTCAGGGGGAGGTTATCAAAGACCCAGTCACAGAGTTCATGTCAGAAACAGTCCCTGTTTCCCTTACTGGGGAACCCACTTTGATACTGAGCTGCCATGGGCTACATCTGAGCAGGGGCTCTAGGTTATCTAGGTTATATCCAGGAATGGTCCTTGTTTGGAGTATCAGTCTCAGATTTTTTGGTTCTGTGGCTCACCTTGTGGAAATCCTGTCCTCTCCAGGTCTTACTATCCCTCCCCTTCTTTCATAAGATTTCCTGCGCTCTGCTCAAAGTTTGGCTATGAGTCTGAGCATCTGCTTTGATACCCTGCTGGGTAGTCTTTCAGAGGCCCTCTGTGGTAGGCTCCTTTCCTGTTTTCTGTTTTCTCCTTCCAATGTCCATCCTATTTGTCTTTGTGAGTGAGGATTGATCATCTTAACCAGGGTCCTCCTTCTTGCTTGGCTTCTTCAGGTGTACAGATTTTAGTATGTTTATCCTATATTATACATCTAATATCCACTTGTAAGTGAGTATATAAAGTGTGTGTTTTTCTGCTTCTGGGATATCTCATTCAGGATGATCTTTTCTAGTTCCTACCATTTGCCTGCAAATTTCATGATTTTCTTGTGTTTAATTTCTGAGTAGTATTCCATTGTGTAAATGTACCACAATTTCTGCATCATATCTATTTCTCTGTTGAGGTTCCTCTGGATTGTTTCTAGGTTCTAGCTATTATGAATAAAGCTGTTACAAACATGGTTGAACAAATGTCCTTGCTGTGTACTTGAGCATCTTTTGGACATATGCCTACAAGTGGTATAGCTGGCTCTTGAGGAAGCACTATTCCTAGTTGTCTGAGAAAGTGCTAGATTGATTTCCAAAGTGATTGTACAAGTTTACATTCCCACCATCAATAGAGGAGGGTTCCCCTTACTCCACATCCTCTCAAGCCTGCATTGTCACTTGAGTTTATCATCTTAGCCATTCTGATGGGTGTAAGGTGAAATCTCATGTTCATTTTGATTTGTATCTCCCTGAAGACTAAGGACATTAAGTATTTCTTTAAGTTTTTCTCTGCCATTTGATATTCCTCTACAGAGAATTCTCTGTTTCGCTCTGTACTCCATTTTTTTAATTGGATTACTTGGTTTGTTGCTTTTTTAACTTTTTTAGTTCTTTATATTATGGATATTAGACCCTTGTCAAATATAGGATTGGTGAAGATCCTTTTCCAGTCTGTAGGCTGTCGTTTTGTTTTGGTGACAGTGTCCTTTGCTTTATAGAAGGTTTTCAGTTCTCATGTTGAGCTATGCCTAAGATAAGTAAGTATTTTGATTATCTAGTAAATAAGGGACATAATATTCAATAAGAATCTTTTTGGATGTTTTAAAATGACCTGTGAAGCGAATTCCTTGACTTTGGTGACTTTTTTCTAAGTTTGTGCAGCAATGACTATGTTTGCTGGTATGATGGAGAGCATCTTATAGAGGTAGTCATACTGAAAATCTCATTCTTGTAAAAATTAGTTTAATCATTTTCCTTGTTTATCTTTTCTGCAAATAGATTTTTGGGGGGAGATTGTGGATTATAGTATGATTATCCAGTAATATAGGTCTAATATCCACTTATAAGTGAATACATACCATGTGCATCTTTCTGAGTGTGGGTTACCTCACTTAGAAAGATCTTTTCTAATTGTGTCCATTTGCCTGCAAATTTCATGATTTCTTTGTTTTTGATAGCTGAGTAGTATCCCATTGTGTTAATGTACCACAAATTTTGTATCCATTCTTTAGATGAGGGACATCTAGGTTGTTTCCATTTTCTGGCTATTTTGAATAAAGCCACTATGAACATAGTTGAGCAAATGTCCATATACCCCAAATTTGCTCCATTATACACCATTCTTGATTTTTATTTCTTTGTTTCTTTTTCTCTTCCTAAACGTTCTTTATTGTCCTTGCTTTCATAAGTTGAAGGTTAAGATAATTTAAAATTTTCCTTTAATCATTTCTTTATAACCTGTCAGTTTTACTCTTCTGAAATTTCATCTAGTCCTGTAGTTTTTTTTTCCTTTTGTTTTTTAATCTTTATTACTCACTTCTTTTTATACAGTATTTATTTCAAATCAGATTACTCAGCAACTGAGTGTTTTTGTGATTATCTTACTATTGACTTTTCATTCAGTTTCATTGAACAGAGAACTTGTCTATGTAAAACACCCTTTTTTAATTTATGGAGATATATTTCTGGCTCTGTAACAAATGTATTACCTTCACTTGATAAAATGATTCATGGTTCTGTTTTGGGCTATACAGTTCTGTATCAATTTTATTTTCATGTCTCCTACTATCTTATAATCTCTCCTGAGAGTACTGAAAATAAAATCTGTGAAGCAAATGATTCCATACAAAACTCTCTGTCTCTTCTACCCCAACCAGCATGTACATAACACCAAATCTATTTATTCCCTTTTCAAACCCCAGAATATTCAAGTAATTGACATTTTCCTTCAGAGAAAATGCAGATTTTCTAAAATAAAAGGGGTTGGGGACAAAAAATTTTGTGAGAGTAGAGGGGCTCTATGGAAGGCATACCCAGTAGTAGGTTGCTTGAATCATATCTACTGGGGTCTCATTGTTCTTCAAAACAATATTGGCAATTAATGTTTAAGTGCTTCCCTTGGTCACCTCTTTGTATTTCTGATTATACCTGAGGCTTGCTCCAAGCAAAATTCTTGATGGGTACTGTAGTCTTGGTCAAAAGGCCCTGGCTTTAAAGGACATAGGCCCTAATATTGAACTTTCTATTGTTCCAGGTCTTGAAGAATTGCTTACTAATTATCTTTTTTTTAATGTTTATAGACCTAGACTACTCCCAAGCTTAATTAGAGATATTAATTCTTTATCACTTGGTATCACCCTTCTTTCCTTTCAGGTACGATCCACCATCATTCCAATTAAATATTTTTTTTAATTAGGTTGGAAGATAGTAGGCTTTGACCTGGCTTTATATACTCTCTTTGCACCATAATTTCTCCCATACACCCACACCACTCCTTGCTTTAGCCTTTCCAATCCCAGTATTCCACCTCACTACTTTCATTTTACCTATAATCTATTTTTTCACTTCTCTGAAGCTGCCATTATTTAAAAGGCCTGTTTCTACATTTTGTGATTTCACTGGTGTTCCAAGACAAATACTTAGAATATTTTAAGCTACACTTCACATATGAGAGATAACATGCATTCATTTACCTACATATTTAGGATTTCATTTTTCTTTATAGCGGAGAAATTTTCTTTTATAGGCGAGTGCCATAACTTTCTTAACCATTTATCAGTCAGTGGACTTCTAGGTTGATTCCGTTACCTACCTAGTATGAATAAAGCAAGAATGTGAAAGTAACTCTGTAGTACAGCAGGGTCACATAGAATTTCTATTTCTGTTTGTCTGTGTTTGGGAAACTTCCAGACTTATTATTAATGGGTATGTGGTAGTTTACACTCCTGCCAATAGATTGCAAAAGTCCTTAAACCACTATACCCATGCCAACATTTATTGTCGTTAGTTTTCCTGGTGATGCCCTTTGTAACTTTCTTGAGGTGGAATAGTAACGTAGATTTAATTTGATGACTAAGGACATAGGACACTACCTAAAGTGTCTACTAGAAATTGTAAATTCTTTTTTTTTTTCTTTTGGAATTTTCTATCCAATTCCTCATTGTCTCAGTCTATTCATTTACTGAAAAGGAAACTGTGATGCTTTTTTTATTTCATTAGATCCAGTTTATTTGTTTATTTTTTGCACTAATGGAGTCAAAGTCCTTACCTGTGCCTATAAATTGGAAAAACCCAGATTTTTTTTCCATTACCAGTGTCAGAAGATGAGGCCTTATATTGTGCCCCTTTATCTATTTTGGTTTTGATTTGTACATGATTAGAAATGCAAAACTAATTTCAGTTTTCTTCATGTTGAAACTTAGCTTTTTCAGCTGAATTTTTTAAAGAAGTTGTGTTTTTCTCAGTGTTTTATAATATTAGGTAACTATAGTTGCACTGACGATCTTCTGGCTCTTCTATTCTACCTCATCATTTCATGTATCCATCTTTGTGCCAGTAATAATTTATTTTACTACTGTATCTCCATGTAACTTGAAATCAGGTGTGATGATATGTTCTTCAAAAATATTATTTTTCCTAAGATTTCATGGTATTCTGTGCTTCCATATTAATTTCTAAATTTTTTCACAATCTGCCAAGAAAAGCATTGAGATCATTGTTGTCATTGTATAGAAGCGATAGAGAGCTTCTGGTAAGATGTCATTTTTACAGTATTAATTCTTCTAATCAAAGAATGTAAGATGCCTTTCCATCTTCTAGTATCTATCTCATTTTTTTCTAAGGGGTCTTAAATTTTTCATTGAAGAGAACTTTTGCTTTGTTATTTGTTTTATTGCCACATAATAATTATTTCTGTGGTTATTATTTTTATTTTTTCTATTTTTTGTTTTTATTATTATTATAATTTATTACAATTTATTCAATTTGTATCCTAGCTGTGGCACCCACCCTCTTCTCATCCCAATTCTACCTCCTCCCTCTTCTCCTGCTATGCTCCTCCACTAATCCACTGATAGGGGAGGTCCTTCACCCATTCTATCTGAACCTAGCCTTTTAGGTCTCACCAGGACTGGTTGCATTGTCTTCCTCTGTGGCCTGGCAAGGCTGCACCCACCAGGAGGAGGGGATCACAAAGCCTGCCACTGAGTTGGTACCAGAAACATCCCCTGCTTCCATTCCTATGGAAGCCACATAGAGAATGAGTCTATGGGCTACATCTGAGCTGGGATTTTAGGTCCTCTCCATGCATGGTCCTTTGTTGGGGTATCATTTTCTTCGGGGCCTCCAGGATCAGCTTTTTTTTCCTTTTTTTTTTTTTTTTTTTTTTTTTTTTTTTACTCTTTTGGAGCTCTTGTCCCTCCGGGACTTTCTATCTCCCTCTTCTTTAATAAAATTCCATGCATTCTACCCAAAGTTTGGCTATAAGTCTCAGCCTCTGCTTCCACACCTTTACCAGTAGTGTCTTTATTTCTGTGGTTATTGTAAATGGGGTTAACTCTGTTTTCTTTTTCATGTTTTTCATATAATTATATAGTAAGGTTACTACTAATATTTTACCCTGTTATTTTGTTGAATGTCTTTGATAGGTATAGTTTTCTGGTGGAGACTTTAATATAAATTATAAAATTATTTTCAAATGGAGACACCTTGATTTCTTATCTTCCTACTTATATATTTATATGCCTTTTATTTACTTTCCATATCCTATTGTTCTTGCTATGACTTCAAATAATATAGAGTAGATGCCCCTACATTTTTCCTGATATTAGAAGGAAGTCTTTGAGTTCTGTTTAATATGTTGTTGTCAAAAGTTGTGTAGTATGTGCTCTTTATTATGTTGAGGTATGATCCCCTTATCCCTAATTTTACTATTACTTTGAAAAAGACTTTTAAAAGTCTTTTTTATATCTAAAAAGGATCTTGTCACTTTTGTATTTCATTCTAATCATGTGATGCATGAAATGTTTTGATTTGCATATGCTGAACCATTTCTTTCAGAAATGAAATAAACTTGGCTATAATAAATGATGTTTTTGTTACAAGCATGAATTTAACGTGTCAATGTTTTATGTGCAATATTTATCAGGTGGATCAGTCTTATTTTCTTGTCAGTTTTGTGACTGGCTTGGGGATCAGGGTAGTACTATCTTCATTAAAGATTTGGAAAGACTTCTTTTCTTTGCTACTGGGTATAATAATTTGAATGTTATATGTGTTAATTCTTCAGTTAATTTTTGGTAGAATTTTGCCATAAATCTATCTGATTCTGGGTTCTTTTATGTTAGGAGATCTTATAACCATTTTAATCACATTGCTCTTTATGAATCACTTCATTATTTTCTCTTGATTTGTTTGGTATTTTTATGTATCTAAAAATCATCTATCCCTTTTGGATTTCTCAACTTTTCAAATTACAGCTTTTAAACATGACGTTATGAGTTGTATAGAATATCATTTTTTCCTGTTATAATGTCTCAAATTTTGCTTCTAATTTAACTAATTTGGGTATTCTTTCCTCTGGTTAATTTGACTAAAGCTTTATCAGATGTGATTTTTTTATGCTTGTTTGATCAGAGATACACATACTTAGATATATGGGGAAAAGGGACTCTTTAACAAAGAAAATGCCTGTATAAGATTGACCCGCAGACAACACTTTGGAGGCATATTCTTGATTAACGAATGGTACATTCAGTTTGAATATTGCCAGCATTGGCCAGGTGAATCCGAGTTGTATGAAGGTGCAGCCTCAGTTGCAGTTGAAGCCAGAGGATTGAAGCGGTCCTGGACAGATGTTTAGAACTAGAAGTACTTGGGAGCAGTAATACCGCAGTGGAGAGCCTAGGATAAATTAATCTTGAACGTCCAGTCCTTTTGCAGTGGAACATTTTGGAGATGTCAGTAGATGTGGTATCCACCAAGGGCAGCAGCAGCTGTTGGGGTTGAGTCACACTGGGGACAAGATTTGTGTGCTATGGATAACAGAGTAAGAGAAGTAGAGTTTCACAAGTCCTCTGGAAATCAGATGATCATAAATGAATAGCACGTGTATAATTCTTAGCTTTTTACACTGTCTAGCACTGGGTAATTTTTCTCATTAAGTTATATACTTATTCACTTTATATCCTGGTTACAGCTCTGACCCTCCTCTCCTCCCAGTCCCACTCTCCCACCATCATTCCCATTCCCTCCTCTCCTTCTCTTTAAGAAAGTGGAACCCACAAAACAGTCCTTCAGTGGCACATCAAGCATATCCTCTTCCACTGATGCCATAAAAGGCAGCCTAGCTAGAGGAAAGTGATCAAAAAGCAGGCAACAGTGATTGGGTCAGAGACAGTGCTTGCTCCACTTGCTAATGGATACTCATGAAGATGAAGCTGCCCATCAGCTTCACATGTGTGGGGAGTCTAGGTTCAGTAAAGCCTTGCTCTTTGGTTGGTGTTTCAGTCTTTATGAGCCCCAATGGATCTAAGTTCATTGATTCTGTTGTTCATCTGGTGGAGTTATTGTCCTCTCTGGGTCCCTCTATCCTTCCCCCAACTCTTCCACAAGATACTGAGATACTGAGCTCTGTCCAATGTCTTGCTGTGAGTCTCAGCATCAGTTTTGATCTGCTGCTGGGTAGAGCCTCTCAGAAGGCAGTTATATTAGGGTTCTATCTGCAAGCATAACAGAGTATCAGTAATAGTGTCAAGGGTTGGCTTTCTCCCATGGGTTAGGTCTCAAGTTGGGCCAGTCATTGTTTGACCATTCCCTCAATCTCTTTGTCTTGATCCCTGTACATCTTGTAGACAGGGCAAATTTAGAGTCAAAGTATTTGTGGGTGGGCTGGTGTCCCTCTCCCTTCACTGGACATCTTGTCTGGATATAGAAGGTGACCACTTTAGTCTCCTTATCTTCTTCTGCTAATTCTCAGCTGGAATCCCCCTCATATCTTCACAGGAGCCTACCTTATTTTAAGTCTCCAACTTATCCCAGAGATGGCTCTCTATTAGGTTCCATTTTCTCTCTAAGCCCTCTTCTTTCCTCACTCCTGATTTCCACACTAGCTCCCCTTCCCACCCCCTCTCCCACCCAGTTCTCTCTCTTCATCTGCTCCTGATGTCTATTTTATTTCTCTTTTTGAGTTGGATGCAAGCAACCCCCCTTGGGAACTCCTTGTCTTAGCTTCTTTGGGTCTGTGGATTGTAGTATGGTTGTCCGATATGTGGCTATTATCCACTTATAAGTCAATACATACTATGTGTGTATTTTTGGAATGGGTTATGTCACTCAGGATGATATTTTCTAGTTCTATCAATTTGCCTACAAATTTCATGATTTCCTTCTTTTAAATAGCTGAGTGGTATTTTATTGTGTAAATGTACCACATTTTCTTTATCCAGTCTTTTCTTGAAGGATATCTGGAGTGTTTCCAGCTTCTGGCCATTACAAATAAATCTGATATGAACATGGTTAAGCAAGTGTTTTTGTTGAATGGTGGAGAATCTTTGGTATAGGACCAGGAGTGGTACAGCTGGATCTTGAGGTAAGACCATTCCCACTTATCTGAGAAAACTCCAGATAGATTTCCAAATTGGTTATACAAGTTTGCACTCCCATCAACAATGGAGGAGTGTTCCCCTTGCTCCACATATTCATCAGCAGGTGATGTCACTTGAGATTTTTACCTTAGAC
>CM053742.1:65006421-65023674 GCA_028658305.1 Pachyuromys duprasi
AGTACACAACAAGGACATTTGCTCAACCATGTTCATAGCTGCTTTATTCGTAATAGCCAGAAACTGGAAACAACCCAGATGTCCCTCAGTTGAGGAATGGAAACAGAAATTGTGGTACTTTTACACAATGGAATACTACTCAGCAATTAAAAATGAGGAAATCATGAAATTTGCAGGCAAATGGTGGGATCTGGAAACAATCATCCTGAGTGAGGTATCACAAAAGCAGAAAGAAGCACATGGTATATATTCACTTATATAGACCTATAAGATAGGATAAACATAGGGAAATCTATACACCTAAAGAAGATAAACAAGAAAAAGGACCTGGGGTAAGAGGATTAATACTTACTTAGAAAGTCAAATGGGACAGACATTGGATATAGGAGTAAACAGGTAGCAGCACAAGAGCTGGCCACAGAGGGCCACAAAAAATCTCTTCTTAGCAGTATATCAAAGCAAATATTAAGAAACATAACTAATCCTTTGGCAGAGTGCAGGGAATCATATGAAAGAAGGGGGAGTTAGCATGACCTGGAGAGGACAGGAGTTCCACAAGAACCAAATATATTAGGGCACAGGGGTCTTGCATGAGACTGTCTCTACAACCAAGGACCATGTATGGATATAACCTAGAACCCCTGCTTGTATGTAGCAAATGGTAGCTCAATTCCCAAGTGAGTATACTAGTAAGGGGAACAGAAACTATTTTGGACATGAACTAAATGACTGGCTCTCCGACCTCCATGTCCCCCGAGGGAGGAGCCTTGTTAGGCCACAGAAGAGGTCATTGTAGCCATTCCCGAAGAGACCTGATAAGCTAGAGTCAGATGGAAGGGGAGGAGGTCCTCCCCTATCAGTGGACTTGGAAAGGTGCAGGGAGGAGATGAGGGAGGGAAGGCGGGGATAGGGAGGGAATGCCGTAGGGGACTATGGCTGGGATACAAAGTACATAACCTGTAATTAATATAAAAGAAAAAAGAAAAAAAGAGAGATGAATGAAAAAAAATGCTCATCTTGGAATGGAGCTTTGGGACCAAAAGGAGCAAGGTTAGAAACTTCAAGGCTGCCTGGAAAGACTGAGTGTTCCCTGACAGGGGTGGCAACTCCTCCAGCAACTGAGCGTAGACATCCTGGTAAAGGGTCACATGAGAAAGCCGCGTTCAGTCTGTTTCCCCCATGTGGGTAATTTTGGGCTCTCCTTTCCTGAGGTGTTGGCTCAGGTGTAATTCACCCTGTTACTCAAATGCCCACTCAGTAGAGAAAAGGTGAGCTTGCTGTGGTGTGCATACCCCCAGATTGTCACAGCATTAGAGAAGCTGCAACACCTAGAGGCCTGCCAGGAGCAGCCTGTGGCCCTGGAGGTGGTTGAGCCTGTTCTTGACTTGCTTGCTGCTCTGTTGCAGAAAGCGGAGGAGACCATCAGTAACTTTCATCATGTCAGTCTGGACTTTAACGTCTTTCTCACAGCCCCTCTGGAGCACCTGAAGCCACTGGAGTTCAGCAGTGTTTTCCTGAAGATGCAAAATGTGCTATTTTCCATCTTGCAGTGCCACACTAAGGTGATGCTAAAGGCCATGCCATCTTTCTTGACCTCGTTTCATAAACTATTGTTTTCAGTTATGCATGAAGGATGGCAGAAAGACAAAGGAAGCATGGATGACCTGCCAGTGGTCCTTGAATGTGCACGCCTGGTGGAGAGGATGTATAGCCACATTGCTGCTCGAGCTGAGGAGTTCACCACATTCTCCCCGTTTATGGTGGCCCAGTACGTGACAGAAGTACAGAAGGTAACTTGTACCCAGCTGTTAAGAACCTGCTTCAGGAAGGAATTTACCTCCTCTTGGATCTCTGCATGTATCGTGATATCCAATTTCTAAGGACCTCACTACAGCCCGGAGGACGAGATGTCTTCAAGGAGCCGCACAGTGACTACCTCAAGTACCACAAGGCCAAGCATGAAGGAGAGAAGAAATACACGGCCTAGACCACACCATGGAAGCACAGTTTCCTGGGACACCTTGCAGAGGTTTCATGGTTCAGAGCTGTGAAGGATGTAAGGTCTGGAGTCCTCATACATATGGTCCACAACTATGGGAAACCCATACATACATATGCAGAGTCTCACTGTATCTCCCTGGCTCTCCTGGAACTTACTGTGTTGACCAGCCTGGCCTTTAACTTACAGAAATTCACCTGCCTTATGCCTTTTGCATGCTGGGTCTAAAGGCATATATCACCTTGCCTACCTTGGGTATTATATATATTTTTATAGCTTTTAAAAAATTCTGAGTCTTTTTTTAATATTCCACCTCCCCGTATGGGCCTCATAATACTACTACAACACATCTGCCACTCAGCTACACCTTCATACCTCAGTTCATCTTTTTATAGCAAAGTGTGGTATAAGAAACCAGGAAGTAGGCTCTGAGATGAGATGCATTTAATGGGAAAATTCCTAGCTGTTAAGAATATACCTAATGTGGTCCTTCCTCTCCTGGCTGGAAACTGTATGGAACAAAAACAGTATTTTTGTTTCTGATACATCAGTCTGTAATTAAATCCCATTTGCCCTTAAAATTAGAACAAGTAGCACAGAGAAGCTTTTCAGCTGCCACCCTGCACCTTCCCTCCAAGAAGCCTGGTGGTGCTGGGGTCCTCTTTTTTGTTTAGCTTTTTTGGCTGTATAGATTTTAGTATGCTTATCCTATCTTTTAGGTCTAGTATACACTTATAAGTAAGTATATACTGTGTATGTCTTTCTGTTTCTGGGATACCTCACTCAGGATGATCTCCTCTAGATCCCACCATTTGCCTGAAATTTTCATTATTTTCTTGTTTTTAATTGTTGAGTACTATTCCACTGTGTAAATATACCACAATTTCTGTATCCATTGTTCTGCTGAGGGACATCAGGGTTGTTTCCAGGGTCTGGCTATTACAAATAAATCTGCTATTAACATGGTTGAACAAATGTCCTTGCTGTGTACTTGAGCATATTTTTGATATATGCCTACAAGTGGTATAGCTAGCTCTCGAGGAAGCACTATTCCTAGTTGTCTGAGAAAGTGCTAGATTGATTTCCAAAGTGGCTGTACAAGTTTACATTCCCCTCCAGCAATGGAGGAGGGTTCCTCTTTCTCCACAACCTCTCCAACATGTGTTGTCAGTTGAGTTTTTGATCTTAGCCATTCGGGTGTGTGTAAGCTGAAATCTCAGTATCATTTGATTTCTATTTTCCTGAAGGCTAAGGACATTAAGCATTTCTTCAGGCGTTTCTCTGACATTCTATATTCCTCTACACAGAATTCTCTGTTTAGCTCTTTCCCCCATTTTTGATTGGATTACTTGGTTTGTTGCTTTTTAACTTCTTTAGTTCTTTATATTTTCTCGATATTAGCCCTCTGTCAGATATAGGGTTGGGGAAGATCCTATCCTAGTCTGTAGCCTGTCATTTTGTTCTGACCACAGTGTCCTTTGCTTTACAGAAGCTTTTTGGTTTCATGAGGTCCCATTTATTGATTGTTGCTCTTAGGGCCTGTGCTGTTGGTGTTCTGTTCAGGAAGTTGTCTCCTGTGCCAGTGAGTTCTTGGTTCTTCCCCATTTTTTCTTCTAACAAATTTAGAGTATCTGGTTTTAGGTTGAGGTCTTTGATCCACTTGGACTTTAGTTTTGTGTACGGTGATAAATATGGATCTATTTTCACTTTTCTGCATGTAGACATCCAGTTGGAACAGCACCATTTGTTGATGATGCTGTTTTTTTTCCCCATTGAATGGTCTTTGCTTTTTTGTTAAAATTTAAGTATTCATAGGTGTGTGGATTTATTTCTCGGTCTTCTGCTCAGTTCCATTGATCCATCATTCCGCTTCTATGTTAATACCACGCAGTTTTTTATTACTATTGCTCCGTAGTACAGCTTGAGGTCAGAGATGGAGATATCTCCAGTTGATCTGTTGTTGTACAGGGTATTTTTGGAATTTCTGTTTTTGTTGTTGTTGTTGTTTTGTTTTTCCATATGAAGTTGAGAATTTTTCTTTCAAGGTCTGTAAAGAATTGTGTTGGTATTTTGATGGGAATTGCATTGAATCTGTACATTGCTTTTGGCAGAATGGCCATTTTCACTGTTATTCCTACTGACCCAGGAGCATGAGAGAGCTTTCCATCTTATGACATCTTCTTTAAATTTTTTCTTCAGAGACTTGAAGTTTTTTTTTTTTTTGAACAGGTCTTTCCCTTGCTTGGATAGAGTCACACCAAGGTATTTTATGTTATTAATGGCTATTGTGAAGTGTGTTGTTTTGAAAGAATCAGACTAACTTTGTAACCTATTTTTCTCTTAGTTGCCTTATAGCTTATATTTTCAAGTCTTAGGCTCATGTTAATTAAAGCCTCTTAGTGCTTCTCCAGAGAATAGAGGAATGTAAAAATTCCTGACATTGCCATCTTTGGGGCAGAGATAAGAAAGAAAACAAGCAGAGGTCTCTACTAGGTAAGAAATCACCAGGCTGGTGCCTGTGAGAAACTTTGTTTGAGAATCGGGCCAAATGGCTCCATCTTTCTCCTGAATGGCTCCTGACCTTTGACCAAAAGCTTATAGCCCCCACCCCTCAGAACAGACACAGCATGAGACCATCACTCTCCCATCTTTAACTGCAGCTATACCTAAGATGGCAGGAAATTCCAAACTGACTTAAAGATCAGATATCCCCCAGATATTTATGACAGGACTGACCGGACCTAAGAGTGCCCAGAACCAACTAATTATCTTAAAAGAACAACTACCTCATCCAATTTTGAACTGCCAAGACTGTACCCTCCGAGAATTCCTGTGCAGTCCCCCTTAAAAACCCAGGGTCTTTATCTCCTGGTGGCACTCTCTGTTAACCAAGGGAGTGTCCCCTTAGCCGGGCATTGAAATTAAAAACCTCTTGCATTTGCAGCTGTGCTTCTCTAGAGTCTTTTTCAAGTGCCTCTTTTGGTAGTTGAGCCCCTGCTGAGCCTATTAGGCTCCTGCTGAGTCTAGCAGTTTCCCTGATTTCTTTCTTGGCCAGTTTATCTTTAGTATACAAGAGGGCTTCTGATTTTTTTGAGTTAATTTTGTATCTGTCCACTTTACTGAAGGTGTTTATCAGCTGAAGGAGTTCTCTGGTTGAATTTTTGGGGTCACTCAAGTATACCATCATACCATCTGCAAATAGTGATACTTTGAATTCTTCCTTTCTGATTTGTATCCCCTTCATCTCCAATAATTGTCTTATTGTTCTAGCTAGGACATCAAGTACTACTATACAAACTCTTAATTCTTATTTTTAACCTATTAGCTATATTATTAGAAGGACATAAAGTATATACCTATTTACAACTTTCTCAGAGAACTCTATATCAAAGAGTTGGCTTATTCATTGTATTTATAATGTCTACTACTATTCATACTTTGTTTTAACTACTGATAAAATACCTACAAAATTTTGGGTAACATGGAAAGATAACCAAATTATATAAACTTAAAAGATAATATATAGAATATAAAATCAATAAAATAAACCACAGTCAGAAAATAGATGAGAAAATGTTATTGCCAATAAAGGAAAATAACTGAGTTTCACAAATATTTAAAAAAGTACAAATGGATATTTATACCATTACGTTCTTCATAAGAGGAGCAAATAATAAAATATTTAACCATATCAAGTGGGAACTAGTTCAGTTCTTACTCTCAGGTACTGGATTTTGGTCATAGTTGGTGCAGGAAATTAGGGGAAGGGTAAGTCATTTCACTTTTAAATAGGAATCGACAAGTACTTGTGGGGATGGAATTCTGATAATGTACCTCTCAGCAGAAAGTGTCACATTTTTTGAGTCATTTATAACTATATAATGAACCACACATAACCTTTCCCTTAACATTACTTCCTTTTTTCCCTTTTACACTGACAGCAATCAAGTGGCATGCTTTGTGCATGCCATACAAGCACTCTTTCACTTGGCCATATCCCTACCAATTTCTTTTAATTGTCTAGAAATATGTTCCTAAGTGCCCCTCCCCCCCCCAAAAAATCTCAACAAAATGCTCCTAATAGAATCAGTAATGTTGATGAAAAATTTCAAAGTACCTATATGGACCATTAGTAGATAATTATATTTCAACTACCATAAGCCTTTCACAACAGATGCTAAATGTTGTCAAAATACAATAATGTTTCAGAATAAACAGATACTAATAACTAAAATATTGAATAACATTTTAAAAGTTTATAAATTTATGTTCTGTGTTCATATTTAAAATCACCATTAAAAAATAAAGACCAGTGAAAATAACTATTCTGCCAAAAGCAATCTACAGATTCAATGCAATGCCCATCAAGATACCAACACAATTCTTTACAGACCTTGAAAGAAAAATTCTCAACTTCATATGGAGAAACAAACAACCCAGAATTTCCAAAACCATCCTGTACAACAACAGATCATCTGGAGGTATCTCCATCCCAGATCTCAAACTGTACTACAGAGCAATAGTTATAAAAACTGCATGGTATTGGCATAGAAACAGAATAGTGGATCAATGGAACCGAATAGAAGACCCAGAAATAAACCCACACAACTATGGAAACTTGATTTTTGATAAAGAAGCCAAATCCATCCAATGGAAAAAAGACAGCATCTTCAACAAATGGTGCTGGACCAACTGGATGTCTATATGCAGAAAAATGAAAATAGATCCATATTTATCACCCTGCATAAAACTAAAGTCCAAGTGGATCAAACACCTCAACATAACACCAGACACATTAAATCGGTTAGAAGAAAAATGGGAAAGACCCTAGAACTCATTGGCACAGGAGACTACTTCCTGAACAGAACAACAACAGCACAGGCTCTAAGATCAACAATCAATAAATGGGATCTCATGAAACTTAAAAGCTTCTGCAAAGCAAAGGAGACTGTCATCAAAACCAACCAACAGCCTACAGGCTTGGGAAAAGATATCACCAACCCTATATCTGATAGAGGGCTAATATCCAATATATATAAAGAACTCAAGAAGTTAAAAAGCAACAAGTCAAGTAAAAATGAAAAAAAAATTTGGAGACATTTTTGTAAAAATTCTTCACATTATATATAAAATGCTTTATTAAGCAAAGAGATATAATTTAAGACATGAAGCATAATGTCACTATATATTTTTTGTTTTTTAAAATTTACTTATATTTTTATAATTTTTATTTTATATTAATCACAGGTTATTTACTGTGTATTCCAGGCAAAGAACCCTCCCACATTCCCTCTGCATCCCACCCTCCCTCCCTCATCTTCTCCCTGACTCTTTCCAAGTCCACTGAGAGGGGAGGTCCTCCTCCCCTTCCATCTGACCCTAGCTTATCAGGTATCTTCAGGACTGGCTTTAATATCCTCCTCTGTGGCCTAGCAAGGTTGATCCTCCCTCCAGGGGAAGGAGGCAAAGAGTCAGCCATTTTGCTCATGTCAGAAATAGTCCTTGTTCCCATTACTAAGGAACCCACTTAGATACTGAACTACCATGGGCTACATCTGAGCAGGTGTTATATTCATCCATGGTCCTTGGTTGGAGAAACAGTCTCATAGAAGACCACTGTGCCCTGATATGTTTGGTCCTTGTGGAGCTCCTATTATCTCCAGGTCATTTTAACTCCCCCTTCTTTCATATGATTCCCTGCACTCTGCCAAAGGTTTGCTTATGAGTCTCAGCATCTGCTTTAATTCACTGCTAGGTAGAGTCTTTCAGAGGCCCTCTGCGGTAAGCTCCTGTCCTGTTACTTGTTTTTTCCTACTTCCAATGTCCATCCCATTTGTCTTTCTATAAGATCAACTGGAGGTGTCTCCATCCCTGATCTCAAGCTGTATTACAGAGCAATAGTAATTAAAACTGCATGGTATTGGCATAGAAGCAAAATGGTGGTTCAATGGAACTGAATAGAAGACCCAAAAATAAACGCCAACACCTATGAATACTTGATTTTTAACAAAGAAGCCTAAACCATTTAATGGAAAAAAAGGCAGCATCTTCAACAAATGGTGTTGTTCCAAATGGATGTCGACATGCAGAAAAATGAAAATAGATCCATATTCATCACCATGCACAAAACTAAAGTTCAAGTAGGTCAAAGACCTCAACATAAACCAGACTCAGGAAATCTATTAGGAGATAAATTGAGGAAAAGCCTAACATTCATTGGCACAGGAGACAATTCCTGAACAGAACACCATCCCAGGCTCTAAAATCAACAATCAATAAATGGGACCTCATGTAACTGAAAAGCTTCTGTAAAGCAAAAAACACTGTAGTCAGAACAAAATGACAGGCTACAGACTCAGAAAGGATCTTCACCAACCTTACATCTGACAGAGGGCTGATATTCAGAATATATAAAGAACTAAAGAAGTTAAAAGGCAATAAATCAAGCAATATAATTAAAAAATGGGGAATAGAGCTAAACAGAGAATTCTCTAAGAATTCAGAATGGCAGAGAAACACTCAAAGAGATGCTCAACTTCCTTATCCATCAAAGAGATACAAGTCACTATACTTTTAAAGAATCAAACTGCACATTATCTACATGTGATACCTGATAAAAAATATTAGACATTCCATATGAAAAACTTAACACTCCTGAAAGCCCTAGGAAAAAAAGTTATTTTCACCTTGAAACTTTAAAGACAGAACTGCCAGAAGAGGTCTACTCAGCTCCCAAAACAGATCAATAAGGGGCTACAGCATCTGAGAAGTGGGCTGAAACTCTCCTCACATACACTGCCCCAATCAAAAGTAGTCCCCAAATCATGTGGTCTTAAAGAACACCACCCCAGTTCTCTTGTCCTGGTTCTGACACACAAGCATTCCCCTTCCTTCCAAGTGAAGCACACACTCCTATGCACCTCCACAGAGTAACTTCAAATTTGAAAATTCTAGTTAAAAAGTAGAAACAACAATAAAATCTAAAACAATGCAGAGAACACCAGAAGGAATACTTTACTCTGAAGAAAAGGATAAACACATCTAAGGAGTCATAAGGAACAAATAAGTAACACTATTGCATCTTCTTTTACACTAGAAAGCAAAAAGTCTCAAATATTTTTTTTTCCTGTTCCTTGGTCTTCCATGGCAGATTTAAAAAATAATCAGTTTATTTAATTTACACCCCAAACTTCCCCTCCCTCCTCTCCTCCCAGTTACCTTTTCCCTTCCCTCCTTCTTCCCCTCTCCCATTCTCCCCAGAAAAGGGGAAGCCCACCCATTATCAACAGTCCCCAGCACATCAAGTCACATTAGGACTGAGCATAGCCTCATCTCCTGAGGCCAGGCAAGGCAGCATTTAGATTTGTATTGATTATTGTATGTTTATAGAAACTTAAGTTTATTTTGTCTAACACTTACTTATTCATTGTACATATCTAACACATTTTAAAATGTAATATGATTTAGGTACAAAACATTGTACTTTCTTCAAGGCTGTTAAATACATATGGACTGGACACTGTAAATATAATTCTTCCTTGATAGTTCTCACATTTGGGGGAGGGTGGTTCTGCACAGTGTTTCTCTGTGTAGCTTTGGCTGTCCTGGGCTTGCCTGTGTACCAGTATGGCCTCAAACTCACAAAGATCTTCCTGCCTCTGCATTTGAGTGCTGGGATTAAAGTCATGCATGAACAAGCTCAACCATAATTGTTTTCATTGTATTTGTTGTATCAATGTTAGTGAAAAAAAAACCCTTCCCTTAGACTAAAATGGAGATGTGTAGTGACTTTTGGTTTCTTTGAAAACCCAATGAATATGTTTTTGTTTTAATCCCAGGTATGGAATGAGAGGCTGCTTCTAAGCAGGTTTTGCCTTGTGCATTAGCAGGAACATGAACTTTGCCAGCAGCAGATAATCTGATTCTGGAGATTCTGGGGAGGGTACAAATGGACAAGTCTCGAGAGGGCCTATTGTGGCTTCTACTTCCTGGAGGTTGCTTCTGCAATTGGTAGTCTGTCCTGCTTCTGTACTTACTGTTGTGTTTCTTACTTCTGGATTTCTGGTTTGCTGGTTTGCAGGGCTGGTAAATGTTAGGGTATCTATGAGATCGGATTTGATACTAAGAACCCATTGTCCCTAATAAGCAAGAAGTAAGTAGTTAAAAGAATTCTATGCCACCTTTCCATATAACCATTCTGTCCTACCTAGTGGTGGGAGGTTCAAGGGGATTAGGATGGAATAATGGTTGGAAGGGAGGCAGAGGTAAAATAAACCAATAAAACAGTAATAAAAAATAGGCTACCAATATAGTTTATTAATGTTTGAGAAATGGCTTTTTAAAAAAAGAAATGGGGGAAATGTAGTGCGAATTTTTATTTCTTTAAAAACCCAGTAATATTATGTGAATCCATTTTTGTTTTAATCCCAGATATGTGATGTGGGGCTGGTTCAATTAGTCCACTGATGTTAATTATGTTTGTTTCAGGATCTATGTGGGAAATAACTTTTACCAGTGGCACATTGTTTAATTCTGGAGACTCTGGAGAGGGTATGAATGGGAGAGCCTTGAGAGAGCCTGTGGCAGCTGCTGCTCACCCTGATGCTGCCCCTGATGCTGCTGGTCCCTACTCCCATGGTAGATATTGTTGTTTTCCTGGTTTTCTGGGTATTCTGACATTGACTATGATGATTGCACTTGCACCTAGAAACCCAATGCCCCTAATCAGCAGAAAGTTGTCTAAATAGGTATATACCTCCTTTTCCCTCTAACATTCTTTCTCTTCTACCTAGTATTGGGAAGATGAAAAGGATGGGGGTGGGGGGATGAGAGTTTGAAAGTAGCAGACAAAAGAACCCAATAAAATAGCTAAAAGTATGCCTATATAACATCTGTACAGATATCCAAAAGGTTTAATAAAATACCACACAAATAGCAAAATGACAGGTATAAACATACGTTTCAATAACAATTGAATATTAGTGGTGTCAGTTCCTTGATAAAAATACAGAGACTAGGAGAGCAGATTAAAAACTTTTTTCTCCTTATGAAGCTCCTGTCTTTTCCAAGTCTTTCTATATCCCCTTTCTTTCATAAGATTCCCTGCACTCTGTCCATAGATTGGCTATGAGTCTTAGCATCTGCTTTAATACCTGCTGGGTAGAGTCTTACAGAGGCCCTCATGGTAGACTCTTGTTCTGTTCCCCTCCTGTCCTGTTCACCTCATCCTGAGGGGAGAGCAGGCAGACAATGCAGGAAGTTCTGATGAGACCTGATAGACTAGGGTCAGATGGAAGGAGAGGAGGACATCTCCTATCAGTGGACTTGGAGAGGGACATGGGAGGAGATGAGGAAGGAAGCATGGGATTGGCAGGGAATGAGGGAGGGGGCTACAGCTGGAAACCAAAGTGAATAAACTGTAATTAATTAAAAAACAAAAAAAGAAATAGATATGAAGTGAATATTTTTACATGAATTCAGAGAAATGACTACATTTCAGATTTTCATTCCAAAACAGAAGCTACATGGTATGGAACATACAGAATAATTTTAAAGGTGTTACATTTTAATTTTAGAATTATTTATATATGTAAGTGTTTTGCTGACATGTATATCTGTGTACCATGTTGTGTGTGGTGCCTTAGGTGGTCAGAAGAGAGAATTAAATCCTCCTTGAAATTGTGGATGCCTGTGAGCTAACATGTGGATGCTTAAAAACATTGAGACATCTCTCTAGCTAGTAGAATTTTTTTCAATTTTCAAGCAATGAAAAATTTCAAGTTTTTCTTTTGAAACAATATATCCAGAGTCCAGAGTTTTGTTGTTCTTTTTTTCTTAGTTTTATTTTTTAATTTTTTTATTAATTGCACTTTATTCAACTTGTATCCCCCTGTAGCTCCACCCCTCCTCCCCTCCCCTTTTCCCCCTTCTCCATGCGTGCCCCTCCCCAAATCCACTGATAGGGGTGGTCCTCCTTTCCTTCCCTCTGATCCTAGTCTATCAGGTCTCATCAAGAGTGGTTGCATTGTCCTCCTCTGCAGCCTGGTAAGGCTGCTCCCCCCTTAAGGGGAGGTGATCAAAGAGCAGGCCAATCAGTTCATGTCAGAGACAGTCCCTGTTCCCATTAGTATGGAACCCACTTGGAGGCTGAAATGCCATGTGCTACATCTGCGCAGGGGTTCTAGGCTATCTTCATGCATGCTAGTTGGTTGGAGTATCAGTCTCAGGGAACACCCCTGTGCTCAGATTTTTTGGATCTGTTGCTCTCCTTGTGGAACTTCTGTCCTCTCCAGATCTTACTATCTCCCAATTCTTTCATAAGATTCTCTTCATTCTGCCCAAAGTTTGGCCAAAAGTTTTAGCATCTGCTTTGATAGTCTTCAGGGCATAGCCTTTCAGAGGCCCTCTGTTGCAGACTCCTATCTCGTTCCCTGATTTTTCTTTCTTATGATGTCAAATGGCAGAGAAACACTTAAAGAAATGCTCAACATCCTTACTCATCAAGGAAATGCAAATCAAAACGATCCTGAGATTTCACCTGACACCCATCAGAATGGCTAAGAACAAAACATCAAGTGACAACACATGCTGGGGAGGTTCTGGAGAAAGGGGAATGTAATTTCCACTGCTGGTGGGAATGTAAACTTGTACAACCACTCTGGAAATCAATCTGGCACTTTCTCAGACAACTAGAAATAGTGCTTCCTCAAGGTCCAGCTATAATACTCCTAGGCATATATCCAAAAGAGGCTCAAGTACAGAACAAGGATATTTGCTCAACCATGTTTGTGGAAGCTTTGTTTGTGGTGGCTAGAGAGGCTTGAAACAACCCTCAACTGAGGAATGGATATAGAAATTGTGATACATAAACACAATGGAATGCTACTCAGCAATAAAAAGCAAGGAAATCATGAAATTTGTAGGTAAATGGTGGGAACCATTTTGTTGTTGTTGTTGTTGTTTTTGTCCTTTCAGAAAAATTCTTTTTCAAATGAAAAAATGCCAGAAAAATCCAGTTAACTATACACCAGACCTCAGAATGTGCATAAGGAGATATTATCATGTGTCTGGAAGTTGTTGTGAACTGTGAATTAAATGAATGAAACTTTTTACAAAGAACTTTTTTCATATTTCTGCAGAATCAAAAAATATAACTTACTATCAATGATAGATACAACTGTGGGGTAAAAGAGATGGATGTGGTTATACTAAGGTAATAGACCTTGGAGATAAGTAGGAATAATTAGCCTGACTTGATATACTATAGTTTAAATGAAAAATAACCAGAAAAGAAAGGTAACTTCATACTCATAAAATGAATACCCCACCGAGAATATATAACAGTTCTAAACAAACAGGAAACACAGGTGGACTCAATTTCTTTTTCTTTCTTTTTTTTGGAATAAAAATTTATTTTTTTTAATTTTTATTTTTTATATTAATTACAGTTTATTTACTTTGTATCCCAGCTGTAAACCACTCCCTCATTCCATCCCAATCCCACCTTCCCTCCCTCATCTCCTCCCTGCCCCTCTCTAAGTCCAGTGATAGGGGAGGTCTTCCTTCCCTTCTATCTGACCCTAGCTTATCAGGTCTCAGCAGGACTGTCTGCAATGTCCTCCTCTGTGTCCTAGCTAGGCTGCTCCTCCCATGGGGGTGGGGGAGATCAAAGAGCTAGCCATAGAGTTCATGCCTGAGATAGTCCCTGTTCCCCTTACTAGGAATTCCACTTGGATGCTGAGCTGCCATAGGGTACGTCTGAGCAGGGGTTTTAGGTTATATCCACACATGATCCCTGGTTGGACAATCAGTCTCAGACAATCCCCTGTGCCCAGATATATTTGGTCCTTTTGGAGCTACTGTTCTCTCCAGGTCTTACTAACTCTTTCTTCTTTCATATGATTTCCTGCACTCTGCCCAAATTTTGGCCATGAGTCTCAGCATCTGCTTTGATACACTGCTAGGTAGAATACTTCAGAGGCCCTCTATGGTAATACCCTATGCTATTTTTCATTTTTTCTTACTTCCAATGTCCATTCTATTTGTCTTTCTAAGTAAGGATTGATCTTCTTATCCTGGGTCCCCCTTCTTGTTTAGCTTCTTTGGGTGTACAGATTTTAGTATGTTTATCCTATCTTATAGGTCTAGTATCCACTTATAAGTAAGTATGTACTGTGTATGTCTTTCTGCTTCTGGGATACCTCACTCAGGATGATCTCTTCTAGGTCCCACCATTTGCCTGCAAATTTCATGATTTTTTTGTTTTTACTTGTTGTGTAGTATTCCATTGTGTAAATGTACTACAATTTTTATATCCATTCCTCCATTGGCTGAGGGTTGATCTGGGTTGTTTCCAGGTTCTGGCTGTTACAAATAAAGCTGCTACAAACATGGTTGAAGCAATGTCCTTGTTGTGTACTTGAGAATCTTTTGGACATATGTCTAGACGTGGTATAGCTGGATCTTGAAGAAGCACTATTCCTAATTTTCTGAGAAAGTGCCAGATTGATTTCCAAAGTGGTTGTACCAGTTTACATTCAGGTGGACTCAATTTCATTTAAAAGATTACATTATTAAATCTACAGTCACACATTAACCCCCAATAAAGTGATAGTACATGATTTTATTAATACTTTCTGACCAATGAATGGGTAATATGTACAAAAACTAAGCAGAAAAAAAACCACCACCAACAACAAAAAACCATGAAGTTAAATGGTACCATCAACAAAATATTACAGATATCTAAGAAAAAAATCCACCCAAACTTTAAATAATACACATCAGTCCATAAAACATCCTCCAAGATAATTCACATAGAAGAACAAAATGAACGTCTCTAAAATATAGGAAAATTGGAATAACATCCTGCATTTTATCTGATCACAGTATAATAAATCTAGAGATCTAGAGCAATAAACTATAGAATGTATATAAATTCATGGATATGAAACAAATTTTGAATCATATTTTGCTCAAGGGAAGACATAAATAATGAAAAAAAATTCCCATCAAAATAGAAAACAACATAAGAATTTCTATGGAACACAATGAAGGTAGTCCTAAGAGAAAAGTCCTTAGTGCATATGAGACATCTACAATCAATAACTGAATCATACAACCCAAAGACATGGAAAACCAGGGTCAAATCAGTAAATGAAAAAAGTCCAAAATCAGTAGATGGAAACATATTATCAAAGTCATTTCTGAGATTATTATAATAGAAATAAATAATACTACAAAGAATCAATAAATGTAGTTGATTTTTTGAAAAGAAACAAGATGGATATCCAAGTAATTTTTCTATTGTGATTAAAACCCTGAGAGAATGAAACTTGGAAAGGAAAAGCTTTGTTTGATCTTATAGTGCTTACCTCAAACTCATCACTGAGTGAAGCTAGTGCAGAAACTCAGGACAGGAACCAGGAGTCTCCAGGAACTTATGCCTATACCAAGAAGAAACACTAATTATTAATTTACTACTCACGACTTACCAAGCCTTTCTTATAAAACTTGGGAACACTTGAACAACAACTTCCTACTGTCAGGAAATCAGAACCACTAAAGTGAAACCTTTACTTTGCTGGGACACTTGACACTGTTCTTCTATAGTGCTGAGGTGGGTAGGGGTCTAGATTTCCCTGAGATCCAAACTAGGTAAAATACAAGAATCTACAGCCATTTATTCAGCTCCAATTGACTACTACCAAAGATTCATAATTCAAAACATCATATGTTAATACTTAACAGAAATTAAAGATGATTCAACATAGACATACTATCCTGAAAACTTGTAAATAAAGGGAGAAACCCAGCAGTTCCAAAGTGCAATTCTATGAAAGTCTTTATATTATATTTCAACACTGTGCACATACAGGTACCAGAGTATTCTAGAAATATTAGGAAATTTCCATCCTCAAGATAAGAAAATAAGAAAAACCTTAGAGGCCAAGGATCTGGATCTGCATAGTTAATGAGAAATGGATATTGAAGGCTTATATTAGAACAGAGAATATAGGTCAATGGTAAAACTGTTGACTTATGGTGGAAAAAATTCAGTTTATCTGTCTTACCAAGGCATTTTCAGTATTTTGTATTAATTTTTCACTTTCATAAATGTGTAGCTTTGTATCAAGTTAAAGGAAATCTAACAAGCACAACTGAACTATGTATTGTCGGCCTGCTACACAAACACATCAATATTAAAATATAATCTTTCCTTTCCTGTTTATGTTCAAGATATCATATCTATATCAATAAGAGACTACAAAGCACATAGCAGTTGTTAAAAGCCACACAATCTTTAAATATTAAAAAAATATCAAAAAGCTCAGATTCTTTATAATATCCAAAATCCCTTTAAAACACATAAATCTCTTTTAAACCCCAAAGTGGGTTACTGTGAAGTCAAGACACGGGTTAACTACTTCCATACTCCAACAGAAAAGAATTAAGACACAATCACAGTCAATAAAAGTAATTAAACACCAACAAACAAAATAATCCAATTATAAATGGGGCATAAGAGAAGAAGAGGGAGGGAGGGTTAGATTGGGAGGGGATGAGAGAGGGGGCTACAGCTTAGATACAAAGTTAAAAAACTGTAATTAAGAGAGAGATCCAAGATGGCTGCCACGAGAGAACACTGTGTCTGAGGAGTAGGAGAGCAGAAACAATGCAGCTACCAGGAGACTGAACTCTGGGACCTAAAACGCCAGAATTGTGAGTGCCAGGTGAGCAGAACTCCTACGGTGAGAAAAATCAAGTGGGAAAACCCTAGGGACACCCAGTTATTACCTGGAAAATTTTCCCGGTGACCAGCTGCGCACAGCTCTGATCTGAACGAGCAACCACGCTGGGTGCCCGCACCCGCCATTATAGACTGGATCACACAGTCTCGCGGTCAGTCTCAGGAGGAACCCAGTGCTGTTTTCACTGAACTGCACCCTGCGAGCTCACACTGCACCCAGGTTCTGCTTCAACCCGCAGGTGTGCTGCAGGCTCAGACCTATCATCGGAACAACCCCAGACTGAGTGGATTGGGGGACCGTTTTGACCAGTCCCCACACTGCGGGGCGCTCACCGAACTCTTTTTTTTTTTAATTTATTTATTTTTATCTCAATCAGAGGTTAGGTACTTTGATTCCCAGGCGTAGCCCTCTCCCTCAGTCCCTCCTACACTCCCACTCCCTCCCTCATCTCCCTCCTCCCCGCCCCCTCCACGTCCACCAACAGGGGAGGACCTCCTTCCCTTC
>CM053742.1:65024174-65042611 GCA_028658305.1 Pachyuromys duprasi
TTGGTTTTTTTTTGGGGGGTGGGGGTGGGGGAGTACTTTATACATATTCAAGTAGACAACCACATTATTCATCACAAGCTGTTCCTTTGTCAACTTGAAATACAATTACATATTCTTAAACTATGCTTAATTTCCAAATGAAAACAGTCTTGTCATAATTCTGCTGAACATTATATAACTATACCACATACAACAATCATTGTGAGAATCAACATCACTGAGCGGGGAGGGATGTCACTGTTGGGATAATTTCTGAAAGGCCTCAATAGCACATCTAGTTTTCACACTCATTTTAGACTCTAAAATTTCAAGGACGAATGAATAAGCAAGTGAAAATTTACATACACAAATATGTCAGTCAGCAGTTTGGTAAGGACAACTCATTCTTTTATCTGTTTTTCCAGGTCATTATATTTCAAGTAACATATGAAGTCATGCCTGAAGAATAGGCCATACAAGAAGTGATTTAAGAGGATCCAGGCAGTTTGGTTAATATTTAATAAACTATGTCTGATTGCAGGGAAGGACATCTTCCACTTTCATTGGACTAGGGGAATGGAATAGGGAGACAAGAGGGAGGGAGGGTGGGGCTGGGAGGAGATGAGGGAAGTGCTACAATCAGGATATAAAATGAATAAGCTGTAAAAACTTAAAAAAAAATTACTCCTTTGGGAGCCTCCACTTTTCTGAGAAGGGAAAGGTGGAATGATGGGAAGATGACAAGACGATGGCACTGTGAGGAGAGAAGAGAGGGGGGCTTGGATCAGGCTCTAAAATGATTGAATACAAATACATAACAATAAAGTTATCGTTCTTAAAAAAGTAAAGAAAATCAATATATAAACCAACAAATCAGTATTTAATAATTGGTCTTTTAGTTTCATTTTACTTCACTATTGGCATATATTTAACCATTGATACATATCCCAGGCTTTAGTAATTCTATGGTACTGTAATACAGGGAAGACACATAAATATCTGCATAGTGTGTCTGTGTGTATGCGCCAACATGTTCTCCACAAAATAGCAGAGACAAGCTCATTTCAAATGCAATTCTTATTTCTGCAGCTGGTCACAAGGCCTTAAATGATATGTATAACTACCTTTGTGAGGAGCCAGGATGGGATGATCAATGCTTGCTTAGATGGATAAATGGGATGGACATTGAATGTAGGAGAAAAAAAGCAACAGGACAGGAGCCTACCAAAGTGGGCCTCTGAAAGACTCTATATAGCAATGTATCAAAGCAGATATTAAGACTCACAACCAAGCCTTCAGCAGAGGGCAGAGAATAATATGAAAATAGGGGGAGTTAGTAAGACTTGGCGAGAACAAGAGCTCCATAAGGACTATATAGATCAGGGCACAGGGGTCTTGTACGAGACTGTTTCTCCAACCAAGGACCATGTATGGATATAACCTAGAACCCCTGCTCAGATGTGGCCCATGGTAGCTCAATACCCAACTAGGTACCCTAGTAAGGGGAAAAGGGACTATTTCTGTCATGAACTCAATGGCTGGCTCTTTGCCCCTCCCCCCAAACACACATACGGGAGGAATAGCCTAGCTAGATCCCAGAAGAGGATATTGCAGCCAGCCCTGAAGAGACAAGATAAGCTAGGGTCAGATGAAAGGGAAGGAGGTCCTCCCCCATCAGTGGACTTGGAGGGAGGTAGGGAGGAGATGAGGGAGGGATGGGGAGAGTGGGAGGGAATGAAGGAGGGGGCTATGACTGGGATACAAAGTACATAACCTGTGATTAATATAAAAATAAATAAATTACATTTAAAAAATAAAAAAATAACTATGGTCTCTCCAACCTTAGTAAGAACCTCAGCAGGTCTTGGTTCTTTTCCTGGAGGAGTGACCCATACTTTCATTCCTGAAGGGTTCTGGGGATTTTGTCATACTATCTGGATTGGTTATTTTAATTTCCAATTGACTTTAAAAACAGGACATGGTAACATCGAGAAGCCCCAAAGGATATTTTGCATTCCAGACACAGTCTTTCTATATTCCATCACAGAAACACAATTCAAATTCTTTCTGGTCCAGTAACCTGCATTACTTACCCCTTATGACACTGTTATTTGTTTCTTAGCCTGTTTATTAGCCTAAAACTAGGACTTTTAGGCTACTAAAACTTATGATTGCAGGAATAGAAAACAAAATGTTTCCTACTGGGTGACTAGAAGTAATAGTAAGTTGAACCACTCCTATTTCACCCATTGATTTCTGAACCTATAAATCCTGGCCATGGGAGAAACTGTACCACTTATTGTAAATTGATTCATAGAATATACTGACTTCTGGAGAAACTTAGGCCAGCCCTCCACTCTATTGCCACATAACTGGTGCTTCTGTTGTGCCAAGAGCAAGAGCAAGAGAGCTTTATTATGAGAGTGATCAAACTCACGACTCAAGTCTCACTGATGCAGTAGTAGAGAAGTGGGACCCCAAGCCCTCAGTGAGCAGGGTTTTAAAGGGAAAAACCACAAGCAGGATGACAGCAAGCAGGGGAGTTCATGCCTTGACATTACAGGATTGGGTAAAAGCCATAGGGGCGAGGTGACCTCCTACATAATCACAATTGCCGTTCTTCTAAACTACATCTGGAATGTTGGGGAGAATTTTCCCAACCGATTCTCATTGATTATTGCTAGGGAGATTGTTTCTATTTTCTATCAAGTATTTATTCTGTGATATTTCCTGGATGCTGATACTAAGAGAGTTAACTTTGCTTTCTGCCAAGTGCACATTCTGTGATATTTCCTGGTACCTAAGTTAAGCTCCCAGCCAAGATGGCTCCTTACTTCAAAATGGAGTTACTCAAGCTAACTTAAACTCTTCACTTCAACCGTGTCTTCAAAAGGCTATTCTATTGTTCTTCTAAGGTAGATGCATCAAGATGGTAGTTAGCATGGTTGTAACTCTGAATTTCATCTTGTGGGCCCACTATTGCAGGACTCTGGGTGTGAAGTCAGCCCCATGGTAAGAAGCAGTGCTGTGTAAATTACCATGATGGTTGAGGCATTCTGTAAGTCCACAGATGGTAGTTTTAGCAGAAGCATAACATGTAAGAAATGCTAATCCAATATCATCATAACTATCTGTTCCATTAAGGACATCATGATGAACATGATCCATTGTAATTAACCTGACATGAGGCCTTTGGCAGGTCACCGTAGGTAATGGTACCATTTCAGGGGTTCAGAGGTAATTTCTTGGGAAGACAGATGTGGTAGTCAGCAGAACTTGTAGCTAAGTCACCCTTGCTGAGTGAAGTATGTGTTATTGAACACATGCATAACTTCCATTTCTGCCACCATTTCTACACTGTCCATTGTCCCATGGGGTAATGATGACATGGTTGGTCAGAGAAACAGGTTAACTGTCCACAGAATGGATCGTCCTGTCTACTTTATTCTGAACTTCTCTCTTGATGTCACTTTCTAATTAGCATTTATATAGTGAAAACATATTTTCACATTCATAAAGTTCTACTCACATACGTCTTTCCCAGAGGTCTTCCTCGACAATTTTCCAATCATTTTTTTTACAAGTCCCTGACCTTACAGCTACTGTCCATTTTGTCACTAAACTATTGTATTTTTGGATATTAACATTCAGCTATGTGCACTGCCTGAGGTTCTGGTCACTGTGAAGATTTCTCTTCAGCGGTGTTTTTCAGGAGTATTCCAGAAAGTGGTTGTAATGCTGCAATTGTCCATTTCAGGATGGTGCCTTCATTGGGTACAAAATTTTCTCTCCCAAGTCCACCTATCATAGTGAAAACTCCATGAGAATATGGGGCATGATGGTCTACAGAATGCATTAAACAGGAGTAAAACACACACGCAATTGGGCAAAATATTTATGTAATTTGCTTGTGCACTTAGGACTTGCTTGGGCCTGACCATGTATATACCATTTCTATCTGATAATGGATTACTACCAGGTAGGTCAGATAATAAATACACAGCTCAAGATGGGCAGTTCAGATGTTACAAAAGATATATGTTATAAGATGAAATCAAATATAAAGTTATGTCTGTGACTGAATGAACATAATAGCAACAACTATTTTAAAAACCACGTAGGTGAAAACAACAACTTCAATAATAAATCTCTGACTATTGAAAAATTCCAAAGACAAATAAAACTACAAAAATACAACACAACAAAAATTTAAAACTGCATGTTTACTGTCTTGATCACATACTGGTACCCCAAAATCTCAGACCAATGCCTAAATGGTAAAGTCTTCTGTGGAATAGGTTCAGGGAAATTACAAAACATTTCCTCCTGGTCTTAGTGAAAAGGTTGATAGTGTATGCCAGAAAGTATCCACCATAGTTTTCTACCCCCACCAATATTTTCTACCTGCAGAATGATCCACACAGAGACTGCTCTTATGGAGATTAGTTGAACTTCTCCTCTTGATTTACCTGTATTCAATAAACCCTGGCTTCTTATTGATCTGTATGTAAAACACCACCTAATTTCCTGCATGCAATAAAGTTGCTTCTTTGTTCATCTTTGTAAAATAAACAAACACCAAATTGCTAGGGTGCTTCACATTCTCCATGAGATACCTTGTCACCTGATACCAGCTTTTCTCTCTGTGTTTGTCTTTTCTTCATTCTACCACTACCACAGTCAGGTATTTCCCTAAGGGTGTACAAGGACTGGTAAAGTAGTGCCTGAGCAGGAACACAGGTACAAGTATGTGCACACTGCCTATTATGTACTCTCATAGATCAGACAAAGCAACATTCCTGTAACAAGTATGCTCATACAGATAAAAGAAGAAATAAGGGGAAAGGAAGAAATAAAGGTAAAAGATCAAATTAAGGATGAGGGTAGCAATTTTAAACCATACGTATAAGAAGTATGGGTGAAGTAGAATCTTAAAATAGATAGGTATATGGTGGGACATTGGTGAAATTTGGGGAAACCTCAGAAGTAAAGTGGGGGCATTGTACTATCATGTATAGGCTGTTTGGGGAAAGCATGCCCTTGGTTTTACAGTTGGGAGCAGTGAGTTTGGCAACTAGAAATATAAAAATAAATAGTAGAAGAAAGTGGAAGAAGGGACACATGGATGGCTGAGGGACCCAAGAATGATGTCAATTTTGCTTTCCATTTAACTGCTTTCGTGTTACATTAGAAAATCCAAGCAAAGTTTAGTTGATGGATAAAAAGGCTGCAGGTCTGCCTGCCTGGCCAGCTGTGTAGGCTACAAGTGGCAGGAGAAAAACCTAGTGGGTCTAGGCTTTTTCATTGAGTGACTTGATCATATTCTTCCACATCTGTTTATATTAATGAGTGTTTCCATTTTAGGGGATACTGCTCTAACCACACAAAGTCCCAGAACGTTCTGTAAAATATTTGGGGCAGGTTGTGCACTGCAATTTTTACAAGATAATTGGAAATAAATTGTGACATTCCTCCTGGGTATTTGGACCCATGGTAATGATAGTGTGAACTTCCTCACTTCCTAGAAAAGCAAAAAGCTTAAGATGTGATTGGTTTCTACTGCTAATATTGCAAAAGTATCTGTATGTGTACTTGTATTTCTCTTCTCTATCACAATTGTATTAAGACACAATACAAGGCTATATCTTAAACCTGAGATGATTCTGGGTTCATATTTGTGAACTTACAAGCCCTATATGTACTCAAATAATCTCCAATTCTTCATTAATTACTGAGTCTTGGATATTTTGTTATAAATAACAAATGAATTAAGATACCTGCTCAATCTCCTTGGTACTGTAATTTTTAATTGAAAATACTTTATTCATATACTATATCCTGATCACTGTTTCCCTTTCCTAATTTTTTCCAGAGTCTTCCAATCTCGACTAAATCCCCCAAATCCACATGCTTTCTTTCCCTCTCTCATTAGAAAGCAATCTAAAATAATAATAATAAATTATGAATACATTAAAATTTAAACAAAACATCAGATTAGGATAAAACAAACAGACGGAAACACATTAACATATAGAGTGACACACATTTACACACAGAGAAATCTCATAAAAACAGGAAATCAGAAACCATAACATACAAGAAAAAGACCTGTAAGGTTTTTTTCTTAATGCCCAGACAAAACATTATGAGACAAAATACCTACAAGAGCCCATTGAGTTTATTTTGTGTTGGCCATCTACTGCTGGGCATGTGTTCTGCCCTTAAGTGTGGTTTGTATACCCACTGATAATTTTTCATTTGCAAGTGTTTATCAATTGAATATATCTTCTGGGATAGAGATGCTTCTTGTATCTACTTCCTTCTCAGTGTTGACACCCCATCAACATTAAAAATGTGCAGGCCTTGTAAATTATACACAATCTCTGTTAGTTAATATGAGTGCCAGCCCTGTTGTGTCTAGAAGGCCTTGTTTCCTTGGTATCTTCATCCTGAATGGCTCTTAAAATCTTTCTGCCTCCTCTACTGTGGAAGTCCCTGAGCTCCCAAGAAGAGGGAATTGATGGAGACATCTCATTTATGACTGCGTTTTTCTTGGGCGCTTACTCTCTGAACATTATCCAGCTATGTGCTTCTGTATTTATTCTCACTTACTGCAGTGGGAAAGAATCTCTGATGACAGCTGAAGAAGATACTGATCTATGAGTATATCAGAATGTCATTAGAAGTCATTATATTGCTATGTTTCCTTGGAAGAACAGTAATTTTGGTTTGATCCCAGGTCTTTGGTCTATCTAGTCTCTGGTTCGTGACCACCTTATAGTTGTCAGCTATATATTCCATCTCCTGGAGTAGGCCTAATCTCCAAACAGATATTGGTCATCATTAAATTGTAACTGTAAAATAACAAATCTAAATAACAGTAAAAGGCAAGTCTTAGAGCTTAGCTTAAAATTTATAGCTTAGAATTTATAGCTTAGCTCAAAATGTTATCTAGCTAAAGATTTCAGAGTAGTTTTGCAAAGTAAAATTGTTGAGCTTGGATTTTCAGTGATTATCTAATAATTAAAAAGATTCTGTACTTACAAAAATTATATCTACAAACTAACAATTGTTAAAAGAATCAGGAAAATTAACATTTTAGTATATTTGGAAGTAAGTTAATATAGAGATATTCTTAAATGCTTGTGAAAGGTTAAGAAAATGCCAAAAGTGGAGCAGAGAATAATGAAATAGTTTTTGTTACACTGAACCACACCATTACTGTGAAACACACAGTAAAATACAAGAATTGCTTTAATGGAAAAGACAGAGTCTTGATTCATCTATTTCTTAATTTATCTAATAACTTAGAAACTACAGTCAATATTTTTGAGAAATACTAATAGCAAGAAAAACACATTCTGAGCAGAAACAGAAGTTATAACAAAGTTCAAATTTGATAAATGTATTGGAATTGTAAAGTAATTTATAATACCTAAATACTGAATATACTGAAATACCTAATAAATAAGGCAAAAATTATCTGCCTTTATCTAGTATAGGTGGTTTTAAGAAAAAAAATAAAAGACCTGAAAACTCTCTAGTGAGTTTCTTATATAATTAAAATAGCTGGAGGGAATATTAGTGAACTTGGTAAGTCTGTGAACTCAATAAGTCAAAACAGTATTCAAGAAAAATGATTTTTAAAACACTGGCATTTTGTGTGTGGGTTGGTGTTTCCCGCCCTTTACTAGAAGACTAGTCTAGTTAGAAGATGTTCTCTTCATTCTTTATGGTCTCTGCTATTAGCAGTCACTGCTAGAATCCCTCTCATATCCTCCCAGAATCCTATCCTGACTTAGGTCTTCAGCTTGTCACAGAGATAGCCTCATTCTCAGTTTCTTTGTTCTCTACATTTCTTATGTCTTCTTGCCATTGCTCTCTTTAGGTTTGATCTCCACCCTCTTAACGCTCTGGGCCCCCTCTCCTACCATGGTCCCTCTCTACAGCCATTACCTCTGTCTATTCTGTTTTTCCTTCCAAGTGAGATTCATGACTCCATACTTGGGTCCTCATTATTACTTATCTTCTTTGGATTTGTGACTTGTTGTATGCTTACCTTGTGCAATACGATTAAAATCCATAAAAGTGAGTACATGCCATGTACGTCCAAATTTACTCAGAAAAGTGCAGGGATGAAGATAGAGTAGATAGAGCAGATATTGAGGGAAAGCTCAAATAATGACTAGACAACCAAAGACTTACCGTATCAGAGAGGGCTAACCCAGAGAGGAAGATAAGATTGATTTCCAAAGTGGTTGTACAAGTATACAAACCACCAGCAATGGAGGAGGGTTCCCCTTTTCCACGTCCCCTCCAGCATGTGTTGTCACTTGAATGTTTTATCTTAATCATTCTAACGGGTGTAAGGTATAATCTCAGTGTCGTTTTGATTTGCATTTCCCGGATGACTAAGGATATTGAATATTTCCTTAAGTATTTTTCTGCTATTCAATATCCCTCTATTGAGGATTCTGTTTAGCTCTATATCCCATTTTTAATTGGATTAATTGATTTGTTGAGTTTTAACTTCTTGAGTTCTTTATGTATTCTGGATGAAAAACCTTTGTCAGATATAGTGTTGGTGAATATTTTATTCCAGTCTGTAGGCTGTTGTTGTTTTCTGATGACAGTGTCTTTCACTTTCCAGTTTCTTGAGGACCCATTTATTGATTGTTGATCTTAGAGCATGTGCTTTTGGTGTTCTGTTCAGGAAGTTGTCTCCTGTGCCAATAAGTTCAAAGCTCTTCCCCATTTTTTCTTCTATCAGATTTAGTATGTCTAGTTTTATCATAAGGTCTTTTATCCACTTGGACTTTAGTTTTGTACAGGGTGATAAATATGGATCTATTTGCATCTTATACATGTAGATATCGAGTTAGACCAGCACCATTTGTTGAAGATGCTTTCTTTTTTCCATTGTATGGTTAAACATCTTTGTCAAAAATCAAGTATCATAGATGCATGGATTTAATTCTGGGACTTGTACTTGATTCCTTTGATCCACCATTCTGTTTCTATGTCAATACCATGCAGTTTTTATTACTATTGCTCTGTAGTAAAGTTTGAGCTCAGGGATGGGGATACCTCCAAATGATCTGTTGCTGTACAGGATCGTTTTGGAAATTCTGGGATTTTTGTTTTTCCACATGAAGTTGAGAACAGTTCTTTTAAGTTCTGAAAAAAGTGCATCTGTATTTTGATGGGAAATGCATTGAATCTGTAGATTGCTTTTGGCAGGATGACCATTTTTACTATGTTAATCATGTTGATCCTTGATCATCCCATGATCTTTCCATCTTCTGATGTCTTCTTCAATTTCTTTCTTCAGAGAGATGAAGTGATTTTTTTTTTCAAACAGGTCTTTCACTTGGTTGGTTACAGTAACATCAAGGTACTTTATGTTATTAGTGGCTACTATGAAGGCTAATGTTTCCCTAATTTCTTTTTCATCCCATTTCTCTTTCATATATAGGAGAGCTATTGTTTTTTAATTAATTTTTTATCTATCCACTTTGCTGAATGTGTTTATCAGCTTAAGGAGTTCTCTGGTAGAATTTTGGGGATCACTCATGTATACTATCATCTCATTTGCAAATAGTGATGATTTAACTTCTTCCTTTCTAAACCGAATTCATTGATCTCTTTTAATTATTTTATCACTCTAGCAAGGAATTCAAGAACTATGGTGAGGAGATATGGAGAGAGTGGGCAGCCTTGTCCCTGATTTCAGTGTAATTGATTTAAGTTTCACTCCATTTAGTTTTATGTTGGCTGCAGTCTTGCTGTATATTGTCTTTACTATGTTTAGGTATGTGCCTTTGTATCCCTGATCTCTCCAAGACTTTGTAATTGAATGGGTGTTGGATTTTGTCACATGCTTTTTCAGCATCTAAGGAGATGATCATGTGGTTTTTCTCCTTCAGTTTGTATATATGGTGGATTACTTAGATATATTTCTGTATATTGAACCACCCCTGCATGCTTGGGATGAAGCCTACTTGGTAATGGTGGATGATATCTTTTATGTGTTCTTGGATTCGGTTTGCAAGTGTTTTATTGAGTATTTTGCATCAATGTTCATATATATATATGTCTGAAAGTTTTTTTGTTGTTTTTTTGGTTTGTTTGGTTTGGTTTTTGGTTGGATCTTTGTGTGGTTTAGGTATCAAGATGACTGTGGCTTTATAGAATAAGTTTGGTAATGTTCCTTCTGTTTCTATTTTGTGGAATGCTTTGAAGAGAATTGGAGTTTGCTCTTCTTTGAAGGTCTGGTAGAATTCCACACTGAAAATATCTCTGTCTGGGCTTTTTATAGAAGGGACAATTTGATGACTGCTTCTATTTCCTTGGGGAGGTATAGGACAATAAATCTAGTTACCTGATCTTGATTTAATTTTGATTAAATGGAATCTATCAAGAAAATTGTCCATTTCATTTATATTTTCAAATTCTGTGGCACATAGGTTTTTGTAGTATTACCTAGTAGTTGTTTGGATTTCCTCAGTGGTGGTTTCTATGCCCCCCTTTTTGTATATGATTTTACTGATTTCGATATTTTCTCCCTGTCTTTTAGTTAGTTTAGCTAAGGGTCTGTCTATCTTATTGATTTTCTCAAAGAACCAGTTTTTTGTCTCATTGATTCTTTGAATTGATTTCTTTGTTTCTAATTCATTGATATCAGCCCTGAGTTTGATTATTTCCAATTATCTACTCCCTTTGGGTGTGTCTGCTTCTTTTTATCCTAGGGATTTTAGGTATTCCATTAAAGTGCTTTTATGAGACGCCTCAAACTTCTTTCTATAGGCCCTTAGTGCTATGAACTTTCCTCTTAGCACTGCTTTTCTTGTATCCCATAAGTTTGTGTAAGTTGTACCTTCATTTTCATTGAATTTTAGGGAGTCTCTAATTACTTTTTTTCATTTTTTCCCTGACCAAGCTGTCATTGCATAGAGTTCTTTAGTTTCCATGTATATGAAGGATTTTTGTTATTTCTTTTGTTGTTGAAGTCTAGTTTTAGGTCATGGTGGTGTGATACAAAAAAGGGATTATTTTGGATCTTGTTTCTGTTGAGGCTTGCTTTATGTCTGAATATATGGTCAGTTTTGGAGAGGGTTCCATGAGGTGCAAAAAAGAAGTTATATTCTATTGAGTTTGAGTGAAAACGTTCTCTAGACATCTAGTTTATTTAGGACCTCTGTAAGTGCCATTGTTTCCCAATTAAGCTTCTGTCTAAATGATCTGTCCCGTGGTGAGAGTGGAGTGTTGAAATCTCCAGGTATTAAGGTGTTGGGAACAATGTGTGATTTCAGCTTTAATAATGTCTCATTTACAAATGCAGGTACTCTTGTATTTGGGGCATAGATGTTTAGGATTGTGATATCCTCCTGATGGATTTTTCCTTTGATGAGAATGAAGTGGCTATCCTCCTTTTTTTGAATAATTTTGTTCAAATTATTAGATATTAGGAGAGCAACCCCAGATTATTTTCTGGGTCTCTTTACATGCAAAGCATTTTTCCAGCCCGTTTCTCTGAGGCAGTATTGATCTTTGTTGCAGAGGTGTGTTTCTTGGATGCAGAAGAATATTGGATCCTGTAACTACAACCAGTCTGCTAGATTCTATGTTTTTATTGGAGAGTTGAGTCCATTGATATTGATAGATAATAGTGACCTATGAATGTTATTTCCTTTTAATGTGCAGTTGGTGGTGTTACTGTGACTCATTGTTTGTTTTCTTTTAATTTACTCTTTGAAGTTATCTATATCCTGTGTTTTCTTAGTGTAGTTGATGTTTTTTGGATTGGAGTTTTCCTTCTAGTATCTTCTGTAGGGCTGGGGTTCCTGTGTAGATATTATTTAAGTTTAGTTTTGTCATTGAGTTTATTGTTTTCTCCATCAATGTTCATTGAAAGCTTTGCTGAATAGAGTAGCCTGAGTTGTAATCTGTGGTTCCTTAAAGTCTGCATGACACCTGCCCAGGCCCTTCTTGCTTTCATAGTTTCTGTTGAAAAGTCTGGGATGATTCTGGCAGATATACTTTTATATGTAACTTGTCTCTTTTCCCTTGTTGCTTTTAATATTTTTTCTTTGTTCTGTAGATTTAGTTTTTTTGAATATTATGTGAAGCGAGTTTCTTTTTTGGTCTAGTCTATTTGGTTTTCTGTAGGCCTCTTGTATGTTTATGGACATCTCTTTCTCTAAGTTGTGGAATTTTTCTTCTATGATTTTCTTGAAAATATTTTCTGGACCTTGGATCCTGAAATCTTCTTTTTCATCTATTCCTACTATTCTTACTTTTTTTTTTTCTTTTCATGGTGCCCTTGATTTCTTGGATGTTTTGTGCTTGGAACTTTTCTGATTTTACTTTTTCTTTGAGAGGTGTATCAATTTCTGTGATTGTATCTTCAGCAGCTGAGATTCTCTCTTTCATCACTTGTTTTCTGATGGTGAAGTTTTCCTTTGTGGTTCCTGGTCTTTTCTCCAAGTTCTCCAGCTCCAGCGTTTTCTCTGCTTGTGTTTTCTTTATTGAGTCTAATTCTGTTTTCATGTCTTTCACCATTTCTTTCATTTGTTTGAATGTGGATTCCTGTCTTGCCATGATGACATCTCTTTTTTTTTAATTCACTTACTCTTTATGTACTTCTATTTGTATGGCTATATTTGTCTTTATTTCTTTGAGAGTTTTGTTTATTTCCTCTTCATTTGACTCTATTTGTCTTGCCTTTTCTTTGAGAGATGTGTTCGTTTCCTCTTTATGTGCCTCTAATAACTTGATAAGAATAGCTTTGAAATTATTTTCTGTTTTTCTGTTGAATTAAAATATCCACTGATGGAGGATCCAAGATGGCTGCCATGAGAGGACACTGTGTCTGAGGAGTAGGACAGCAGTGACAACGCAGCAACCAGGAGACTAAACTCTGGGGCCTAAAACACCAGCATTTGTGATTGCAGGTGAGTGGAATTCCTGTGGTGAGGAAATCAAGTGGGAAAATCTTAGGGACATCCAGTTATTCCCCGCAGAAACGCCAGGAGACCAGCAGCACACAGACCTGATCTGAATGAGCAATCGCCCTGGGTGCCAACAGCCGCCATTTCAGACTGGGTCACACAGTCTCTAGGCTAGACTTAGAAGGCCTGGGTATCATTCCAGACCGGGCTGCAACCTGCAGGCACACTCTTCTCAGCACCGCCAGCACCCACCCCAGACCGTGTGTGTCCGCAGGCCAGACTAAGAAGGCCCAGGGTACCGTTCCAGACCGGCTGCATCCATTGGGCGCTCACCACGCTGCACTGCCTGCAACCACCCTGCACCATGTGTGTGTCTGCCAGCCAGACTGAAAAAGCCCCAGATTCCATTCCCCTGACTGGGCTGCACCGGGCGGGCACACTCCCCTTGGTGGCGCCAGCCACCACCCCGGACCAGGTAACATAGTATCAGGTCCAGACTGAGGTGCCCCCAAATATCATCTCACACCATGGTACACAGCCCCTGGCCCAGAAGGTGGTGCCAAGTCTCCAGAACAGAGGGGAGCCCTTAGCAGCAAGCCCAAGTCGGATGTGGAGCCTCCAGACCAGAGCAGTGCCCCCAGCTGCCATCTCAAACCAGGACATTCAGCCTCTGGCACAGAGTGAGGAGCCAAGTCTCCAGACCAGAGGATTGACCAACCTGTGGTGCTCACAGCTTCTAGCACAGACCACAAAGCTGGGCACACAGATCTCACAACAGAGTTCAACTGTGGCAACAACACACACTCTCAAAACACTGGAACTCACTGATCTTCTTGAAGAATACTCCAGACACAAGAGATTGACAGTTCCAGTCTCAAAGCACAAACAGCTCCTTGATTATAAATAAACAAAGGGCCAAAAGTTAACATAAGAACTCACCCAATTGATCTTAGCAATTCTGACAGGTGTACGATGAAATCTCAAAGTAATTTTGAATTGCATTTTCCAGATTACTAGGGATGTTGAACATTTTTCTAAGTGCTTCTCAGCCATTTGTACTTCCTTTCTTGAAAATTCTGTTCAGAATTGTATCCCATTTTTTATTAATTATGCTTTATTCACTTTGTATCCCCCATAAACCCATCCCTCCACCCCTCCCAATTCCACCCTCACTCCCTCTTCTCCACACATGCCCCTCCCCTGACTTGGGGAGATCTTCCTTTCTTTTTTTCTGATCCTAGTCTATCAGCTCTCATCAGGAGTGGTTGCACTGACTTCCTCTGTGGCCCCATAAGGCTGCTCCCCCATCAGGGGGAGGTGATCAAGGAGCAGGCCAATCAGTTCATGTCAGAGACAGTCCCTGTTCCCATTACTATGGAACCTACTTGGACACTGAACTGCCATGGGTACATCTGTGCAGGGGTTCTAGGTTTTCTCCATGCATGGTACTTGGTTGGAGTATCAGTCACAGGAAAGACACCTGTGCTCAGATTTTTTTAGTTCTGTTGCTCTCCTTGTGGAGCTATCAGTTTTCTGTTTTTGTATTCAGTTTTTCGAGTTCTGTATATATTTGAGATATTGGCCCTCTATTGGATGTGTAGTAAGTAAAAATATATTTTCATTATGTGGCCTGAATCTTTGTCTAAATAATGGTGTCTTTTGCCATAGAAAAGATTTTCATTTTCATGAGGTCCCAACTATTAATTTTTGTTCTTATTGTGGATGCTATCAGTGTTATATGCAGAAAAACTTCCAGTAACAGTAAATTCTAGGCTATTCTTTATTTTCTCTTCTATCAGTTTCAGTGTACTGGTCTTATGTTTAGGTCTTTGGTCCATTTGAAATTCAGTTTTGTACAGGGTGATAAGTATGTATATATTTATATTTTTCTGCATGAAGACTTCCGGTATGATCAGCTTCAAAGATGCTGTCTTTTCCAGTTATCTTTCTAACTTCTTTATAAAAATTCAGGTATCCATAGGAGTGTGAACTTATATCTAGGAATTCATTCCTATTCCATTGATCAACATGTTTGTTTTTGTGCCAATACCATTTTATTTCTATTATTATAGCTTTGTAGTACAAATTGAGATCAAGGAAGATTATACCTCCCCGGTTCTTCTATTATTTATAATTATTTTAGCTATTCTGTTTACTTTTTGTGACCTTTTACATTCTGTGAGGAATTGTCTTGGAATTTTGATGGGGATTGCATTGAATCTATAGATTGCATTTGGTAGGATAGTCACTTTTATGATTTTAATCCAACATATCTGTTAGGAATCTCTGCTGCTAATGTCAAAATCTGACAGTAAGGAAAATCTCTGAGCTCAGTGTGAAATGGCAGACACCTTTTGTCAGCAAGCCTTCATTTTCTTTCTCATGGGGAATCTTCTACCCCATACTCTCTACCTGAAGAATGTCATGTAGCCCTAAGAGTAATTACAGATCCAATTCCCTTCTTCCCTGATAAGAACCCTTTCAAGAAGCACCTGAGTTTCTCTAAATACCTCACTAGACTAAAGAGGTCTCCCAGGACCTTCGCTTCTAAACCAATGACCTGGGCCCAGCCTGAAAATCCTCACCCCCTTTCACAAGTCCTATATATTCCCCTAACTTCTGAAATAAACTTTATCTGCCTCTCCACAACTTATCCCAGAGTGTCATGATTTCCACTAACTTGAGGGGATTCCCAACTCCTTTCCTAACTCCCCTGCTCCATTTGTCTTTATGGAACAATATTGGCTGACTATTCACTGGGGCAGGGAAGGCCACATTTATCCATGAGCATGGAGGATTCTTCCATAATTTTATAAATTCTTCTACAATTACTTCAAGTTTTTAATCATATAACTCTTTCACTTGCTTTATTAAAGATATCCCAACCCTCTTCCATTGCTGCTGAGAATGTAACATTGTACAACCACTTTGTACAAGGTCATTCTGGCTCTTTCTCAGAAACTTAAGAATGGAGCTTCCTCAAGATTCAATTATACCACTCCTAGGCATATAAGCAAAAGATGCCCCACCATTCAATAAGGGCATTTGCTCAACCATATTTGTACCAGCTCAATTGATAATAGCCAGAATCTAGAAACAACCTAGGTTCCCCTCAATGGAGAAATGAATACAGAAAGTGTGATAAATTTACAGAATGGAATACTACTTAGCAATTAAAAATAAGGAAATCATAAAACTTGCAGGTAAATAGTAGGAACTAGAAAAGATCATCATGAGTGAGGTAACACAGAAGCAAAAAGACATATATGACATATATTCATTAAAAGTGGAAATTAAGAGATCCAATTAAAGATATACAGAGAGGAAACAAACAAACAAAAAGGAGCCACAGTCAATCAGATGAAGGAAATGATACAAAGCATGAAAACAGAATTAAAATCTATAAAGAAGACAAAAAGAGAATAACCTGGAACTATAGAACTTAGAGAAAAGATCAGGAACCACAACAGTAAGCATCACCAATAGAATACAGGAGATGGAAGAGAGAATCAAGGGAGCTGAAGATACACTTGCTGAAATGGATTCCTCACTCAAGGAAAAAATAAAATTGGAAAAGTCCCAAACACAAAATATCCAAGAAATCAAGGACACCATGAAAAGAAGTAACCTAAGAATTATAGGAATAGATGAAAAAGAAGACTCCAAGCTCCAAGGACCAGAAAGTATTTTTAAGAAAATTATAGAATAAAATTTCACTAATTTAAAGAAAGAGATGTCCATAAACATACAAGAAACCTACAGAACACCAAATATACTAGACCAGAAAAGAAATACCTCTCATCACATCATAGTCAAAACACTAAAACTACAAAACAAAGAAAAAATATTAAAGGCAGCAAGGGAAAAATGTCAAGTAACATATGAAGGTAGACCGATCAGAATCACACCAGACTTCTCGTCAGAAAGCAAGAAGGGTCTGGGCAGAGGTCATGCAGTCTTTAACGGAACACAGATGCCAACCAAGACTACTACACCCAGCAAAGCTTTAACCAACATAAATGTAGAAAACAAAATATTCCACCATAAAACAAAATTTAAGCAATATTTCCACAGCAACCCAACCCTACAGAAGATACTAGAAGGAAAACTTCAGTCCAACGAACACAACTACACCAAATAAAATATAGGATATACATAATTTCCCAATGACAAAACAACAAAAAGCAATGAAGTGTAGTAAGACCACCAACTCCATAATAAAAGGAACTAACATTCATTAGTCACTATTATCTATCATTATCAATGGAATCAACTCTCCAATAAAAAGACACAGACTAACAGAATGGTTGCGGAAACAGTATCCTACATTCTGCTGCATCCAAGGAACACACCTCTGCAACAAAGATAAACACTACCTCAGAGTAAGGGGCTGGAAAAAATGTTTTTTTTAAAGCAAGTGGACCCAGAAAACAAGTGGTAGCTATCCTAATATCTAATAAAATAGACATTCAACCAAAAGTAATCAAAAAAGGATGAGAAGGGACACTACATTCTCATCAAAGGAAAAATCCACCAAGAGGACATCACAGTTCTGAACATCTATGCCCCAAATACAAGAGTGCCTACATTCATAAATGAAACATGATTAAAACTTAAATCACACATTGATCCCAACACCTTAATAGTGGGAGACTTCACCACCCCACTTTCACCAAGGGACATATCATCTAGACAAAAGCCAAATAGGGAAACAAATGCATTTACAGAGGTCCTAACTCAAAGGACCTAACAGATATCTACAGCACTTTTCACCCAAACTCAAAAGAGTATACCTCTACAAGAACAGATCATCTGGAGGTATCTCCATCCCTAACCTCAAGCTGTACTACAGAGCAATAGTAATAAAAACTGCATGGTATTGGCATAGAAATAGAATAGTGGATCAATGAAACCGAAGAGAAGACCCAGAAATGAACCCAAACACCTATGGAAACTTGATTTTTGACAAAGAAGCCAAAAGCAATCAACGGAAATCAATTTGGACCTTTCTTAGACAATTAGGAATAGTGATTCCTCAAGACCCAGCTATACCACTCTTAGGCATATATCCAAAAGATGCTCAAATACACAACAAGGACATTTGCTCAACTTTCTTCGTAGCTGCTTTATTTGTAATAGCCAGAACCTGGAAACAACCCAGATGTCCCTCAGTTGAGGAATGGATATAGAAATTATGGTACTTTTACACAATGGAATACTACTCAGCAATTAAAAAGGAAGAAATCATGATATTCGCAGGTAAATGATGGGACCTGGAAACGATCATCCTGAGTGAGGTATCCCAAAATCAGAAAGAATCATATGGTATATACTCACTTATATAGACCTATAGGAGAGGAAGGTCATGCTGAAATCTATACACCTAGGGAAGATAAACAAGAAGGAGAACCCAGGTAGTGATGGTCAATGCTTGTTTAGATGGACAAATGGGATGGACATTGAATGTAGGAGAAAACAAGCAACAGGACAGGAGCATACCAAAGAGGG
>CM053742.1:65042711-65059680 GCA_028658305.1 Pachyuromys duprasi
TATAGCAATGAATCAAAGCAGATATTAAGACTCACAACTAAGCCTTCGGCAGAGGGCTGGGAATAATAATAAAAATAGGTGGAGTTAGTAAGACTTGGGGAGAAAAATACCAAATAGATCAGGACACAGGGGTCTTTAATGAGACAGTTTCTCCAACCAAGGACCATGTATGGATATAACCTAGAACCCCTGCTCAGATATGGCCCATGGTAGCTCAGTATCCAACTGGAGACCCTAGTAAGGGGAACAAGGACTATTTCTGTCATGAACTCAATGGCTGGCTCTTTGACCCTCCCTCACACATGCCTGGGAGTAACAACCTAGCTAGATCCCAGAAGAGGACATTGCAGCCAGCCCTGAAGTGACAAGATAAACTAGGGTCAGATGGAAGGGGAGGAGGTCCTCCCCATCAGTGGACTTGGAGGGGTCAGGGAGGAGATGAGGGCGGGACAGGGAGAGTGGGAGGGAATGAGTGAGGGGGCTACACCTAGGATACAAAGTACCTAACCTGTGATTAATATAAAAATAAATAAATTACATTAAAACATAAACTATGAAAAAATATCCACGATTTTGGGAGTTGCTAGTCAATCACATGACTTGATTTTTGGTGGATATGTTCTTAAGCTGACCTCTAGACATCTGCTTCTCTGTAATTTTCGCTGTTTTTTCCTGGAAGTTGTACTTCACACTTGGTCCTTCTGTCTCTGGTGTCTGGAGTTTTCTTCAGGAAGATGAGAATGGTCCACTGGTTCTAGAATGAATATTGATGTTTTAGCTGTAACTAAGTTAGGAAGGTCGCAGGAGCATGTGCACAAAAAACGGTTTGTGCTTTGGAGGACAGGGTTCTAGAGCATGTAAATAACTGGAAGGGTAGATCATAAGTGCAGTAGTTTGTGCTGGCAGAGTTTGTGGGCACAATGCACATATGCAGGTGCCCTCAATATCTCTGTGGCGTGCATGCCTGTTGTACTATCCTCCTGATATTCAGTTCTTTCTGGGGTCCAGAATTTGTTTGCCTGGACTCCATTGGTAGACCCACAGAACAAGGACTTCAAAGTTGAGAACACTGTACCACAGATCCCTATGTCGCCAACAGTGGGTGTGTGGGTAGGAGGGATCCAATATTTGGCTGCTAGTGTAGAGGGACCCTGGATTTGGGACTCTGTGTGCATTCACTTAAAGCAGCACTCACTTTTTAGCATACCTACATGGAAAGCACGGGTGTTCCCCCTGTTCTCTACTGTCAGATTTTGACATTCATTTGCAAATGAGAGTTTAGGAGATCTGTCAGCTCAGTGGTGTCTGCTCTTTGTCTGCCTGGCAGGGAAACCCGTACTTGGGGTCTCAGCCTCTGCTGTCTCAGTCACTGAATATGGGAGCTCATGCTTGGGACAACCACTCCCATCTTAGCCAAGTAGGGAGGCCAGTGCTTGGAGTAAGGGGAACTGCAGGGAAGCTGAGTATTTGCTACTCTCAGTCCCTGGAGAAGGCCACGGGTGACCTGAATCCAAAATTTCCCGGCTCATGGGTTCTCTCCTCTTTCCCAGGAAGCCTCAATTCCTATGTTTTGGCTTCATCTTCCCCTCCACTCACCAATTTCAGAGTTTTGGATCCTGTGCACCTAAGATAATGTGCATGTTGGTCACCACCATCTAGGACTCCCCAATTTATACATTTTCAAAACTATACAGTAAATGCTGGTGGCTCCCTTTACCTTTCTTTTCAGTGAATCTAACATATTTGTTAAGGTCCAGGATAGTCAGAGAACATGTTTTTTAAATAGTTGATAGTACTTGAGAAAAGAAACCTGATAGGTTTTTTTTCAACTCTCTGGTGGTTAAAATAAGAATGACACCCATCCACTCATAGACTTGAATGCTTGATTATTAGGAATTGATACTATTTAAGAAGGTATAGGAAGTTAGACATACTGTCTTTCTCCTTTTGCTATCTGCAGATCTGGATGTAGAACTCTTTGCTACTTTTCCAGCACCATGCCACCACGCTCCCCTCCATGATGATAATACGTAGAGAGAATGAATATCTTGTCATCAATGACAATGGTGCTCAACATGTAGCTTGAATCATAGTTTACAGCCTGACAAATACTGAGTAGAATGATAAAGAATGGGGAACTGAAGCCCAGCGTATTTCAGAGGCTTGGCTCCATTAAGAGAAGCTGCAACCTTGCAGGAAAGCCAGGAGAAGGTAGCAAGCAGAGGCTGTGATCTCTCTCTGACTAGAGTCTGAGAGCACATTAGCTGCAGTTTTTCCAAAGAGCACTGGAGAGAGCTAAGTGGCCTGTGGGAAAACAGCAATGCAACTTGGGTCCACATGGGAGTGGTGTGCTCTTTCCTGAATGTTACAGTGGCTCCAGGAAGAGTTGGATGATAGACAGAGTATTTGAGGCACAGATGGCGAGAGAAAGAGGGAAAAAAAAACCCTGCTGCTTCCTTTCTTCTCTCTTCCATGTGAGCTGAGTAATTTTGGCAGGGTTATCAGCCACTGAATGGCTAGGGATGGAATAATAACAATGCAAGAGCCAAACTGAGAAGCACCAACTGTCTGAACTGGTTAGGTACTGAGCTTGGAAAACAATGAAAGAGAAGGGAAACTGGATATAAAATGAAAAAAAAATATTTGGTGTGAAAATAGAAAAGTAAATTCCTTAGGAAGAGAATTGTAAAAATATTTTCAGTGTTAAAATTGTTGAAAACAGAATGGAACAATGCATCTCTTTTCCTTACAACATTGTTTTGATAATTTTTTTCAGTGATAACTACAGTTTTGTACATCTTTTTTTTTTTTAAAAAAGATCAGAATAAGGTAAACTTGAAGAAAAAAGAGACTAAAAAATTGGTTGCTAGATAATGGGCCATAGAAGAGATATTGAAAGAATCTTTAAACAAGTAGGAAACCTTCAGAAGATTCCAATCTACAAATTACAATAACACCAAAAGAAGTAGGTCTATATGAGAAAAATCCAACAAAGATTAAGGAATTAGAATGGCAGCTCGTAAAGATACAATATATTAAATTAATAATTGAGATTGTACATATTGATGCTAGCCTACAGCAATATCATAGAATAAACTACATGTATCATTTTGTAGAGTTTGGAGAACTAAGATATTTCTACACATGTTGATGTATCATATTATTAACACATATTCAGAGTTCCAATTTGCTTTTTGCCTTGAATCCTGAAAAGGATGATTATCAAATTGCATATTTGTTGGAAGTTATGGCTATCTTAGAAATTCCTTTACATTTAAAAGTTGATAATGTTTCAATACATGTACCCATCAGAATACAACTGTTTGTTGAACATTGTGGCATACAAAAATAAGTAGAGAGATATAACTTACAATTCTACAGATCAAGCAATAACGGAGAAATATAACAAGAATTTTTAAAAGGTGCTCATAGAACAGAAGGGGGATGAGGACTATTGTAGAGATAAATTAAATGGTATTTTATTGACTTTGTGTCTGTTTTTTTAGTTAATACAAGAGGTAGTCCAGCTGTTTAGAAGAACTGTGTGTGTGTGTGTGTGTGTATCTTACAGTGGAGAAAAGGAGGTATGTTGCATGAGGAGATTTTTCAATTTTTTTTCTAAAATGAAATGAACAGCTATGTCTTCCATCCAAACTGTTAGAAATCAGATTCGACAGAAGATCCCCTGAAGATCTTGGCCTACATACAGAAAGAAGGACATTGAAAAGACCAAGACAGGTAATGTACATGCTGGTTCCTCTATATGGGAATAGCTCTAAGACTGGCTGAAACATGAAAGTCTAGGAATAACCAATAAATCTTTTTGTCTACAGAGTCCTAGGGAATTATCATTCCATCATCTCATATGAAATAGATTAAAATTGGTATTGTAGTCAGGTATAAAGTCAAGACTTCCTTATACAATCCTAATTCAGTAAGGCAAATGGGATGGACATCAGAAGAGGGAGAAAATAGGGAATAGGATAGGAACTTATCAAAAAGGGCCTCTGAAAGATTCTTCCCAGCACGGTATCAAAGCAGATGCTGATCCTCATAGTCAACTTTTGGACAGAGTGTAGGGAATGTTATGAAAGAAGGGGGAGAAAGAAAGACTTGGAGGGGCAGGAGCTCCACAAGGAGAGCAACGGACCAAAAAATCTGGGCCCGGGGTTTTTTCAAAGACTGATATTCCAACCAAGGACCATGCATGGAGATAACCTAGAACCCCTGGACAGATGTAGCCCATGGCAGCTCAGTCTCCAAGTGGGTTCCATAGTAATGGGAACAGGGGCTGTCTCTGACATGAACCCAGTGGCTAGTTTCTTGATCACCTACCCCCAAATGGGGGGTGAAGATGTGACTTACCAGGGCACAGAGGAAGACAATGCATTAAGTTCTGATAAGAACTGATAGGCTAGGGTCAGGGGGAAGAGGAAGAGAACCTCCGCCTATAAGTGGACTTGGGGAGGAGCATGGGAAAAGATGAGGGAGTGGGTGTGATTGGGAGGAGATATGGGAGGGGGCTACAGCTGGGATACAAAGTGAATAAACTGTCATTAATAAAAAGAAATTTAAAAAAGGAAAAAACATGTCCCTTACCTGTTCAAACAAAACAGAAGAATTGTCTTTAACTAATCTGTGTGCACTGCACAATCCATTCATGTGTTATTGCTGAACTGTGTATTACTAGTGAGAATTTATATGTTTACAAATCAAAAGGACCAAACACTAATAGGATGGAGACAGCTGAAGGAGAAATTTCTGGTTTCTTTGAAGACTGAATTTTGCCATGTGATATTTTGGTGCAAGATGGGCACATGGTGTTTTGCCCACGTTGGCTTGTGATAGCACATGATATGTTTTGCTGTGACCACTCAGGTGAGAGGGGCATGAGAATATCCATGGGTGGACTTTGAGAAGATGATATATGTAGAGAGAAGCCTTTGCAGAGTGAGACACTGCTTTTTTGGGTTGACATTGCTTCACTGATCTCTGTGCATCAACACTTGATTTCACATAGAGAAACATTCCAGAGAGCTTATCCAGGCAATCCAACTGAGTCTTGGGACTTTCGTTAACTTTGTGTTGCTGCTTGATGTTGGCCTTTGGACTGGACTGTCAGTATCCTGAAGACTGAGTCTGGTAATCCCCTAACTATCTATTGACCCTAATCAGCAGGAAGTAAAAAGAGGACTACAGCCTTTTCCCTATTAATATCCATTGGAAGTTTTCGGAGTGGTTGGTAGGGAGATAAAGGTGCTTAAGGACCATAAATAAAGTAGGTTTAGCGGGAAATCTAAGCCTACAGACAGTCTTTACAAGAATCCTCCACAATACTGAGACACTGAAACACATTTACTCCCGTGATGGAACCTCAGACTGCTTCAGTTGCTATTTCATCAAGGCTATCTTTCAGGACAGGTTCAAAGAAAGCTACTTATCCCAGTTGGTCCAGACGTTCAGACTGTTCCAAACAGGACTTCATTTAAGCCTTCATTTTCACAGAATTTAGACACTGGACCACAAATATTACATCTAGCTTTATTAACCATTTTCCCAATTCTGAGGCCTCTAAATAGGAATACCATGCTTCATATCAGCAGGAAGCAATTTTAAGATGGCAAAGTTCCATTCCCTTAAGGGAGGGTGGGTATGTTTTGGTCATTCTATTGGATGATGGATGCTTACCATTAAACTTGTTCGGTTAGCAGTTATTAATTAGTCTTGATTAGGGAGAAAACCAGATATAAGTGTTTGGACTCAGGTATTCCTCTTTCCTTTTCTTTTCTCTGTACCTCTTTCTTTTTCTAGGTAATTAATTGAGAAGATAATAGAGGAATATGGAAATATCATATAGAAATAATAGAAGAGGGGCTGGAGAGATGGATCAGTGAATAAGAAAAATAACAGAAGAATAATACAATAAAAGCATAGATTATTGAATATACTCTTCAACTGTAGAGTTATTTGCTATTGTTAGTATTTTTATATTGTAGAGTTATTTGCTATTGTTAGTATTTTTATATTGTAGATTACAATAATAAGGTTATTTTTGTGTACATTTACATAGTATAGATTTTATATATTGCTACAAATAAGTTAGTTTGATTAGATTAGTATAGATTTTTGTATATTGGTACAAATTTAAAGTTACTTGTGAAACACATGATGTATATATGCTTCAACTATTGTATGGACATTTTCAACATATTTATACACACAAGACTTAGTTCCAGTCCTTTCATTACAAACTGTTTATAATAATTAAGTAATGCAAATCAATAGTTAGTGAAAAAGCTCATGGTCATGTCTGATGATAGTCTAGATTATCACAACAGTACTCATACTAGGTTAAAGAGATACTAAATAGCTGGAAACACACAGTGTTTGCCTATTCATATGTACTATAGCTAGGTAGGTAGGTAAGTAGATAGATAGATAGATAGATAGATAGATAGATAGATAGATAGATAGATAGATAGATAGATAGATAGATAGATAGATAGATAACCTTCAAAAAGAGACATTTCAGCTCATGGTAGCACCCCATTCAGCTTGGAAGAAGATGACAGAGTATCAAAGATTCTACTTATGGAGTTTGCTTCAAAAGTGGCAAGCTAACCACTGGGAAACTGCCCTTGCTTAAACTGCTGATGGACAAATGGACAAACTAGATGCACGGAAGAAGTCAATTGTTTAATTTTGCCAGGACAAGGTATGTAGTCTTTGACAATTCATGCTTCAATTTAAGGTCTGTCAGATATACTGGGGCAGAAGGCTGAAGATTGATGCTCCAATATTATAGAGCAGTTTGGGGTAGGTATCCAGGCAGCCAATTTTATCATTTCTACAGTTTTTAAGCTGCTTGTCTGCACTTCCTGCATACTCAGGTTATATTTGTTCCTTCTCATGTCTGTGATGGGGTTGAAGACTAAATAGTTATAATCTTACAATTAGGTTAAGTTGCTTAAGATTTGAGATGATGTTTTTATCTAGAACATGTTTTTGGGTTGTTAATGTAAGTAATGATAGAAAATTATTTAGGTACAGAACTCTGAACCCATCAAGATAAAATAGATAATATAATATTTTCTCCAAAGTTGTCATGTGCATAAGGACTGGACATTGTGAATGTAAATCTTCTCTAATAGTTTTCATTATTCTTTCATAATTGTTATTATTGTATATAGCTTATTATTGTAAGAAAAATGTGCCTTTTATTGGACTAAATGGGGGAATTATAGAGGGAACACCTTTTGTATTGTATGAATGCAACAACTGTCAATAAAAAATCCTATAGCCTGTAAGAAATGGTAGAATAGAAAGTTGGACATTTGGCAGGCAGAAAGGATTCTGGAATAGAGCATGGGGAAGATGTGAGGAGGACAAATATATGGTACCTGATCACAGGTAACCAAGCACATGGCAGAACAAAGATTAGAATAAATGTGTTATTTTAAGTAATGAGCTAGTCAGAGAAGAGCCTAGATATATTGCATAGGTATTTGTAAACATATTTTGAGTCTCATGAGTCTTTATTCCAGGAGCTTAGGGCCCAGAAAAAAATAATGGAGTAAACCTCTGAAATTTTAAGAAAGCCCCACTAAAACTGTCTTTTTTTTTCTTTTCTAAGAATTATCATAGTCATGGTATCTTTTCAAGCAAGAAAACAATTACTAAGACAAAATCTACATGCATACATATATTTCTACATATATTCCATCTCTTTCCCATACATGCAAAAGTAAATCTAAATCTATAATGTAAATTCATCTGGCATCATTTTGTAGACTCTATTATTATATAAGCTTTATTAATATTTAAATTCAGTGTTATGATTCTGCATTCCACTTCCTCTCTCAGGACATCCAGGCACTGCTACACATGAAGCTGGGAAAAATGAAGCAGAGTCCAGAACGAGCAGAGTCTGCATGATCCAAATCTACCTGAGAGTAAGGGGGGGGAAGGGCTCCTCTAAGGCTTTTAGTGTTAAAGCCCTTTTGGGTCATTATAGCCTTTTGTCATGAGGGATAATAGAAAAGAGAAAGAGTTGAGCCGCCATATGGCCAACTGGAAAAGCTGCTAGGGTACCTGCTGAGACAGGAGTAGTTTGGTGGTTAGTGCCAGACCAGGCAATGTTGAGTGCTTGGCCTCTGCCTGCAAAGCAACCAGACTGACAGATCAGAGTGCTCAGAGGGGAATTTCTGGAAAGAAAAAGCCCTTTCCAAAACAACCCTTCAAGTGTTACAGCTCAGTGAAAGGGCAACTGTTAAATGTTCTTCAGTAAAACAGCTTGTGCCACTTTATTCCAGGTGGACAGGGACTATATAACCCTTGGCAAGTAGAAAGGCATTCCAGGATGATTGTATATCACTGGTTGTGGCTGTCATGATGGTTATACTCTATTTGAGTCCACATGCCAGCTACATGATACCTGTGATTACAATGAGAGTTGCGATTTGCCAGGTTACACACCCTGGATTGTGCAAGCTCAGAAGCTGGGAGGGAGCAGTCCTACTCCAAATGGTCTCAGGATGAGATTTTTCAGTTTCAGGTTTGAGATTTTGGGGATTTACACATAATTTTTTCCTTACTCCACCCTCATGCCTAATTTCACCAGTCACCTAGCCTACATGTCCCACACAAAGTATACATATATCCTCCAAAAATAATGTTTTCTTTTCATGTGGAAACTTTTATTAAAAAAATTATTTGGGTAAAAATTTCTTATGTGATTATAAATTTCTAATCAGTGAAATAAACTTATCCATTCTTAGTTTCCAAGCATAAAGAAATGTGAATGCATTTCTGTACTGAGGAAAAAGAAGTAAAGGAAATATTGATGTTAAATTAGTCTCCCTGGAATATCCACTAAATTAGCTATTATCTCTGAGGTAATTATTATATTAACATATCAATACACATTTATTGACTTTCTAAGCTTATTTTTTAAAGTATTTTCTAAATTTTTGATGAATTAATAAATTTAAATGTTTGTGTCAGCATTTATTTTAAGTCGAAAAGCATGGTATTGTTTCATTTCCTCCAATACTTTGCTCATAAGAAGCATAATCACTATGTAAATTTGAGTGCACATTTTTTATTTTCTTCAAACAACAGATTGCTGTTTTCTTATCATTAGGTTCTTGTCTTATTTTTTACAAGACTTGCAACAGAAGTCAGGGTAATATACTTATTTCATTTCCTACTTCACCATACACATACATGTATGGTGGAAGAAATTTTATTTAAATTCATGAGATTTTTGTTTGTTCAAAGAAAAAGAAGAGATATGCCTTCTGACTGAAAGATTCAATTGAATTTTTATTTGAAATGCGTGATTAGTAATAACTACCAGTCTGTTGAAATATTTTAGAAAACAATTGTTAAATCTTAGGTTCAGTCATAATTTTATGTCTGGTGCTATGACAAAAATAAACTGACAAAAGCATTTAATAAAGAAAAGGTCTATTTTATCTTATAGGTCCAAAGGATAGGATCCATCATACCAGGGAATTTATTTTGGCAGGAGCAAGAAGCCAGCTCACAATACTACATCAACAGTTAGAGAGAGAGAGAGAGAGAGAGAGAGAGAGAGAGAAAGAGAGAGACAGAGAGACAGAGAGACAGAGAGACAGAGAGAGAGGCAGAGAGGCAGAGAGACAGAGAGACAGAGAGACAGAGAGAGACAGAGAGACACAGAGAGACACAGAGAGAGAGTAGAGCTGTATCATGAAACCTTAAGACCCATCCCTAATGGCTTGCATATTTCAAGGCTCCAGTTTGAAAGGTTTCTCAAACATTGCCATCAGATTGGACCAAATATTTAAGCATGGATTGATCAGGGAAATTTCATATTCAAACCACAAGTATTATCTTATAAATAACAGAGATTTACCCATGAAATTCTAACTCAGCTAATAAGTTTTTTTCTTTCTTTCTTTCTTTTTAGCAAAGTCTGACACAATTGTAATATTCTTGGTATAAATGAATCAATGAAATAATCAGTGTTGGCCAGCTATATGGACAGAGAATTGAAGATATTATTTTGCTATACAAAAATCTCAGGACTTTTGACAGACTCCAAACATTAAATTAACTGAAATGAAAATCCGCACTCTGAGATATAATTTCTAATGCATACCAACATCCCTGTAAAATGCTTTAGATTTTCAACCTAATACCATTAAACTCATTACAGTGAATAGAACAGCATTTTCATGCTTGGGTGCATGCAACTAGAAAGCCTACATGCTCTGTTAACTTCATAGCTATGTTGGGTCATAGGCTGCAAGACCAGGCACTGAATGTACTAAATGGCCTGGCTCAGTAGGAAATAGAATTGCATTCTGACTGGAATTACAACATCTCGATGGGAGAATCTTAAAATCAGAATCATTTTCTGTTTTGTTATCTTTTTGTAGTTCACAGGAATTTAATGATGTGGAAATGGAGCTGCTAAGTAATTGCTATTGAAAGTCTATGGCAGCTATGAAAGACATGAGGTTTTCCTAAACACCACGGTTTTATGGAAACCTTTTCAAATTCCCCTCTTGATTACGTATCAACAGTGGATCTTTAGGAGCAGTGATTAAACTTTCCAATTCCCTTATTGAGGCCATCATATTTCAACCAGATTCAAAGACTTAAGGTAAGAGTCTTCATTTTTTTTCTGTTATGATGAAACACTAGTATAAGTACATAAAAGCCAGAAGCATAAAGTTTATAATAAACTGGAATAAAACTAAATGGCATTACATATTAATTTATTTCTAAAATACTCTCAGTAAATAATACAGGTTTAGAAATCCATGGAATGGCTTGTTACTTACCTAGAACTCTTATACATTACTCATTTATGATTTTATAACATGCTTTGCACATTATAAATATTAGTACAATTATCTTGAGCCTAAATTGTGATTTTTTTAACCACTACAAATTCTACCTTAAAGCAATTTCAGATTAAGTGAACCTAAGTTTATGAACCAAACTAACCCAAAGAAATATATTTATTGAATAAATTGTTATATTTATTGAATACCTTCCACGTGAGTGCATGTGTGTGCATGTATGCTTGTGTGTTTGTGTATGTGTATGTTTGTGTGTTTCTGTGCCTCTAGTGGACCTAGATCTCATTCACTCTATAGTTCACATTGGCCCAGAACTGGTAACAGACTTATTTCTTCAATCTCTGTACTGCTATATTTACATGTCTGAGCCAATATTTTTCCTCATCCCCTAGCTCATCTTTCAAGATTACAAGACTACATATTTAATTATGCATGATCATAGGCCTCACAATTTTACTGAGAAAAATTTATAAGGACATGCTATATTTGTGATATGTTCTCTAGGAAAAAAAGAAATATCTTAAAAAGTAGTTATGAGGACAATTTCAAGTCACAAGCAGGCTATCAATTAAGGTAACAACTTTAATCAGAAAGCTGACAGGTTTCCTGATGTATATCCTAAGATTCCTGATAAAAGCTCTCTAATGGACTATGTGATTCCTCATTTATTACCATCAGGGAACAGGTTATCAGTACAGTAGACATTCTGGCCATGTTTCTCTGATTCTCCTGTACTAATTGAACCACGTTTAGTCACCCACTCCTTGGAAAATGTGTGCAAGAAGGAACTACTTTATTCTATGCTGGAGCCCGCCTACAGAGTAGACCAGTTCTTGAGTAGGGAGTGAGAATTGAAAGAAAATAAAATAAAAAACCAAGACAATACACATTGGATCTTTTCAAAATTGCTTCTAGTAGGAGACTAGGCACTCAGTTTATTCCACTGTGCCTTTTTACAGTCAGAGCAAAGCACTTTGATACAATGAAGCTCACTGAAAAGTCAAACATGTTTACCTCAACCACCTGTCTATGTGATCCTCACATAAACAAAAGAAAGTGAACTTGTCAACTCATCCTGTCTATCCTTGTATCCAGGTAAAGGCCAGGGTGAAAACATGTTTTTCACTGAGAGTTCAATAATAAAGCATCCCGACAAACAAGCAGCTCTCCACAATTGTACATGACATAATCAGCTGTATAATCAAGATCAATTGAAGCAACTTAAATATAAATATTCCAAGGAATTTTGAAAGGGTGCCAGGAACTAGAAAGACAACTTACAGCTAAGTTGTATAATATGTGGTGTGTAAATCACATGATCACCAATAGACATAATTTACAATCATTTGTTTTAAAATCATTTGAGCTGTGTCTTCTGTACTATCTGATTTTTACTTTTAGTGCACTTTTGTATCTGAAATATCTTTCTGAGGTCAATTTTATTCTTTCTGAAATTCATCCATTCTATCAAGCTTTTCACAATCAGAATTATTGCCATCTTTAGTTTATATGACTAAATGTATTCCTAGTACTTGAAAGATAATTTTTTTGCATAATATATAAATATTAATTTTCATATGAAAGTTTTATTGGGTGGAGATGGAGAGAGAGGGGGAAACAGAGAGACAGAGAGAGATGGTGAGGGAAGGGTATACCATGACAAAGAGAGGGGAGAGAGCAGGAGAGAGGGAGAGAGCAAGGGCCAGAGAGTAAAAGAGTAGGAAAGGGAGGGGGAATGGCAGAACAGTCACTATGTACCTGGTCCAGATGATGTCAAACTGACATAGGACATTGTCAGGACCTTAAATGTCCACAAGAGAAGGGCAGTTGAATTGCCTGCACAACATAACATTCCTCCTTTTTTGTTTAATTAAAATAATGAGGAACTAGGGAGGGGTGGCAAGGTGGGAATAAGAGTGTTGGACTGCTTCTCATGTAAGGCAAGTTAAAGTATATAAATACAGGTTAACTGGAATCAGCTCTTAATCACCATGCAAGGAGGTAAGAAAGAGAGGAAAAAAAGTAAATGTCCAGATTACATGGTGAGGAGCAGAGGAAGTCCCTACCCTAAGAAGTTTACGGTGGAGGGTGGGGTTTTCCAGCCATCTCCAGCAGCACATAGGGACTGGGAAATGCTGAGAGAGCCTAGAGCTCTTTTACCTGTACTTGAAGTGCACTAGTTCAATCTTTTGTAAATAATAAGTGAATAAGAGGTGAAGATTCTCTTTTGACTCTTTCCTGCTGACACTGGGCTGATATAGGAAGGTCAAAAGACTGATATGCTGGGTTTTGATGCTGTCCAGGGTCTGTGAGAACACTAGGAGGGAAAAGCACAGGCCCAGCTTGATGCAGACAGTCTGTGAAGCCAGACAGGAACACCTGCTTTTGTGGATATAGGAAACACCTGGGTCTAGCAAGATACTGGAACATATATATAGGAAGAAGACAAAGGTAAGTAGGTTATGGAGAAAATTTCTTTTAGGTGTACCTTTGTGGTGGGCCGGGTCATAGCTGCTTTGGCGGCTATTTGTAATGCTAGTCTCAGCACAGGAAGACAGGTTTTTTCCAGGCCTTCCCTTGGAGACAGGGAAGGATTTACAAGTCCATTAGCCTTTTGTTTAGTGACAGCAGGTGGGAGAGCTTGTTTGAAATCTCAGCTCTGCCTCACTTCCTTGTAAAAATTAACCCTTTGTGTAAACTGTTTGTATAAATAAACAAGGCTGGCTGGTCTCGTGGGCTTTTCGGACAAAGAGCGTATTGACACTATAGGGCTTACTGGAGCCACGAGCAAACGGCCAGAAGCCTCTCGGAACATAATATTGTGTAGTGTACATTATTAATTTCAATCCTCACTCCTGACTCAAAACCCCATTCTGCTCTGCTGGCGGGCTCCGGCATACCTTTAAAACTTTTGGGAGACTGAACAGAGATAGAATCAAAGAAGAGATTTGAACATAAGAACCTCCATTTACAGTAGGGAACCTCCATTTACCCGACCACTGACAATAATTTAAAAGATTTTACTTTGGGTCTGTCATCTGAGGAAACTGAGGCCAAGTTTGGTTTCAGAAGTGTGTAAGTCTAGAGGCCCTTAAAGCAGGTGCTAGATGTACGAATCTAAGATTATTGAGAAGGCATCACAGGAGAGCCTGTGGGTATTGATGGAAGACACAATTCTCATGGGTGTAGAGAGAAAAGTCAGTTCTGCCAGTCTTTCTGGCAACCCCACAAAGTACAGGAGAACCATAGGTACAGAGGCACAAGCTGGCAAAGCAGTTTATCACAAGCAGTCCCAGGGAACACAGGGAAGACTCCCAGGAGACATGGCCTCATCTAGCACTAGGATTTTCCAATAAGGCTTCTGATGATTGAGAGGAAAGGAAAAGAAAGACCTAAGAAAAAAATATTATTCACCCAAGGGAAGGGGTCTATATGGGGGTCAGGGAGAAGGGAGATCCCCATGAAACAGAGAGATACCAGTCAGTCTCTTAGACAAAGGGGAATGTTTATGCTAACTCTTGAAGAAAACTCATCAATCTGCTGGTGTTTGATGCTTGGATGTAACCACCAGGTAGCCAAGAAAAAGGAGTCCCAAAACCAGGGATAGGGAGGAAGGTATACCAGCTTTGGAGATAGACAATACATAGCAGATAGTGTACTTATTGGATCCCAATTGACCTAAGAGATGGATTCAGGTGAATTTTCTGCAGCTTACAAGAATCCCTTTGAAGTTTTACAGAGGAGATAAAATTTTAAACATGTTAGCATCACCACTGTTATATGCAGTGAAATATACATTGTAAAAAAGACTGTAGACACACGCCTTTGTGAAAACAGCATAAACACTTTAAGGTAAGCTCTGGAAAGGCAGAAAAAGCCTTTTGAGAAGTTGAAGGGGTAAAAGCTCACTTGATCTTGATCATTAATATGATTATATACCATGGAAAAGAGGTTTCTTTTTATCTAGAAGACTGGGTATATATAACTCTAGCACAATGAGAAACAACTTTTAAGTATATACCTAAAGGCAAACAGAAGACTTAAAATCTTGAGCTTCAAACTGTGACAGTGGGTCATATAGTAGAATGGTCTTACTAGAGTTAGATTAATAAATGAGAGCTCTAGTGATAAATGTCAAAACTCTGCTATAGAGCATTTACTTATTTAGGATAAGTAAACAGTAAACAAGCTGGGCCAGGCTTGCCCAACAGTAATTGCCCAATAGTAAAATCCAATGTCATCTGTCATTGTGCCCAAATCTTCCTGAGGTCTCTGTCATATTAAGCCTTTTATTAAAAACTTAATTGTATTTTTCTGCAGATTTTTGACAGGATTGAGGACCATGATCTATTAGGTATAGCTGAGGCAAACAAACTTTGATTGTACAGTTACCCATCCTAGGCTTAACCTTGAAAATATAAAAGAGACTAGGTAAAAGTTATTCGTTTTTTTTAACATGACTGTAAATAAAGTTTTGAACTAGTGTCAAAGAGATTTTTTTTATTTCTGAATATATTTATTTTTAAATTTTCTATTTATTGCAATTTATTCACTTTGTATCCCAGCTCTAGCCCCCTCTCTCACCCCCACCCAATCCCATCCTCCATCCCTCTTTTTCTCCCATGCCCCTCCCCATGTACATTGATAGAGGAGGTCCTCCTCCCTTCCATCTGACCCTAGCCTATTAAGCCTGGTAAGGCTGCTTCCCCCTCAGGGGGAGGTGATCAAAGAGCCATCAACTTAGTTCAAGTCAGAAACAGCCCGTGCTCCCCTTACTAGAGAACATACTTGCAGATTTATCTGCCATGGGATACATCTGTGCAGGGGCTCTAGGTTATCTCCATGCATGGTCCTTGGTTGAAGTATCAGTCTCAGAAAAGACCCCTAGGCCCACTATTTTTTGTCTGTTTGGTTCTGTTGCTTTCCTTGGGGAACTCCTAGCCCCTCCAAGTCTTTTACTTCCTCCTTCTTTCATAAGATTCCGTGTACTCCTCCAAGAATTTGGCTATGAGTCTCAGCATTGCTTTGATACCCTGCTGGGTAGAGTCTTTCAGAGATCCTCTGTGGTTGCTCCTGTTTGCTATATCACTCATAGGCATATATCTAATTATGCTCAAGTATACAAACAAGGACATTTGCTCAAGCATGTTCATAGCAGCTTTATCCATAATAGTCAGAATCTGGAAACAACACTGATGTCCCTTAACTGAAGAATGGATACAGAAACTCTGGTATACTTACACAATGGAATATGATTTAGCAATTGAAAACAAGGAAATCATGAAATTTGCAGGCAAATGGTAGGAACTAGAAAAGATCATCCTGAGTGAGGTATCCCAGAAACATAAAGACACACATAGTATATACTCACTTACAAGTGGATTTTAGACATACAATATAGGATAAACATAATAAAATCTGTACACCTAAAGAAGCTAAGCAAGAAGGAGGACCCTGGGTGAGATGATCAACCCTCATTCAGAAAGGCAAATGGGATAGATATCCAAAGCAAAACTTTTAATCATAGATACAGTTCATAGACTGGTGCTCCTACTGATCCTTTCACATTGCATGAGTTATGAGTTTTAGAACCAATAATATAATAGAACAGTAAAAATAGTTTTAAAATGTACTTATACTAAATATATTAGCCAGGAAGCCTAATGGCGCATCTGGATCAAAGGCAGCTCATGGCAGGAAAAAGAGCATTCATTTATTCATTGAAGAATTGATAGAGACATAGTCAGTTGCACATAAATTTTTTTTAATTTCTTTTTTTTCTATTTTTATAAATTTATTTATTTTTATATCAATCACAGGTTAGGTTTTTTGCATCCCATGCGTAGCCCGTTCCTTCATTCCCTCCCACCCTCCTGAACCCTCCCTCATCTCCTCCCCGCCCACTCCAAGTCCAACAACTGGGGAGGATCTCCTTCCTTTCCATCTGATCATCTTGTCTCCTCAGGGCTGGCTGCAATGTCCTCCCCTGGGATCTAGCCAGGCTGTCACTCCCTGGTGTGTATGGGGGAGGGTCAAAGAGCCAGCCATCAAGTTCAAGACTGAAACAGTCCCTGTTTCCCTTACTAGGGTCTTCAGTTCGACAATGAGTTATCATG
>CM053742.1:65060180-65146451 GCA_028658305.1 Pachyuromys duprasi
TCAGAAAACAGCTAGAAAGTACCTAGCATTCCTGAGATCTATAGAGAGCTCCCTCATTGTTAGTTATGTTAGCCAATCACCTTGTAATAAGCTTGTTCTTGCTGAATGACACTCAATCTTGTAACTGCTAAACTGAAAATTCCTGTTCCTTGTTCAATCCCCAATAAAAACCCTCCTGCTCCTGAGCTTGAGGCTCTACACAGGAGAACTGCTTCATTGGTGATGGTGTGGACATGACCTCAACCTTGCAATGAAGACTCTACTGCATTTGCATTTAAATTGGTTCCTTGGTAGTATTTAGGGTCTGCTAGATGTCAGCATAACATTTTAGGGCTCATCCAGAATCCCCAAGACTCCCTAGGACCCCAGAACTGAAGGTTCGAGGACTAGCAGATAAGTGTCTTATTCATGTCTGTCTCAGTGTTCCTCTATTTTCTTTTCAGGACTTGAGGCCAAATGTGTAATCTGTGTCATCGAGAACAGTTAGGGTGGACATGCTGGACAATGTTGACCATAGGGGCCTTGAAAGCGTTCGAGACCCCAGCAGAGAGTGCAGAATGCCCTTAGTTTCTGTAACCTGTGGAGAAGAATGAGGTGGGATGCTTCAGTGGCACAACAATTCACTGCTGTCCTACTTTCAGTTTTTCTGCTGCATGAGAGGCAGAGGCAGGATCTGTTGTCTATTCTGTGTGTGTCTTTCTGGTTGACTGTTTTATCTGTCACTGCCTTTTGTTTTTTAATGACTGAGACTGACAACATAGGACAGACTCCTTCTAGTGCCCTAGATTTAATTCTTTCCCATTTCAGGGAGGCTCAAGCAGTGTCCCACAGGCTTTAGCAGTGGCAGTGGAAAAGAGATGCCAAGGGATGACTACAGTATGCGCAGCCCCAGGCTTAGTGCTTCTGCCACTGCTCTGGCCTCTGGTCTGCTGGAACTTGACAGAGGCCATGTGGGATATTATGTTGCTCTGCTCTGGTCTTGTGGAATGACAGGCTGTTGTTCTGAGTTTTAGTTCTTTTTGTGTATGTGTGTGTGTGTGCATTGTACTGGTACATTCTTTTCTTGTGTCATCTTATTTTTGTGTTTTTGTTTGCTTGTAATGGTCTCAGTAGAACTGTGACCAAACAGAGCTCTGTGCCATGATGACTCTGATTGCCCCATACTCCCAGGACTATGAGCTGGAGCGCATCTAGTTCAGCTTGGAGCATGCCTGAGGGCAGAAAGGCAGATATGGAAGACAGAAAACAGCCAAGGGAGGGGCAGGCAGTTCTTTGAGCTCTCCCAAGCTACTGGGTACACTTCCATAGGGATGTCTGGGAAAGCCCAGTTGTGGAAGATGTCTGGAGGAGGGATGCTATTGGAGGTGTCTTCTGCTCCTGAGTGATCCACACCTTAAGTGTTGTAGTACCTGGGCAGCAATGCTAGTTGAAATCCCGGGGTAAAGGAAGCTATCACCACTTTTAAAGAGCTCCATTTGTGCAAGCCTGCCTTCCAGGAGGGGAAATGGAAGTGGCAAACTTCCACCATGGTGGTGCCCACATCTCTTATAGGGGATCAACATGAGAAGGCAGAGGCAAGGAGGCACACATAGGGGTGGCTGCAGCGTGCACACCAGACAATGCTGCTGGTGAGCCCCAACTCCTGTCCGAATTCACAGATAACGAATTGCTTGAAATTACAGGTGAGGAAGTAAAGAAAGTTTTGTCTGTCTCTTTTAAATGTATGTATGGCCATTACATGTTTATTTCTGACTGATCTTAAATGGTTAATATGCTTTGTATGTCTTGATTGTAGATTAACATTTATAGAATATGTTTAACGCTTAAACTCAAACTCTTGTTTAGAACATATATATGTGTGTATATGTGTTTATAACATCTATAGAAATATAGATGTTTTTAAATAACAACCATGTGGCCTGCTATGTGATACAATTTCGCAATCTTGAAATTGTCGCATGATGGTGTGTAGGGCAAAAAATTACAGAACTTCTTAGCCATGATGAATTCTGTTTATCATCCTATCTCCTTTTAGACTAGGAAAACAAGTCTCATTTTAAAGTGGTATTGATTTCAGAGTCTGAATTGTTTATAGTGATTTTATACACACACATACATATATATATATATGTGTGTGTATAAATATATACATGCATGTATATATGTGTATATATATATATATATATATGTATATATATATATATATATATAATTTTTTCAGGGTTGTGTTTTTTGTGGCATGCTCTATATGTGATTTAGTCCTGGTTTGTGAAGATCTATACAAGTTAAGAGGCTAACTTGAAGTAAATGCTTGGCTGCCAATTCCTAAATGAATGAATTAATGTCGTCTCTTTCAAGCCAATAGGTTTGATATGGACAGAAAAGTTCAAGTACAGTTTTTAAATTATTCTATATTGTTATATTATATAGTTGGTTCTAAAACTTATTTGATTACAATGTCAGAACTTGATTATGGGAAATTGTAGAAGCTAGACAGTGCTATACCATGGGAGGTGGTGACTACTGATGGCTATGTAAAATATAGCCCTCCACAGCCTGTAGCAACACGTGGATGGCCACCATGTTGATTGAAGGATAAAAAGGGTGGAGCCATGGCTTCACTGCCATCTCCACTAAGGATAAGCACATGGTTTCACTGCCATCTTAACTAAGGACAATCACATGATTTGCAATGATCTTGGTTGTGGGACAGCCATCTTTTTTGAGGTCTGCCAACTGTGTTCAGCTCCCTGTTTAATGCTAAGTGCAATTTGTGCCCTTTATGCTTTTGTTGTTCAGTCTTAATAGTGATGCAGTTGGATCAGCAAGATTGGCCAGCCCCATGCTGAATTGTATCTATGATTGAAAGTTTTGCTTTGTCAGAGACAGTCCCTGTTCCCCTTACTAGGGATCCTACTTGGATACTGAGCTGCCATGGGCTACATGTGAGCAGGGGTTCTAGGTTATATCCATGAAATCAGTGGTGGGCTCTTTGACACCCCCCCCGAAGGGGGGAGCAGCATTGGCAGGCCACAGAGAAGGACAATGCAGTCAGTCCTGATGAGACTTGATACGGTAGGGTCAGATGGAAGGGGAGGAGGACCTCCCCTATCAGTGGACTTGGAGAGAGCAATAGGAAGAGATGAGGGTTGGAGGGTGGGATTGAGAGGGAACAAAGGAGAGGTCTACAGCTGGGATACAAAGTGAATAAACTGTAACTAATATAAAAAATAGAAATTAAAGAGAAAGTTTTGCGTTGATTTTAGTTTGGGAATTTAAAGTTATGCTAATGACTACACTTGGTTATAAGATTGAGTTTTACTTAGTCTCTTATTTATGTTTTCAACATTAAGCCTAAGATGGGTAACTACAAAATTTGCCTATATAGCTCTACTTGAAATAGATATGGTCCTAAAACACTTAACTAAAAATTAACTCATATGCTGACCATCTAGCTTCTCAGGGATCTGTGGAATATGGCATTTTAACATGACAGAAATTCCAAATCCTGGTAGTAGCTCCCCAAAAAGACAGCTTCAACTCTGGATTGTGGTATGCTGACCACTGGGCAAAACTGCCCCAAATAGCCTAACTGCCCCTGCTAAGGCCTAAACTGTGGATAAAGCTGTGGATACCTGGTGAGTCATTGATTTACATTGCTGAAGTTGAGATCATGTCAGTCTCTCATGTTCCTTTTTTCTATAGAAACAGTCTCTGCTCTTATGTGCCTGATGGCCCGACTATCTCTGCTTGTGCTGCCATGAAACCACAGGAGCCAGTTGGTGGACTGACCAGTGTCTCTGTCGTTTTGATTGATATATAGATTCTTTTAGCTCATAATTTATCCTTCTGAGATCTCTGATCACATTGATGGCTCAGCTAAACTAATGGTAGCTTTGCATCTAAAGAGCAGACAATTAGATCCACTGTTATTTTATTATCAATTCATTAGCTAGTTAGAACTACTAAGAACTAGATCGTGTATTTAAAAAGGCAAAAAAGTTTGCCTTACTCACAGGCTTAATGTTAATTTCCTGTGTCTTACAGTAAATAAATGGATAGAAAATTGTAATGTTTATTTAAGTGTAAGGATATGAAAGGTTAAGTTATGAAGATCTAAAAAAATTGTTTGATGGTCTAGGACCATGTTTCAAGATTGGTAAATGAAAGTTATGAAGGAAAGCCCCTATAAGAAGAGTTTCGAAGTTGAAAAATGCAAGGATGATTGGAGGGTCTAAGAAGGTAATTTAAGGTTGGTAAGTAGAAGATGTAAAGTGTTTGTGGGTCTAAGAAGGTGTTGTAAGGTATGTGAATGCAAGTTGTAACGATATAAGAAAATAATTTAAGGCATACTAAAAATGGAAAATATTTCAGATTTCACTCCACCTCTATACTATTGTTGTGCTTATGTTGTTATAAAATTTCAATGGTTAAGAGTTTTGACATTGATTAATAGAGTTCTGATAAGGTGGTGGCTCCATGACTGCTTATTATTCAATCACAAGCTCAAGATTTTAATTTCCCTTTGGTTGTCTTTTGTAGATATACTCAAAAGTGCTTCTCATCATGCTTAAAACTTTGTTGACTAATGTGTATCTCTGACCCAAAGCCATAGCTTTTACTAGGTCTTAATGTCATCAATCTATTTTTGCTGTCTTGTAGACACCTGTTACCTGCTTTTCCTAAAATATGGATCTCAGTACAATGGTGATACTAATATCCTTCTTTTTGTAAATTGAAAATTTATATGAGCTTCAGGAAACTGAAAGGTCTTGAGACCTGGATCTGCCACTGTACAAATGGACCCCAGATGAATACACCCACCTCATTTTAAATGGGATTTTCCCCCTTGGTAATGGGATTCCTTAATTTCCCCAATTACTAGACAAAATTTAACTTTTGTCTCCAGTTTAAATTTGTCTCAGCAGATTTTCACCTGGCTGACAGATTCCATTCAAGGATCGGCTGTGGGCTGCAAACTGGTGAGATCAGGACTTGTTAAAAGCTGAAGTAAATCAGTCCAGCCAATGTGATGACTCTTTGTCTCTCAAACTGTATAGCTATTAAGATGGTTTTGATAAGTGACCCATTGCCTAGCTTTTGATTAGCCTTTCAGCCTTCCTGGGCTCCTAATATCTTTGTTCTAATGTCAGTCTGAAAAAATTATGGAAGAAGAGAAATTTGCTGGCCATTATTCTACCTAATAGGCTGAAATGCAAAGTCAAAAGGGGCTCCCTGGAGTAAGGAATGGGTTCCCATAATGCCAATTGATAGACCAGAAAATTGGCCCTAAGTTCTGTTTTTGCTAGTCATGCTTTGTGCTCTGTTGGAGATACCCTGGTGTTTAAGGTTGCTAAATGTTGAACTTCCTTCCTTCAGTGTGGTCCTCTGCTCTCTGCCTGAATATTTCTGGAGAGTACCTTTAGATAACAAATTCCCCTAGCCACAGTTGATATATGACCTCTGACACAGCTCCTGGATATCTCTCTCCTCCCTGGGCCTATATGCAAATCAAGCCTCCTTGAAGTGCCTAGTTTCAAACAATTACATATACCTATTCTTGGAGACCCCAACCACTCCCCTCGGGATATATATTCTTTGTTCTCTGGAATTAACGTTGAACTAGCCATCAGCTATCCCCAGGGTGCGTGATCCCTGTAATGTTCTCACCGGCTATTCTAGGCACACTTCTTGTCTCCTGCCTGTCATGACTTTGTGGGTTGCTAGAAGGCAGACCCCAAGCAAGAGAAAGACCACAATTGACACCCAAGTATGTGGGGCTCTGGACTGCACCAAGAAATGTGAATACCCCCCTTATAGCCCCACAAAAAGGGTATTTTGGCTCTGTGGCTGCTTTCCCTTGAAGACTGACAAAGAAAAAAGTGAGGGTCTTGACCCCATAGGGCCTCAGTTTCAAACCAACAGTTTGAAGTCCCCAACTGTGATAAACAGTGGGCAGAATCTGGCTCCATGAGGGACCTGGCTTCAGACAGAAGTCTGCAAGCTGCTCATTGCTGTAGGCAGTGGGGAATCATGGGCCCCAAGTGCTCTCCTGCACAGACAACTGGTAGTGAAATCTTGCCTGACCATCTCATCCAGAGGACCGGTAACTTTTGTCTTTACAAGTTTGCCCTCCTTAGAGCCTCTCACTTGCTTGAACTGATTGTCACTGATACCATAATAAGTCTCTAACACTCTCCTTCCTTTCTCATTGTAGGGAATTCAACATCACATTAGAAAGATTTCCAAATTTGTTCCCTTATAGCTTCATTCAAATCTGGATGACTTAAAACCTCCCAAAAGAATGGCTATCATTTGTCTGCTTCCTTTCTCCCAGTGATAGCCACCATTAGAAGCTATAACAAAAAGCCCCAACTCTCAGAATTACCCATCAATGAAAAAACACAGGAAGACAAAAGGCAGGACTAAAATAAAAAAGACCAGAAAAAATTGTCTAGTAGCTGACTTAACTGCCTTAAAAAAAGCAATGCTCTTAAAAAAAAGCAATCTATATAATTAAACAAGACTTACTCCTCTCCAGTATCTATCCGTCTTACAAGTTTTCACTGGACACAGAACAAAGTCCTTGACTTCTCTTTGGCCAAAGAGAGCAAAAATTAACCAAAGACAAAGGATTCTGGCCCAGTTTTGCCACTGTAACAATGTATGGCCTAATATCCACCTATAGTACCTCCCCCATAAAACAGATATGTAATCACAGAGACTAACAGCTCTTTAACCTTGGAGTTACTGGAAACATGGCCCTTAGTGTGAAAACTATTATCTCCAGCCACCTCCCGCCTCAGTGGACTGGGACCCAAGAACCTCTACCTATAAAAATCTTCCATGTTAATTTACATTTAACTAGGAAATACCTTATAACCTGGTACCCTTTGTCAGCTGCAGGTTTAAAGGAGATACATCAAGCTGTTCATGAGGATGGAGTTCACGTCCTATAGACCAAATCTATTTTACAAAACCTAAATAGAATCTTTTATCTCCCCAAGACTGGAGTGATATATGTAGATCTTCCCTCCGCAGGTCTTTGTTTGTACAATGTGAAGCCCTATTTAGAGATGAATGCCAGTTGCAGAATAGAAGAAAAATGACATACAAAACCAACAAATAGGACTATAACAGGAAGAAAACACCCCTGCTCAATTAATAAACTGGAATTATGACCAACTGCTTGGCCAAGGAAATTTCTCTGCAGGAATCCAACAGGTTTTATTCACTGCTGCCTGCTTGGATCAAGTCCAAGCATGTGCACTTCAGGCCTGGCATCATTTAACTCCTTTATCTGAAAGACCTGGAGAGGTCTTTACACTGTGTCCTTTAAAACAGAAACCAACAGAAACTTTACTGGACTTTATAGTATGGATACAGGCTAGTCTAGACATAAAAACAGAACAAAACAAACCAAAGAACAGACCCTGCCACAAAAGCAATGCTTTTAAACTATCTTACTTGGAATGAAATGACCCCTGAACAAATGCAAGCATGCCAGGGAGTAAGGCATGGGCATTATGACAAATGGGGATGCCTCTTATCATTCTTCCTCTCTGGCACAAGCCTTTTCAATTGCAACACACTCTTACTTGACATGCTTTAAATGCAAAGGTGATAAACAAGAGGCAAGAGATTGCCCAAAAGGCAATTCAGTTGTCCTTAGACCTCCTACAAGATCATGTCCTTATTGCAGAAGAGATTTTCACTGGTAAAAAGATTGTATATCTAATTATGATGAAGAAGGCAGACTCCTGCCACATTTAAACTTCTTGAAGGGCAATCCCTGAGCCCCACCAACAAGAGGGAGAGTTCCTCCAAATAAAGGATTACCTAAAATATCAAAAACATGCTGCTAGTCAACAATCTCCAAACTGATGTAATTCCTTCGTGAAAGCAGGATTAACTTCAAGAACTATTTCTAACACTTCCCTGCCTTATGCAGTCAATTTCTAAAAGGTTACCAAGACATACAGAGAATCTTCTTACGCAGGTCCCATAATTCATATGCTCTTTCATTATTCAGATATGCTAAGCAAGTGAAATAAATGATAAATCATGCTGGCCAGGACTGAGATTTTTCAAAACACTGCTGCCCCCTGCTCAATTGGAGTACCCATCTAGGGACCCTGATATCAAAGAAAAATGCTGACTTCCTTTTCTTCATTACCCTTCCTAACACCTCTAACTTACTTGTAGGCCTAAATCAACAGATCAGTGGTGTGCTGTCAATGAAACTGTTACCAGCTTAATTAGTACATTTCTTCCTTTCTTCCTACAGTGTAAAGGGAAAATAACCTCCTTCAGAGACACTCCTTGCAAGGGTGCCAGTCCCCTTTAATTATTCCACAGATCCATCCCTATGAGGAAATAAAAAAACTACCAGAAACCAGAGAGGAGAGATATTCATTCCTCCCTGGATCTGCCAGGACCATGGCACCTGCCATCATCCAGACACACTTAACCAGAGACCTTTGAAACAAACTACCAGGAGATGAAATCTAAAAAGAAAAACAGTCTTGAATTTTTCCAGTGACATATGAACTCTCTTGCTGGGTTTATGGTCTAAAACAAAAGGACAATATATTTAATATTGCTAATCATGGGGACTTATTTGCATGATATCAAAGGACAATGTTACTTCTATATAAATACACTAAAAGCCTTTCAAAACCAATGTTAATACCTTCAAAAAACTGTAATACACTATTGAGACTGCATCACACTGAACAATTAATTTGGTTTAATGCCCCTTCTTTCCCTAGCTCTTACCTCTTATTAACCTTCCAATTATGCTATGTTTTATTTTGATGATTGCCCCTTGCATTATACAATTTCTCTAAAGACAGATTACCACATTGTTAGAGTTACCACCAATCAGGCCATAGTACACTATCAGGCCCTAGATTTATGCAATATAGATGTAAACTTTCTTAAAACTTATGATGACACTTCTCCATTATAAAATAAAACAGGGAGAGATGTAGGAGGTACCCTGCTGGTTGAGGTTGCAGTTCTTGCCTCAACCACATAGCCATTAAGAGCTCTGCACTAAAGGCAGAACTCCCTTCCCTTGAGTGGGTCCCCTGCTCTATGCCTGACATCTTCTAGAGAGTGCCTATAGCTATAGATTTCCCTAGCCACACTTGATATGTGGCCTTTGACACAGCTCCATGCTAGCTATCTCCTCCCTGTGCCCAAATGCAAATCTAGTATCCTTGATGTGCCTAGTTTCAACCAGTTATGTATACTTATTCTTAGAGACCCTGAAGCACTCCCCTAGGGGTATATATTCTTTGTTCTTCAGAATTAAAGTTGAGCTAGCCATCAGATGTTCCTAGGGTGTGTCATTCCTGTAAGGTTCTCTCCAGTCATTCCAAGTACGCTTCTTATGCCCTGCCCCTCCTGTCTTCATGGGATGCTGGTAGGTAACCTCCAGGCAGGAGGAGAACCACAGTTCCTTTGCATGATTATGCCGAGCAGTAGAAAAAGTCTCAATACCAGGCCTGGCACCCATTTCAAAACTTTGAAATTATATCCTGTTGGAAAGAAGAATGAGACGACTAAGCCTGACCTCACCCCCCTAAAAAAAAGTCATCATTCCAGGAACTAGGTCACCAATTCCAGGAACAAGATCACAAAATGCACTATCCAAGGATAACCTGGACCAGATATTATGAAGTATTGCTGGTTGTTCTATAATTATAAGCCTCCTTATTTTGAGGGCACTGTTCTCAATAACACTATCAACTTCACTGCTGATCCCAATGGGTGCAGATGGCAGCAAAAGGAGAGTAAAAGAGTCACCCTTTAGTCAGTAGCAGGACAAGGTATATGTGTGAAGCATGTACCATTCTCCCATCAGCACCTCTGTAACCACTCTGTAATTGTCCTCTGAGCAGACAACCAAGTACCTGATGCCTCCAACACAGACATGGTGGGCATGTTCCACAAGGTTGGTCCCTTGTGTCCATGGAACAGTACTTAACCATACTCAAGATTCTGTGTACTAGTCCTACTAATTCCATGGATTACCAACCACCCTAAAGGAAAGGTGGTCAAGACACTCATTGGGGAACTACATACACTGGCTAGATACAAGAGGGAATCTCTATCCCTGATATTAGCTATTATCTTGGGGACAGGCTCAGCTGGAGCAGAGACCAGTATTGTAGCACTGGCTGTACAAAGCCAGAATTATAACGGCTTAAAGGAAGATAATGATGAAGATATTCAATGCCTTGAGAACTCAATCACCCATTTAGAAAAAAAAATAAGTTGATTCTCCAGCAGAAGTAGTGTTGTATAACAGGAGGGGTTTAGACCTGCTTTTCCTACAGCAGGATGGGTTGCACACAGCCCTTAGAGAAGAATGTTGCTTTTATGTAAACTGCATAGAAGTGATTAGGGAATCCTTAGCAAAAATAAGAGATATTTTAGAGAGATGACAGAAAGAGAGAGAAGATTCCAGAGTATGTTTTGAATCCTGGTATGATTGTTCCTCTTGGCTTCACTACCCTTATATCAACCCTGCTGGGACCTCTATTCATTTTGCTTTTGCTTTTTACTTTTGGGTCTTGTATTTTAAATCGCTTGGTAGCAAATATGAAGGAACTCTTGGGAGTACCATACAATTTATGGTACTCAGATCTCGTTATAGTAGATTAAATTTAGAGGACACCAAAGGATCACATAACAATATACTTTGACTCCTCTGGAATACCCATGATTAGGTCTTCAAATGTCCATGAGAAAGGGGGGAGGATGTGAGACCTTGAGACCATTCTTAATCCATGACAGGACTCAGTTCACAGCCAAAAGGAGCAGGCCAAAATTTCCATTTCCCTGAAGCACATCACCATTTTCTTTTCTTAGGCAGAAACCACCCCTAAGTAGAGCCAATCAGAACACAGCTTAAAAGTACTTAGCATTACTGATGTTTATAGATAGATCCCTCAATGCTGTTTATGTTAGTCAGCCAGTCATATTGTAACAAGTTTGCCCTTGCTGATTGTCACCCAGTTGTGTAACTGCTAAGCTGGAAATTCCTCAAACCTCAACAAAAACCCTCCTCCCCCTGAGCTCGGGACTCTACACTAGAGAACCTGATGCATTGGTGATGGTGTGGACCCTAGCTAGCACTTGTAATAAATACCCTACTGTGCTTGCATTGGAATTGGCTCCTTGGTGGTCTTTGGTGTTTGTGAGACTTTGGCATAACAACGTACATATCAGCTCACTATATGTAATGTTACTTGTATTTATGTTTTCAGTTCTGATCATTTGGTACTGAATAACCAGCTGCTGTGCTCTTCCCCAGAGAACACTTATTTCTTCAAATGTCAAATTACCTAGTTATCTGTATTTCTCTGGGTAGTGTTGTGGTTTTCTTGCCTATCTCTTTACATGTGCAGGGTGATTCCAATTGACACGAAAGGACAAAGTTCAGCACAGAAGGAAATAAAGGGAAGAGAGACAAATACCTCCAAAGTTTTTCAATAAAGCCTGAAAGAATTAAATTATTATATATTTACCTAATATTATAATTCGCTTTCCATTTCTTTCAATTTCTCTTCCTCCTCCCTCTATGTGTCTGTGTGTGTGTGTGTGTGTGTGTGTGAGAGAGAGAGAGAGAGAGAGAGAGAGAGAGAGAGAGAGAGAGAGAGAGAGAGAAAGAGAGAATGTGGTGTGTGTGTGTGTGTGTGTGTGTGTGTGTGTGTGAAGATACAAATTGGGGTGAAAATCTTCCACAAGGCCCTAGGGTACGTAAAACCTCAGTGCAGTTTAGCTTCTATTGCTGAAGACAAGGTACACATGGGACATAGGCCTCACATTTTTTAAGCTAGATCTCACCTGAAATCCTCCTTACTATAGCCTATTCTTGATAATATCAGAAATTACTATGCAAAATGCCACGTGAGAAAGCAGTTGGTTGTTCTACTCATCTGTACCATACCAAAGAACAGCAAGGCAAGATATTCTTTAATGATTCAGTTAGTGTCTCGCATTTGGTGGTAACTAACAGCTATCTAAGTAGACTTACTTACAGAATCAAAATCAAGACTGGAACTAGAAAGCTAGCCAAATACCTAGAACTAGTGAAGTCACATATCTTAGAAGATATTTTACTACCATAACTTTTACTTTTGCTAGACAATCATAGCAGCATAATTACTTAATTACATTCTAAATCTCATCTTATACCCACAAATATGTATAGCCATCACCCTTCATCAAATAAGCTTCTCTACACACCAGATGGAGACTATTGAAGAAAACCAAACCTGGACACAACACAAAGATTAATTAATTCTAGGGAGCACAACACCAACGGATGAATACATCTGTATCACACAGCTGCATCCTATGACTTGGGTAACATTTCCAAACAGGGGGTTTTAATACAGGAAGATGTAGAATGTCAGAAGTATGCTATCTGACTTCCTCTCTTAGAAATGCCTGCATAAACAAAAACTTAATAATAACAAAATTAAGAAGCATGTTAACATGGAAGGGGGAAATCACAGGGGGTCTTACACCTAGACAAAAAAAGTATAGAAAACTAATGAATTTTGAGAAAGAATTGGCCTCTTTTGAGAAAGAATTAGCATGAGCCCACTATTTGGTTATCCAATGATAAACGGACTTCTCCTTGAAACATAAATATACAAACAAAAATGAATTTATCAAGTTATATTTATATATTTCTTTGAATGTGTATGTGTCTAAATACAGGCACTCCTAATACTAATAATTCAAAAGAATCTATCATTTGTGAGGGAGAGAATAAGAGGGGTTGGAAAGAGGCAATGGAGAAGGAAAGGGTAAGGGAGAATTGTTATAATTATTTTTTAAAGCATAAGATAGATAGGTAGATAGATAGTTAGACAGTGTATATTGTTTTGTAAATCTAAGCTTACTGGCTGATAATTATCAGAGCAGAAATGGATTCTCTAACACTAGAGCTTTTTATATCAAGGGTTGTAACTAAATTGGATTAGTATTGTATCTAACACTGTAGTAGTTTAACTGTGAATCCAATTTGGTTGCTTGACTCTAAGAAAGGCTAAATGCTGGTGCATAAGTTGTCAAGCTGAGGAAAAACATTTTAACCTAAGAAAATGAGCAAATCAATAACACAAAGGAAAAAAAAACATTTGAAAGCAAAAAGGCATACCAATAAAATCTGTGTGAAGTTAGACATATAATTACATTTTTTTCACAATAGAGTGAAAATAGAGACAATAGAGACAGAATGACATGGAAGGGGGATAAAAAGTACAATTCGATAAAAACAGGGAGATTCCCCAGATTTTGTCTGATTTCTAAATTATAAGCAAAGTTGCATGTTAAAAGAAAGTAGGAGAGTTCTGGTAAAGAAAAAAATGAAAATAATTTCCTTCTTAGACAATGATACCCATTAAAATAAGAATAGAAAACTGAAATTACAGAATTCAGACAAATTCCATCTTGTAGATTCCTTCTTGAGAGGTCTCTTATATAGATATTAACAATAGCCAGAAAAAGCCAAGAAAAGGAATTGTATTGCATCCTGAAAACAGTTATTTCATTATTAGAAACTGCTTATGGATAAAATGGTTCATTAAAGAAAGGAAAGACATAAATATTCTGAAATTTTCCTTAAAAAAATGAACACATCCAGTTTCCATACTATAGAAAATATGCCTTGGAAATGGAAAGCTTTATAATTTATTTTTATGTTACTGTGATAAAACACATAAACAAGAGGCAAGCCAAGGAAGAAATGTTGACTTAGAGTTCCAGGTGGCTTATAGACTATCATGGTAGAAAATGCATGGCAGCTGGAGCATTATGCTGGCTTACAATTACAGAAGCAGGCTGATAACATTTCATGCAATACACAAGAAGCAAAATGAAGGAAAGAAGGAACAGAAATTAGGGATAGTTTATAAAACTTCAACCCCACCCCAGTGATATCCTTCCTCTACCAATTCTTTGCCTCTGAAAATTCTCATAACTGAGCAGCTCTAGGTTCAGAGATCTTTCCGCATGTGCCCTAGCTGCCTGGCCTACCTGGGTCACAAACTGAGCCAGCAGAGACAGTGAATCCGGTGGAAGTTGTTGGGTGTGAGACCAAACCCCTGCTATCCCCCATCCCTAGGAGAAATGCAGGGCAATGGAGCAGCTCTAGGCTATGAGATCTTTGCACTTTCATCTCAGCTGCCTGGCCTAAGTGGATCACAAATAGTGAGCCAGAACAGACAGTGAATTCATCAAAGTGCCCTCCCTTCCTTGGCTGCATCTGAATCTCCAGCACCCATTCTTGAGCCCATGGACATCTTTCATCTTCCTGTAGACTACTCCATACTCCAGAGACAGGTAGACCCAGTCTACAATACAAGGATCAGGAACAAACAATCAAAGCTAAAGACAACCAGGTGGCTAGAAGCCAGCAAAAGAATACAATCATGGCTTTACCAGAATATCCAAAAATCAATGGATATTCTAATTCAGCTGAAACACAGAAAAATTATCTTAAGTCTATGATTATGGAGATATTACAGGCAAATAAAGAGAAAATTAAAATAAATAGATGCCATCAAGGACAGACAGGAATGTGCAATAAAGTAGGCGAAGAAAATGTATAAAAGAGTTCAAGACATGAAAACAGAAATAGAATCAATAATAAATACAGAAACAGAGAAAACCCTAGAAATGGAGAACTTAGAAAAGAGATCAGAAAACACAGAGGTAATCATCACCAGTACAATACAAAAGATGGAGGACAGAATCTCAGGTGCTGAACATAAAATTACAGAAATCGATACATCTCTTAAAGAAAACAGAAAAAAAAAACCAGAAAAGTTTCTGACACAAAACATCCAAGACATTAAAGACACCATGAAAAGACTAATATAAATAGAAAAAGATTATTCCAGGCTCCAAGGTCCAGATAATATTTTTTAGAAAAATCATAAAAGAAAACTTCCCCAACCTTAAGAAAGAGATGGCCTTAAACAAACAAAAGGCTTACAGAACACTAAATAGACTACACCAGAAATGAATTCCATCCTGCCACATAATAATCAAAACACTAAATCTATAGAACAAAGGAAAAAATATTAAAAGTGGCAAGGGCAAAAGGCCAACTGACATGTAAAGGCAGACCTATCAGAATCACACCAGACTTTTCAACAGAGATTATGAAAGCTATAAAGGTTTTGGTGGATATTGTGCAGACACTGAGAGACAAATCAGATGCCAAATCAGACTACTTTCAATTAACCTCTATGGAGAAGACAACATATTTCCTAACATAACTATATTTAAACAATACATACTCTGCCACACAGACCTACAGAAGATATTAAAAGGAAAAATCCAATCCAACAAGATCCACTTCACCCAAGAAAACACAGAATGAAAATATCTTCACAGCACAAAATTAAAAGAAAACAAGCTCACAAACACACAATTATCACCAGCTCCACAATGAAAGAAACCAACAATCATTGGTCACTAATATCTATCAACATCAATGTTCTTAACTCTCCAATGAAAATACACAGACTAACAGAATGGTTGTAGATACAAGATCCAGCAATCTGCTGCATTCAAAAATCATACCTCTGCAAGAAAGATAGACACTGCATCAGAATAAAATGTTGGAAAAGGTTTTCCAAGCAAATGGACCCAAGAAGCAAGCTGGAGTAACCATCTTAATATCTAAAAAGTAGATTTTCAAGCAAAATTAATCAAAAGAGATGGGGAGGGTCTTCATTCTCATCAAAAGAAAAGCCCACCAGGAGGATATCACAATCCTGAAAATATATGTAACAAACAAAACTCTACTGCTGTGATTCTCCTCCTGCCTGGTGGCTGCCTCCCAGAAGTTCATGAAGTCAGGAGGTGCTGGAGACAAGAAGAGTGCCTAGAATGGCCTGGGAGAACAGTACAGTATGGGGATCACATACCCCGGGAATAGCTGAGGGCTAGCTAGTTCAACTTTACATCCAGAGAACAGAGAATATATACCCCTAGTGTGGCTGTTAGGGAGCTCTAAGAATAAGTGTACATAACTGGTTGAAACACTTCAAGGTTGCTTGATTTGCATTATACAGCATGGTCCTCTCAGAAGAGTAGAATGTTAGTGCTTGACTAACTTATAGAAAGGATCTGGAAGGAGAGAGCTAGCATGGAGCTCTGTCAGAGGTCATATATCAAAAGTGGCTAAGAAAATCTGTTATCTAAAGGCACTCTCCAGATAAAGTCAGACAGAGAGCAAGGAACCTCACCAAGGGAATGGAGGTCTGCCTTTTGTGCCCATGTTTTATTGACTATCAGGCCCAGGCAAGAACTGCAACCTCAACCAGCAGGGCACCTCCAACATCTCTCCCAGTTTTATTTTATAATGGAAAAATGTTATCATGAGTTTAAAGAAAGTTTTCATCTGAATTGGTGGAGTCTAGGGCCTGATAGCATGGATAGCCAAAGTCTAAGGCAATTAATATTACTGAGGAAGCTCTGAAGGTTATTTAAGGTTAATGGGCTAGGAAGGTCAATAACAGATTTACCTGCCTGGACTGAAGTTAAGGTGATTTCAGTGCCTGGGAATGTGATAGGAGAAATGAGTTGGACCCTATCTTGTACTATAGTGAATCCTTTTTCTCTTAAAGCCTTCGTGGTTTGTTGTTTAAGGTCTTCTATGGTTAGTTTTAGATCCTGTTTTTTATCTTGCCATATTAATAAATTGTTCAAATAATGATATAAATTGAGGCCGCATTTCATAATGAGCTTTAATTACAAAGACTGGGGTATTCCAGGGGCTTCTAGGGGACAGATATGTCCCATTTCTAATTGGTGTTTAATTGTTGTAAATTTATTAATTTCTCCATATTTATAGGTGACTGTTCTACCCAGATGAATCATTCTTGATCCATTCTAGGAAGGGAATAAGGTATTCAACAGTGGCCTGTAGAATTGGAGGTGTTTTCTCCTTTGATATGTTTGGTCACTCTTTATTTGGAGGCAATCTCCTTCTTCTCCAGTAGCAGTAAGGACATTTAAGATATCTCTGTCTAATGGATTAGTGGCCACAAAATCCACTAGGGGCCTAATAGTTCCATTTGCTCTATCAGGGTCTTCTTACTTATAAGCATCTTGGGTATTAAATGCTCAATATAGACTACCTATTCTTATCAGTTGGAGGCCTGGTAGGAGGGTCCACTCTGAAGGGATATCAGCTCATCTTAAAGTTGTCTTATCAGCTCCTGTGTGTTTTAGGCATTTAAAAATTTCATTATCAATTCTTATTGAGAGTTTACAGTGAGATTTCTCTAATGTTGGTAACCCAGTGGACTTGTCCATTTTTCCCCCTTGTTGGTGAGGTCTGCCCCCACAAGAAGTTTAAAGGTTGCAGTAGTCTGTTTTCCTATATATCTGGATTTACAATATTTTTCTCACAATGGAAACCCATTCTTGCTTTTGTAGGAGGTCTGAAGACAATTAAATTGCCTTTTCGGCAATCTCTTGCTGAGTGTCCATCTTCTTCACATTTAAAGCATATCAAGTTAATGAATATTGTAACTGAGAAGACTTGTGCCAGGGAGGAGGCTTGATGTTGTAGGAAACAATTAATATTTACTATCGGTTTATCTTTTATTAATGCTGCCGTTAATCCTAAACAGCTGAATACCCAAATCACCACTCAGAGACTGGGATTTATTAATTAACCTAAAACACAATGTTGGGCAATAGTTACTGCATTGTAAACCTCCAAGCCCTCATAGTTTCCTAACATTTAGATTTCCTACATTATACTTGCTTTTTGTTATATATTAAGCTCAGTTCATTCTCTATGTCTTTCCAAGATCTCTCCTCCTGCCTTGTTCTCCCAATTCTCTTCTGCCCTTTTCTCCATCTCTGCATCCCACACCTTCCTGTCCTCTGGCTCCTCCTCTCTTTCTGCTTCCCTTCCATTGCTCAACATTGTGGCTGGTTGCTTTATTTTGGCATGTTTACACAAAGTTGAGACAGGTGATGCTTAGAATAAGTATCACATTGCAATGTCTGGATTGAAACCAGAGAGTGGGGCAGAGAAATAAGCATTTGAATGAACAAGAGTAAGGTGTATACATTCCAAAAGAACATAATACCAACAGTCTGATAAGAGGCAGTCCAAATATCCTGGGTTGCTATAATCCATTTGTCATGATGCTCATGCCTTACTCCCTGACATGCTTCAGGGGTCATTCCATCCCAAATGAGATTGTTTAAAATCATTGTTTGTGTGGCAGGGTATATTTTTTGTTTGTTTGTTTGTTTTTCTATTTAGACTGTCCTGTATTCTTAATATAAAGTCCAATAAAGTCTCTGTTGGTTTTTGTTTTAAAAGAGACAATGGAGAAAATTCCCCAGGTCCCTCAGATAAAGGAGTCAAATGATTCTAGGCTTAAAATGTACATGATTGGACTTTGGGAGTAAAGCCTGCAGGATTCTTGTAGAGAAATTTCCTTGGCCTTGGCCAAACAGTTGGTCCTAATTCCAGTTTATTAATTGAGCAGGGGTGTTTTGTTCCTCTTGCGGTCCTATTTGCTGGTTATGTATTTCATTTTTTCTATTCTGTAATTGGCATTCATCTCCTCTGTCCTTCTTCTTCTTCTTCTTCTTCTTCTTCTTCTTCTTTTTCTTCTTCTTCTTCTCCTCCTCCTTCTTTATGAGCCAAATAAGCAACATGGGTCCAGACATTTGAATCTGAGATATCTTTAGATAGGATCCATGGTGAATATTGAAATACCTCATTCCAGAATTCTAAGTCTTCCTTTTGGGGGATTTTAAGTACTCTGGATTTAAGTAGAGCTCTAAGGGAGCGAATTTGGAGCCCTCTCTGATGTAATGTTTAATTCGTCATAATTAGAAAGGAAGGAGAGTGCTAGAGACTTTTTATGATCTCTGTGACAATCAGTTCAGGCAAGTATAAGGCTCTAAGGAGTGCGAACTTGTAAAGTAAAGAGAGAAATTTACCAGTCCTCAGGATGGGATGGTCAGGCAAGGTTTCACTACTTGTATGGAAGAGCACTCTGGGGCCTGAGATTTCCCAGTGGCTACTACAGGGGGGGGGCTTACAGACTTCTAGCAGTTTGAAGCCAGGGTACTCATGAGTCCAGATCCTGTCCACTGTCTATCATGATGGGGAACCTTCACTTTCTTCTTTGCCAGTCCTCAATGGAAGGCAGGCATAGAGCTGAAATGCCATTTTTACATAGGTAAAAAGGGGGTACTCACCTCTCTTGATGCATTCAAGACCCCATGATTGGGTGCCAGTATTGATTCCCCTCCTTCCTAGAGGCTGCCTTCTAGCAGCCCAAGAAGTCAGAAGGGGCTGGAGATAAGAAGTGTGCCTGGAATGGTTGGAGAGAACAGAACAGTACAGGGATCACAAACCCTGGAACAGCTGATGGCTAGTTAGTTCAACTTTAATTTCAGAGAAGTATATGTATTCCTAGGAGAGTGGTTAGAGGGCTCCAAGAATAGGTATACATAATTGGTTGAAACTAGGTACTTCAAGGATACTTGATTTGCATTATACAGCATGGTATTTTCATAAGAGTAGAATGCCAGTGCTTGATTAACATATGGATAGGATCAGGGAAGGGAGAGTAGGAGGGAGCTGTGTGAAAGTCCATTTATCAATTGTGGCTAGGGGAATCTGCTGTCTAAAGACACTCTACAGATGAAGTCAGGCAGGTAGCAGGGGACTCTCTCAGGGGAGGGAATTCTGCTTTTAACACCAAGCTTATAATGGCTAGGAGGCAAGAACTGCAACCTCAACCACCAGGATACCTTCAATATCGTGCATTTCTAACAGAAACATTATTAAAGGTTAAATGACACGTCAATCCCGTCACCTTAATAGTGGGAAACATAAACATCCCACTCTCACCAAGGCACAGATGATCAAGACAAAAGCTAACTAAAGAAATAATGACACTTACAGAGTTCTTAAATCAAATGGACCTAATAAATGTCTACAGAACATTTCCCCCAAACAAAAGACTATAATCTCTTCTCAGCACCTCACAGAACCTTCTCCAAAGTTGAGCATATACTTGGGCCCAAAGCAAGCCTCAACAGATACAAGAAGATTGGAATAATCCCTTGTTTTATATCAGACCAAATAGTTTAAAAGTATACCTCAAAAATAACAGTAAAAGCCTACAGACACATGGAAACTGAACTACTCTCTACTAAATGACAGATAAATCAGGGAAAAAACAAAGACAGAAATTAAAGGCTACCTAGTATTCAATGAAAATGAAGGCACAATTTCCCCAAACTTATGGGAAACAATGAAAACAGTGCTAATAGGAAAGTTCACAGCACTAGGGACTTCAAAAAGAAATGGGAGACATCTCATACAAACAAATTAAGGACACATCTGAAAGTACTAGAAAACAAAAACAAAAGCAGGGAGACACACCCAAGAGTAGACTGTTGTAAATAATCAAACTCAGTGCGGAAATCAATACACTAGAAATAAAGAGAAGAGTTCAAAGAATCAACGAAACTGAGACCTGGTTCTTATGAAAATCAACAAGATAGACAAACCCTTAGCCAAACTAACTAAAAGGCAGAGGAACACTATTCAAATCAACAAAATCAGAAATGAAAAGATGGAAATAATGGTAAATAGTGATGAAATCAAGTGAATCATTAGGTACTTCTTCAAATGCCTGTATGCAATAAAATTTGAAAATCTAAATGAAATGGACAATTTTCTTGATGTATTCCATTTGCCAATGTTGAATCAAGATCACATAAATAAATTAATTAAATAGTCCCCTAAGGAAGTAGAAGCTGTCATCAAAACTCTCCCATCAAAAAAATGCCCAGGGCCAGATGGTTTCAGTGCAGAATTCTACCAGACCTTCAAAGAAGAGCTAATACCAGTACTCTTTAAACTATTCCATGAAATAGAAACAGAAGAAAAATTAGCAACCTCATTCTATAAGGCCTTGTATCAAGTTACTTTGATACCTATACCACACAAAGACACAACAAAGAGAATCTCAGACCAGTCTATCTTATATAAATATTGACCCCAAAATACTCAATAAAATACTTGCAAACCAATTCAAAGCATGTATCAAAGATATCACACACCATGAATAAGTAGGCTTCACCCCAGGCATGCAGTGGTGGTTTAATACATGGAAATCCACCAATGAAAACCACCATCTAAACAAACTAAAAGAAAAAAAAGTTGCACAATCACCTCCTTAGATGCTGAAAAGGCATTTGACAAAATCCAACACCTATTCATGTTTATAGTTTTAGAGATATCAGGGATAAAAGGCACGTACCTAAATGTAGTAAGGGCAATATACAGCAAGCCTATATACCCAACTTCAAACTAAATAGAGGAAAACTTAAAACAATCCCACTGAAATCAAGGACACCCACAGGCTGCCTACCCACTCTCTTCATATCTCCTCAACATAGTACTAGAAGACTAAGATAGATCAATAATACACCTAATGGAAATCAAGGGGATACACATTGGAAAGGAAGAAATCAAAGTGTCACTATTTGGAGATGACATAATAGTATATATGAGTGATCCCAAATGTTCTACCACAGAACATGTACAGGTGATATACAGCTTCAGGAAAGTGGCTGGATACAAAATTAACCACAAAATCAGTAGTGCTTCTGTATACAAAAGAAAAAGAAGATTAGAAAGAAGTTAGGGATACAATACCCTTCACAATAGGCACGAGTAACATAAAGTACCTTAGTGTAACTCTAAGCCAGCAAGTAGAAGACTACTATGGCAAGAATTTCAAGTCTCTGAAGAAAGAAATTGAAGAAGGTATCAGAAGATGGAAAGATCTCCCATGTGATTGGAGTGGTAGAATTAACGTAGTAAAAATTGCCATCTTCCCAAAAGCAATCTACAGAATCAGTGAAATTCTCATCAAAATACCAACACAATTCTTTACATGCATTGAAAGTACAATCCTCAACCTTATGTGGAAAAAAACAAACAAACAAACAAACAAACAAACACAAACTCAGAATAGCTAAAGCAACCCTGTACAATAAGAGAACATGTTGAGATATCTACATTCCTGATATCAAGTAGTACTGCAGAGCAACATTAATAAAAATGGCATGGTACTAGCATAGGAACAGACTGGGGGATCATTGGAATTGAATAGATGAGCCAGAAATAAACCCATATACCTACGAATACCTGATATTTGACAAAGATGGCAAAACTATAAAATAAAAAAAAGATGACGTCTTCAACAAATGGTGCTATTCCAACTGAATGTCTACATGTAGAAAAATGCAAATAGACCCCTATATTTATGAACCTGCAAAAAGTTAAATTCCAAGTAGGTCAAAGACTTCAACATAAGACAAGACATACTAAATCTGTGAGAACAGAAAGTGTGGAAGAGCCTTGAACTTATTGGCACAAGAGACAACTTCCTGAATAGAACACCAACATCACAAGCTCTAAGATCAACAATCAATACATGCGACCTCAGGAAACTGAAAAGCTTCCGTAAAGCAAAGGTCACTAACAATAGAACAAAACGACAGCCTACAGACTGAGAAAAATTCTTCAGCAACTCTACATCTGACAGAGGGCTAATATGTAAAGAATTCAAGAAGGTAAACACCAACAAACCAAGTAATTCAATTAAAAAATGTGGTCCAGGGCCACTTTCTTCCATTTTTGTCATCTTGCTAAAGGCCAGGCTGGGGCAGCTCGTTCAGAGGAAGACTTGGATCATTGTTGGTTTCACACAGGTTAATTTGGAAGTTAAGAGTGCTCTGGCTAATCTGGTGGAGGCTATTAAGACTAATTGCAGTGGCGGATAACATGGGATCCACTGCCACTGGGCAAACAATGTCCTGGGTCCTAAATCTGTGGCTTCCATTGCCAACCTGGAGAAGGCAAAGGCTAAACAGCTTGCCATTAAACTGGATTCAATGTATATTGCTAAGTTTTCTGTACATAATATAACTACAAAATTTTTTAAAAACACATGGATAAACAAATAATTCTCAACAGAGGAGTATTGAATGGCAGAGAAACACTTAAATGCTCAATGTCCTTAGTCATCTGGGAAATCAAAACACCCTAAGATTCCACCTCACATCCATCAGAATGTCTAAGATCAAAAACGGAAGGGACTCATGATGGAGAGGATGTGAGCAAAGGGGAGACCCTTCTCCATTTCTGGTGGAAATGAGAAAGGGTACAACTTTGGAAATCAATCTGGCACTTTCTCAGAAAATTAGGAATAGTATTACCTCAATATCCAGCTTTAGGCTGAGGTATTTTATCCTCTCGGACTTTAGTTTTATGCAGGTAGATAAATGATCTCTGTATTTTTCTACATGTAGACATCTAATTACACCAGCACAATTTGCTGAAGATCTTATCTTTCTTTCATTTTATGGATTTGGCTTTTTGTTCAAAAATCAAGTGTTTGTGTGTTGGGGGTGGGGAGGTGTTTCTGGGTCTTTGATTCAGTTTCCCTGATCCACCAGTCCGTTTCTATGCCAGTACCATGCCGTTTATATCAATGTTGCTCTATAGTACAGCTTGAGACCAAAAGAACTTTTATTATACAGGATTGTTTTAGCTGTTCTGTTTTTTTTTCCATATGAAGTTGAAAATTGTTCTTTCAAGGTATGTAAAGAATTATGTTGGCATTTTGATGGGAATTGCATTGAATCTGTCAACGGCTTTTGGTAAGATGACAATTTTTACAGTGTTAATGTTACTGATCTATTAGCATGTGAGATCTTTCCATCTTCTGATATCTTCTTCAATTTCTTTCTTCAGAGATTTAAAATTCTTGTTATACAAATCTTCTGCTTGCTTGCTTAGAGTTACATCAAAGTATTTATGTTACTTGTGCCTATTGTGAAAGTTGTTTCCCTAATTTCTTTCTCAGTCCTTTTTTTCTTTTGTGTACAGGAGGGCTACTGATTTTGTGAGTTAATTTTGTAACTTTGCTGAAGGTGTTTATCACCTGTAGTTCCTTTGTAAAATTGTTAGGGTCACTTATCTATATGATTATGTAATCCATGAACAGTGCTTCCTTATTTCTTTCCAATTTGTATCCCTTTGGTCTTGTTTATTTATTTGTCTTATTGCTCTAGCTAGGATTTTAAGTACTATGTTGGATAGATAGGGAGAGAGAGGGCAGTCATTTCTGCCCCTAATTTCAGTGGATTTAAGTTTCTCTCCACTAAGTTTGATGTTGTCCACAGGCTTGCGGTTTATTGCCTTTACTATGTTTTCATATACTCCTTGTATTCCTGATCTCTCTAAGACTTGTAACATGAATGGGTATTACATTTTTGTAGAAAGCTTTTTCAGCATTTAAGGAGATGATCATGCGTTTGTTTGTTCTTTCAGTTTGTTTATATGGTGGATTACATTGATGAATTTCTATATGTTGAACCACCACTGCATGACTGGGATGAAGTCTCCTTGGTTATGGTTGATGATATTTTTGATGTGTTCTTAGATTCAGTTTGTGAGTATTTTATTTATTATTTTTGCATTAATGTTTATAATGCTAATTGGTCTGAAATGCTTGTGGGGTCTTTGTGTGGTTTAGGTATAAATGTGACAATTGTCTCATAGGACGAGTTAGATAATGTTCTGTTTCTATTTTGTGGAATAGTTTGAAAAGTATTGGTATTAGTTCTCTTTGAAGGTCTGGTAGAATCCTGCACTGAAACCATCTGGGCCTGGGCTTTTTTTTGGTTGGGAGAATTTGATAACTGCTTCTATTGCCTTTTGGGCTATAGGCCTCTTTAATTTGTTTGCCCTATATTGATTCAATTGTGGTAAGAATATTCTATCAAGAAAATTTTCCATTTCATTAACATTTTCAAATTTTGTGATATACAAGCTTTTGAAGTAAGATCTCATGATTCTTTAAATTGCCTCAGTTTCTGTCATTATGTTCCCCTTTTCATTTCTGATTTTCTTGATTTAGATGGTATTTCTCTGTCTTTTAATTAGTTTGGCTAAGGGTTTTTCTATCCTGTTTGTGTTCTCAAACAACTGGTACTTGGTTTATTTGATATTTTTGAATTGTTCTTTTTGTTTCTAATTTATTGATTTCAGTCCCAAGTTTATTTCCAGCCATCTACTTCTCTTGGGTGTGTCTGCTTCTTGGGTGTGTCTGCCCTAGGGATTTCCAGTGTTGGTTAAGTTGCTTGTATGAAATACCTCCAACTTTTTTATGAAGGCACTTAACTCTATGAATTTACTTCTCAGCACTGCTTTCTTTGTGTCCTATAAGTTTGGGTATGTTTTGCCTTCATTTTCATTGAATTCTAGGAAGTCTTTTATTTCTTTTCTTATTTCTTGCCTAAACCAGCTGTCACTGATTAGAAAGTTGTTAAGTTTCCATGCATATGTAGGCATTTGTTATTCACATTGTTGTTGAGATCCAGTTTTAGTCTATAGTGGTCTGCTAAGATACAAGGGATAATTTCAATTTTTTGGATGTGTTGAGACTTGCTTTTTGACTGTGTATGTGGTAAATATTGGAGACTATTCCATGAGGTACTGAGAAGAAGTTTTATCCTTTTGTGTTTGGATGGAAGGTTCTGTAGATATCTGTTAGGTCCATTCTATTCATGGCATCTGTTAGTGTCATTATTTCTCAGTTTAGTTTCTGTTTCTTTGATTTGGCTTTTGGTGAGAATGGGTTGTTAAAGGCTCCTACTATTAATGAGTGGGTATTGATGTGTGGTTTAAGCTTTATTAATATTTCTTTTACAAATGTGGGTGCCCTATTATTGGGGCATAGATGTTAAGAATTGCCATGTCATTTTGGTAGGATTTTTCTTTGATGAGTAACATGTATCCTTCTCCAACCCCCCCCCTTTTTTAAAGACTTATTTATTTTATAGATGAGTGCTCTATCTCCATGTATACCTGTGTGCTAGAAGAGAGCATCAGATCCCAATATAGATGGTTGTGAACCACCATGTGGTTGCTGGGAATTGAACTCAGGACCTCTGGAAGAGCAGACTGTGCTCTTAACCACTGAGCCACCTCTCCAGCTCCTTTTCCAACGCTTTTGTTTAAATCTGGTTGAAAATCCTTTTTATTAGAATGTTCACTCTAGATTGCTACTTGGGTTTGTTTGTTTAGAAGACCTTTGTCCAGCCTTTTACTTTCAGATAACATCTATCTTTTTGGCTCAGATATGTTTCTTCTATGGAGCAGAATGGTGGTCCTGTTTATGTTTCAGTTTTATTGTATTTTTTTATTAGAGAGTTGATTCCATTGATTCTGATCGAGATTAATGACCAGTGACAGTTAGTTACTTTTATTTTAATGTTGGTTGTGACAGTGTGTTTGTGAAATTGTTTACTTTTGGCTTTGCTATATTGAAGTTATTAATATCCTGAGTTTGGGGGGGTTTAATTGACCTCACTGGGTGGGAAGTTTTCTTCTAGTATCTTCTGTTGGGCTGGATTTGTGCATAGGTATTGTTTGAATTTGGTTCTGTTATGGAATATCTTGTTTTCTCCATCTTTGGTGATATAAAGTTTTGCTGGGTATAGGAGGACTGGCATTTGTGGTCTTTTATTGTTTTAAAACATCTGCTCAGGCTTTCCTGGCTTTTAGACATCATGTGTGGTTCTGATAGGGTTGCCATTATATGTTACTTGGCCTTTTCCCCTTGCCTCTTATTTCTTTGTTCTGTAAATTTACTGTTTTTATTATTGTGCTGAGAGGATTTTCTTTTCATGTCTAATCTATTCAGTGTTCTATAGGCCTCTTGTATGATTACAGGTATGGCTTTCTTGAGACTGGAAAATTTTCTTTTATGATTTTGTTGAAAATATTTTCTGGGCTTTGGAGCCTGTAATTTTTCTTTTTATTCTATTCATATTATTCTTAGGTTTCATTTTTTTAATGGTGTCCTTGATTTCAGAAATGTTTCAGATTTAACATTTTCCTTGATGGGTGCATTGATTTCCTTCATTGTGTCTTCTATACCTGAGATTCTTTCCTCCATCTCTAGTATTCTGTTAGTGATGCTTACCCTTGCAGTTCCTGTTTTCTTCACTAATTTATTCCTCTACAGAATTTCTTCAGTTTGTGTTTATTATTTTAATTTTGGTTTTCAGATTATGAAATATTTTATTGATTTCCTTCACCTGTTTGTTTGCATTTTCCTGCATTTCTTTAAATGATTTGTTCAATTCCTTCACCTCTTTGTTTGTATTTCTCTATATTTCTTCAGTGATTTATACATCTCCTCTGTAAATGCCTCAAAGTGTTTTGGTGTACTTTCCTGTATTTCTTTAAGGTTTATTTGTTTCCTCCATTATCATTTTTCATAAACATAGATTTAGTGCCAATTTCTTGTGTTTCAGGTGTGTTAGGGTATCAAGGGTTGGTTGCTATGGAATAACTGGGTTCTGAGGATGTCATACTGCTCTAGCTTTTGTTGATTGTGCTTTCACACTGGCCTTAAGCCATCTGCTTGTCGCTGTCATTGGTTGTTAGTTACTATTGCCTATTGGTGTTCTTGGGGGTGTGGAAAGAGCCCTGCACAGGAAGCTGGATGTTCCTGCGGAAGTCCTCTTCAGACTGGTGGGAATGGTCTTGAACTGGCAGGTAGTTCCCAGGGACTGGCTCTCTTCAGATGTATGATCCCAGGAACAAAGACATTGTGAGTTTGGGGTCCACTGCAAAGGCTGTTATTTGCTCTTCTCTCCTGTTGTTCAGATACCATTCACTATCAGTGACATCCAATAATAACTTTGATGCAGTTCTACATTGAAAGAGACTTGATATGCCTGGAAAAAAATACAAAATGCACATTTTGTATGAGAAGAAGACCCTGGAAATGTTAAATCACTAGCTAAAGCTTATGCTGAAAGGCTTTAACTGTTAGGAAGAACTATATGATTAAGGAGGAAATAAATATGTATTAGAATAAAGGGATATATCCTCACGGCAAGAGCTCACCCAATATCCTTCCAGTTTGGAAAAAGATAAAGCCTAAGGAATGTTCTCCTAGAAAGGAACAACAAAAAAGGTACTTCGGGAAGGATAGGCATCACCCAGAATTGGTAGCTATAATTTAGCATTGTTGTACACATGGTGCAGAATCATTAAAGATACAGAAATACAGGGTTCTGATTTTTTTTTTGTCTAAGGATTAAAAGATATATGAAGGCTAGGAGTACATTAGGCAAGTCTGTGAATGAAGGCCCTGAAAAGGCAAGGAGCCTTGAGGGGTCATGTAGTGTGTATCTGTGGATAGGAAAACTTAGTTGCGTTGGAAACCATATAATGTTGGAGATGCCATAGCCATGAGATATTTGCCAAGGGAGGCTGTGGGAGTTGGTCTTGTCCAAGAGAAAGAAGTATGTTTCAAATAGTAAGGACGGAAGGGCAGAGCAATCTCAAGCTTTTGATGTTAGACATGGAGTGGCAGAACCTTGAGTTTGCACTTGTATGTTTCAGTCTTGATTTTGTCCAGCATTTTCTCACTGCTCTTCTAGTCTGTTGAAATGGTAATGCGTATTCTCTATCATTATATGTTGGAAATATGTAATTTATTTTATTTTATATGGGGTTACTGTTAAGTTATTGGCCTTGAGTCTCAGAAGAGACTTTAACTATTGACTTTTAAACAGTGTGGGGACTTGTGAAAAACTATGGGGACTTCTGAACTTGAACTAAATACATTTTTGTATGATATGGCCACAAGACTACAGGGCACATGGTGTAGAACACAGAAGTCGTGGGGAGATATCCCTGTATCTCATCAGTTTGTGGCTGTTTGGGGGAAAATTAGGAGGTGTGGCCTTTCTTAGGAAGTATTTCACTAGGAGTATGCTTGGAGGATTCAAAAGACCTGTGATATTTTTAATTCTCTATCTGCTTCTTGTTTTTAGTTCAAGATGTGAGCTTTAATATGTGGCTCTAGTCACCTGCTACTTTTACTCCATTATCATGGACTCTAATACACCTGAAACACAAGCCACAAATAAATTTCTGTACATTTTATTTGCCATGGTGTTTTACCACAGCAATAGGAAAATAACTAATACAATATTCTCAGGAAATAAGAGTATACAAGAGAAAACGAAAGAAACCACATTAAATTGGCACTAATGGAGTCTTATGGATATATGCATGTTTGAGTTTGTTAATGGCGAATTTGCCTGTTGAGGAAGTGCAGAGTACATATGTCTATGGATGATAACACAAATATGAACAAGAATCTCTGGAGTATCAAATAGCCTAACTTGAGGCTTAAATATACAACATATTTTTTGCATCAAATAATAGCCTCTGAATGTTGCTACATTTATATTTAGCATAAGTCTCTCTGGGGATCAGATATGCTGACAACATTTAAGGGAGCATATTTATTACTTTTAAATTACTGTACCAAAGCAGCATGACCAAGGCAACTTATTGTTGGCATACCTTTAAAATACTCTTATTTACATTTCTAATATCTCTTTTTCACTACTCTCCCCCAATCCCTTCCAACAACTAACACCAGGTCAGGCAGAGAAATGGTTAATGGGAGAGGGGCATAGTTCTCTCTGCTGCTTCCTGATGGTTAGGATCAGCTGGTTCCTTGGAGCTAGTCTAATGCTCCTTTTAGGAGATCTGCAACTTCTTGTCTCACTGCCTCAACAGCAAACAAAAGTCACAGCAGGGAAGCAGCAGCTTCCAACAATTCCATCATCCCTCCCTCATCTCCTCACATGCCTCTCTCCAAGTCCACTGATAGGGGACTCCTGCTCCATATGACCCAAGCCCATCAGGTCTCATCAGGACTGGCTGCATTTTCTTCTGCTGTGGCCTGGTAAAACAGCTCCCTCAACAGGGGGAGGTGATCAAAAGCCAGTAACTGAGATCATGTCAGAGACAGTCTCTGTTCCCCTTACTAGGAAACCCACCTGGTAAATGAGTTGCCATGGGCTATATCTGTGCAGGGGTTCTAAGTTATCTCCATACATGGTCCCTGGTTGAAATATCAGTCTCAGAAGAGACCACTGGGCTCAGACTATTTGGTTCTGTTGCTCTACTTGTGGAGGTCCTGTCCACTCGAGGTCTTTTTGTCTACCTTTTCTTTTATGAGATTCCCAGCACTCTGCCCGCAGTACGGCTGAATCTCATCATCTGCTTTGATACCTTTTTGGGTAGAGTCTTTCAGGATCCCCTGTGGTAGACTCCTGTCCTGTTCCCTGTTTTCTCCTGTTTCTGATGTCTATCACATTTGTCTTTCTGAGTGAAGATTGGTCATTTTACCCAGGGTACTCCTTGCTTAGCTTCTTTAGGTGTACAGATTTTAGTATGGTTTATCCTATATTATATGACAAATATCCACTTATAAGTGAGTATCTATCATGTGTATCATTCTGCTACTGGGATACCTCACTCAGGATGATCTTTTCTAGATTCCACCATTTGCCTGCAAATTTCATGATTTCCTTGTTTTTAATTGCTGAGTCGAATACCGTTGTGTAAATGTACCACAATTTCTGTATCCATTCTCAGTTGAAGGGTACCTGGATTTTTTCCAGATTTTGGCTATTAATAAAGTTGCTACACACATGGTTGAGCAAATGTCCTTGTTGTGTACTTGAGCATAGTTTGGATATATGCTTAAGACTGGTATAGCTGGATCTTGAGGAAGCATTGTTCCTAGTTGTCTGAGAAAGTGTCAGATTGATTTCCAAGGTGGTTGTAGAAGTTTACACCAGCAATGGAGTAGGGTTACCCTTTCTCCACATCCTATCTGGGATGTTTTGTCAACTGAGTTTTTTATTTTGGCCATTCTGATGGGTGTAAGGTGATTTCTCAGGGTTTTGTGATTTGCATTTCCATGATGACTAAGGATGCTGAATATTTCTTTAAGTGTTTCTCTGTCATTTGATATTTCTCTACTGAGAATTATCTATTTAACTCTGTACCCCATTTTTTAATTGGATTATTTCTTTTGTTGTTTTTAACTTCTTGATTCTTTTATATATTCTGGATATTAGCCCTCTGTCAGATATAGGGTTTGTCAATATCCTTTCCCAGACTGTAGGCTGTCATTTTCTTCTGATGACAGTGTACTTTTCTTTACAGATTTTCAGTTTCATGAGGTCCCATTCATTGATTGTTGACCTAAGAGCCTATAATGCTGGTATTCTGTTCAGGAAGTTGTCTGCTGTGCCAATGAGTTCTAGGCTATTTCCAACTTTTTCTTCTAACATATTTACTGTATCTGGATTTATGTTGAGCTCTTTGAACTACTAAAACTTTAGTTTTATGCAGAGTGATAAATATGGGTATAGTTGCATTTTTTTCCATGTAGACATCCAATTAGACCAGGACCATCTGTTGAAGATGTTGTCTTTTTTCCATTGTGTGGTTTTGATTTCTTTGTCAAAAATCAAATATCAGTAGGTGTGGGGTTTATTTCTATGTCTTCTGTTAGTTTCCTTTCATCCACCATTCTGTTTCTATGCTAGTACTATACAGTTTTTATTATTATTGTTCTGTAGTGTAGCTTGAGATAAGGGATGGAGATACCTCCTTATCTGGGTTTTTTTTGTTGTTGTTGTTGTTTATTTCTTCACATGAAGTTGAGTTTTTTTTCTTTCAAGGCCTGTAAAAAATTGTGTTGCTATTTTGAGAGGAATGCATTGAATTTGTAGATTGCTTTTTGCAGAATGGCCATTTTCGCTATGTTAATGCTAGGGATCCATCAGCATGGGAGATCTTTCCATCTTCTGATATCATCTTCAATTTATTTTTTCAAAGACTTGAAGGGTTTTTTTTTTTTCTTTTTCTTTTTCTGAATAGGTCTTTCACTTGCTTGGTTAGAGTCACACCAAGGTACTTTACGTCATTAGTGGCTATTGTGAAGGGTGTTGTTTCCCTATCTTTCTTGCCCTTTTGTCTTTGGTATATAGTAGAGCTTCTGATGTTTTTCAGCTAATTTTGTATCCAGCCTCTTTGCTGAAATTATTTATCAGCTGAAGGAGATCTCTGGTTAAATTTTTGTCACTCATGTATGCTAACTTTTCATCTGGAAATGGTGATATTTTGACTTTTCTGATTTGTTCTGATTTGTATCCCCTTGATCTCCTTTAATTGTTTTATTGCTCTAGCTAGGATTTTAATAACTATGCTCAAGTGATATGGAGAGAGTGGGCAGCCTTGCCTTGCCCTTGATTTCAATGGGATAGATTTGTTTCTCCTCATTGAGTTTGATGTTGCCTATAGGCTTACCGTATATGTATATGTATATATATATTTTTTCTTTTTTTTTTTTTTTTTACAATGTTTAGGTATGTGCCTAGTATCCCTGATCTCTCCAAGACTTTAAACATGAATGGGTGTTGAATTTTGTCAAATTCTTTTTCGGCATCTAAGAAGATGATCATGTTTTTCTCCTTCAGTTTGTATATGTGGTGGATTACATTGATGGATTATGCATAATGAACCACCCTTACAAGCCTGGGATGAACCCTGCTTGGTCATGGTGGATGATATCTTTTATGTGTTCTTGGATTCAGCTTGCCAGTATTTTATTGAGTATTTTTGCATCAATGTTCATAAGAGATATAGGTCTGAGGTTCTCTTTTTTTTTGTTTTTAGGTTTTTGTGTGATTTAGGTTTCAATATGATTGCGGTCCGTGCTGAAACCATCTGGCCCTGGGCTTTTTTTGAAAGGGAAGCTCTGAGGACTGTTTCTATTTCCTTGGGGGATATAAGAATATTCAATCTATTTACCTGATCTTGATTTTATTTGGAAAAATTGAATATATCAAGATAATTGTCTATTTCATTTAGATTTTCAAATTTTGTGGCATAGGTTTTTTTTTTTTTTTTTTTAGTAAGACCTAATGATTGTTTGGATTTCCTGATTCTCTGTTGTTATGTCCCCCTTTTGGTTTCTGATTCTGCATCTTTAAATAGTTTCTCTCTGCTTTTTAGTTTGTTTGGCTGTGGGTTTGTCTATCTTGTTTATTTTGGTAAAGAACCAGGTCTTGATTTCATTGATTCTTTGATTTGTTTTCTTTGTTTCTAAATTATTGAGTTTGATTGTTTCCAGCTGTCTACTCCTCTTGGGTGTGTCTGCCTCTTTTTTTTTTCCCCTGGGGCTTTCAATTGGGCCATTAAGTTGCTTTTATGAGATGTTTCAAATGTCTTCTTGTAGGCACATAGTGCTATGAATTTTCCTCTTATAACTGCTTTTATTGTGTCCCATAAGTTTGGGCATGTTTTACCTTCATTTTCATTGAATTCTAGGAAGTCTTTAACTTCTTTCTTTATTTCTTCCCTAACCCAGCTGTCACTGAGTAGTGAGTTGTTCAGTTTCCTTGTGTGTGCAGGTTCTTTGTTATTTCTGTTGTTGTTAAGGTCCAGGTTTAGACCATGGTGGTCAGATAGGATAAAAGGGATTATTTCAGCATTCTTGTATCTGTTGAGGCTTACTTTGTGACCAACTATATGGTCTGTTTTTGAGAAGGTTCCATGAGGTGCCGAAAAGAAGTTATACTCTTGAATTTGGGTGAAAAGTACTGGAGACATCTATTAGGTCCATTTGATTTAGGACTTTTGTAAATGTCATTTTTTTCCCTACTTAGATTTTGTCTAGATGATCTGTCTCATGATAAGAGTGGACTGTTGAAATCGCCCACTAGTAAGGTGTTGGGATTGACGTGTGATTTCTTCTTTAATCACGATTCATTTAAAAATGTAGGTGCTCTCTTATTTGGGGCATAGATATTCAGAATTGTGATATACTCCTGGTGGATTTTTTCTTTGATGAAAATGAAGTGTCCCTTCATTCTTCTTTTGTTAATTTTGGCTGAATATCTAGTTTAATATATATTAGGATAGCTGTCCCAGCTTCTTTCTATGTCCATTTGCTTGAAAGATATTTTTCCTGTCCTTTACTCTGAGGTAGTGTTTATTTATTTATTTTTTTGCAGAGGTCTGTTTCTTTGATGCAGCAGAATGCTAGATTCTGTTCCATAACCATTCTGTTAGTTTGTGTCTGTTTATTGGACTGAGTTTAGTCCATTGATGTTGATAGATAATAGTGACCACTGGATATTAGTTTCTTTTATTGTGGAGTTGGAGGTGTTACTGTGTTTCATTGCTTGTTTTCTTTTAATATACTCTTTTGAAGTCATCTATATCCTATGCTTTCCTGGGTGTAGTTTTGTTTTGCTTTGTTTGGGGTGGGGGGGTTGGAGTTTTCCTCCGAGTATCTTCTGTAGGGCTGTTTTGCTCTGGAGGATACTGTTTAAGTTTAGTTTTGTCATGGAATATTTTGTTTTCCCCATCTATCTTGATTGAATGCCTTGCTGGGTATAGTAGTCTGGGTTGGCATCTGTGGTCCTTTCAAGTCTGTGTGACATCTGCACAAGCCATTCTGGCTTTCATAGTTTTTGTTGAGAAGTCTGGTGTGATTGTGACAGGTCTGTGTTTATAACTTACTTGGCCTTTTTCCCTTCCTGCTTTTAATACTTCTTTGTTCTATACGTTTAGTGTTTTGACTATGTTGTGACATGAGGAGTTTCTTTTCTGGTCTAGCATATTTGTTGTTATTGTAGGCCTCTTGTATGTCTTTAAGTTGGACATGTCTCTAAGTTGGGAAAATTTTCTTCTATGATTTTCTTGAAAATATTTTCTGGGCCTTATAGCCTGGAATCTTTTGTTTTTTTTTTCGCCTATTTCTATTATTCTTAGATTTCATCTTTTCATGGCATCCTTGATTTCTTGGATAATTTATATTTGGTACTTTTCTGATTTTACTTTTTCTTTGAGAGATTTATTAGTTTCTGCAAGCATATCTTCAACACCTGAGATTTTCTCTTCCATCTCTTGTATTCTGTTGGTGATGCTTACCTTTGTGGTCCAGATCTTTTCTCTAAGTTCTCTAGCTCCAGGGTTTTCTCAGTTTGTGTTTTCTTTATTGATTGTAATTATGTTTTCATGCCTTGCACCATTTCCTTCATCTGTTTCGATGTGAATTTCTGTCTCTCTATGATGGCCTCTATTTTTTATTGTTGTTCTGTTTCCTCTCTATATGTCACTTTTTGTACCTCTATTTGTGCTTCTATTTGTTTGGCTGTATTTCCCTATTTTTTCTTTGAGAGGTTTATTTCCTCTTTACTTACCTTTATTTGTGTTGCTATTTCTTTGAGAGATATGTTCATTTCCTCATTTTATGTCCCTCTAATACCTGCATAAACATAGCTGTGAAATCATATTTCTTTTTTTTTTCTGGTGAATTGGAGTGTCATTGATTTTGGGGGTTGCTGGTGAAGCCATGATGTCCATATTTTTGTTGCATGTGTTCTTATGCCAACCTCTGGCCATCTGCTTATCTATAACCTTCATTGTTTGTTCCTGGAGTCTGTGCTTCTGACTGGGTCTGTCTTTCTCTGTTGTCTGGTTTTGTCTTCAGGAAGATGAGAGAGGTCCACTGGTTTGAGAGTATGTATTGGTGTTTCAGCTGTACCCAAGGGAGGAATATTGCAGGCAAAAGCAAGTGTGGGCATATGAATGGAGGTGTTCCTTGAAAGACAGGGTGCTAGAGAGTGTAAATGCCTGAAATGTAGGATGGGAAGTGGTGTAGATGTAGGAAGAGGTGTGGGTGCTATGCTGTTTGTGGGTACAATGAGCATGAGTATATTTCCTGAATACCTCAGTGGCTGTCATGCTGTCTTTCTAATATTCAGAAGTGTCTGGGCTCCAGGAATTGTTTGCCTTGACTCCACTGATAGACCCACAGAGCAAGGCTTTCAATGTTGAGAATGCTGTCCCAAGAATCCCTATGTTGCCCTCAGTGGGGCTGTGGGTGGGAGGGATCCAATGTCTGGCTGCAATGTTAGAGGTACCCTGGATCTGGCACTCTGCATGCACTCACTTGAAGGTGCACTCACTATCTAGCTAGCCTAATTGGAAATCACAGGGGTTCCAGGGGTTCTTTACTCTCAGATTTGGGCCTGCAGGCAAATGCAAGTGTAGGAGATCAGTCAGCTCAGTGGTGCTGCAGCAGCAGAATTTGGAGGTTTGTATATTGGCCAGCTGTGAGTCCAGCCACAGCTTGAGAACTGGGAGGCCACAGGTACAAATACCTGCTGGGAGGCCCTGGGGGGCCCATACAGTTACCTGTTGACCTGGGTGGCCCGACTGACCTTGGTGGCCCACACAGCCTGCCACCTGCCACTGAGGGACTAGGAGGCCCACCTCTGCTGTCTCAGTCACAGGGCAGAGAGTTATGTGCTAAACAGAGTGGGCACTGTTGGCAGCCTCCACTGAAGAGGGAGGAGGAAGGACCATAAAGGGGAAGTGCGGGGAGATTGAAGAGTCACTCCTGTCAGTCACTGGAGAAATCCACAAGTGACCTCGATCCAAATGATCCCAGCTCAGGGCTTGTCCTTTTTCATCCAGGAAGCCTCAGTGCAGATGTACTGGCTTCAGCTGCCCCTCCACTCACCAATTTCAGAGTTTCAGATCCTCTGCCCCTCAGATATGGTGTGTGCTGGTTGCTGCCATCTTGGATCACCTTCATGAGACTTACAGCTTCTCTCTGAGATTTTCCTTTAAAACACTAATAAATTCTTCTCAAATTCAGCTTTAATCTGTCCTTTGTCCTTGTGAGTTTTTCTTTTACCTAATTTTATGCAATATTACTAGTAACTCTAGGAGGGAAACATAATTTCTCCAGTATCATATGATAGCTTTCCATGTGTCCCCCAAAAGGTTTTCCTACATTTTATTTCACTAGTAGAGAACAAATTTCCCTTCCTAAGTCCTAAATGGCATCTCAAAATAAACACTCTGTTTTCATTTATGATAAGTCCTCAGTTACAGGTATCAGAATAGGCCAAGGTCATTCAATATATGAAATAGTAAAGTTGCTGAGATAATTGTCTGCCTTACTCTAAGTTACTCCGTATTGTATAAAATATTCTCTTTTCAGTCTATGGGGTGACCTTAGAAGTTCCATTTTCCAAATAGATTTGACTCTGTTTTGTACTGAAAGTAAGGTGGAAACCCATAGGTAGATCCATCTCTCAGGCCCCACCTTTTCACTACAGAATGATTAATGAGTTATTCCTTTGAGCAAAAAGACAGCCACATTATATAACTGTTGGATCCACTTAGAACTATGGGATTACATAAGCATACTGAAACAATATCAAGGAATATCCACCCGAGAACCTGCTGGACACAAAAGATTGTAGAATTGGTGAAATGCTCTCACACAGACTCCACGAAGTGAGGGGCATGTAATGCTGTACTGTCATGGATACACATGAATCCAGCATTTGATACCTGGTAGAATCATCAGTGACAAAGGACTACACAATCAGTTCTATTCTTTGGTATTGATTCAGTCTACTAAACTGCCTATCTATACACAGTTTGTATATATAGATTGGCATATGACCGATTTTTTGCTTTGGTCCTTGCTCACTCACTATACCTTGGCTTCTATAGAATTAAAGTTGACAAGAAAAGTTCCCACTAGCTGTTCCTCATTCATTCGGCATTATTCACTTCATATCTATAGTAACTTGCATTAGATTGACTCTGAAACATATTTAATCTGTTGCAGTTACTTTAACTCGCATTCATTCTGTAAAGCACATGTGCACACATACATATGCACATTTTATACTATATATATACATACTGAGAGAAAGCAGAATGATAATTATATATTTACTCCGTTGTGTAAGTATAATATCAGTAAATAAGGGTCAAATAAAAGAATGGTCATTCACATCAGGCAAGATACTAATGTATACAGAAGAGTCTCAGTATTATTCATGACTGAAAGTATTATAGTACCCTGAAATTGACAATAACTTTATTGAGATCAGGGTATTTCCTACTCTGAGTTACTCTATGATGTATAACATTGATATTTCAGGCAATCCATTTCTTGGGGAGTACTGAGGAGGAGGAGGCTGTTTCATGTGCTTCAATTTCTTAACTGATTCCGTGCCCTCAACTACTGAACATTTTCTCACTACAAAAGACTGACTCAGTAAACTATAGTATCTCCATGGCAACCCTAGGCTGACTTAGACCTGTTTGACTATGTGAATGATCTCCATGTTTGAGTCATTTTACCAGAAGTCCACAAAATTGTTCTAAACATCACTTCATGTAGAAAGAAAGTTTCAGCAAACACAGTAAAAAAGTATCATAAACGTTTGCATTTTAAGACAGATTGTTTTATTCTTCTTAAGCTGAACACACACAAATTGTTCACTATCAGAGCAACATTTCTTAGTCCTTTTGTAATCTGTTAATGTGAGATAGTTAATTATTCTTGTACTTATTCTTTACAATCAAATTGTATATACTTTTGGTGAACCTAGGAGCCAAATTATACATAAACAGTAGGAATGGATATTCTGTATCTAAATATAGATGTAACCTTTTTGTTTAAAATTGCTATTCATGTAGCACATTGCCTGGTGAGGTTACATACAAGTTCTCTCTTTGATTTCTGTGTGTTTGATATAGTATAGCATGTAATAAAATTTACTGGTTATCAAGTAATGACAGGGTTCTTATTTTTTTCATTTACTTCACTTCAGTGTGTTAACTGTAAACTAGTACTAACGTGGCTTCATATGAGAGGTTGAAAATTTCTTTGTTGTTAATGGGTTTGGTTAGTAACTCATATTCCTTTTAAATAAAGCAAAACTGTAGTGAATTGTCATTACTCACTTTCTCCTTTCTTGTGTATAAATAAGCTCTAACTTTCAGCCATAAGCTAATGAAGTGTAATCTACCACATAGTCACCCACAAAGTTCTTGTATTTTGTAATGAATAAGTACTTAAGTATAATGTGAGTACTTGTTGAAATGTAATCAGCCCTCATGGAAATTGGATTAATTATCATATCTCAGGTATACAGATGAATATTATTGCAGTTGACCTTTGATGACTCAAAACTTTCCAGTAGTTCAGGTGAAAAAAAATTCTCTCCTGATAACTCTCAATGCAGGCATACATAAAATTAAATTTCTCATTATCATAGAACTGGATCTTGGATGTATTAAGAATAGTAAAATAGTAAAACCATAGTCTTAATGTTGATAGCAAAACTGCTGTAGCTATGTATGTCAGGAAACAGAAAATAAAGCGTCTTGGGCATAGATCCTATTCTGTAGGTATTATAATACCTATTTTATATCTTTCAAGTTTCTAAGTATAGAATAGTAGTATTTTAGCAAGCCAAATATCTTTTAATTTTATAGAAACAGGGTTACACAAAAGGATCCAATGACATTTGATCATTGCCGGTTCTGAATTATGAGACTTCTAAAAGGCAAGCAGATTCAGTATCTATAAAATCCCATGCCTTGACAAAGTCAGCTAGTGAAGGAACATGAAGCATGGTTTTGTTATCATATGTTTAATGTATTTGATATATTATGAAGAGTGACTAACTCCTCAGTAACACAAACTTTTAATAAATCAGAGTGATTCTTTTCCTCTAATGGTTGATGTCAGGGAATTCTGCTCGAATAATACCAAATTTCATTAATTCTATGCCATTTGGGTCTCTGAATTTAGAAAACAGTGTATCATTAAATGATGGGATGGAGAATATCTTAGCTGAATAATTATGTCAGGAAAACTGTGAGCTTTGAATGTATTTGCAAGTTCATGAAAATCAGAAAAATATATGTCACAATATTGATTGCCAGTTCCACTTCCACATCTCTTTAGGATGTGGAAAAAGAGATGTCATTTTCAGCAACAGTTTTAGTGATGATTTTTGGAATATAACACTTTTTATGTAATTGATTAGAGTGCTAAACAAGATGTTTTGGGGATAAATGATAAAATATGCTGGGTTAGGAGATGCAGGTGCAGCAGGTGTGAGGTTTACTGTGTTACAAGTGGAAACCATTAAGGGAAGGCCTGGAGTTGAGCTTGTTTGAAGGAAATAGATATAATATGAGGGAATGGAACATACATTGAAAGAAGGGAGGATCTCAAATATCTACTGTGATCCAGTCAGCCGAGTTATGGCTTCAGAGTCAACAATAGCATCAGGATAATCTGTTGAGGAGCGGGGGAGAAGCTGGAGTGTAATTTGCATTCCTGCCATGGGGACTGGACAAATGGATGTATTATTATTTTCTATGCTTGTGACTCCAAAGGGGATTTGTTGAACACTGATACCAGGGTTGCTATCAGACACTTCAGATCCTGATGCATTCTCCCAAAACCTGAGGCTGGCATTTTGGCTCTCATATACTTGTTGAAGATATTTTACTAGGACTGGGAATGCAAAGTCCTTGTGGTTTGTAATTTGCCTTTTGATGTTCCACCATTTACTTCGAAGCCATTGTGGTGAACGAACACTTTTCCATCCTTTAGTTAATTGATCCCAGTGAATTTCATTTTCATCCATTACATCAAGCTCTGCTAGCCTGTGGATGAGAGTGACTTCATCTGTTCTTGTCCACTCAATACCTCCAGTCTGTTTCCAGTTCAGGTAGTTGAGCCATTTAGCACGACACTGCTTTGCTGAGCGGGTACCCACTCGTTCAGCCACAGTTGCCCAACACACACCCTGGGTTACTTTCTCACCCATCTCAGTGCATGTCAATTCATGAACCACATCTCCGAGAATCTGTTCTTCTTCTTCAGTCCATTTCCCTGCCTTGCAAGTATCATTCATCAGTCGGCACCTGTCTTTGACAGAAGATGGACTTCTTCCCATGGCAGCCCCAATTGTTATCCAGTCATTGCCGTGCTTCCTCCAGAGCTCTTTGAGCTTCTCAATTTCTTCAGAGCTGTACTTTCCAACATGATTTCTCTGATCATACAATCGGACTACTCTTCTATAGACTGAAAACAGAGGCCGATTCAGACCCAATGATATAGTCTTGTAGAAATCTTTTCTTTTATGCTTTGCCATCTTAAAAATTATTTCTGCAGCATTCTCCACTCCGTGTTCCATCATATACCGTTCAATGTTGCCCATCAAAATATCTGTTTCTTCTTTGGACCACATCCCTTGTTTCCATTTATGCCCATGTTTGGTTAGAGTATCCTTCTCTTCTTTACCTGTGAACCATGCATGGCTAACTATTGACTGTTCCTCATTAGCCTGGGGAAAATCTTTATTTGGTTCATCATCTTGTAAAATCTGGAATTGCATCATAGTTCCCTCAGTAAGCTCCTCATCTGCCACCTCTTTGGCTGTGGTTGTGACCAAGTTAAAGCTCTGCTCCATTTCTGGTCTTGGGAATGCAACAGCTGGCATGCAAAGAGTAGAATCAACCTCCGGAGACAAATAAGACATCTTATTCACAGGTTCAGTAGGATTTTCCAATTCATCAGCTTCATTCTGAAGGCAAAGGAGGAGGTTCCTGTCTGTGTCCTCAGTAAGTAAGACAGAGCTCACAACTTCAACTGTTATTGCCTCAGAAACCTCTTTAAATATATTCATCTTCAAGTCTAGTTACAGTCTAGATCCGTTACAGTACTTCCCATAGAATCAAGTTACTTTCCCTTAATCTGAATAACATAAAACTGATGCTATCTGCAACACTTGTTTCTTTGATACTGGTGAGCACATATTTACCTAGAGCTTGTGGCTGTGATGCACCACTAAAAACGGCTGCCCTTAAAGATACTTGATATGTTGACTTTATCTTTTCTTCTAGTCTATTTGGCAATGTCTATTTGATGGTAAATCTGAGAGCACAGGACTAATTCAAGAATCTCCAATATAATTAAGCCCAGAAACTTCAGAGAACTGTTAATATATCTCAATATGCATTACAATGCTGAAAAATAAAAATGTTTGTTACCCATTAATTGATTCTTAGAAAGAGTTTTGTTTCCATTGTAGTTCTTTCACCAAAAATATACCCAAACTGAAATAATTATTGAATATCATTTTTACATAGGATTATTGAGTAAATAGACAGTATCTCAACTGAAATTCAGAATAGAGGGAAATTTAGATACTAAGAGACTTTTCCATATGTTACTTTCATAAAAATGTGAAAAGTTTGCCAATGACCTCCTGAAAGAAGGTTAGTCTGACTTTCAGAACCCAAGAATTCTCATAGCATATGAAGTTATAATATCCAAGTTCATCAGAATATTCCATAATTGTTTTAACTTAATATGTGGACTTGGAGGGATACAATAATGTTTTGATTTTATTGATGTGTTTGCAACAATAACAGATATGCACCCACCAAATGAAAGCTTACAAAGTGTATAAAATAATTTTAAACCTTGTAATATGACAAATAACAGTGCCATAAAATGTTAAATACATGTGGTTGCACTTGATGTTGATTTAACATGATAAATACTTCCTCATAATGAAAAGAAAAAAATAACAGTGGCCTTCATACTGAGTTTTAAATTCCACTAACACTATCTTGTTTTTAATGATGTTCTTGTTTTGGTGTGTATGTGTATATAAATGTCATTTCTAAAATAGTAAACTAAATTTTCATTTTATTTCAAGTTTCCTTTGATGATCTGTTTATACCGGGTTCTAAACTAACTGGAATGAGTGCATTGGCTTTTCCTGATTTTTTCAATACTTATATGTGAACATATAAATGTTTTACATGGTATTATTTTCTTTTTTCTTCAATGCTAAATGGGGAGATTTTTTGTAACATTGTCTATTTGTGTCTTCATAATACATTTGACTTATTGTCTATTTACACATTATCATTGTATAGCATATTTTATATTTCCAATTTCTAATTATAATTTGAGTGAAAGGAATCCTCAATACTTTTGTATTACATCAATCAGTGTGAGAATTTGTGTTATATAGTTATGTAAATTACTAACCCAATATTTTCAGATTTGTGACACAAATAAATTCACATCAATTTTTATGAACTTTGTAAGTTGACACTGACACCAGTAAATTTTGGGACATCCTCATAGTACAGATTTTAGACCATTATAACATGTTAAGGATGTAATCTACTCAAAGAATATATGGAAATATAATAGCAGTATAAAATACAAAATCTTAATATTTATGTACAGAATAAATATCCATAATACTTACATTTACATTACTTAAATATTAATATTAATCACAGTGACAGTAATAATATTGGAGCAATTCCCAATTATTCATGCCGCACTATGGTGGCATAAGGGGTTACTCTATTAAAGCTTTGGGAGTATTAATGACATAGTGAACAGAAAATAAGAGTATTGTAATTTATAGAAGAACCTGCAACATATTGAGAGTGAAGTAGGAGATAGGTGACTAGATGATCCATTTTTTTAAGGGAAGGATTCTCAGATAACTCATAATTACAAAAGAATCTTTCCTTCTCTTGAAAAAGAATGAGCCAAGGCAGACATTTATTTGAAATACAAAGACTGGCTTAGTTTCAGATAATACATACATAGTTGTTACATATAAATTCAAATATAATAGTAAACACATTGCAATAGAAATACATTATAAGATTGAACATATTTATTATAAACAGAGTGTAATAGTTACTAAGATGCTATAAGATTGTATATATGTACAATAAACTCATATGATGAAAATATAAGAAATAATAAAATGACTGTTCCATGTGAAAGAAACTGATGAAAGTTAGAACACGGTAAGAATTATTCATAAAAGAAAAAAACCTGTCAAAAGAGCTGTATCTTAAGTAACTTTATCAAATATACCAGACATTGTACAATTTAATTTTTGTTGTTAACTTAAGAAAAAACAAGAGTCAACTGGGAAGATGGAGTCTAAATTATGAAATTTCTCAGATCACAGTGTCCTGTTGCCAAGTTTTTGAGAAATTATCTTGACTGATGACTCCTGGGGGAGGACCCAGCTCACCATGAGCAGTGTCATCTCTATCGATGTGAGCTATATAAAAGAAGCTACATGAGCTGACTATGACCTTCCTAAGAAGCACATTTTTCCTTTTGAACCCCATTATACATACTCACTTCATGTAGGGAGTTCCAATTTATTCCATCAGCCCTATCTATCTTCAAAAAAAATAATAACCCTGTCTGCATCCCTAGCCAGAGAGCCTAACCTCTTACACCCAGCTCAACTATATCCTCCAGCCAACTATAATCATTCCCGATTCACACACAGGATTCTTTCTTAGGCAGACATAAGTCTCTTACCTCCAACAATACCCATCTTAAATACCTGAAAATACTCCCTCTCCAAAGAAAGGCACTAAACACATACCAGAAAATCAAACCAACAGTGAGACTTGCCAGAAGACCATGTGTCCTCGCCCAACATATTGTGCTCCCCACTGTACACATTTAGGTAGAGACCCTAACACATACTGCTAACTCCTTACCCTCCCCAATATCTAAAATATTTACATAAGAGAGCCTAGATTTCTTCCACTAACTCAACCCATACTCAATGTATGCATGTGGCCCCTTCTCTAAGCTGACACTAAACTACCTTTGCCAACTCCACTCATCCCTGTTATTACAGCATTTGCTTTATCCAGAAATGATACCACATTCAGATTAGCAAGTCCATTCTCCCCTATGATTGGCTTGAAGACCATATGTTAAATACTTGTCTTCTGAGCAATCCTCCTTGACCTTTTTGTACAGGTAGACCCAAAACTTTATTTATGGTAGCAACAGCACAGCTTCTCTGGGGAAAAGTCCTAAGCACACATCTGCGGACTCTTAAAGATTAACTAATAATCCTATAACTTTAGACAAGGTCTCCTCTTAGGCTTTGAAACCTCACTTAACATGAGCTAAACCATACTTCTCAAACTCTATTTGGACATAAACACAGACTTGCCCAAAGACCAAAATTTAAGATTAACAGAGCTTGTCAACCATGTGACTAGTTGGAATAACAGGAAACAGACTTTCAAAAACACATTTAACTAAAAACAGGTAAGTTTTCATGCCAAGCAGTACCACCAAAGACCCATTTCCACATGCCTAGGTTTTTTTTCCAAATACACAAACACAAATAACCAAAACACTAAATACACACCAAAAAAATAATGTTCTTATAGTAATATCCCCTGAGAAATGATATGATATCATTTCTATATCTACATAGATATAATAATTTCAATGTAGCAATAATGAACACTCTCAAATAAATTAGGATATGAACAAATTTCATAAAATGACTGAGAACAAAGTTGAATGAAATAATGTAGAAAATTTAACACATGAAAACATATTTGAACAATGACGAAAGCCAAAAATTAATTAAGTCTTACAATGAAAGAATTTAAGAATGCAAATTTTTCAAACAAAAGCCTAATCTATTAGATTTTATCAGGAGGAATAGAGACTATCAAGCCTTAAATTATAGGAATTGGACCACTGAGTCAAACAAAATATCAAATAAAAAAAATAGACAAAAAAACAAACAACATAATGTGCAATTTCTCTGGGTCACTATAAAAACACCAAGCATACAAATAATAGGTTTAGAAGAAGAAGGGAAAACAAGGAGCAGGACAGGAGCCTACCACAGAAGGCCTCTGAAACACTCTACATAGCAATGTATCAAAGCAGATATTAAGACTCACAACCAAGCCTTCAGCAGAGGGCAGAGAATAATATGAAAAAAGGGGGAGTTAGTAAGACCTGGCAAGAACAAGAGCTCCACAAAGACCAAATAGATCAGGGCACAGGGGTCTTTTATGAGACTGTTTCTCCAACCAAGGACTGTGTATGGATATAACCTAAAACTCTTGCTCGGATGTGGCCCATGGTAGCTCAGTATCCAAGTGGGTACCCTAGTAAGGGGAACAGGGACTATTTCTGTCATGAACTCAAATGGCTGGCTCTTCGACCCTCCCTCCCCACCACCCGGGGAAGAACAGCCTAGCAAGATTGCAGAAGAGGACATTGCAACCAGCCCTGAAGAGATAGGATAAGCTAGGATTGGATGGAAGAGGAGGAGGTTCTCTCCCATCAATGGAGTTGGAGTGGGGCAGGGAGGAGATGAGGGAGGGATGGGGAGAGTGGGAAGGAATGAGGGAGGGGATTACAGCTGGGATACAAAGTACATAACCAGTGAATAATATAAAAATACATAAATTATATTAAAAAAATAAAAAAAGAAGGGATCAAGGCACCAAATATATTTTCAACAAAATCATGGAAGAAAACATCTCCATTGTTAAGAACAATATTTCAACCAATGTCCAAGACACATACAGAACACAAACATAGTCAGGATCATGAAAGAAACTCTCCATATTGCATAGTATTCAAAACATATAGTGTACAAAAAAAGAAATGATAATTAAAGGAGCAAGAGAGAATGATCAAGGCACACACGAAAGGAAGCCTATCAAAATAATATGAGATTTTCCAATTGAGAAAATGAAAAAGTGAAGGGACTGAACAATGGTTCTATATGTTTTGAAAGACCACAAATGCTATTATACCAGAAACCATCAGTCATAATTGAAAGAGAAAGGAAAACATCCCAAGATTAAAAAGATATTAAACAGGTCTATAACTATTGAGCCAACCATATAGAAGATATTAGAAGGAATGCTTTGACCTGAATATAATTTTAAATACTCCCCAAAAGACAATAGGAAGAAATAAAATTTCCATCATATTGAAATGAAAGCAGTACAAAAGAACTGAAAAGCAATAAAATGACAGACATCAATATTAATACATATTGCTTAATAATAAATCATAATATCAGTGTTGTGGATATAAAGATATTTTTGCTTTAATCCCAGGTGTGGGGTGTGGCACTGATTCAGACTGTCCACAACAGCAAAATATTTGCTTCATGCAGGCTCTGAGAGGAGCTCTTTGCCATTTGCAGATAGTTTAAATCTTAGAACTCTGGAAAGAGAATAAATTCCAGAGCCCAGAGAGAGTTGAAGAGTTCCAAGCAAGAACGTGGGTAGGGTGCGGTGGGGGGAAAGGGCTGAAATTGTTGGAATTGTTGGAAGCTGCTGCTTCCCTGCTGTGACTTTTGTTTGCTGTTGAGGCAGTGAGACAAGAAGTTGCAGATCTCCTAAAAGGAGCATTAGACTAGCTCCAAGGAACCAGCTGATTCTACCTAGCAGGAAGAAACTAAGAGAACTGTGCCCCCTCTCCACTAGCCCTTTTTCTCTCTCCTACTTGGCATTTAGGTATTGAAAGGGATTGGGATGCAGTAGTGAGAAAGTAATATAAGAATGAGGGAGGGAGAGGAAGGGTGGGAGGGAATAAGGGAAGAGGCTATGCCTGGGATGCAAAGTACCTAACCTGTGATTGATATAAAAATAAATAAATTTAAAAAAAAGAAAAAAAAGAAATATAAATAAAACAATTTTTAAAAAAGTATGCCAAAAATTCCAGCTCCCCAGTGAGGAGACAGACTAATTGATGTGATTAGAAAAAAAGACACCACTTTTTATCTACCAATAAGAAACACACCCCACTGCTGGCTATGTAGGCACATGCCTTTGATCCCAGCACTCAGAGAGACAGAAGCATCCTGTGAATTCAAGAGCATCCTGGTCTACAAACCGAGTCCAGGACAGCCAAAGCTACACAGTGAAAACCCCCTCTCAAAAAATTAAAAAGAAAAAAAGAAAGAACATCCATGACCAACTTAGGGTAAATGAGTGGAAAAAAATGGAGCCAAGAAGAAAGCAGGTATAGTTATTATAATATCCATCCGAATAGACTTCTACCCAAAACTTACCAGAAAGGGTAAGGAGGGAAACTTTATCCTCATTAAAAGGAAAAATTCAATAACAGGATACTAAACATATTAAGATATGTAACAAATTCAATTTCATAAAAAATATTAGAAATATTAGATTTAAAGCCCATAGGATAGCTCCACCATAGTAATAGTACCTGATTTCAAAACTCTGCTCTCACCAAAAAACAGGTCATCTGAGGATAAAAGCTAAATAGAGAACTCCTGGAGTTAAACATCACCAGCATCCCATGGAGACTTCATCAAAATAGACAATTATTCAGACATAGTTACTAGACTCAACAAATATAAGTTAATTTTACATACTCCATACTGTCTGAACACCATGTATTAAGTTAGAATTCACCAACAACAAAATAAATAATAGAAACCTTTAAAAACTCATAGAAGCTTAAGAGCATACTACTGAGTCAAAATTTGATGAAGAGATCAAGAAGGAAATTTAAAAATGCACAGAAAAATAGAAATGAAAATACAGTATACCAAAATATGAGTCAATGAATGTATTCATAAAAGTAATGTTTATAACATCATGTGCCTATATCAGAAAATTTGTGAAATCTCAAATAAATAAGTTACTGACTGAAATGAAGTCCTTAGAGAGCAATGATACACAGTGTCCAAAGAATTTAGATGGGGAGAAATAATCAAAATCACAGCTTAAGTTAACGCAATAGAAATGAACAAACAAAAATATACAAATAACTAATGAAACAAAAAGTTGGTTATTTGAAAACATTAAAAACATTCACAAAACATTTAGCCAAACTAACCAAAACAATCAAATTAATAAAATTAAATAAAAAGGGAGAAATTATAACAGACCTTGCAGGAATTCAGAGAATAAGAACATATTTTAAAAATCTGCATCCTACAAAACTGTAAACATTAAAGGGAATAAGTGAATTCCTAGATATGTATGACCTACCAACAGGATATACATCAGAAGTGGGAGAAGACAGGAGAGAGGACAGGAGACTACCACAGAGGGCCTCTGAAAGACTTTACCCAGGAGGCTATCAAAGCAGATGTGACTCATAACCAAACTTTGGGCAGATTGCAGTAATCTTATAAAAGAAGGGTGAGATAGAAATGCCTGGAAGGGACAGTAGCTACATATTGAGACCAACAAAGCCAAAAAATCTGGGCCCAGGAGGGCCTGGAGAAACTAATGAATCAACCAAAGACCATGCATAGAGAGGACCTAGACCCCTGCTCAGATGTAGATTATGGACAGCTCAGTCTCCATGTGCGTTCCCTAGTAAGGGGAGCAGGGTCAGTCTGTGTCATGAACCCAGATTACCTCCACCTGATGGGGTGATCTTAATAAGCCACAGAGAAGAAGGATCCAGACATTTCTGATGAGAGCTGATAGGCTAGGGACAGATAGTAGGGGCGGACCTCCCCTATCAATGGACTAGGGGAGGGGCATGGTGGGGAGAGGGAGAGAGGGTAGAGAGAGGGAGGGAGGGAAGGGAGAAGGAAGGAGGGTGGGACTGGGAGGAGAAGAGGCTACAGCCAGGATACAAAGGGAATATAATAATAATAATAATAATAATAATAGCAATGAAACAAAGTAAGTCAAGATGAAGTAAATAATTTAAACAGACCCAATATATTTAGGTGCATAGAAATAATAATGAAATAAAGTGACCCATATAAATGAAGCTGATGAGATCCAAGTTGGTGGCAAGCAGTGAGCACAGTTTCTGAGAGGCAGAGGATCTAAAACTTGGAGGGTCAACTAAAACAAGAAAATTGACATTGAGTCTTCCTGAACAAGATGGAACACCACATGAGTTGAGACCTTTAGATTCAGGTTTCCTAAAAACTTCTATGGGGACAGAGAGAAGCAAAATTTTGAACCCCTGGCACTTCCTTTTTCTGGAGCCAGCTCACAGAGCGATAGACACTCAGCACAAAATACACCGCCTGAGAATTAAGACAGCAGAGGTGGGGTTCCTTGCTCCTCAGCCATGGCTGCCAACTGTACCTGCCTTCTGAGTCGCAGATCCATGGTACCATCCCCCTGGGTCCCAGGTCTATGAGTGGCCGGACCGATTCCACAGGGCCTCCCAGCCAGTGACTCTATGGGCTGCCCAATCCCTCAGTGGTGGACAGATGGCTATACAGCCACCAAAGTCCAGCAGATCCTCCAAACAAACCAGGTACACCAGGCACCAGGCCACCTAAGTCTGTGGACCACAGTTGTGGCTCTCCAACACTTCCCAGAAAGCACCTGGACCAGCCTCAAAGTTCCATGGTTGCAGCTGGACACCCTAGTTCAGCGGTTGCAGCACCACTAAGATGTCAGAGCTCGACTGTCTTCCAGCATTTGACTCAGCAGGTCCAAATCTGTGAGTAGAGAGCATGGGTACCCCGGTGCTTGCTGATGTGACCTGCTAGAGAGGGAGCTAGAGGCTCCCTCAAGTGCCTGCAGAGTGCCAGATCCAAGGTCCTTCTAAGCTAGCAGCAGACATCATGTGAAGATGTCATGCAGACTCTAAGGGACCACAGATGCCAAACCAGACTACTATACTCTGTAACATTTTCAATCAACATAGATGGAGAAAACAAAATATTCCATGATAAAACTAAGTTTAAGCAATATCTACACAGCAAACCAGCCTTACAGAAGATACTAGAAAGAAAACTCCAATCCAGCGAAAACAACTATACCCAAGAGAACATAGGTGACAGATAATTTCCCATAAAAATTAAAAGAAAACAAACAATGAATCACAGTAAGACAACCAACTCCACAATAAAAGGAACTAACATTCACTGGTCACTTTTATCTATCAACATGAATGGACTCAAGTCTCCAATAAAAAGACACAGACTAACAAAATGGTTGCAGAAACAGGATCCAACATTCTGCTGTATCCAAGAAACATACCTATGCAACAAAGATAAACACTATATCAGAGTGAAGGGCTGGGAAAATGTTTTTCAAGCAAATGGACCCAGAAATCAAGCTGGGGTAGCTTTCTTGATATCTAATGAAATAAACTTTCAACTAACATTAATTAAAAATGATGAGGAAGGGCACTACATTCTCATCAAAGGAAAAATCCTCCAAGAGGACATCACAATTCTGAACATCTATGTCCCAAACACAACAGCATCTACATTCGTAAATAAAACATTGTTAAAGATCAATAAATAGGACCTCATGAAACTGAAAAGCTTCTATAAAGCAAAGTCACTGTCATCAGAATAAAACAATAGCATAAAACGACTGGGAAAAGATTGTACCCAACCCTATGTATGACAGAGGGCTGATATCTAGAATATATAAAGAACTAAAGATGTTAAGAAGCAACAAATCAAGTAATCCAATTAAAAAATAGAGCACAGTGCTAAACAGAAACTTCTCTGTAGAGGAATATAGAATGGCAGAGAAACACTTAAAGAAATGCCTAACGTCTTTAATCCATCAAAGAGATTCAAATCAAAACTACTATGAGATTTCACCTTACAACCATCAGAATGGCTAAGATCAAAAACTCAAGTTAGAACAAATGTTGGAGAGGCTGTAGAGAAAAGGGAACCCTCCTTCATTGCTGGTGGGAATGTAAACTTGTACAACCACTTTGAAAATCAATCTGGCACTTTCTCAATTAGGAATACTGCTTCCTCAAGATCCAACTATACAACTCCTAAGCATATATCCAAAAAATGCACAAGTACATAACAAGGACATTTGCTCAGCCAAGTTCATAACAGCCTTATTTGTAATAGCCAGAACCTGGAAACAACCCAGATATCTATCAAAGGAGGAATGGATACAGAAATTGTGGTACTTTTACACAATGGAATACTCCTCAGCAATTAAAAACAAGGAAATCATGGAAATTTGCAGGCAAATGGTGGGATCTAGAAAACATCACGCTTAGTGAAGTATCCCAGAAGCAGAAAGACACACATGGTATATACTTATTTATAAATGGGTACTAGACCTAAAAGATAGTATAAACATACTAACATCTGTTCACCAAAGAAGCTAAACAAGAAAGAGGTCCTTGGGTAAGACGGATCATTCCTCACTTAGAAAGACAATGGGATGGACATAGGAAGTAGGATAAAACAAGTTACAGGCCAGGAGCCTACCACATAGGTCCTCTGAAAGACTTTACTTAGCAGTGTATCAAAACTGATGCTCAGACTCATAACCAGTCCTTGGCAGAGTGCAGGGAATCATATGAAAGATTGGGGAGTTAGTATAACCAGGAGAGGACAGGAGCTCCACAAATACCAAATATATCTGAGCACAGGGGTCTTTTCTGAGACTGATTCTCCAATAAAGGACCATGCATGTATATAACCTAGAACCCGTGCTTGGATGTATCCCTACTAAGGGGAACAGGGACTGTTTTTTGACATGAACTCAATGGCTGGCTCTTTGACCTCCCCTACCCCAAGGGAGGAGCAGCCTTACTAGGCGGCAGAAGAGGACATTGCAGTCTGTCCTGAAGAGACCTGATAATCTAGTGTCAGATGGAAGGGGAGGAGGACCTCCCCTATCAGTGGACTTAAATAGGGGCATGGAGGAGATGAAGGAGGGAGGGTGATATTGGGAGGGGAGAGAGCTACAGCTGTGATACAGATTTAATAAACTATATCTAATATAAAAACTAAAAATTTAATTAAAAAATAAAATAAAAGAAGCTGAGGGGCTGATAAGTTAAGTATATAATTTTACCATGTCTTTCAAGAAGATATTTTTTAAACTATCCAATAAATAGAAAATAAATTTTTAAAATTTCTTTTATGGATATAATATTATATCAAAAGTAGAGGATGGTTAGAAAAAGAAAATCATTGGTCAATAACTGTTGTTCAAAGAAAACTTGAGAATGGAATTCAAGAACACTGAAATATTTTCTACCATGGTCTAGTTGGCTTTTTCACAGAGATGCAAAAATTTCAACATATTTAAATCAATAGTGTAATCCACCATATAAATAAAATAATAAATACAAACCACTTTTAAAAAGTAGTAAATGCTTTTGACAGAATCCAACATCCTTTCATTATAAAATTTCTTGAGAGGATAGAGATAAATAACTATACCTCAATATGATACAGGCAATTTATATGAGACCCACACCTAAAATGATCCTAAACAGAGAGGAACTCAAAGCATTTCATTAAAGTTAGGAACAATAAAAGTTGTCTACTTTCCACCACTTTTGTTCAATATGGTGTTTGAAGTCTTAGTCATAGAAATAAGTCCCACACCAAAAAATGGTGATACAAATAGAAAAAGAATGGATGAATAGTTATCTCTAGAATAGGATTCTTTGGGTGTGTACTCAAGAGTAATATAGCTACATTATATAGTAGATCTGCTTTTACCCTTTCAGCATTATTTACACTGCTTTTGGTAGTGGGTGAACCAGTTTGCAATCCTATTAGCCAATAATTAGTGTTCCCTTTCCCAAAAGGGAACATTTGATATCAGTTGCCATCATTTGATATCAGCTGTTTTCTTGATTAAATGAGGATCTAGATTCATTCTTTTTATATGTATCTATCCAGTTTGACCAGCACAATCAGTTGAAGAATATGAGTTTCTGTAATATGGGTGGTTGGATTCTTTGTCAAAAAATCTAATAGCTGAAGGACTATGTTTTTTAAACTCTACTCCATTGATCAACAAGTCTGTTTTTATGAAACTGCCATGATAGTTCTATTAATATAGCTGTAGTATAACTTGAAGTCTGGGGTGGATGCTGAGAATTACATCTATATTTTAGTGGTTCAGGATTATTTTGGTATACTCGGTCTTTTCCATTTTTTGTATGTAATTAAATATTTTTTCAATTGCTTTGGATTCTCATGAAGATTGTCATATATCTATATATTGAATTTGGTTAAATGCCCAATTTTTCACAATATTTATTCTTCTAGTATATGTGTAGGGGGAAAATTTCTGTCTTTTGGTATCTTCAATTTTTTGGTCAGTCTTAAAGTTTTTACTGTAGAAATCTTTTAGTTTTTCCTTTATGTTTATTACAAGAATATGTTGAGGTTGTCAGGATTTCTTTCTAAGTGTACTTTTTAGTTGTATATATGAAAGCTACAGATTTTTGTGTTAATTTTATCCTGCTACTTTGCTGAATGTGCTTATCAGTTAGAGGAGTTTTCTGGTGGAGTCTGCACATGTGAACTAACAAGGGTTGTGACAGCACACACAAAAATACATACAAGTTCAAGGTGGACAAATTCCAGCATATAGAGGGTTTTGAGCACATAACTTCACCCTTAGTCTTAGTTAGGTGGTGGGTGAGGGAGGCAGTTATCTTAAGAGTGTATCCCGGTAAGTTTACTAAGATACAGTGGAGTTCACGCATCTGTCAGAACATGGTCCAGGAACGGAGTTGTGTGATGAATATTCTGAGTGCTTGTAAGAACACTGCAAGAAAAGAAGACAGGAGTTTTTGGACCTCAGTTTCTTCAAAACACAGACTGTTCTTGGAACGTGTTTCTGTGCTCTACCCAGGTGTCTTTAATAGGAATGACTTCAGACTCCTCATCATTGCTTGCTGCTGTTAAGCAACTATGCCTCTCTGGAAAGAAAAAAAATAAACATGTTTTTGCCATGTGTAGCTTGTTTCTGTGATTGTACACATTTGAATTAATGAATAAATTACTCATGTGACCTTTTGTAACTCCCAGGGCACACATCGTCTGAGGTGCTTGATAATGTTGGCTAATTGCATGGGACTTTGGACCACCTCATTTATTGGCTCCAGTCACAATGTCCCACTGCCTCTAGAACAGTGACACATATACAAGACTATTTTAGCAACATGAGTTTGATTTGGAAGGGCTTTTTAAAAGAACATCAAGTTGGGTGGATAGGGCATTTGGGAGTATATCAGGAATGGTTGATGGAGAGTCATTAGATTAAAGCACTGTGTAAAAAATTCCAAGGATGGATGGATGGATGGATGGATGGATGGATAGATAGATAGATAGATAGATAGATAGATAGATAAAACCAGCAAGAAAAATAGGTAAATAGAACAAGCAGGCTGAAAGTGAGTCCAAGAGCAATGCAGTATACAGTCTTCTCCCATGGATTCTGCTCTAGGTGCCTGCCTTGAGTTATTTCCCAAAATTCCCTCCGTGATGCACTATTTCCTAATAGTGTAATCTGACATAAACCATTTCCTACACCAAGTAACTTTTGATAACTGTTGTTTATCGTAGCTCAGAGCAAGAGAAAATCAAATTAGAATAAAATTCAAGTATAATTTCTAGCTTTACATTTTCCACAGAAACACAAGAATATGGAAAATGTAAGCCTAGGAAGATGTCATGATCAAACTTATTTTAATTTTAAGACTAAGCATATGACCAGTCTCCCAGTCTGACAAGGGTTTGAAATTTATGTATTAATGACTGCTGACAACTCAATATACTTACAGTACTAGCAGTGTACTATACTTGACTTCAAGACAGAGAAAAAAACCCCACAAAACCAATGAACATGCATTTTAAGAACCAAAATAGAAAAGACATAAGACAAACATTAGGTTATATAAGAAAATTTAAGTATAAAAATGTGCTATACATTTGAAGTAGTGACAACCAAATAAAGTTTCGTAAAGGAGTATTTTAAGACAAATTCATTGCTGCTTGATTAACTTGCTTTACAATTTTTTATAGCAAAAAGCATGTGTCAAATAAATATACCATAAAAAGATTAAGAGAGATAAATCAATATTTTACCATAATCTGCTGAATCTCAATAGTCATTAAGTAAATCCTCTAAAAATGCCCAAAGAGGAACAATATGGAAAGGGACTTACCAGAGTAGTCTCAGATAGTACTGATGCCCTGTTACCCAAAACACAAGAAACTCAAATTTAAATTTTGAGAGAAGTTCTCGCTTTACAATGAAGAAGAAAATCAAGTTAGTCATGATTCAGTTCTAGAATGGGCCCTGAGTAGGATATTAAAGTTTAACACGAACTGAAGAGAACGTGTTTTCTTATGTATATGAAAATTACACTGAGATTAACAAGATAAGAAAGAATAGTTTGAAAGAGCAATACTAGAATGAAAAGTACTCAAAGGACAACTGAACAAAAGATTATTAGAGTTAAAGTGAAAAAAAAAGGAAATCATTTTAGAAGACATGAAAAATTACCTCAAAACTATATATCTTGAAACCTTTAAATCATAGAAATGTTAATTTCTAATAAAATGCTGTAGAAGTCTAAATAATACGTAACCTGGAAAGGATAAAGTATCAGAGCCGCCTAAGTTAGGCCTTATTGAGACAACATGAAGCTTACCATGACAACAGATTCCTGAGGTATCTCTGAGGTCACAGTGCAGTAGCCAACCAAGATGGCCACCTCTTCTGGACAACAGTACCAAGAAGTCTAGGCTATAGATATTGAAAACAGAGATTGATATAAATATAAGGAAAACAGCAAAAAACCTTAATAAATTATATTATTAAAGTGCAAAGCATTATGATGAAATAGGATTATAATGATACCATTTAGTGATATAATTAATTGACATGTGGAAACACTGAAAATTAGTATAATTTAAATGAAAAATATCTAAGAAACAATAAATGATACCTCTACCACCTACATGAATATTAATAAAGGAAAAATAATACTATAATAAAATATCATAGATTCATGGATAAAGCTGCAATTGAATCAAAACTGACAAGGGTGGGCACCATAGGTACAGTTTCATGGCTGAAGAAAACTTCTGAGATTCTGGTAGCAGAGACCCAATCTTAAACCAAAGAGTTCTTTCTTGGCGTGCAAGCTGCCAAATAGCAGGCATATTTCCTCATGGTCACACTAACCTCTGCAGGAAATACCTGGGCATCTGCAAGCAGCTGGATGAGAAACTCCTATAACGGTTTGACAATTGCAGAATTCTTTACAAGGTATCCTACTTCACCTTCATACTGTTATGCTAGAGAAGTCTTTTATGTGTCTCTATTGCATATCATGACATCTGAGTTGTGGAGGAAATAGGAGCTGTTTATGCTGACCAATGTCACACTCATCAGAATATTAAAACAGAAGTTTGTGTTATGCTGTCTAATCTGAAAGACAATAAAGCAGATATCCTACGAATGATGGGGAAAATGTGAGTGATGAACTGGATCTTGATGTTATTGTTGTATTTCATTTTCTCCTGGGTTTCCCATTCTAAGAAAGTAAAATATAAAATTTGAAGGCATAACAGATGATGGCATTGAGAATCTCTGGGGAAAATTATCAGTAAATGAAAAGAAAAGGAAGATCCAGAATCATGAAAGTAGGCAATGTCACAGAGAGAGCTAACAAATTTTGCAGAGGCCAATCCAAAGAAAGTGGTGACCTATAAAATAGCAATAATATAAATGGCCTAGGAATCAGAGAAGAGGAAAACAAGTACCTTATTTTTGAAACCAGTGACTTTGGTGGCTACAGAAGTAATGTGCTAACAGTTACATGGCAAGAACTAAAACAGTGATCTTATTCCAGGTTCCAAAATCATGTAAGACAAAATAATTATCTTATTATTTGTTAAAATATTTACATATTGAACATGAGCAAATGTTTCAGATAGTGTTAAATGTTTGTGTATACCAGAAGCTGACTAGAAATTGGTATAGTTTTGCTTTAAATGAAAAAAACAAACAAACAAACACACAAACAAAAAAACTAAAATTGACTGCAAGTTAATTTAGGTAATATTCAATATTAGTAGAGTTTCATGTGAAAGCATATAGCATTAATTGTTAACTGCTAAAACAAATTAAGAAAATGTTGACTATATTACACCTAGGTAGCATAAAATTTCAGAGATCCAAGTTGACTCTTTACATGTTGTTATTGGTTGATTGATTTTGAGTCATTGTTTTTCTGTGTAGCCTCGGCTTTCCTGGGTAGACCAGGATGGCCCTACTCACAGAGATCTGCCTGCACTTGCCTCCCAGAATGCTGGGATTTCAGGCATGTGCTACCATCCCTATCTGTTATTTGATATTTTATACATGTTTACATATTTTTGCTCAAGTCTACCCCTGAATTTTCTCTCTTCCACTTCCTCCCCTGGCCATACCATCACTAATCCTTCAAGATTACATTATTTTTTCTTCTTCTTCTTTTAACTCTTAGAGTCTATTTAGTGATGCCAACATGTGTGTGTATAGCTTCTCAGGAGGTCTGCATTCCTTTAGAAAACTGACTCTGGCCCTCTGGCCCAGCAGCCATAAAATACCTACTCAACTAAGATGGGATTTCTTAACTAGGTCCCTGTGTATTCTTTTTCTTTTCTTGGTTGGATCCATAGGACCAAGGCCACAATGAGGTAGCTATAAGAAACCTTCCTCTGGGATTTTCTACCCAATACTGATTTTCCTTGCATGCCACTGAAAGAAATAACATTTCCCTGAGAATTTTAAGTCAGCAAATAGAACCAATACAATTATTGATAGGATATATATATATATTTAAAGTAACTAGACTCTGTGGCTAAGGGATAGCCATGATACCTGAAAGAAACTGCAGTTGTTGGGCTCCTTGTTTACAAGACACATAAATTAACTTTGAGAACTTCTCCCTCATTGTATATAACTCCATGTCATTGGAGAAATACTTAACTCAAGAAAGACACATTGCCATTGAAGAGCAAAATGCATATGTATTAGGCCTTCTAAAGGATTGTTTATATTCAGCCCAGCCACCCATCTTACCAACCACAAATAAAAAAAAAAAAGGTATTTGTTGAAGTAGATGGAAGTCAACATAGAGACCCACAACAGGTCCATTTGAGAGACTTTGAAGCACTCAGTTCTCAATAAGATATCTTCATCAAATTTATTATCTTAGGGGCCAGTAATCTATTTGGAAAATAAGGCAGAAAGACTAAGAGCCAGACACAACAGAAATGATGCATATAGTAACTCACAGAGTATTATAGTACACATTCATACCTTCACCTGTTCAAGGCAGTTGGGGGCCCAGTTCTGAGAGGTGAAGTGTACATGGACTCACACCAGTTAACCCAGACTTGATCTGCATGGAAGTGATATTGGTTAGTTCCCTAAAGCCCTAAAAATATTTTTGAGTTTTAAACACTTCTCAGAGCTGTGAAAGCCCTTAACAAGCACCTTCCTGCTACCAGCAGTTCAATCATATTCTATTTAAATTACATAGGCCAATTTGTTTGAAGTTTCTGTATCCCATTTTAAAGTTGTTATATTCCCAAGTTATTTGTCATAAAGAACCTTCCATATACATACTTCATTATCTACCCATTTCATTTTTAATGCAAGAGAACAACTTGGTTAGAGACATCAAACTGTCTGCTACTTAACAGTGACCCATAAAGTCCACCTTCAGGGTCCTGACATGAAAGTAAAGTTTAAACGCAAAGCAAAATATCTAATTCTTCTTTGTCTCAGCTAAATTTCCTGTAGTTACCCTCTACTGCAATATCAGTAGACTAGTGGTAAATCTTTTTTCATGAGACAAGTTCCTCCTCTGGATTTAATTGTATACCCCAGGACTTAAGACATTTCTTCTTCCAGCAAAAGATTCCTGGGGAAATTATGATTCCTTAGAGTTCATTTTGCTGTTAATCTGACACCCAAAGAAGAGAGCACAAATTCTATGTAAAACATATTTTACATATTTACATTTGCTACGTAGGCTGGTTATGGTGCAAGAGTATGGGTATGGAATGTTCTCTAAGGCTGATTTGAAGGATTGATTTCCAGCGTAGTGATTGCGGATGGTGGTATAACCTTTTAAAGGGTGTGATCTGAGAGACTTTAGGTTATTGGGTATATCTACTTCATGGAGATACTAAGATCTAGTCATTTTCCTACCTTTCACTGTTTTCTTTCTTAGCTATGAGGAAATTAGTGGTTTTGTTCTACCATGTACTACGTCTATGACATGCAGCCACTTCCACAGGCTCTGAAACAAAGCTAACTTAAAAGACTGAAACCGTGAGCGAAACAATGAGCTAAAGGAAAGTTTCTTTGTCTTTAAGTTAATGACTTCAGGCATTGCTTGGACACGTCCCTTTTTGTGAAAATGTAATATTCTGAATATGATTTTTTTCACATAATATTAAAATATTATGTCAAATACTATTGTTTCACATAATATCAAGAGAAAGATAATATTATCTTTTGTGTGTTAGTCTTACCTTCACAACTAGAATGAAAATTGTTTAAAGGTCTGTACACTAATCTGTTATATCAGATTTCCTAGTTTAAGACATGGTTACTCTGAGAAACCCAATCAGGCAATCTGGAGAAAAATAAATCAGGTCATGTTCACCTGCAGTATGTTCCTCAAACAATGAACTGTCATACCCCTGATGCAAGCAATGACACTCAAATTTTAGTGGCAAAAATCAATTAGGCTTCTTTCCCAGTCAACTACAAGATAAATATGTGGTCCTGCCTACATGGGCACATGTGCTAGACTAGGCTAAGTTGTGTGGTATAGTACTTTCTACCACTCTATGGAAACATATAGAAATCAGAACTCCTTTCATCTGAGGACTTGTAGGTTTTCTGTTATGCAACCTAGTATGTTACATATGAAAGCGAAGGGAACAGAAATAAACAGAAAATAATGGAAAATGCAAAGAGAAAGATAATTAAAGAAAAAGAGAAGTGAAAAGAAAAGAAAACAAAAAGGAAAGAAGATAACAATACTCCACTGAAGGAAAAAACAACAAACAGTCCCTACAGCCAGTGTGGCCTTGGCCCTGGGCATCTGCTTTCCTTCAGGATTTAGACGAGGGGAGCTTGTGAGATGGCAGGATAGAAAGATCAGATGCTGGAGTTTTTATATACCAGGCTACTAGTCAAGCCTGACTGGACATGGATGTTGTTAGGCCTTTTAGCCATTGATACTTTGTGTCAGTCAACTCAGTTTTATGCCAGCCACTTCCATGTTAAAACCTCTGTCCCTATTTTGTGCTAGCCTTCTCTGTTTTGTTTCAGTTACAGGAATGAAGGTGGACAAGGGACTTGACTTAGAAGTACACAGCAGCAACCTACAGTGCCCGCTTTGTTAAAGGTTAAAATTGGGCAAGGATCCATTGCTGCTGGTGGGGAATGTCAAATAGTCCAGTCACAATGAAACTTAGTGGAGGCCTAAAAAATCGGTCTCCATTTGACCGTTAGTTGGTGTTGTGCCGATACCAACAATCCTGTAAGGTGAGCTCATCAGCAAAGAAACTTGCTCATAGGGAAGTGAACTTCACTGTAGTGGTATGACTGGCTTAGAGAAGCAGCAAAGGTGCATGGTGGGAAAGTCAGAGCCACTACTATCACCATCTTTGGACAAAAAGCCTAGATAATAGAGACCTTACTTTGTCACCCAACCACCTTTTGGGGCCACACTTTCCAAAGGGAACACATAGGAACTTTATATCACTGGTACCTCATATATGCTAGGATATTGCATCATGCTTGACACATAGTATTCCCAGTTTGCTTTGTGAGAATTACAAGAGAAAGAATACGTACTTTCTAGCCATATAGGTTCAGGATAGATAACACTCTCTCTTTCTCTTCCTAGATCTTTTGCCTCCTAATCACTTGGATTGAAAGGCATGATAAAGCCCAATAACATTGACAAATATCAAGTTTTACTCAGTATTTAATATCCTGGAATGAGATTGAAGATCCATGACTAAAACTGGCATCATTTTTTATTTATTTTTTATATTAATCGCAGGTTATATACTTTGTATCCCAGCCATAGCCCTCTCCCTCATTCCCTCCCAATCCCACCATCCCTTCCTCATCTCTTTCCTGCCCCTTTCTAAGTCCACTGATAGGGGAAGACCCCCTCCCCTTCCATCTGACCCTAGCTTATCAGGTCTCTTCAGGACTGGCTGCAATGTCCTCCTCTATGGCCTAGCAAGGCTGCTCCTCCCTCAGAGATGTGTGTGTCGAAGAACCAGCCATTGAGTTTATGTCAGAAATAGTCCCTGTTCTCCTTACTAAGGTACCCACTGGGATACTGAGCTACCATGGGCAACATCTGAGCAGGGGTTCAAGGACCATGCATGGCCCTTGGTTGGAGAAACAGTCTCATAAAAGATGCCTGTGCCCTGATATATTTGGTCCTTTTGAAGCTCCTGTCCTCTCGAGGTCTTACTAACTCCCCCATCTTTCATATGATTCCGTGCACTCTGCCGAAGGTTTGGTTATGAGTCTTATTATCTGGTTTGATACACTGCTACATAGAGTTTTTCAGAGGCCCCCTGTGGTAGGCTCCTGTCCTGTTACTTCTTTTCTTCTACATCCAATGTCCATCCCATTTGTCTTTCTAAGTGAGGATTGATCATCTTATCCTGGGTCCTCTTTCTTGTTTATCTTCTTTAGGTGTATAGATTTAAGTAAGTTTATCCTATCTTATAGGTCTATATAAGTGAGTATATATCATGTGTGTCTTTCTGCTTTTGGGATACCTCACTCAGGATGATCGTTTCCAGGTCCCACCATTTACCTGAAAATTGTATGATTTCCTCAATTTTATTTGCTGAGAAGTATTCCATTGTGTAAAAGTACCACAATTTCTGTATCCATTCCTCAAATGAGGGATATCTGGGTTGTTTCCAACTTCTGGCTATTAGGAATAAAGCCGCTATGAACATGGTTGAGCAAATGTCCTTGTTATGTACTTGAGCATCTTTTGGATATATGCCTAGGAATGGTATAGCTGGATCTTGAGAAATCACTATTCCAAATTATCTAAGAAAGCACCAACTTGATTTTCAGAGTGGTTGTACAACTTTGCATTCCCACCAGCAGTGGAGAAGGGTTTCCCTTTCTCCACAACCTCTCCAGCATGTGTTATCACTTGAGTTTTTGATCTTAGCCATTCTGATGGGTGTAAGGTGAAATCTTAGGGTCCTTCTGATTTGCATCTCCCTGATGGCTGAGGACACTGAACATTTAAGTGTTTTTCTGCCATTCTACAATCCTCTACAGAGAGTTCTCTATTTAGCTCTGTACCCCAATTTTTAATTGGATTACTTGATTTGTTGCATTTTAACTTCTTGCGTTCTTTATATATATTGGATATTAGCCCTCTGTCAGATGTACAGTTGGTGAAGATCCTTTCCCAGCCTGTAGGCAGTCATTTGGTTTTGATGACAGTGTCTTTTCCATTACAGAAGCGTTTCAATTCCTTGAGGTCCCATTTATTGATTGTTGATCTTAGAGCCTGTGCCGTTGGTGTTTCTGTTCAGGAAGTAGTCTCCTGTGTCAATGAGTTCTAGGGTCTTCCCCAATTTTTCTTCTAAAGGGTTTAGTGTATCTGGTGTTATGTTGAGGTCTTTGATTTACTTGTACTTTAGTTTTGTGCAGGGTGAGAAATATGGATCTATTTTCATTTTTCTGCATATAGACATCCAGTTGGTCCAGCACCATTTGTTGAAGATGCTGTCTTTTTGCCATTGAATGGTTTTGGCTTCTTTGTCAAAAATCAAATTTCCATAGGTATGTGGGTTCATTTCTGGGTCTTCTATTCAGTTCCATTGATCCACTATTCTGTTTCTATGCCAATAACAAGAAGGTTTTATTACTATAGCTCTGTAGTGCATCTTGAGATCAGAGATGGAGATACATCCAGATGATCTGTTGTTGTACAGGATGGTTTTGGAAATTCTGGGTTGTTTGTTTCTCCATATGAAGTTGAGAATTTTTCTTTCAAGGTCTATAAAGAATTATGTTGGTATTTTTATGGGAATTGCATTGAATCTATAGAATGCTTTTGGCAGAATGTCCATTTTCATTATGTTAATCTTACAGATATGTGAGCACAGGGGATCTATCCATCTTCTGATATCTTCTTCAATTTCTTTCTTAAGAGATTTGAAGTTTTCTTTTTTTTGAAACAGGTCTTTCACTTGCTTGCTTAGAGTCACCCCAAGGTACTTTATGTTATTGGTGGCTATTGTGAAGGGTGTTGTTTCCTTAATTTCTTTCTCAGCCCTTTTGTCTTTGGTATATAGAAGGGTTTCTGATTTTTTTAATTGATTTTATATCCAGCTACTTTGCTGAAGGTGTTTATCAGTTGAAGGAGATTTCTGTTTGAATTTTTAGGGTTGCTCATGTATACTACCATATCATCTGCAAATAGTGATACTTTGACTTCTTCCTTTCCAATTTGTATCCCCTTGATCTCCTTTAGGTGTCTTATTTCTCTAGCTAAGACTTCAAGTACTATGTTGAGAGATATGGAGACAATGGGCAGCCTTGCCTTGTCCCTGATTTCAGTGGGAATGATTCAAGTTTCTCTCCATTGAGCTTGATATTGACTACAGCCTTGCTGTGTATTGCCTTTACTACGTTTATGTATGTGACTTGTATCCTTTATCTCTCCAAGACTTTAAACATGAATGGGTGTTGGATTTTTGTCGAATGTTTTTTCAGCATATAAGGAGATGATCACGGGGTTTTTCTCCTTCAGTTTGTTTATATGGTGAATCACAATGATGGATGTCTATATATTGAACCACCCTTGCATGCCTGGGATTAAGTCTACTTGGTCATTGTGGATGATATCTTTGACGTGCTTTGGATTCAGTTTGCAAGTATTTTATTTAGTATTTTTGCATCTATGTTCATAAGAGAGATAGGTCTGATGTTCTTTTTTGTCAGATCTTTGGGTGGTTTAGGTATCAAGGTGACTGTGGCTTCATAGAATGAGTTTGGTACTGTTCCTTCTGTTTCTATTTTGTGGAATATTTTGATGAGAACTGGAGCTAGCTCTTCTTTGAACATCTGGTAAAATTCTTCACTGAGTCCATCTGTCCCAGGGCCTTTTTTTGGTACGGAGACTGTTGATGACTGCTTCTCTTTCCTTGGAGGATATAGGTCTATTCAATCTTTCTACCTGATCTTGACTTAATTTAGGTAGATGGAATCTATCAAAGAAATTATCCAATTGATTTAGACTTTCAAATGTTGTGGTATATATGCTTTTGTAGTAAGACCTAATAATTGTTTGGATTTCCTTAGTGTCTGTAGTTATGGCCCTCTTTTCATTTCTGATTTTGAAATTCCTGGACTTCCCAGTGGCACTGCCACAACTCTAGGCTACCCGCCCAATCCCACCATCTGCTGATACTTTCCCGAGGTATGTGGCAGCTCTCTGGCCAATGACCCCGTAGCTCTAGGACACTTGCCCAAACTCACCATCTGTGGAAACATTCCTGGGACCAGCAGTAACAGTGCACTAAATGGAGGGGCTCCTATCCTGTACCTTTAGTCCACCCATCCCAAACCACTGGGACAGTGGTAGCAACTCCCACAGCTCTGACCCTGCAGCTCTAGGCCACCCATTGGAACCACCATCAATGGATACTTTCCTAGGGCCTGCAGTGGGCACATGGAGCTCCTTCCGTACAGCCTTTATGCCATCCACCTGTCCAAATACACCTTCTCTGGAGACCTTCCTGGAGAGACAGCATGCTGCAGGGAATACACAGTTCTGACCAGGCAGCCTTAAACCATCCAAGCCCACTTTCTGTAAATATCTTCCTGTACCAGAGCCTGGCAGCTCTGACCTTGGGTGCTCACTCTCAGTGCCTATGGAGTGAATACCTTCCTGTACTGTGGGTGAGGCTCCAAACCTGGGAACCCACTCTCACCGTCCTGTGAACACCTGGGTAGTAGAGGCTCCTATTTCCAAACCCAGGAGAGTACATTCAACATCTCATGGATGCCTTCCTAGTCACAGTGGCTAGTGGCACTCACTCTCACAGCCCAGTGGAGGGGTCACATTCTGGTACTGTCTTGGAGGGCAGGCTACATTCTGCCTATTCCTCTCCTGGTTTGTTCACCCAAGTCAGAATCAGCCAGCACTGCAGACAGGGAACACAGCAGAGCTGAGTTAGGCTTGGGACCCAGGTTCCATTCCCCATAATCTAAGGGAACCCTGAGAAACACTGAAGCATCTCTAGGCAAAGAGTAATATCTGACAGTGTCTCAGCAGTCTGGCTGACATAGGCTAGAATCAGCAAGACCAGCATAGACAAAATACCCAGTGGAACTGAGCTAGGCTCCTGATCCCAGTTCCATTGTCTTCCTCTCCAAATACGCCTGTGGGGCATTGAAGCAGCCCTAAGCTCAGATATCTTTCTGTCTGCTCTTAAATACCCTAGCCCACCTGGGTCAGAAACAATGCAACCAGTACAGCCAATGAACCCAACTGAGCCGAGCCAGTCCTGAGACCTAAATTGCAACCTGTACCTTTTTAAAGACTGTGGGGCATTGGAACATCTCTAGACCCAGAGATCGTTCCACCTGTGCTCCAGGTACCCAGGACACAAGCAGTGATCGAGAAGAGACAATGAATCCAAGGGGAACTACTCAAGACTCCTGAGACAGGTGGATTCATTCTGTAGTATAGGCTCCAAGAATAAACAGTCAAGGCTACAAACAACTGGCTGGCTAGAGGCTGGTGAAAGAATAAAGGCATCAAAAACCAGGACATCATGGCTTGACCAGAATCTCCAAAAATCAACAGATATTCTACTGCAGCAGAAACACGGGAAAATGATCTTAAATCTATAATTATGCAGTAATCCAAGGCATATAAAGAAGAAATGAAAAAAGTAGAGGTTATTATAGGAAGACAGAAATCCACATTCAAACAGATGAAGGAAATGTTGCAAGATATGAAAACACAATCAGAATCAATAAAGAAAACACAGGCAGAGAAACCCCTGGAGTTGAGAACTTAGAAAAGTGACCAGGAAACATTAAGTTAAACATCAACGTCAGAATACAGGGAAAGGACAAGAGAATCTCAGGAACAGAAGATACAATTGCAGAAATTAATACATCTCTCAAAGAAAAATGAAAATTGGAAAAGTTCAAAACACAAAACATCCAAGATATCAAGAACACCATGAAATGAAGAAATCTAAGAAGAATAGGAACAGAAAAAAGAGAAAATTCCAGGCTCCAAGGTCCATAAAATATTTTTGAGAAGATAATAGAAGAAAATTTGCCCAACTTTAAGAAAGAGATGCCAATAGACATACAAAAAGCCTACAGAACACCAAATAGGTTAGACCAGAAAAGAAACTCCCCCTGACTTATAATAATCAAAACACTAAATCTACAGAACAACAACAAAAAAATATTAAAAGCGGCAAGAGAGAAAGGCCAAGTAACATATAAAGGAAAACCTATCAAAATCACACCAGACTTCTCAATAGAGAATATGAAGGCCAGAAGGGCCTGAGTGAAGACCACGCAGATGCTTAGAGATCACAGATGCCAAACCAGACTACTATATCCAGTAAAACTTTCAATCAACATAGATGGAAAAAAAACAAAATATTCCATGGCATAACTAAATTTAAATAATATATACTCAGCAATCCAGCCTTATGGAGATATTAGAAGGAAAACTTCAGTCCAATTATATCAACTACACCAAAGAAAACAGGATAAAGACAATATCACATCAAAAAAGCAAAAAGAAAACAAACACACAAACACAATGATCACCTGCTCCACAATAAAAGAAACAGTCATTGGTCACTAATATCTATTGGCATCAAGGGTCTCAACTCTCGAAGAAAAAGACACAGACTAACAGACTGGTTGCAGAAACTGGACCCAACATTCTGCTGCATTCAAGAAGCACACATCTGCAACAAAGATAGGCACTATGTCAAAATAAAGGGCTAGAAAAAAGGTTTTCTAAGCAAAGGGACACAAGAAATAAGCTGGAGTAGCCATTCTAATATTAATAAAACTGACTTTCAAACAAAATTAATCAAAAGAGATGGAGAAATACAGTTCATTATAATCAAAGGAAAAATCCACCAGAAAGACATAATCTTGAACATCTTTGCACCAAACACAATAGATCTTGCATTTCTAAAAAAAAAAAAAAATTAAAGCTTAAATCACACAACGATCCCAACACCTTAATATTGGGAAACTTCAACACTCCACTTTCACCAAGGGATAGTTCATTGAGACAGAAGCTAAACAGAGTAATAACCACACTTACAGAAGTCTTAAATCAAATGGATCTAATTGATGTGCACAAAACCTTTTACCCAAACAAAAACGAGTATACCTTTTTGGCATCCCATGGAACTGTCTACAAATTTGACCATATAATTGGGCACAAAGAAAGCCTCAACAGATACAAGAAGATTGAAATAATGCCTTGTATCGTATCAGACAACCATGGTCTAAAACTAAACTTCAACAATAACAAAAATAAAAAGTCTACACACACATGGAAACGGAACAACTCTCTATTCAATGACATCTGGTTCAGGGAGGAAATAAATAAAGAAATTAAAGACTTCCTTGAACTTCATGAAAATGAAGGTACAATTTACCCTAAGTTATGGGACACAATGAAAGCAGTGATAAGAGGAAAATTCATAGCATTAAGTAAATTCATAAAGAAATCTGTGGCATCTTATACAAGGAACTTAATGGCACACCTGAAAGCACTAGAATAAAAAAAAAAAAAAACAGACACGCCCAAGAGGAGTAGATGGCTGGAAATAATCAAACTTGTGGCTGCAACCAATACATTAGAAACAAAGAGAACAATATGAAGAATCAATGAAACCAAGAGCTTGTTCTTTGATAAAATCAACAAGATAGACAAACCCTTAGACAAACTAACTTATAGGCAAGGGATACTGGACAAATCAACAAAATCAGAAATTACAATGAGGACATAACATCAGACATGGAGAAAATCCATGGAATCATTAGGTCCTATTTCAAAAGGCTATAAGCAACAAAGTTTGAAAAGGTAAATGAAACGGACAATTTTCTTGATAGATTCCATTTAACAAAGCTGAATCAAGATCAGGTAAATAAGTTAAATAGTCCTATGACCCCTAAGAAAATAAAAGGTGTCATCAAAAGTCTCCCATCCAAAAAAAGCCCAGAGCAAGATAGTTTCAATTCAGAATTCTACTAGGCTTTCAATGAAAAGCTACTACCAATACTCTTCAAACTATTCTACAAAATAGAAACAGAAGGAATATTACCAACCTCATTCTATGAGGCCACAGTTAGGTTGATACTTAAACCTCACGAATATCTTACAAAAAAACAACTTCAGGTCAATCTCCCTTATGATTATTGACTCAAAAATACTCAATATTATATGTGCAAACCAAATCCAAGAACAAAGTAAAGATGTCACCCACTACGACCAAGTAGGCTTCATCTGAGGCATGCAGGGATGTTTCAACATACTAACATCCGTTAATATTATCCACTATATACACAAACTGAATTAAAAAAAAAACAACATTTGACAAAAATCAATACCTGTTCATGCTTATAGTTTTGGAGCGATCTGGGATACAAGGCACATATGTACATATAGTAAAAGCATATAGTAAAACAATAAAAGCAACATACAGCAAGCCTATAGCCAACATCAAATTAAATGAGGAGAAACTTAAAACAATTCTACTGACATCAGGGACAGGCAAGGCTGTCCAATCTCTCCTTATCTCTTCAACATAGTTCTTGAAATCCTAGCTAGAGCAGTAAGACAACTAAAGACCAATGGGATACAAATCGTAAAGGAAGAAGTCAAAGTATCACTTTTTGCAGATGATATGATAGTATACCTGAGTGACCCCAAAAATTCTACCAAAGAACTCCTTTAGCTGATAAACACCTTCAGCAAAATGGCTGGATACAAAATTAAATAGAAAAAAGTGAGTAGCCTCCCTCATACGAAAGGCAAAAGGGCTGAGAAAGAAATCAAGGAGAAAACACCCTTCACAATAATCATAAATAACATAAAGTACCTTGGTGTGACTCTAACCAAGCAAGTGAAAACCTTTATTAAAGAAAAAAAAACTTGAAGTCTCTGAAGAAAGAAATTGAATAAGATATCAGAAGATGGAAAGATCTCCCACGATCATGGACTAGTAGGATTAACATAGTGAAAATGGCCATCCTGCCAATAGCAATCTTCATATTCAATGCAGTTCCCATCAAAATACCAATACAATTGTTTACAGACCTTGAAAGAACAATTGTCATTTTTTAATGGAAAAACAAAACCCCAGAATAGTAAGACACACATCAGAATGGCTAAGATAAAAAAGTCAGGTGTCAATACATGCTAGAGACATTTTGGAGAAAGGGGAACCCTCCTCCACTACTGCTAAGAATGCAAATTTGTACAACCACTTTGGAAATCAATCTGGTACTTCCTCAAAAAATTAGAAATAGTGCTTCCTCAAGATCCATCTACACCACTCCTAAGTATATACCCAAAAGATGTCCGACCATTCAATGACATGTGCTCAAACATTTTTAAAGCAGTTCTATTCAGAATAGCCATAATCCAGAAACAACATACATGTCCATCAAGGGAGGAATGGATACAGAGAGTGTGGTATATTTACACAATCTAATACTACTCAGCAATTAAAAACAAGGAAATCATGAAATATGAAGGCAAATGATGGGAACTAGAAAAGATCATCCTGAGTTAGAAAACCCACAAGCAGAAAGAGATATATTCGCTTATAAGTGGATATTATCCCTATAATATAGTATAAACATACTGAAATCTATAGCCTTAAAGAAGCCAAACAACAAGGTGGACCATAAGGAAAATGCTCAATCCAAATTCAGAAGGGCAAACAGGGTAGACATTGGAAGTTGGAGAAGACAAAAAAACAGGATAGGTGCTTTCCGCAGGAAACCAGTGAAAGACTATCTACCAGGTTATTGAAGGAGATACTGAGACTCATATCCAAATTTTGGGCAGAGTGCAGAATCCTTATTGAAAAATAGTGAGAAATAAAGACCTGGAGAGGACAGGAACTCTACAAGGAGACCAACAAGGCCAAAAAACCTGGGCTCATGGTCCTGAAGAGAGTGATACTCAAATCAAGGACCATGCATGGAGAGGACCTAGATCCCCTGTTCTTAGGAAGCCCATTAGCTGTTCATTTTCCCAGTGGGTTCCTAAGTAAGGCATACAGGGTTTATGTCTGATATTTACTCATTCGCTGGTTCTTTGATCACCTCCCCCTGGGGGTTAAAGTCTTGCCAGGACACAGAGGAAGATGATGCAGCCTGCATTGATGAGATCTGATAAGCTAGCTTAACGTAAATGAGGGGGGAGGTCCTCCCCTATCAGGGGATAATGGAAAGGGCATAGTGGGAGTGTTGGACCCCTGAGGTGGGGAGACCCTCCGTTCCTCGGGACAGACGCCAGACCCCAATAACGAACGAAGATGAGAGATTGATGCAACAGCAAGAGGTTTTACTCAGTAGCGGGTGTGCCAGGGCTCTGCACACAGCTCCTATGCAAGGGGGTGGTGCAGAGCCTTGAGCAACAGAATCACAGAGTTTATAAAGGCAAAAACTCCAAAACAGGAGGGGGTCTAGGGGTAAGGGATTTTTCTAACGGGGTGGTCAGTGATTGGCTGTGCCCAGGTGTGGTGACTAGGGGACGGTTAGGGACTGTTTATACTTCTCAGTCCAGGGACAAAGAAGGGTGTTTCTTAGAAACATAAGTTCCCATGGTTAGGGCCAAGTTAAAATTTTCTACCCTTACATGAGAAAAGGGATTGTGGGTGGGACTAGGAAGAGACAAGGGAGGGGGCTGCAGAGGCAATACAAAATGCATAAATTATGATAAAATATATAAATAAAATTAACTTAAAATGTTGAGGGTACTTTGAGAGTTTGATAAATGCTAAAACAACCCATGAAAGAAATGAAAATCTGCTAAATTTTCTTTCCCAGAAAGATTATCTCAAAAGAAAGAATAAAAGACTTTGTGAGGTAAACCTAAAATGAAAAACTTGAACTGACTCCAGAAAGGGTCATTCCAAGTTCCTTGGGACTATCCTCACTGCCTACTGCCTGTTCCCCACTCCAAACCTTTACCCCTAAACCCCCTCCTGTTTTGCAGTTTTTGCCTTTATAAACTGTGTGATTCTGCTGCTCAAGGCTCTGCATCACCCCCTTGCATAGGAGCTGTGTGCAGAGCCCTGGCACACCGGCTACTGAGTAAAACCTCTTGCTGTTGCATCAATCCCTCATCTTCGTTGGTTATTGGGGTCTGGCGTCTGTCCCCAGGAACGAGGGTCTCCCCACCTTGGGGGTCCAACACTCCCACTACTTCAGCCCATTGCCTTTTACCAGGGCTGAAGTAGTGGCCTGTGGAATCCTTAACCTCAAGTGCTATATTTAGTATCAGCCTAGCTATGGGTACCTTAGTAGTGCCTAGCTAAGTCTTCTCTTTATGTTTTCAGCTCCAGTGTAATTATAAGTGATGGTATTTAACACTCTCAAAAAATGCCTCTTGATAAAAAGCAGCCCTACTAATAAAGGAAGTAAGTCTTAAATGAAGTCTGCATCTACATTTATGAGCTTTCTTCTGCTCCCATAACGAACTCATTGCTAGAGACAGACTCAGCTCTCCAAATCTCGATCAGATCCTGAATACTAAAACCATCCCGTACATTTCTAGTCTCTTTCTTGTTATTATTCTCTAACAGCCTTGTTTGATTTATTTGGAGACTTTATTAATCTAGATACACTATAATGTACTTATAGAAGAAATTTTGTGCAAATATCAGGTTTGATATGGAACATTTCTTCCTCTACAAGTAGAATTATTTGTCACATGATATACATTTGAGGTATAACAATGACTATACTAGATACATTACTAGATACCTAAAGTTAGACTGGAGGCTATCGTTATGCTACTAATAAGTGGCACATGGAATTAAATATTCTGTGGCCCACTCCTTAGACTCAGGTGAAAGGTACTGGAAAGAAGCCAGGATTCCAGTGGAAAGTGAGGACTGACTCTAAGGTGGGGCTTTCAAAGGACCTATCTGGGTTCTGTTTAGCCTTTGTTCCTGATACATCCTTGTGAATTTATCTTTTTTCTTTCCAGAAAAGCAGGATTGTAGGGGGAAATGACTCCAGAGGCTTTCCTGTTTCCTTATTCTAATGCATATGTATAACCCAAAAATCCTCATCAATTTTAGATGCATAGACTGATAATGAAGTGACTTTTCTAGACAGCAAATCTGAATCCAGGAGGAATGAACTATAGCATAAATATTTGTTCTCTAAAAATTTTCACATAGCTTGAGAAACCCTTATAACCTAAGATAAAAGGGGCAGCAATGATGAAGAAAAATTAGATGGGTATGAGATAGCTCTCCATCAGGCTTTTCAGCTATTTATGAACTACTGTTGTGTCTTTTTGGAACACTAAAAAAAGGTAAGAACAATTACTTTGGTTTTCAAAGCTCTTTTGAATTGCCTTCCCATGCAGATTCATGTGAATGCCAGCATTTCCCCCATTTTGTTGAAGACCTTCTGTGATATCTGAGACACAGGATGAGGGCTTCAATAACTAAAAGAGGGTCTCAATAGATTGGGTGCTGTTGCAGAAGGTAAAGTTTTTAAACTTTTAAAACACCCCTCACAGTTACTGCTTCCTGACTAGCCCAGTTTCCCCAATGGAATTTAATGCTCCCTTTGTCTAGTTTTGTGTAAAATACTCTAAACAGTTTTTACAAGGATTTTGTCTTCTTAAAGTTTTTCAGCTGAGGGTGGTAGGAGGTGGCATGGTCTGCAGTGTGTTTCAACTATCATATCCTGCTAATTATCATATCTTGCCTTCGGGTCTACACCCCAGCACTTCAAGTAAATAGATCTTGGTTTAGGTGAAAATCTTAACTACTGGCAAAGAAAGCTAAGTAGGTGCTAATATCGAACTGATGCTTCAACTTACAAGGCTTCCTTCTTTAACTTCTTCTGAGTTTCCTGGAAGAGAAAACACAGTGAAATGTAAAGTTAGTGGTGCCCCATAAAGTAGTGAATTAAAACTGTGTGGTTAAAAATAAATGAATTTTCTCTTGAGAATGGGGATTAAATGATTAGACTCAGCTGCTTGAGCAAGGGTTTAAATGGCCTTTTCTGAGAACATTAATAATTCTTCTGTGTCTTACTGCTAAAATGTAAATGCTCTTTTTATTTCCCTTGACAAAGCTTGTTATCTGTTTGAATGGTTGACTGGGACTGTAAAGAGAAAATGGTTAAAACACTAAAGGTTAACTATAGGAAAATCTTTGACAGGCATGACCTATGTCAGCTATTTCACTTTCCTGAGCCCACACAATTATAGGTGATGTAAGAAGTATTCCAAGATTTCTCATACTGTTTCTGAACTGAGCTATTTGCTCATCTACATAAACTTAACAATCCTCACAAGATAAGGAGGGGCATTAGTGTTGGGTGAATTAATAGTATTGATTACCTGTCATGTCAAGATTACATATAAAGCTGAAACATATTTGGCATCATAGGAAAGTGTTTATATAGGGACAGTATTAGGAGAGAGTATTCAAATCCCATTCTTGGTTTGGTTGTATTAAACACTTTTGCTAATATCCAAGGCTTATGCTCAAAAGGTTCCAGCTGTCATTATGAGCCTAGCTTTCACTAGAGGAGTCCATTGTAGGGAATAAGAGGTGCTGATGACTCAGACAACTTCAAGTGGAGTAAATGACACATATTCAAGTGTCTTAGCTTTCCCAGGTGCTCTTTATGAGCTTCACAAATCCCTGTGGCTAGACTCTTAACTTTCAGCTGCTTACATGTTTTTGCAAGCTAACATACCTTACCATTAATTTTAAATACAAACAGAACTGACATGACTTAAAAGTCATGACGCAGCATGAGATTATTAAATGGCAAGCTAGATAAACAACCTCTAAAAGAGTTGTTTGGGTATAAACTTCAAGCACAATGTGTACATTTCAATCTTAGCAGTCTGTTAAAGACTAATGCATGGCTTGTTTAGGTACAGAAATATAAATCTCAGTGAGGCATGCACCTGAAATTTAAAAATATTTTTATCCTTGATGTGCTCAGTATATGCATTATATGCTTGATATGCCCAATTACTGAGTGCTAGATCTTCTATGCACTACAATATTTGTCAGTTTTGTGATTTTTATTTAACATTTGACCCTTAAAATTTTATGTTAACTAGTCTCACATCAGTGGAAGTGATTTGACTGGGACTTTAAAGGAATCTTAATGTCACCTAGACAGTTAGATTCTGTCATTTCTATACATAAGTCAGTGTTTTGGAGTTGTTTTAATCCTCATTGGGTATTTGCTTTGCTTTGAGGATGAGGCCAAAAAGTAAACTTGGGGTTTCTAAAGGTAATTTGTCTTAAAGCAATAGTGTTTAAATGAAAATGGGTAATTCTGAAAATTGTCATTAATCCCAATGTGATCTGTAATAACAAAATTACATGAAAACATTCTTCAGTGAAGATTTTGGGACTTCATAATTAAGAATTACTATAAAAGTCATGGAAATCTTGATAATACACCAACACATTCTCATACATGAACTAAATATACAAAACATACATAACCATAACTTATGAAATAAATTATATTTTATATTTATATTTTATTTGAAACACAAAAGCTAATGAGGTTGTTGTGAAGATGTAAATTATAAATGAATAAACAAAACTTAAATTGTACCAGGCCTGAGCTTTTAGAGAATTACTCTCCTTGAATATTGTTTGTTTCACTTTTATTGAGGATACAAAACCAAACCCCTTCAAACTAAAATGAGGCCTAATCCTGATGTCATACATTAACATTTTCTTGTAATGTAAAAGAATGTAGTTTGTTAAAAATCTTCACTGTGCAGGTCTTTCACAGTTTGAAAATGCCATAAAATTAATTAGAATTATTACATAGTAAGATTACCAACTGGTCTTGATAGTAGTGGGAACTATAGCTATGGGAACAAAAGCTATGGTGCAGAATCTTTCTCTTGAAAATTAATGTGGCTCTGGTAATCTGTCATCTTTTAAAATTTGAACCATTAGTCTATATGTTAACGTCAACTCCCTTAAGTCAAACCAAAGTCAAGTTCTAAAGGGTACGCAGGTTGGTTGCAAAGATGTAAGTACAAGGATAGGAAACCTGATGTAATACTATTCGACATCAAGGTACTTGTGTTCACTTTGGTTCACTTTTGATTTTGATCACCCAAGAAGTCTAGAATTGCACACATAAGGTTATGGGGTGAGACCATTTGTACTCTGAATCCCTGATGCCATGAGTTGTGCAACTGCCTACAAGTGGGTGCTAAATATTATGTAAGAAGTGAGACTACACATTTTTAGGTAAGGTACTATCTCTAAGACTGTTACAGGTATAATAAGACTAAAGGCTAGCACTCAATCTCATGAGAATGTGTTATAGAACACTGTGCCTTGGGCATATGAAGATATTATTTTTTGTTTCCTTGAGAAGATTGAACCTTGGCTGAGAAATTGTCTCTCTATATATGCATATCTGGGGAATTTTTGTTAATTGGTGTGAAAAAGTCCCACCTCTACCTGTGTGGTGCTATCCCTACACAGGTGGGCATAAGGTGTATAAGAAAGCTAGAGAAGCAGTTGAAAGGAAGCAAACCAGTCAGTAGTATCCTTCAACAACTTATGCTTCAAGTTCCTGTCTTGGATTTTATCAATGATGCAGATGTAATGTAATTTCTAAGATAAAACCTGTTCCTCCTCAAATTGACTTTGGTCATTATGTTATCAGCAACATGACTAGGTCAACGGGCAGTACAGTTTTAATCAGATCAATAGTAGCTGCTTGAAGAAGACTACTGATAAATTCTGATTTTTACCAAGGTCAAATTGGAGTACAAGGTTATATATTATTTATTTCACTGAGGGAAAGCCAAGACAGGAACTCAAAACTCAAGAAGAGTACTTTGTCTTCATCACTGTGCTATTGCTGTGATGAAACACCATGACCATGGCAACTTTTATGAAAGAAAGCAGTTAATTTGGGGGGTTTGTTTATAGTTTCAAAGATTTAGTATATTATTATCAAGGTGGATGCATACATGGTACTGGAACAATATCTGATATCTACATCCTGATCTGTAAGGAGAGAGAGAGTCTAGCCTGCACTTTTGAAACCTCAAAGAAGACCCCACTGAACACACTTCTTGAAAGAAGTCCACACATGTTCCAACAAGGTCACAAGTCCCACTCCTTCTCAAGTAATGCCACTCCCCAAGAACTATGCATTCAAATACATAAGCCTATTGGAACAAATCTTTTTCAAACCACTACATTCCACTCCCTGGCTCTTATAGGCATACAGCAATATAATGCAAAATGTATTCATTCCAACTTCACAAGTTTTCAGCATTATCTACAGAGAAAGTCCAGGACAGTCAAGGCTACTCAGAGAAACCCTCAATTAGGAAAAAAGAAAGTTCTCATAGTACTTCATAGTCTCAACACTATTTAAAAGTCCAAAGTATCTTCTCAGATTCATGACAATCTTTTAAATGTAACCTTCTGAAAATCAAAAGATCACATACTTCAAACAGACAATGATAGAGAATACCATTACAAAAAGAAGGAAACAGAGAATAGTGAGACAATACAGGATTGAAAGTAGTCAAGTATAAAACCCAGGAGGGAAAACTTCAAATTCTGTATCTCCACATCTCCTGACAAAGCACACTTCATGTATCCAACATCTTTTAGCTTCAAATGCAACACGTGTTATTTCTCCAGGAGCAGAGAGAAAATTGACAAGCATACGCTTTTGAAACCTCAAAATTCCTGGAAAATAATGCATACCTCTGTCAAAGATTGTGAAGCTGATTAGAATTTCTATGATGGAAGCAAACTGACAAGTCCAGACACAAATCTAGAACAATCCTTTTCCATATTACTAGCCATTTATTGAACATCTGTTTGACCCAATACTTTTGTATCAGGTAAAATGTATTTTGGAACAGACAAACAGAACCCAATATTACATTTCAAGGTAAAGAGAGTCATCAGAGAGTATCTGAGGTTTATAACAGATGTAACCCAAATCCTGTGTAAATGGACTTTTTACTACTTTATGGGTTCTACTTTCTTCCACCTTCCTCCATTCCTTTTGTTCCACACTTTTAGCCCTTAACACTGGATAGGAGAGAAAAAAGGACACAGAGAAAAGGGGACAACATTATCTTTAAGCCACTTCCTTCTGACTAGAGATGTCAAGATTCTTGGAGCATGTTTGATCCTTGTTGTCAGGATATCAACAAGTACTCAACAAACTCAAAGCAACAGGAATCAATAACTAATCAGCAAACCATTGACTGGGTATTTAAGGTTTATAGATCTTCTGAAAAGTTCTCAAAATTCCAAATGTCACAAACTCGCAGAAACTACATGCTACTGGCAAAATCATGCCTCTGCTACAGCACTAGGAAAATGACAGTCAGTTGCTTCAAAGCAATCTCATATCTCCACAATGAGATTAAAATTAAAACATATTCCAATAATATTTCTGTGTTTTTTAACGAAAACAGATCTTCAAAATTGTCAGTACGATCCCTCATGACTCATCAGTCCTAAATCAAAAGGACTTAATAGATGTCTACAGAAATTTCACCTAAACTCAAAAGAGTATAACTCTTTTTCAGCATCTCACAGAACCCTCTAAAAAACTGACTGTATAGTCATGCACAAAGTAAGCCTCAACAGATACAAGAAGATGGAAAAAAAAATCGCTTCTATACTATCAGATGACGATGACCTAAAACTAAACCCCAAAACAATAGAAATAACAAAAAGTCTACATACACATAGAAATGAAACAATTTTCTACACAATGACAACTTGGTCAGGGAAGAAATGAAAAACAAAACTGTATACTTCCTAAAATTCAATTAAAATGAAGGCACTGCTTACCCATACTTATGGGACACAATAAAGGCAGTGCTAAGAGGAAAATTCATAGCACTAAGTGCCTCCAGAAAGAAATGTGGGATATCTCATACAAGCAACTTAATGGGACACCTAAAAGCCAAAGGAAAAAAAAAAGAAGCACACACACCCAAGAGGGGTAGAGCATTGGAAATAGTCAAACTCAGAGCTGAAATCAATGAATAAGAAACAAAGAAAACAATGTAAAGAATCAATGAGACCAAGAGCTGATACTTTGAGAAAAGCAACCAGATAGAAAAACCCTTAACCAAACAAACTAAAGGGCAGAGAGAAACTATCCAAGTCAGCAAAATTAGAAATGAAAATGGGGATATACCGACAGACACGGAGGAAATCCAAATAATCATTTAGGTCTTACTACAAAAGTATATATAACATAAAATTTGAAAATGTAAATGAAATGGAAAATTTTCTTGATAGATCTATTGCCAAATTAAATCAAGATCAGGTAAATAGATTAAATAGTCCTATATGCCCCAAGAAAATAGAAACAGTCATCAAAAGTCTCCCTTCAAAAAAAAAAAAAAAAGCCCAGGGCCAGATGGTTTCAGCGCAGAATCGTACCAAAACTTCAAAGAAGAGTTAACACCAATTTTCTTCATATTATTCCACAAAATAGAAAAAGAAGGAACATTACCAAACACATTCTATGAAGCCACAGTCACCTTGATACCTAAACCACACAAAAACCCCAAAACAAAAAAAGAGAACTTGAGACCTATTTCCCTTTTTAACATTTATGCAAAAATACTCATGAAACACTACGAACCGAATCCAAAAATACAGGAAAGATATCATTCACTATAATCAAGTAGGCTTCATCTCAGACATGCAGGGGTGGTAAAATATACAGAAATCCATCAATGTAATCGACCATATAAACAAACTAAAGAAGAAAAACCACATGATCATCTCCTTAGATGCTGAAAAAGCACTTGACAAAATCCAAAACACATTCATGTTTAAAGTCTTGGAGAGATCAGGAATACAAGGCACATAAGTAAACATAAGTGCAATATACAGCAAGCCTTTAGCCAACATCAAAGTCAATGGAGAGAAACTTAAACCAATCCCACTGAAATCAGGGACAAGGCAAAGCTGCCCACTCTCTCCATATCTCTTCAATTTAGAACTTGAAGTTCTAGCTAGAGCAATAAGACAACTAAAGGAAATCATGGTGATACAAATGCAAGAAGAAGAAGAAGGCAAAGTATCACTATCTGCAGATGATATGAGAGTATACATGAGTGACCCCAAAAATTTTACCAGAGAACTCCTTCAGCTGATAAACACATTCAGCGAAGTGCCTGGATACAAAATTAACTTAAAAAATAATCAGTAGCCCTCCTATATAGGAAAGACAAAAAGGCTGTGAAAGAAATTAGTGAAAACAACAATGTTCACAACAGCCACTAATAATATAAAGTAACTTGGTGTGACTCTAACCAAGCAAGTGAAAGATATGTAAAAACAAAAACAAAAACTTCAAGTCTCTGAAGAAAGAGATATCAGAAGATTGAAAGCTCCCCTATGATCATGGATTGGTAGGATTAACATAGTGAAAATAGCCATCCTGCCAAGAACAAACTACAGATTCAATTCAATTCCCATCAAAATACCAACACAATAACTTACAGAACTTGAAAGAACAATTTTCAATTTCATATGGAACAACAAAAAATTCAGAATTACTAAAACAATCCTGTACAACAATAGATCATTTGGAGGTATCTCCATCCCTGATTTCAAGCTGTATTACAGAACAATCATAATAAAAACTACATGGTACTGGCATAGGAACAGAATCGTGGATCAATGGAATCGAATAGAAGACCAAGAAATGATCCCACAGACCTACTTATACATGATTTTTTGACAAAAACTCCAAAACCTTACAATTAAAAAAGACACTCTCTTCAACAAACAGTGTTATTCTAACTGGATGTCTACATGTAGAAAAATTCAAATGGATTGATATTTATTGCCTTGGACAAAATAAAAGTCTAAATGGATCAAAGACCTCAACATAAAACCAGACATACTAAATATTTTAGAAGGAAAAATGGGGAAGAGCCTTGAATTAAATGGCAAAGGAGAAAGCTTCCTGAAGAGAACACCAACATCATAGGCTCTAATATCAACAATCAATAAATGGGACTTCATGAAGCTGAAAAGCTTTTGAAAAGCAAAAGACACTGTTGCCAGAACAAAATAACCAACTGCAGACTGATAAATTGGCTGACCGAAGGCTAATATACAGAATATATGAAGAACTCAAGAAGTTAAACAGCAACCAATCAAGAAATCCAATTTAAAAATAGGATACAGAGCTAAATAGAGAATTCTCAATTGAAGACTAGAAAATGGCAGAGAAACACTTAAAGAAATGTTCAACTTATTTTGCCATAAGGGAAATGCAAATCAAAAGAACCATGAGATTTCACCTTATACCCATCAGAATGGCTATGATCAAAAACTCAAGTGACATCATATGCTGGAGAAGTTATAGAGAAAGGGGAACCCTCCTTCATTTGGGGTGGGAATGTAAACTTTTACAACCACTTTGGTTATCAATCTGGTGATTTCTCAGAAAATTAGGAATAGTGATACCTCAAGATCCAGCAATACCACTCCTTGGCATATATCTGAAAAATGCTAAACCATACAACAAGGACATTTGCTCAACTGTGTTCATAGCAGTATTATTCATAATACCTAGAATCTGGAAACAGCGTAGATGTCCCTCAAGGAAGGAATAGATACAGAAATTGTGGCACATTTACACAGTGGAATACTACTTGGCTATAAAAAGCAAGGAAAACATGAAATTTGCAGACAAATGGATGGAACCAGAAAAGACTATTCTGAGTGAAGTAACCCAGAACAAAAAAGGCAAGCATAGTATATATTCATTTACAAGTGGAAGTTACCCACTCATAGACAGCTCGGTCTCCATGTGTGTTCCCGTGTAAGAGAAGCAGGGGCTGCCTCTGTCATTAACTCAGTTACCGGCTTTTTGATCACTTTCCCCTAGTGATGCAGCCTTGCAAGGCCACAGTGGGAGAGGATCTAGGCAGTACTGATGAGACTTGATAAGTTAGGGGCAGATGGTAGAGGAGGAGAACTCCCCCTTCCAGTGAACTAAGAGAAGGGGATATAGGGAATAGGGAGTTAGGATGGGACTGAGAGGAATTGAGGAAGGGGGCTATAAATTGGGATATAAAATGAATAAATTGTAAAAAAAATAAGAAATTAAAAGATAATCTTATTTTAATCTAAGTCAACCTAAAATAGCTTAACAATTGTTACCTGAAATACATATATATATATATATATATATATATATATATATATATATATATATATATATATGTTTCTCACATTCAGACTTTGGCTTAATTTTCTCTCTTAAAATATCAAGAAAGAACTCTATAAACAAATTAGCCAACTTAAAATCAATATAGCATTTAGGACATAATGTGACAATGTAATATTATAATTTAACAATTAGTGGACAGACATATTTTTTGTCTGTAGAGTTAGGCCCACATTTTTTCTTCTTGTGTAAAATCATTGCAAAACTTTTCTTTCAAGTCAGTTTCAGAATGCCACATTCATAAAAAAAACCTGGCCAAAATAATAACTTCTAATTTTACTGGAAATTCAACTTATATCTGTATAAAAACCAGAAAATAAAGCCAGTCTCTGCATACTAACACTGTATTTGAAGTTGTGTTGATAAGTGATTTGCTCCACAAAGATTACTGGGCCTTTCCAGGATGCAGGTTAAGAAGCACAGACATTTCATTTAGAAAATTCTGTAGGAGAAGACAGCTTCATGTTGCAGCATATTCACAGACAAATTTCCCTCCAGGTGCTATATTTTACATCTCTGAGGTTATATGTGGCCTGTCATTTTGCAATAGAGTAAGTTGTCTGCTTTTTGAGACCATCCAAATCAAAGTCAGTTAATTCTTCCAATAGCAATCCAAAGTATTGAAAGTGGGGTCTGCTTTCTCAAAAGGAAAAAAAGGGGGGGGATAGTAAGTATTTGCCTGAGGGACAGCTCCATCTGTGGATTCCCCACATGGTCAGTAACCCACAATTTTTTTCAATGTTGAGATATTCTTCAGGACATATAAATGAATGTGTCTCACTATCTGTAAGCAGAACCAGGAACAACCAAGTCACCCCTCTAGCAAACCTGGAAACTCAGTTTAATTGGCCATTAAGTTTTTGAAAAACTTGTTCTTTCCAAATACTTTAGGCATCTCTGTAGAAAACAGCTTTCAGAAAAATGCATCCTCCTCCATCTGATATATAAGGCCATACCAACTGAAAAGAAAATGAAAGTATAGACTTGAAACTTTATGATACTCAAACGTTAGATCCTTGAAGAAAGGATGGAATGAGGTGTCTCTTCTATCTGAGGTTGGAGTCAGTCAGGGGCAGAAAATTCATGTGAAAAACAGAGTTTGTTTCAAGAATTCCTGTTCACCAGATTGATTTCCAGAGTGGTTGTACAAGTTTATATTTCCATGAGGAGGAGGGTTCCCTTTTCTCCACAACCTCTCCAGCATGTGTTGTCACTTGAGTTTTTGATTTTGGCCATTCTGATGGGTGTAAGGTGAAATCTCAGGGTCATTTTGATTTGCATTTCCCTGATGGCTAATGACGTTGAGCATTTCTTTAAATGTTTCTCTGCCATACGATATTCCTCTATCGAGAGTTCTCTGCTTAGCTCTGTTCCACATTTTTTAATTGGATTACTTGATTTGTTGCTTTTCAACTTCTGTAGTTCTTTATATATACTGGATATTAGCCCTCTGTCAGATAAAGGGTTGGTGAAGATTCTTTCCCAATCTGTAGGCAGTCTTTTTGTTTTGATGACAGTGTCCTTTGCTTTACAGGAGCTTTTCAGTTTCATGAGGACCCATTTATTGATTGTTGATCTTAGAGCCTGTGCTTTTGGTGTTCTGTTCAGGAAGTTGTCTCCTGTGCCAATGAGTTCAAGGCTCTTCCCCACTTTTTCTTCTAACCAATTTAATGTGTCTGGTTTTATGCTGAGGTCTTTGCAAGATCCAGCTATACCACTCCTAGGCGTATATCCAAAAGAGGTTTAAATACACAATAAGGACATTTGCTCAACCATGTTTGTGGCAGCTTTAAATGTAATAGCCAGAAGCTGGAAAAAACCCAGATGCCCCTCAACTGAGGAATCAATACAGAAATTGTGGTACATTTACACAATGGAATATTACACAGCAATAAAAAACAAGGATATCATGAAATTTGCAGGTAAATGGTGGGAACTGGAAAGGCTCATCCTGAGTGAGCTATTCCAGAAGCAGAAAGACACACATGATATATATTCACTCATATAGAAATATAAAATAGGATAAACCTACTAAAATCCGTACAGCTAAAGAAACTAATCAAAATGGAGGACTCTGGCTAAAATGCTCAATCCCCAGCCAGAAAGACAAAGCAGATTGACATCAGAAGAAGAAAACAGGAAACAAGCTAGGAGCCTGTCACGGAGGTCCCCTGAAAAGCTCTGCCCTGCCCAATATCAAAGCAGATGCTGAGACTTACGGCCAACTGTCGAGCAGAGTGCATGGAATCTTATGAAAGATGTGGGAAATAAGATCTGGAGAGGACAGGAGTTCCACAGGAGAGCAAAAGAACCAAAAATCTCAGCACAGCAGTCTTTCCTGAGACTGATACTCCAACCAAGTACCATGCATGGAGAAAACCTAGAATCCCTGCACACATGTAACCCATGGCAGTTCAGTATCCAAGTGAGTTCCATAATAATGGGAACAGGGACTGCTTCTGACATGAACTGATTGGTCTGCTCTTTGATCACCTCACACTTATTGGGGAGCAGCCTTACCAGGCCACAGAGGAAGATAATGCAACCACTCCTGATGACAGCTGATAGACTAGGATCAGAAGGAAGGAAAGGAAGACCTCCCCTATCAGTGGACTAGGGGAAGGGCATGCGTGGAGAAGGGAGATGAGAGGTGGGATTGGGAAGGGAGGAGGGAGGGGTGTATGGGAGGATACAAAGTGAATAAAGTGTAATTAATAAAAAAATAAAAAGAATTCCTATTCACTTTGAAAGAAGACAAAGTGTGCTACAATGTATGTATGGCCCTGCGTCTCCCCTCTTTGTAAAAGAAGAATAAATTATCAACACTTACAAGAAGTGAAAGCATGGATTATCACATATAGAGGGAACTGAGAGAGAGAGAGAGAAAGATAACAGGGCCTTAACTAATTCCCATAGGAAATCAGTTTTTCTTCCTACTGGATGTTATAGAACTTAGGCTTATAGGGTCTTTGGATGTAAAGGGGAAGCTGTAGAACACTCGATATGCAGAGATCCTCAATGTTAATGCTGATGTATGTGCTATACCTAATCACTTTCCAGCAGTCACTAAACATTTTAGTTAGTGATCACTAAGACCACTAAGATGAAAAAATGATTTCTCAATTCTCTACCTGCTCAGCACTGAATAGGTGGAGTGACTGTTGGGTCATTGAATTCATTGCTCAGTCCATTTGCCTAAAATTCTCATTTCATTTAGAGATACAGAGGATTTACAACAAAACGCTGAAGTTCAGCGGATGAAAGATTGAAGAGGGGAAGAGTCTAGGATGAATAAAGTTTTCTTTGAACTTAAGCTATACAATTGATGGTTACTTCCTTTTCTACCTAGACTGGAGCATAGCTAAGTTGACCCTCATACATGTGCTCCAGGTTGAGCCCTTTTAAAGATTAAACAAACTGGGGCTAGAGATGTCTCAGTAGTAAAGAGCACTGAGTGATCTTCCAGAGATATTCCATACCTATATAGTGTATAACAACCATCTCAACTTCATCTCCAAAGTGATTTGAGGCATTCTTCTTGCTACATAGACATGCATTCAGACAAAACAACCATACACATTTAAAAAATCAGTCTTAAAACTCAATTCCTCATGTACTGAGCTTCAGTGAGACTTGTAATTATGGTCTTATTTTATATGTGGTGTGGATCAATGACTGGCAGCCATGTGTCCAGATTTGAGTTAGAACAATTTCTCTAGAATAAAGGCCCTAAATCACTTGTTTTTTCCATGGAATTTTTTACTTTCACTCTTATAAGAGCCATGACTTTTAATTTTTTCATTCTTTGGGGATACATGTTTTTTGTTGTTTTTTTTTATTTTTGTTTTGTTTTTGCCACACTATGTTCTATTGATGGGTATATACAGATAATTCCAGAAAGATAAAAATGTGTCAGATTCATTTCTTGTTTTTCAATGAAAATGGGGTCTTATTACCCTAGACAGTGGTATTAAGTTTTAGCCCTTGAGGTACTGACTGCTCAAATGCATAATTAAAATATATTCAAATTGATATGAATATTGATTTTAGATATAAGTCTGAGATTAAAGTTTTCAGGTGAAAAACTACAAATTGAACACTGACACAAAATTTAAGGATGACCAACTTATTTCTATGTTCAACACGTTTAACATCTACCATATTAGTCAGAGGACATAAAATAATGTTCCAAATTTCTTCTAGGTTCTCATAGTTATTTGGGCACAAAAAGAAATGCCAGAGTGTCATAA
>CM053742.1:65146951-65233832 GCA_028658305.1 Pachyuromys duprasi
GCTCCTGTTCTGTTGCTTGTTTTCTCCTCCACTCAATGTCCATCCCATTTGTTCATTCAAACAAGCATTGATCATACCAATCTAGGTCCTCCTTCTTGTATATCCTCTCTAGGTGTGTAGATTTCAGCTTGAACTTCCTTTCTAGCTTTTTGATCACTTCCTTCTGGCAGGACTAACTTGCCAAGCCACAGAGAAAGAGGATGTGCTCAGTCCTGATACAACTTGATGCACTGGGGTGGATGGTAAATGGAGGGGGAGGGGAAGAAGGAGCGTGTGGGATTTTTGAGGGGAGGAAGGAAGGGGTCACAAGGATGTAAGGGGATAAAAAATAAATAAATTAAAAATCATTCCCTAAGCTTTTTCTCCTAGAATTATTTTGCCATTTCTTAAGACTTATATAAATATCTTTCTGCAAGAAACTCTCCTAAGAACATTGTGATTTCGTTCATTTATGAATTCATTTATTTTTATTGCATGATTATCATATGGCAACTGCTTGTTTGGTAGAGGTAATTACTCAATAAGAAATAGGTGTTTCTCAGCTCCAGTGAGCAGATAAGAAAAATTAATCATTTATTTTCCTCATTCCTATGAAATTGTACATGCAAATAATGGTTTTAATCATTGTTAATCATGCCTGCCTTTACTACTTTTTATATCACCTAGTAAGATGAGGACAAATGCACTACTCCTTGAAATCCTATTACATATCTCAGCAAGTGTTAGTTTGTTATAACTCTTTTAAAATCAGTGAATAAAGAATGGATGCCAAGGCAGAGCCAAGACGGTAGTGACCAGCATGTACCATATCTAAAGGGCACAGAATCCAAAACTCTGAAAACGGTGAGAGAAGGGGCAGCTGAAGCCAGAACATTCTCATAGAGGCTTACTGGGGGAGAGGGGCAACCCATGAGCTGGGACAGTTTCGAACCAGTTTACCTTTGGACATCTCCAGGGACTGAGAGTGAAGAATATTCAACCCCCAGCACTTCCCCTCTCCCCAAGCATGGGTCTCCCTGCTTGACTGAGACTACAGTAATTTCCCCAAGTACAAACCTCAGCACTCAGAGACTGAAACAGAACAAGCAGGCTTCCCAGAGCTGCCCTTGGGGCAGGGCAACTGCCAGTCCAAGCAGGAGCCTCCACACTCTGTGACTGAAGCTACAGGGGCATCCCTGCCCAGTAGCCAAACGGTGGACACCACTAAGCTAACGAATCTCCTACATTCTCATTTTCCTTTGCAGGCCGATATCTGAGAGTACAGAAAAGGGGATTACCTTGTGCTTTCCAATTAGGCCTGCAATCAAGCTTTTAATTGAGTGCTTCTGGAGTACCAGATCCAGGGTGCCTCTACACTAGCAGCAAGACATCTGATCCCTCCCACCCACATCTCCACTGTGGGCAGCATAGGGATACTTGGGAGAGATTCTGAACATGTAAGCCCATGATCTGTGGGCCTACCAGTGGAGTCCAGGCAAACAATACCTGGAGCCCAGACAGATCTGAATACAAGGAGGACTGTACAACAGGCCCGTAGGCCACTGAGGTAATCAGGGCACCTGAACATGCACATTGAGCCCTTGAACAGTGCCAGCATAAACATCTCCCCTCACACACCACCCCCTGCACTAAACACGACCCTTCAGGCATCTACACTCTCTAGCACCTTCTCCCTCAAGGCACACTGCCAAGCACATGCCCAGTCTTGCACATATGCACCTACTCTATTCTTCCCTTTGCTACAGCTGAAACACTAACATCCAATCTTATACCAGTGAACCCCTCTCAACTTCCTGAAGAATACCCCAGACACCAGAGACAGATGAACTCAATCTTAAGTACAAATTGCAGGAACAAACTGCAAAAGTTACTGACAAGCAGACGGCTTGAGGTCAGCATAAGAACACATCCAACAAAAATCTGAACAATATGACTTCACCAGGAACCCGGCAAATCAATGGATAATTGAATTCATCAGAAACACGGGAAAATGATTTTAAAGCTATGCTTATCCAGTTATTAGAAACACAGAAAGAGGAAATAAACAAATCTCTCAAAGAAATACAGGCAAATACAGCCAAAGAGAGAGGCACAAGTCGATGCACATGTAGTGGCTTATAGAGAGGAAACCAACAAAAAAATTATAGGCTATCAAGGAAAGACAGAAATCCACATTCAAACAGATGAAGGAAATGGCAAAAGATATGAAAACAAAATTAGAATCAATAAAGAAAACACAAACAGAGAAAACCTTGGAGCTAGAGAACTTATAGAAAAGATGATGAACCACAAATGTAAGCATCTCCAACAATATACAAGAGCTACAAGAGAGAATTTCAGGCATTGAAGAATAAGTGAAGAAATAGATATGTCTCAAAAAAGAAAAAGTAAAATCAGATAAGTTCCAAACACAAAATATCCAAGAAGTCAAAGACTCCATGAAAAGATAAAATCTAAGAATAACAGGAACAGATGAAAAAGAAGATTCCAGGCTCCAAGGTCCGGAAATATTTTCAAGAAAATCATAGAAGAAAAATTTCCCAACATCAAGAAAAAGATAACCAAAAACATAAGAGGACTACAGAACACCAAATAGACTAGACTAGAAAAGAAACTCCTCATGTCACATAACAGTCAAAACCCTAAATCTACAGAACAGAGAGAAGATATTAAAAGCAGCAAGGGAAAAGGCCAAGTAACATAAAAAGATAGAACTATCATAATCAGACCAGACTTCTCAACAGAGACACTGAAAGCCAGAAAGGCCTGGACAGATGTCATGTACATTATAAGACACCGCAGATGCCAACCCAAAAGACAACATTCAACAAAGTATTCAGACAAAATAGATGGAAAAAACAAAATAGCCCATGACAAAACTAAACTCAAACAATATCTACACAGCAAACCAGCCATACAGAAGATACTAGAAGGAAAATTCCAGTGCAACAATATCAACTGCACCCAAGAAAACACAGGATATAAATAACTTCATAAGAAAAACTTTAAAGAAAACAATCACTAAAACACAGTAACACCACCAACTCCACAAAAAAGAAACTAACATTCATTGATCATTATTATCATTCATCAGTGGACTCAACTCTCCAATAAAAAGACACAGACTAACAGAATTGTTGGAGAAACAGGATACGACATTCTCCTTTATCCAAGAAACATATTTCTGCAACAAAGATAAACACTTCCTCAAAGTAAAGGGCAGGAAAAATGTTTTTTTTTTCAAGCAAACAGACCAAGAAAACAAGCTTGGATAGCTCTCCTAATATCTTATAAAATAGACTTTCAACCAAAATTAATCAAAAAAGATGAGGAAGGGCACTTCATTCTCATCAAAGGAAAAATCCACTAGGAGGAAAACACAATTCTGAACATCTGGACACCAAACACAAGAGCATAAATTATTAAAGCATAAATCACCTATCAATCGCAACACATTAATAGTGGGGGACTGCAACACTCCACTCTCTCCATGGGACAGATCATCTAGACAGAAGTAAATAGGGAAATAATGACACTTACAGAGGTCCTAAATCAAATGGACATAATAGATATATATAGAAATTTTCACCCAAACTCAAAAGAGTTCCTTTCAGCTCCTCATGGAACCTTCTTAAAAACTGACCATATAGTCAGCCACAAAGCAACCATTAAAAGATGCAAGAAGATCGAAATAATCCCTTGTATCCTATCAGACCACCACGGCCAAAACCTAGACCTCAACAACAACAGAAATAAGAAAAAGCACACATATACATGGAAACTAAACAACTCTCTACTCAGTGACAGGAAAGAAATGGAAAAAGAAATTAGAGACTTCCTAAAATTCAATGAAAATGAAGGCTCAATTTACCTAATCATACGGGACATAATGAAAGCAGTGCTAAAAGGAAATGCCATAGCAATAAGTGTTACCAGAAAGAACTTTGAGACACCTTATAGAAACAATTTAATGAAACACATAAAATCACTAGAAAAAAAAAAGAAAAAAAAAAGAAGCAGACACATACAAGAGGAGTAGACTGCTGGAAATAATAAAACTCAGAGCTTAATTAATGAATTAGAAACAAACAAACAAATAAAAAACAAAGAAAAATGAGACCAAGAGCTGGTTCTTTTAGAAAATCAACAAGATAGACAAACCCTTAGCAAAACTAACTAAAAGGAAGAGAGAAACTGTCCACACCAGCAAAATCAGAAAAGAAAAGGGGGACATAAGGACAGACACAGAGGAAATCCAAACAATCATTAGGTCATACTACAAAAGCCTATAACCCACAAAATTTAAAAATCTAAATGAAACAGACAAGTTTCTTTTCTTAATGTATTTTCCTTATTTTTTTTTACTCCTGGGACTCAAGTTCTTTTTTATATTTTAAATATTAGTTACAGTTTATTAACTTTGTTTCCCAGCTGTAGCCAGATCTCTCATTCCCTCCCAATCCCATCCTCCCTCCATCCTCTCTTCCCTGCCCCTTTCCAAGTCCACAGATAGGGGAAGTCTCCTCCCCTTCCATCTGATCTTAGCTTATCAGGTTTCTTTAGGACTGGCTACAATGTCCACCTCTGTGGCCTAGCAGGGCTACTCCTCCCTCAGGGAAAGGAAGGACAAAGACCCAGCCATTTGAGTTCATGGCAGAAATAGTCCCTGTTCCCTTTACTAGAATACCCAATTGGATACTGAGCTATCATGGGCAACATACGAGCAGGGGTTCTAGGTTATACCCATACATGGTCCTTGGTTGGAGCTACAGTCTCATAAAAGACCCCTGTGCCCAGATATATTAGGTCTTTGTGGAGCTCCTGTCCTCTCGAGGTCATATTAACTTCCTCCTTTCATTTAATTTTCTGCACTCTCCCAAAGGTTTGGTTATGAGTCTCAGCATCTGCTTTGATACACTGCTAGGTAGACTCTTTCAGAGGCCCTATCTGGTAGCCCCCTGTCCTTTTTTTAGGCTCTCCCTCCTCCTGAAACAATTTTCTTCATAGATTCAATCTATCAAAATTTAATCAATATCAGGTAAACAGGCTAACTACTCCTGTATCCCAAGAAAATACAAGCAGTCATCAAAAGTCTCCCTACCAAAAAGAGACCAGGGCCAGATGGATTCCTTACAGACTTCTACAAGACCGTTAAAGAGCTAACTCCAATTCTTTTCACACTCTTTCACAAAATAGAAACAGAAGGAATATTACCAAACTCATTCTATGAAACCACAGTCACCTAGATACCTAAACCACACAAAAACCCAACAAAAAAGATAACTTCAGACCTATCTCACTTATGAACATTGAAGCAAAAATACTCAACAGAATACTTACAAATGAATCCAAGAACACATAAAACATGTAAAATATATCATCCAACATGACCAAATAGTCTTCCTCCCTGGCATGCAGGGGTGGTTCAATATACAGAAATCCATCAATGTAATCCACCATATAAACAAACTGAAGGAGAAAAACCACATGATTATCTCCTTAGATGCTGAAAAACCATTTGACAAAATCCAACACCCATTCATGTTTAAAGTCTTGGAGAAATCAGGGATACAAGGCACATTCCTAAACATAGTGAAGACAATATGCAGCAAACCTATAGCCAACATCAAAATAAATGGAGAGAAAATTAAATCAATCCCACCAAAATCACTGGTAATGCAAGACTGCCCAATATCTCCATTTCTCTTCACTATAGTTCTTGAAGTCCTAGCTACAACAATAAGACAACTAAAGGAGATACAATCGGAAAGAAAGAAGTCAAAGTGTAACTATTTGCCAATGATATGATAGTAAACATGATTCAGCCCAAAAACTTGGCCAGAAACTCCTTCAGCCGATAAACACCTTCAGCAAAGTGGCTGGATACATAATTAACTCAAAATATCAGTAGCTCTCTTGTATATGAAAAACAAAAGGGTTGAGAAAGAAATTACGGAAACAATACCCTTCACAATAGCCACTAATAACATAAAGTACTTTGGTGTGACTCTAACCAAGCATTTGAAAGCCCTGATTGGAAAAAAAAAACAAAAAAACAAAAAACTTCAAGTCTCTGAAGAATGATATTGAAGAAGATGGAAATCAGAAAACGGAAAGATCTCCAATGATTATGGATAGGTAGGATTAACATACTGAAACTGACCAACCTGCCAAAAGCATTCTACATATTCAATACAATTCTCATCAAAATACTAATGAAATTCTTTACAGAACTTGAAAGAACAATTCTTAATTTCATATGTAAAAACAAACAAAAAAAACCCAGAATGGCTAAAACAATCTTGTACAGCAACAAATCATCTGGAGTTTTCACCATCCCAGATCTCAAGCTGTACTACAAAGCAATAGTATTAAGAACTGCATGGTACTGGCATAGAAACAGAATGGTTATTCAATGGAATAGAATAGAAGATCTAGAAAAAAAATACGCATATACCTATTGATACTTGGCTTTTGACAGAGAAGCCAAAACCATAAAATGGTTAAAAAAAAAAAAAAGACACCATCTTCAAAAAATGGTGCTGCTCTAACTGGATGTTTAAATGTAGAAAAATTCAAATAGATCCATACTTATCACCAAGTGGATGGATCAAAGACCTCAAGAAAAACCAGATACTAAATCTGTTAGAAGGAAAATTGGGTAAGAGCCTTGAACTCATTAGCAAGGAAGACAATTTCCTCACAGAACACCCACAGCACAGGCACTAAGATCAACAATCAATAAATGGGACCTCATGAAACTGAAAAGCTTCTGTAAAGGAAAGAAACTGTCATCAGAACAAAACGACAATTTACAGATTATGAAAGTATCTTCACCAACCCTATATCTAACAGTGGGCTAATATCCAGATTATATAAGTAATTCAAGGAGTTAAAGTGCAAAAAATCAAGTAATCCATTTAAAAATGTGATACAGAGCTAAACAGAGAATTCTCAATAGAGGAATATGGAATGGCAGAGAAACACTTAAAGAAATGTTCAGCATTGTTAGTCATCAGGGAAATGTAAATCTAAAAGTCCCTGAGATTTACCTTATACCCATCAGAATGGCAAAGATAAAAAACTCAAGTGACAACACATGCTGGAGAGGTGTGGAGAAAAGGGAATCCTCATCTACTGCGACGGGAATGTAAACTTGTACAACCACTTTGGAAATCCATTTGGTGTTTTTTCAATTAGGAATACTGATTCCTCAAGATCCAGCTATAGCACTCCTAGGGATATATCCAAAAGATACTCAAGTATACAACAAGGACATTTGCTCAACCATGTTCATAGCAACTTTATTTGTAATATCCAGAATTTGGAAATAATCCAAATGTCCTTCAACTGAGGAATATATACAGAAATTGTGGTACATTTTCGCAATGGAATACTACTCAGCAACAAGGAAACAAGGAAATCATAAAATTTGCAGGCAAATTGTGGGAACAAGAAAAGATCATCCTGAATGTGTTATACCAGAAGCAGAAAGACACACATGGTGTGTTCTCACTTATAAGTGGATATTAGACATATAATACAGGATAAATATGATAAAATATGTACATCTAACTAAGCTAAGCAAGAAGGAGTACCCTGGGTAAAATGATCAATCCTCACTCAGAAAGGCAAATGGGATAGACATTGGAAGTAGGAGAATACAGGAAACAGGACAGGAGCCTACCACAGAGGGTCTCTGAAAGACTCTTCCCAGCAGGGTATTAAAGTGGATGCTGAGACTCTTAGCCAAACTTTGGGCAGAGTGCAGGCAATCTTATGAAAGAAGGGGTAGTTAGCAAGACCTGGAGGGGTCTTGGGCTCCATAAGGAGAACAACAGATCTCCAAAATCTGGGCCCCGTTGTCTTTTCTGAGACTGATACTCCAACCACAGTCCACGAACTGATATAAGCTAGAATCCCTAGTAACCCTGTACTGATATAGCCCATGGCAACTCAGTCACCAAGTGAGTTTCCTAGTAATGGGAACAGGTACTGTCTCTGATCTGAACTCAGTGGCTGTCTCTTTGATCACCTGCCCCTGATGAGGAAGCAGCTTTACCAGGCCACAGAGGAAGACAATGTAACCCGTCCTGATGAGACTTGATAGGCTAGGGTCTCAGGGAAATGGGAGGAGGTCTTCCCCTATTAGTGGACTTTGGGAGCAGCATGGGAGAAGATGAGGGAAGGAGGCTGGGATTGGGAGAGACTGAAGGAGTGGACTACAGTGGGGATATAAATTGTATAAACTATTATTTATAAATAATAAATCAAAAATAATGGATGCCAAATATATAACAAAATATTAGCTTAGTCTCTTTTTAGTTGTTCTACTCAGAATAGCCTGTTATTAGAAATAGCATAGTTGTTCCTCAGTGGATGAATGAATAATGAAAATATGACATATTGACAAAAAGAATATTATTCAGCGGTTAAAAAGGCATATATGAAATTTTCAGGTAAGCAAATGGAACTTAATCAACCTGAGTGAGGTTATCCAGACCTCAAAAGAAAAAGGAATCTATATATTCTTTTACATATGGATGTTAGCTTTTAATCCTTTGCTAGTCATGTTACACTTCCTATACCCAGAGAAGTTAAAAATGGAGTAAGTGACTGGGGGTGAGGAGAAGAGGACTTCCAAAGCAAAGAGAAATAGAATTCATAGTTATGGAAAAACGGGGATATGCAGAGACTGGAGCTGGAAGATTAAATGGCAAGGTAGAAGGAAGAAGGTGGTAATACAGACAATACAAGAAGAGAGAACTTACACTAAGGACCATAGGAGGGGTCATATAGAAACCCACTACAAAATAAACTTTCCTAAAATATAGACATGCATAGCAGAAATTTAAATAGTATCACAGAAAAAATGGGAGAGACAATGAGACACACAGACATATTTAGTTACCATGTGAAATATTTAATATCAGGCATGAATTATGTATATTTGAGTCATTGGCCAAAGGGGTCTCAGAGAAACTTATTGTGAAGGCTATTGTTTGGTTTCAGAAACTAATAGTAACTCCTTATTGCTGAAGGCAACACTTACATATGAAGAAGTAGAGGTGGTACCTAACTAGAGACTTTAACACTACAGATTACTATTCATGACACTGAAAGATACCCTTCATTCTACCAGAGAAGAAAGGCAACTACCAATCTAAGTATAAACCCTGAGATAGATACAACAATGACATTTTGCACAATGTACTGGTGAAACTGTGGCACCAAGTTGTGGTGCAAATACTCTCACATTTTATTTAAGGTCCACTCCATGAAATGGGAGACATGGTTGACACTAACCCTATAGCCATTACTCTGAGACTAGACAGAACATGGGCCCAAGGAAAGCCAAATACTGCTGTTATGCTACAGAAACATAGCAATGAAAATAAACTCTGAAAGATGTTCTGCTATATACATAGATCAGTGTCTCATTCAGTAATTATCAAAATCAGAAAAGATTCTTCATGTAGTTGATGAGAAGATCAGAGACCCACAATTAGACAATGTACATAGAATGAGAGATTTTAGAACAGTCACTCCTAATGAGATGTCTTCATCAAACCCCTTTTCTCAGGTTTTAGGAAGCTATGTGGAAGAGGAGGAAATAAGGATGTAAGAGCCAGAAGGGATGGATAACACCAACTGAGCAGTATATATCAGACGCAACAGGACTTAAAGACATATGAATTCACAGAGACGGTGACATCATACACAGGGCCTGCGTATATTTTTAGAATCTTCCTATAGTAGAGAATTTCTGTATTACCCTTTCTATTGTGCTTAGCAGATGGTGTACCAGTGCTAAGCAGGAAAAGTGGATATGAGCTTCCATTCCCAAACAAGAAATTATCTCAAAATGACATTTACTTGTAAAAGAAATCTTAGTTTTCTCCAGTGGCTTCTCCCTAGATATATTAACCACATTTACGGACAGGTACCATGCCTAGTAGTAGATAGCTATTACAAAGTGAACTCAATTGTATTTTTGCAAACTTTTGGCTCTCCTTATTTTGTTTAGGCATTTTTGTTGTTGTTCTGCTAAACTTTTGCTTGTATATTATGGTTTCTGATCTGTTTTTATAGGTGATGTTTGTGTGTGTCTTTCTTTCTTTCTTTCTTTCTTTCTTTCTTTCTTTCTTTCTTTCTTTCTCTCTTTATTTTATACCTGTTTGTTGTTCTCTAGAGAGACAAAGAAAGCATATAATTTGGTAGGTAAGAAGGTGGGGAATATTTGGGAGGATACGGGAGTGGCAAATCAAGATCAGAATGTATTTTGTGAAAGAAAAATCAATGAAAAATGACTAAAAACAAATAAAAAACAAAAAAGAATAATATACAAATTTAATATAAAATTCATCAACAGAAATGTACAAGTTGCATACACGTAAAGCATTCTTCTTCTTCTTCTTCTTCTTCTTCTTCTTCTTCTTCTTCTTCTTCTTCTTCTTCTTCTTCTTCTTCTTCTCCATGCTGTCTTAAATACTCTTTAAGTCAAACACCCTCCCTTTCTGTTAATCTTTGACAGCTGGTTACTTGCTCTACCTCTTGACCTAGGATTAACTTTACTAAATCCAGTGTACAGAAAACTATCAGATGAAAGATGTGTGTTAGGGCTGATCCATAATTTTCTGTTTACAATAAACAGAAATAGTTTGATTAAAGGGCTGAACCACACCAAACTATGAACAGGTTTTTACATTTAATATCTTCTCTCTTCTATCTTGAGTTCTATATCTCTTTGGCCTTGAGCTTTTGGCTTTCTCATTCTGGGCTGTGAGGTGTGCTAACACTCTTTGCTTTTCCCATTTGGAATGTGAGCTGAATAAGAAAGGCTTTTTCCATCTGGATTTGAGCTGAGTAGCAATGTCAGATGGGTACTTTCTCTGCCTCTCTGATCTAGTAGGTTTTTACCCCAATATCTGCCTCCCTAGACTTCATTGCTACAATGGAAGATTTGGGGTTTTCATTCTTTTAAAGCAACAGTATATATGCAGTGAAATTGTCCTTTAGAGGATGAAATGAAATTTTATCAGAAAAATTAAATAAGACTTGTAGAAAACATTTAGTTATGCTTTCTTATTACAATAAGTTTTACTAAAGAAGAAATAAACTACCATTTGTTTAGGGAAATAAAACTCTTATTCTTTATTCCTTAAAGGAAAAGGGAAAATGATGTCTGGAGAGAAAGTTTTATAATTCAGAAACATGATCATATGTGGAGTCTAAGCTTCAGATGATAAATAAAAAGAACAAAACATTTTATTATTCTTTTTAAAATTGCCATAATAAAATATCTATAATAATATATTAATAATAATAAATGTTATATTACTATATCATACAGATACAAAAGACAAAACTTTGTCATTGAAGTCTTTAAAGTTATGTTAAGCAGGACTGAACATATAAATCAGCTCTTAATTGGAAGAGGGAAAAAACAGGGAAAACGACAGGAGTCTACCACAGAGGGCTGCTGAAAGACTCTACCCAATAGGATATCAAAGCAGATGATGAGACTCACAACCAAACTTTGGCAGAGTGCAGGGAATCTTATGAAAGAAGGGGGAGAGGGTACAGGCGCTCCAGAAGGAGACCAACAGCACCAAAAACTCTGGGGCCCAGGGATCTTTTCTGAGACTGATACTCTAACCATGGAGGTAACCTAGAACTCCTGCACACATGTAGCTCATGGCAGCTCAGTATCCCTAGTAATAGGAACAGGGACTGTTTCTGACATGAACTCAGTGGCTGGCTCTTTGACCACCTCCTCCTGTTGAGGAAGTAGACTTACCAGGCCACAGAGGAAGACAATATAGCCAGTCCTGATGAGTCCTGATAGGCTGGGTTCAGATGGAGGGGGAGGAGGACCTTCCCTCTCAGTGGATTTGGAGAGGGGCATGGGACGAGATGAGGGGTGGAGGGTGGGATTGGGAGAGAATGAGGGAGGGTTCTACAGCTGGGATAAAAAGTTAATTAATGTAATTAATATTAAAAATAAAAAAGAGATGAGTACTGGCTTAACTTGTACAGGACCAAGGTTCAATTTCTATCACACATACGGTAGCTCACAACTATCTGTAAATCTAGTCCCAGGATATATGATACCCTCTTCTGTTCCTTACTGGAATTTCAGGGAAGTATTTCACAGATACACATGTCAGCAAAACGCATATATATATATAAAGAAAAGAAAAAATTAAAATGGTGATAGCAATATTACAGAATAGTCTGTGCTATTCTGAGTAGTTTACTTCCAAATATATGCCTTAATAATCACATCTGTGAATGTTATCTGATATGGTAGTGTTTTATATGTGTGATTAAACTAAGGACCTCAGAGAGAGGAATTTTTCTTGATTTTTACCATCATGTTGTCTAGATGTTATCCCATTATATTTATAAGAGCTAAATTCATAAACTAATAAGTAGGGAGTGTGTCAATCATTAATAGTGCTTCAATATCAATAAATTAAATAAATCAAATATGTTGTTCTAACATAACATATTAAATGAGCCGAATTAGGTGTGTGGTATGTGGAAAATGTACTCTTCTCCCACTTTTTCTATTAATTTGAGGTGTTCTACATCAGTTCTACTTAAGAAATAAAACTAGGAGGTTGAAGAAATGGCTCAGTGTTTAAGTGGACTTGCCTTTCTCCCTGTGTGCTTGAATTTCATTGCCAGTAATCATTTTGAATAGCTCAAAACTACCATTGACTACTGCTCCAGTGGATCTGATTCCCTCCTCTGGCCTCCATGGCTACACACAAACACACACACACACACACACATACATACATACATACATATACACACACACACACAAAGGAATGGTTTTTAAAAACACATTTTTAAAAAGCCAAAAAAATTAGAATAGAAAGACAGAAAGTCATAGAAAGAAGAAAAGCTTTTGCAACATAATAATGAAATATATTGTGTTAACCATGGAGGGCTCTATGTGAACAAAGCAAAAATAATACTTTTTAGAATTACATTTTTAATTTTTTCTTTATCATTGTTATTTATTATAATTTACTCACTTTGTATACTAGCTGTAGCCCCCTTACCTCCGTCTCCTCCCAGACCCAACATCCATCACTCTTTACCCAGTATGTCCCTCCCCTAGTCCACTGATAGGGAAGGTCCTCCAACCCTACTATCTGACCCTAGCTCATCAGGTATCATCAGGACTGTCTGGATCCCCTTTCTCTGTGGTATAGTTAGGTGACCACCCCAGAGAGAGGTGAACAAAGAGCAGGCAACCAAGATGATGCCAGTGTCTGTCCAGGCTCCCCTTACTAGGGACACCCACATGGAGACTTATCTGGCCCATGGGATACATCTGAGCAGGGGGTGTATGTGCTCTCTATGCATAATCTGTGGTTGATTCATCACTCCTGTAGGACCCCCTGAGCCCAGATCTTTTGGTGCTGTAGGTCTCCTTATGGAGCTCCTGTACCCTGCAGTTATTTCTATTTCCCCCTTCTTCTGTAAGACTCACTGCATTCTACCCAAAGTTTGGCTATGAGTCTCCGCATCACTTCATGGCTAGAATCTTTCAGAGGCCCTATGTGGAAGGATCCTGTCCTGTTCCTTGTCTTCCCCTACTTCTGATGTCTATCCGGTTTGCCTGTCTGAGTGAAGTTTCAGCCTCTTCCCTAGGGTCCTCCTTGTTGTTTAGCTTCTTTAGGACTATAGATCTTGGTATATTTATGCAATATTATTTTGGCTAATATCCACTTATAAGTGAGTATATAACATTCCTCTCTTTCTGCTTCTGGGATACCTCATTCAGGATGATCTTATCTAGCTCCCATTATTTGCCTAGAAATTTCATGATTTCTCATGATTAGCAATTTTTAACTGCTAGTTAGTATTTAATTATATACAACAATTTGTTTCTATTCCTCTGTTGACAGATATCTAGACAGATTCCAGATTCTTGCTATTATGAATAAAGCTGCTCTGAATATAGTTGAGCAAGTGTCCTTGTAGTATGCTTGAGCATCTTTAGGATATATACCCAGGAGTGGTATAGCTGGATCCTGAGGTAGAACTATTCTTAATTTTATGAGAAACCACCAGATTGATTTCCAAAGTGGTTGTACAACTTTACATTCCCACCAGCAATATAGGAGGGTTCCCCTTTCACCACATCCTCCCCAACATGTGTTGTCACTTGAGTTTTTGATCTTAGCTATTCTGATGGGTGTAAGATGGAATCTCGGGGTCATTTTGATTTGTGTTTCCTGGATGACTAAAGAACTTGAAAGTGTTTCTCTGCCAATAAATATTCCTCTGCTGATAATTCTCGGTTTCACTCTATACCTCATATTTTAAATAGATTATTTGGTTAGTTGGTGTTTAACTTTTTGAGTTCTTTTAATATTCTGGATATTAGCTCTTTGTCAGATGTAAGGTTGGTGAAGATCTTTTCCCAGTCTCTAGGCTGTCTTTTTGTTCTGATGACAGTATCCTTTCCTTTACAGAAGCTTTTCAGTTTTAGGAGGTCCATTTAGTAATTGTAGATCTTAAAGCCTGTGCTGTTGGTGTTCTGTTCATGAAGTTATCTCCTGTTGCTATAGGTCAAGATTCTTCCCTACTTTTTCTTTTTAACAGATTTAGTGTGTCTGGTTTTATATTGAGGTCTTTGATCTACTTGCACTTGAGTTTTTTGCAGAGTGATAAATATGGATCTATTTGCATTTTCATGAAGGCATCCAGTTAGACCAACACCATTTGTTGGAAATGCTGTCTTTTCCCCTCCACTTTATGATTTTGACTTCTTTGTAAAAAATCAAGTATTCTTAGGTGTGTGCATTTACTTCTAGCTCTTCCATTCAGTTCCATTGACCACCAGTCTTTTTCTATGCCAATACCACGTAATTTATAATTAGTTTTTGAGAGTTTTATTCAATGTATTTTGATTATATTCAGGTCCACTTCCACAAGTTCCCATATCCATTCCATACCAACACAACATTGTATTGTTCTTTAAAGCTCTTGCTGCAGAAATATCCGTGCATGTGTGGCCTTCCACTGTACAATAGTTAACTTTCAGAGGATATGTTCTTTGAGAATACAATTAGACAGCAGTTGGTTATCAACACTATATGTATGTATGTATATATATGTGTATATATACATATATATATGCTACTATTGTATTTTTATGATTGTCTTTCTATGTGGGTCCTTGTTGTGGTTCATAGGCATAACAGCTGGTTAAGATCAACCATTGCTTCCCTTCCTTTGAAACTTGCAAAGTGCCTTTTTGAACTATTCCTTACCAAGGAGGCTTTCAGGTCAGATTGAGTTTTGTTCCTCTGATCCTGTGTCTAACATGTGCATTGCTTTTTACAATAACAGTTTTTATCTAGATGAGTGTTTTTCCAGAATATATTTATATGAATGGACACCAGGCATGCACACAGCATACAATCACATTATGAAGGCAAACACTTATACACATAAAATAAAAACAAATAAAACTTAAAAATACTTGTTAATACATATCATTCATTTCACATTCATTATCATCAGTATTGGCATTTATACTCTGAAATAAAGTTCTGGTGCTTAAAGTCAAAATTTATATCAAGATACATCGGCTTCATTTCATACAAACACATACTTATAAGGATTTGAACTAAAACTGATTCATGTCTGGGCTATGATACCAGTATACTTTATTTCTATGTTTTAATCATGTACTAGAAGATACATTGCAAAATGTGAATGTTGTCTAAGGTAGAAATCAATGTAAAATCTTCTTGTGCCTATTTTTCAAAACAATGACAACCATGTAGTTTTAACTTTTTGAAGACTGTAAGTTATTAATTATAGATCCTTTGAAAATGTATTTACACAGCTATGAAATCAACCAGTATAAAATAACTGGAAATTAAATACCTATAGTTTCTCTTGCATGATATGTTTTTTTTTTCTTCTTTAACTGGCAATGTGAGTATAAATTTGTCTGTTTAGCAATGTTTAAAAGAATAATTCCATCTTTCTATTTAATGAGATTAATATTTTCTTTAGGAAATAAAGTAGGGCTATGACTATCACATCCCTAGTGATGTGCTTCATCTAGAAATTGTGTGCCATTTAACGGTTCCATACTCTTCCTAAGCATTGCCTCCAACTTGAAAACAAGTGTTCAAATACAAGAGCTTGTCAGTAACATTTTCATTCAAACCCCTACAGAGATAATCTGGTCTTTGGAGATATGCCATGTGCTGTAGTCATGATGAGATTCCTGATTAGTGTGCTCTAAATAGACACTTTTTACTAACTGATAATTGAGAGGACCAGGCCTAATATCCCCTACCCCCAACAACAACAACAACAACAACAACAAAAATGTCATCAGTCCCAGGAGCTAGGCCATAGGTCACCAATTCCAGGAATAAGAAAACCATTAATTTCCATACCCCAGGAATAGCCTGGAGGTAACCACAAGAATGGGAATGTATCTTATCTCAGGGTAAGGCATCTGTACTAGGCAGCCCACTGACCTAACATTGCTGAGGTCTACAAATAGCTCCCTCAATGTTACTTATGTTAGTTAGTCAATCACTTTGTAACAAGATTGCCCTTACTGAATGTCATCCAGTCTTATAACTGCTAAGCTGGAAATTTCTAGTTCTTGCTCAAACTCCAATAAAAACCCTGTAATTCAGCTGCTTGGGGCTCTTCTTTCTGATTCACTGCATTGGTGAGTTTGGAGAGACTGAGCTTAAGCCTAAATGAAGCTATTTGCTCTTGCATATGTGGGCCTGCTCCTGGTGGTCTTTGGGGACCCCAATACCATGGGCATAGCATAATCAGTCGTAATTATTATAGTAGTAGTGACAGACCAAAGGATTAAAAATCAGTGGCTATTATTTTAAAGTTTAAAAGCCTGAACTAAGGCCAGCCAAATGGATATATATCCAGCCTTAATGTCCTGAGGGGAAGAACTAGCCTCACCACATTCTTTCCTGCCCACTAATTACACAGTTGCTTGGAAACCGGCCAATATCACCACGCCAGAGCTGTCTTGGCACCTAAAGTGAATCAGTCATTTCAAAAGTCAATTTCCTTTACCCCACCATGTAATGTCAAAGCATGTAGGTTCTCCCTTGTGTTTTTTCCCTTTAAAGACTCTGTACTCCTAGACCTCAGGGCACATTCTTCTCCTGTTTCCACAGGAAGTTTGTGTCCCGTTTTCAAACATGTATACAATTAAAAAAAAAAAACTCATGTATTTACAGCAGAGTCGATTTATTCCGGGTCTTTTTGGGGTTCTTGAACTGGGCATAACAGCAGAAAGCTAACTGATAGGGAAAATGGCATTTGGATTTGCTTCTTTGTCATATCTGTACTAGTGCATACGTGGAAGAGCATTAATTATAAGAGGAGTTTAGAAATTTTGGAGAAGACTGAAAAATACTAAAGGAAACCAAACAATTATAATCAGAGTAAATAATTTAAAGTTTCCTAAGAACTCAGAAAATCAGATTGATTATATAAATATAGTCAAGTTGAGTCTTATAAAGTTTCATAAGAAAATGAGGATTCTGTTGGAAGTTAGATTAATAGTGTCTCATGTTACACCATGGACAAACATATGAATGCAACTTAGCTTTGTCAGAGTCTATCTTTGATGGAACCAGAAAAAAAGGGAGGCATATCATGATTTGGGGTCAGTCAGAGTTGTAACTGTCATCATTCAATCCTTTGGGGTCAGTCAGTGACTGACTTTTCTTTATCTATACATAAATTCTTAGTCTTTTAGGCTGGTAGCCTTGCTATGTGGGGTTGCTGGTAGAAACTATGATTTTTTAATTGATCAATTAATTAATTTACTTATGTATTTTCTAGAATTCATTCAATTTGAGTTTCAGCTGTAGCCCACTCCCTCATCTTCTCCCAGTCTCACCCACACTCCTTCTTCTCCCCCTATGTCCTTTCTCTAGTCCACAGATAGGGTAGGTCTTCCTCCCCTTCTGTCTGACCCTAGCCTAACATGTCTCATCAGGGATGGCTGCAACATCTTCCTCTGTGGCCTTGAAATACTATACTCTCCAGGGGAAGGTAATCAAGGAGCCAGCCACTGAGTTCATATCAGAGACAGCCCCTGACCCGTTTACTAGGGAACCCATATGGAAACTGAAAATTATATAGGCTTCCTATGAGCAGGGCTCTAGGTTTTCTACATGCATGGTCCTTGGTTGGAGTATCTGTCTCTACAGAACCCTTTGGGCCCAGGTGTTTTGGATCTGTTGGTCTCCTTGTAGAGCTGCTGTCCCTTCCAGGTCTTTCTATCTACACCTTTTCCCACTCTAAACAATGTTTGGCTACAAATTTCAGCATCTCGTTTGATATCCTGTTGGGTAGAGTCTTGCAGAGGTCCCTTATGGAAGAATCCTGTCCTGTTCCTTGCCTTCTCCTACCTGTGATGTATATCCTGTTTGCCTTTCTGAATGAAGTTTAAGCCTCTGCCCCAAGGTCCTCCTTGTTGTTTCGTTTCTATAACTATAGATTTTAGAATGCTTATCCTATATTATACTGCTAATATCCACTGATAAGTCAGTATATACCATGCATGTGTTTCTCTTTCTGAGATACCTCACACAGGATGATCTTTTCTAGTTCCCAACATTTGCTTGAAATTTTCATAATGTCCTTGTTTTTAATTGCTGAGTAGTATTCCATTGTGTAAATGTACCACCTAAACTTAGTAAAATCAATATACAGCAAGCCTATAGCCAACATCAAAATAAGTGGAGAAAACTTAAACAACCCCACTGGAATCAGATATAAGGCAAGGCTGTCCACTCTCTCCTTATCACTTGAACATTGTTACTGAAGTCCTAGCTAGAGCAATCAGACAACTAAAGTAGATAAAGTGTATACAAACCAGAAAGGAACAAGTCAAAGTATCACTATTCACAGATGACATGATAGTATATATGAGTGACCCCAAAAATTTTACCAGAGAACTCCTTCATCTGATAAAAACCTTCAGCAAAGTAGCAGGATACAACATTTACTAAAAGAAAAAAAATCAGTAGCCCTCCTATATATGAAAGACAAAGGGGTTGAGGAAGAAATTATGAAAACTACACCCTTCACAATAGCCACAAATAACATAAAGTACCTTGGTGTGACTCTAACCAAGTAAGTGAAAGACCTGTATGAAAAAAAAAACTTTCAATCTTTGAAGAAAGAAATTGAATAAGATATCATAAGATAGAAAGATCTCCCATGCTCATGGATCTGTAGGATTAACATAGTGAAAATGGCCAATCTGCCAACAGCAATCTACAAATTCAATGCAATTTCCATCAAAATACCAATACAGTCATTTTACAGACCTTGAAAGAACAATTCTCAATTTCATATGGAAAAAAAAAACAGATTTTCTAAAATGGTCTTGTACAGTAAAAGATCATCTGGAGGTACCTTCATCACTGATCTCAAGCTGTGGTGTAGAGCACCATTAATAAAAACTCCATGGTACTGGCATAAAAACAGACTAGTGGATGAAGGGGGTCGAATCAAAGTCCCAGAAACAATAATCCTACACACATACAGAAACTTAATTTTTGACAAAGAGACCAAAACTAAACAATCTAAAAATGAGAGCATCTTCAGCAAAGGGTGCTAGTCTAACTGGATTTCTACATTTAGAAAAACGCAAATCAACCCATATGTATCACCCTGCACAACAGTAAAGTCCAAGTGGATCGAAGACCTTATCATGAAACCAAAAACAGTAAATCTGTTAGAAGAAAAAGTGGAGAAGAACCTTGACCTCATGGACACAGGAGACAACTTCATGAACAGAACACCAAGAGCACAATCTCTAAGATAAACAATTATTAAATGGGGTTTCATGAAACAGAAAATCCTCTGTAAAGCAAAGAACATTTTTATCAGAACAAAAAGACAGCTTATTGAATGGGAAAAGATATTCACCAACCCCACATTTGATAGAGGGCTTATATCCAGAATGTGTAAGAACTATAGAAACTAATCAACAACAAACCAGATAATCCATTTTAAAATGGGATACAGAGCTAAAGAGAGAATTATCAACAAAGGAATATCAAATGGCAGAGAAACTCAGTTTATCAGTCAGCAGGAATATCCAGTCATAAGGAATACAGCCCTGTTTCCATAGGCAACCGATTATCTGCAGTTAGAGTTCTCATCAGTCACAGAACACATCCCTAGAAGATAGAAGGGGAATGGTTAAAGGATTTTTAGTGTGCTGAAGATACACCCCAACTAAACCAATACCTGAGGAAGCCAGATGGGTAGAGGCAAGTGTAAAAGTACAACCAACAAAAGCCAAAGCGATATTGCATCTTCAGAACCAAGTTATTCAGGGGCAATCAGACCTGGGCACCCTATCATAAGTTAAATCCAAAAAGATGATATAACATTTATGCTTATGAAGAGGTTAATGGAGGAAACATATAAAATACACAGAGAATTAGAGGAAGATAAAGTAAAAACGATTATGGCCATTCATAAAGAAATAAAAGAATATAAACTCAATCAGATTATGGACATATATAAAAAATGGAGGAAGATAAAGTCAAACAGAGTATGGCCATCCGTAAAGAAATATAGGAAAATGCATCCAGACAGTTTGTGGCCTTCAGAAGGAAATAATTATGTCACTGAAAGAAATTTAAACAAATAAAAACAAACAGAGGAATGTTCAAACAAAAAGGTGAAGGAATTGAAGGAAATTACAGTCAGACAGGTGAAGACAATCAACAAAACTGTTCAAGTTATGAAGATAGAAAGGGAAAAATTAAAGAAAACACAAACATAGGAAATCATGGAGAGGAAAAACTTAGGGAAGAAAACAGGAGCTACCGAGCTAAGCATAACCAACATACTATAAGTGATGGAAGAAAGAATTTCAGGTATGGAAGATACAATGGAAGAAATTGATGTATCCATCAAAGAAAATGGTAATTCTAAAAAAAAAAAAATTCTTACACAAACTGTCCAAGAAATACCAGACATGAAAAGACAAAATATAAGAATAATAGGAATAGGGGGAAAATAAGATTCCATCTCCAAGGCCCTGAAAATATTTTTAATAAAATCATAGAAGAAAATTTCCCCAACTTAAAGGAGAGGCCTATAAGAATACAAGAGGCCTACAGAAAAGCTAATAAATTTGACCAGAAAAGAAAATCCTCCCAGCACATAATTAACAAAACAGTAAGTATATAGAACAAAGAAAAATACTGAAAGCTGCAAGGGAAAAAGGCCAAGTAACATATAATGGCAAACCCATCAGAATCACACTTGACTTCTCAACAGAGACTATGAAAGCCAGAAGGACCTGGATGTACATCATTCAGACCTTTAGAGAACACAGATGTCAGCCCAAGCTCCTATACCCAGCAAAACCTCTCATTCATCATAGATGTAGAAAACAAGATATTCAAAGAAAAAAATTAAACAAAACCTTCCCGCAAATATAGCATGAGTGAAGACACTAGAAGGAAAAATACAACCCTGGAAAGCTAGATACAGTCGGGAAAACACAAGAAATAAATAACCTCATTACAGCTGAACTAAAAGTTGCCAAGCACACAAACACACTCCACCACCAACATAAAAATCAAATGTTCTAATAGCCACTGGTCATTAATCTCTCAACATAAATGGACTCAATTCTCCAATAAAAAGACACAGACTAACAAAATGGATATGTAAATAAGACCCAAAATTCTGTTGCATGCAAGAAATACACCTAAGTAATAAAGATAGACATTACCTGAGAGTAAAGGGCTGGAAGACAGTTTTCTGAGCAAAAGGACCCAAGTAGCAAGCAGGAGTAGCCATTCTAATATCTAACAAAAAAGATTTTCAACCAAAATTAATCAAAAGAGATGGAGAAGGTCACTTCATACTCCTCAAAGTAAACTTCCATGAAGAAGACATCACACTTCTGACCATCTATGCCCCAAATACAAGGGCACCGACATTTGTAAAAGAAACATTAATAAAATTTAAACCACATATAGATCCCCACACATTAATAGAGGGAGTTTCAAACACCCCACTCCCAACAAAGGATATGTAAACAAAACAGAAATTAAATAAAGAAACAATGCCTGTAACAGAGGTCATTAATAAAATGGTTATAACAAACATCTACAGAAACTTTCACACAAACACGAAAGAATTTACGCTCTTTTCAAAACCACATGGACATTTAAAAAAAATTGACAATAGAGTTGGTCACAAAGCAAGCCTCAACAGATACAAGAAGATTGAAATAATCCCTTGTATCCTATCTGATCACCATGGACTAAAGGTGGACCTCAGCAACCACAGAAATAGTAAAAAGCCTACACACACGGAAACTGAACAACACGGTACTCAATGACAGCTGGATCAGGGAAGAAAAAAAAGAAATTAAAGACTCCCTAGAGTTCAATGAAAATGAAGGCACAACATACCCAAACTTATGGGACACAACTAAAGCATTGCTAAGCAGAAAGTTCATAGCAATAAGTGCCTTCAAGAAAAAATTAGAAACATCTCATATAAATAATTTAATGGCTCACATGAAAACCCTAGGGGGAAAAAGAAGTAGACACACCCAAGAGGAGTAGATGGCTGGAAATATACTAGCTCGGGTTAAAATCAATAAATTAGTTACAAATAAAACAATTCAAAGAATCAATAAAACTAATATCTGGTTCTTTGTGAAAATTAACAAGATAGGCACACCCTTTGCCAAACTAACTAAAAGGCACAGAGACACTATTCAAACCAACAAAATCAGAAATGAAAAGGGGCACATAACAACATACACTGAGGAAATCCAATCATTAGGTCTTACTTCAAAAGCCTATACGGCACAAAAATTGAAAAGCTGATGAAAATGGACAATTTTCTTCATCAATTTGACTTAGGAAACCTGAATCAAGAACAGGTAAACAAATTATTATGTCCTATATCCCCTAATGAAATAGAAACCGTCATCAAAAGTCTCCCATTAAAAAAAATTAAAAATAAATTAAAAAAAAAAACAACCATGGACAGATGGTTTCTGCACCGAATTCTTCCAGACCTTCAAATAAAAGCTAACATCAATATTCTTCAAACTATTCCACAAAACAGAAACAGAAGGAACATTACTAAACTCATTCCATGAAGCCACAGTCACCTTGGCACCTAAACCTAACAAAGTTCCAACAAAGAAAGAGAATTTTGGGCCAATCTCCCTTATGAACATTGATTCAAAACTGTTCAACAAAATACTTGCAAACTGAATCCAAGAACGCATAAAAGATATCATGCATATTAACCAAGTAGGCTTCATCGCAGGTATGCAGGGGTGATTCAATTTATGGAAACCCATGTAATCTACCATGTAAATAAACTGAAAGAAAAAAAAACACATGTATTCTCCTTAGATGGTAAGAAAGTATTACACAAAATCCAACACCTGTTCATGTTTAAAGTCCTGTAGAGATCAGGAATACAAGGCACTTATCTAAACATAGTAAAGACAATATACAGCAAGCCTATAGCCAACATCAAAATAAATGGAGGTAAACTCAAATCAATCCCACTGGCATCAGGGACAAGGCAAGGCTGCCCACTCTCTCCATATCTCTTCAACATAGTTCTTGAAGTCCTTGCTAGCACAGTAAGACAATAATTGGAGATCAAGGGAATTCAGTTTGGAAAGGAAGAAATCATAGTGTCACTATTTGCCGATGATATGACCTCAAAAATACTACCAGGGAACTCCAACAGCTGATAAAAAAACCTTCAGAAAAGTTGCTGGATACAAAATTAAATTTACAAAAGATATTCAGTAGCCCTCAGGTAAAGAGAAGGAAAATGGACTGAGAAAGAAATTTGAGAAACGACACCCTTCACAATAGCCACAAAAGGCCTAAAGTACCTTGGTGTGATTCTAACCAAGCAAGTCAAAGACTGGTTAAAAAAAGTAATAAAAATAAAAATTAAAAAATAAAATAAAATTCTCTGAAGAAAGAAATAGAAGAAGGTATCAGAAGATGGAAAGATATCCCATACTCATGGCTTAACAGGATTAACATGGTAAAAGTGGCCATGTTACCAAAAGCAATCTACAGATTCAGTGAAATTCCCATTAAATTACCAACACAATTCTTTACATAACTTGAATGAAAAATTCTCAATTTCAAATGGAATAACAAGGAACCCACAATTGCTAAAATAACCCTGGACAATAAAAGATCTTCAGGAGGTATCTCCATCCCTGATCTCAAGCTGTTCTATACAGCAACAGTAATAAAAACTGCATGGTACTAGCATAAAAAGAGGCTGGTGGATCACTGGAATCAAATAGAACCAGAAATAAACCCACACACTTATTGACATCTGATCTTTGACAAAGATGCCAAAACTATACCATGGAAGAAAGATAGCATTTTCAACAAATGGTGCCGGTGTAACTGGATATCTACTTGTATAAAAGTGCAAATAGATCCATACTCATCACCCAGCATAAAACTAAAGTTAAAGTGGATCAAAGACCTCAGCATAAATCCAGACACATGAAATCTGTTAGAAGAAAAAATGGGGAAGAACCCTGAGCTCAATGACACAAGAGACAACTTCTTCACAGAAAACCAACAGCATAGGCTCTAAGATCAACAATCAATAAGTGGGACCTCTTGAAACTGAAAATTTTCTGTAAAGCAAAGGACACTGTCTTCAGAACAAAATGACAGCCTACTGATTGGGAAAGGATCTTCACCAATCCTATATCTGACAGAAGGCAAATATCAAGAACATGTAAAGAACTCAAGAAGTTAAACAGCAGATAATCAAGTAATCCAGTTAAAAATGGGGTACAGAACTAAACAGAATTCTCAGTAGAGGGATATCGAATGGCAGAGAAACACTTCAAAAATGCTCAACATCCTTACTCATCAGGGAATTGAAAATCAAAATGACCCTAACATTTCCCCTCACAGGCATCAAAATGGCTAAGATCAAGAACTGAACTGACAGCATATGCTGGAAAGGAGTTGGAGAAAGGGGAACCCACTTCCATTGCTGATGGGAATGTAAACTTGTAAAACCATTTTGGAAATCAATTTGGTCCTTTCTCAATTAGAATAGTGCTACCTCAGGATCCAGCTATACCACTCTTAGATATTTATCTAAAAATGTTCAAGTACACAGCAAGGACATTTATTCAACCATGTTCATAGCAATTTTATTCATAATAACCAGAATCTGGAAACAACCCAGATGTCCCACAATTGGGAAATGGATACAGAAATTGTGGTACATTTTTACAATGAAATACTTCTCAGCAATTAAAAACAAGAAAATCATGAAATTTGCATGCAAATGGTGGCAACTAGAAAAGATCATCCCAAGTGAGCTATTCCAGAAGCAGAAAGACACACATGGTATATACTCACTTATCAGTGGATAGTAGACATAAAATAAAGGATAATCATACTAAAATCTCTACACATAAAGGAACTAAGCAAGAAGGATGACCTTGGGTAAGATGTTCAATCTTTATTCTGAAAGACAAATAGGATAGAAATTAGAAGGTGAAACTAAGGAACAAAAAAGGAGCCTACCACAGAGGGCCTCTGAAAAACTCTACCCAGCAGGGTATTAAAGAGGATGCTGAGACTCTTTGCCAAAATTTGGCAGACTGCACATAATCTTCTGAAAGAAGGGGGAGATAGAAAGACCTGAAAGGTTCTGGAGCTCCACAAGGAGAGCAACAAAACCAAAATTGTGGGCCCAGAGGTCTTTTCTGGGACTGATACTCCAACCAAGGACCATTCATGGAGAAAATCTAGACCCTCTCTACAGAGGTAGACTGTGGCGGTTCAATCTCTAAATGGGCTCCCTAGTAAGGGGAGCAGGCACTGTCTTTTACATGAACTCAGTGGCTAGCTCTTTGATCATCTCCATCTGATAGGGAAGCAACCTGACTAGGCCTCAGAGTAAGACTATGAATGACAGTATTGATGAGACCTAATAGGCTAGAGTCAGATGGAAGAGGAAGAGGTCCTCCACTATCAGTGGACTGGGGAAGGGGCACTGGAGGAGATGAAGAATGAAGGGAAGGAAAGATTCAGAGGAGATGAGGGTAGGGCTACAGCTGGGATATAAACTGAATGAATTGTAATAAATAAAATATTATATTAAAAATTAAAAAGTGAAAATACATGTATAAATAAAAATTTGAAAAACCCTAAACTACTACTATAATGAACTGAAAAAAAAACATCTGTAGATAAAAGAGAAGAATCATACCAGTAAAAACATATCTTAGGTACTAAAGAAAAGATGGCCCACCTGGATCAAACACACAGAGTACAGAGGAGGAGAGATAAGAAAGGGACCCAATTTTCCATCATCTTTAGGAAGCCTGTGTGGCACTGGATTAGCTTTGGACTTGGAGATCTCTAAGCCTGCTCACCATCTGCATGGCCCAACTAGACCCAGAAACATAGCCCAGCAGAGGGAACACAAGACAGGGCAACACCAGAGTCAACCAGATGGCTGAAGACCAGCTTAAGAATTCAAGCAAGAAAACTCAGAGCCATAGGATACCACTGGAAACCTGTTGACCTACCACAGCTAGCCCAGAAGATACAGATCTGAAGGGAGAGAAAAAGATTTTAAATGTGACATTATAAAAATGATAGAGGCCTTAAAGTAGGAAAATAAAGCTCTCAACGTAGCACAGGAAAATGCAGTCAAACAGGTGAAAGAAGTGAACAAATCCTTTAAAGAAATGAAAGAAATATAAGAAAGTTTAATGAAACAGAAGCAGGGAATGGATAAAACTGGTCAAGACCTAAAAACTGAACTAGAAGCAACAAGGAAAACACAATCTGAGACAATCCTGGAGATGGAAAGCCTAGGGAAAAAGACAGGAACTATATACACAAGCATCACTAAACATAATACAACATATGGAAGGGAGAATCTCAGGGGTAGAAAATGTGATTGAAGAAATTGATTTATCAGTCAAAGAAAATGTTAAATATCAAAAGCTCCTGACAGTAAATATCCAAGAACTCTGGGACTCCATTAAAAGACCAATCTTAAGAATAACAGGAAAAGAAGAAGAAAAACACTCCCAGGTCTAAGGCCCAGAAATCATTTTCAACAAAATCATAGGAAGAAAAAAACTCCCCCAACCTAAAGAAAGAGAGCTTACAGAACACCAAATAGATTGGACCAGAATATAAAATCACTTCACCACATAAGAATCAAAACACTAAATGTACAGAACAAAGACAGAATATTGACAGCTGCAAGGAGAAAAGGCCATGTCACTTATAAATGCAAACCTATCATAATTATACTTGACTTTTCATCAGAAACTATATAAGCCAGAAGGGCCTCCACAGAAAATCTTACAGACAGTAAGAGACCACATATGTCAGCCCTGACTACTATACCAAGAAAAAAGTTTTAATCAGCATACATGGAGGAAACAGGATATTCCATGATAAAAATATTTAAAACAGCACTTACCCATAAATCCAGCCCTACAGAGAATCCTAGAAGGGAAACTCCAACCAAAAGAGGCCAACTACACACAGGAAACACAGGTAAAAAATAACCCCACACCAGCAAAACCAAAGGAAGGGAAGGGAATGTCTCTCTCTCTCTCTCTCTCTCTCTCTCTCTCTCTCTCTCTCTCTCTCTCTCTCTCTCTCTCTCTCTCTCTCTCTCTCTCTCTCTCTCACACACACACACACACACACACATACACACTACCACCCCCCACATCAAAATAGCAGGAAGGAACAATAACTGTTCATTAATATCTCTCAACATCACTGAAATCAGCTCCCCAATGAAAAGAAAGAGGTTAGCCGAATGAATATGAAAATAGGACCGATCTTTCTGCTGCATACAAGAAGCAAACCTCAGCATTAAACATAGATATTACCTCACAGTAAAGGCCTCTAAAAAGGTTTCCCAAGCAAAGAGACTCAAGAAGTTAGCTGGAGTAAACATTCTAGTACCTAATAAAATTGACTTTCAACCAAAATTAATCAGACGAGATGGAGAAGGACAGCTTATACTCATCAAAGGAAAAATCAACCCAGAATTAAGAACTCTCAATTCTGAACATTTATGTCCCACATGCCAGGGCACCCATATTCACAAAAGAAATGTTACTAACACTTAAATCACACATCAAACCCCACACATTATTAGTGGGAGATTTCAACAGCTCACTTTCTCCAATGGATAGATCATCAAGACAGAAACTAAGCGGAGAAACAATGAAACTAATGGACACTATGAGTCAATGGGACCTAATATATAACTACAAAATATTTTACCCTAACACAAGAAAATATACCCTCTTTTTAGCACTTCATGGAACCTTCTCCAAAACTTACCATATACTCGATTACCAAGTAAGGCTCAAGAGTTATAAAAGATTGAAATAACCCTCTGCATCTTATCAGACCACCATGGATTAACACTGAAATCAACAACAACAGAAACAACAGAAAGCCTACAAACTCGTGAAAACGGAACAACTTTCTACTCAATGACCATTGGGTCAGTGTAAAAAAAAATAAAGAAATAAATTTAAAATTTTCCAGTATTCAATAAAAATTAAGGCATAATATACCCAAACTTATGGGACACAATGAAAGCATAGGAAAGATTATAGCACTAAGTGCCTTCATAAAGTAAAGAGATCTCATACTAGGAACTTAGCAGCATACCTGAAAGCTCTAGAACACAAGAAAGCAAACACAACAAAGAGGAGTAGAGGACAGGAAATTATCAAACTCGGAGCTTAAATCAATAACAAAAAAAAAAAACAAAGAGAACAATACAAAGAATCAATGAAACAAAGAACTGGTTTATTGAGAAAATCAACAAGATAGATAAACCCTTTAGCCAAACTAACTAAATGTCAGAAGATGTTTATCCAAATTAACAAAATCAGAAACAAAATGGGGGACATAACAGACAATGAGGAAATCTAAAAAATCATTAGGTCTTACTTCAAAAGCCTGTATTCCACCAAATTGGAAACTCTAAAGGAAATGGACAATTTTTGGATAGATTTAATCTATCAAAGCTAAATCGAGATCAGTTAGACAGTTTAAACAGTACTATATCTCCTTAAGTAATAGCAGTGATCAAAAGTCACCCATCCAAAAAATTCAGGTCGAGATGGTTTTAGTACAGAACTCTACCAGAAATTCTAAGAGCTAATGCCAATACCCCTCAAACCGTTACACAAAAGAGAACGTGACAGAACATTACCAAATTAATCTGTGAAACCGCAATTACCCTGGTACTTAAACCACAAAATATCTTAACAAAGAAAGATAATTTTAGAACAATTTCACTTATGAACATCAATGCAAATACTCAATAAAATACTGGCCAACTGAGTTAAAGGGCACATCAAATACATAATTCATCATGATCAAGTAGGCTTCATCCCAGAGAGGCAAGGATGATTCACCACATGAAAATCAATCAACATAATCCACTATATAAACAAACTCAAAGATAAAAGAATCACATAATCATTAGATGCAAAAAAAAGAAAACTCTTTGACAAAAATCCAACACCCCTTCATGATGAAAGTCGTTAAGAGATCAGGGATACAAGGCTCATACATAAACATAATAAAGGCTATATATAGCAAGCAGATTGCTAACATCAAGTTAAATGGAAAGACACTTAAAACAATTCTGGTACAATCAGAGACAAAATAAGGCTACCCATTTTCTTCCATACTTCTTCAATATAGTACCTGAAGTTCTAGCTAGAGTAATAAGACAACTAAAGAAAATCAAGGTGATAAAAATTGTGAAGGAAGAATTAAAAGTATTACTGTTTGCAGACCATAAGATAGTATACATAAAGAACCCCAAAAATTCCACCAGAGGATGCCTAGAGCTGATAAACAAGTTTAGCAAAATTACTGGATACAAGATTAGTCTAAATGAAATTGGTAGCCCTCCTGTACATAAATGACAATGGGCTGACAGAAAATTAGAGAAACTACCCCTTCACAATAGAAACAAATAATATAAAGTATCCTGGTGTAACTCTAACCAAGCAAGTAAAAGACCGTTTTGGCAAGAATTTTAAATATCTGAAAAAAGAAACTGTAGAAGATATCAAAAAATGCAAAGAATCCCCATGCTATGTATTGATAAAATTAACATGGTAAAAATAGCCATCTTACTAAAAGTAATCTACAAATTCAATACAATCTGCATCAAAATGCCAAGGCAGGTCTTCATGGACCTTGAAAGAACATATCTCAACTTCATATGGAAAAAAGAAACCCAGAATAGCTAAAACAATCCTATACAATAAAAGAACTTTTGGAGGTATTTCCATCTCTGACTTCAATTTGCACTACAGAGCAGTAATAATAAAAACTCCATGGTACTGGCATAGAAAGAGACTAGTGCTTCAATGGAATCAAATTGAAGGCCCAGAAATAAACCTACTTGATTTTTGACAAAGAAGCCTAAACTATAAAATAGAAAAAGACAGCATCTTTACAAATGGTGCTGAACTAAGTGTATGTCTATATGTAAAAAATAGAAATATATCCATATTTATCTCCCTGCACAAAACTCATATCCAAGTGGAGCAAAGATCAGATAACACCAGACACACTAAATATATTAAAACAAAAAGTGGGGAAGAACCTTGAACTCATTGGCACAGAAGACAACTTCCTGAGCAGAACCACAACAGCTTAGCCTCTAATACCAACAATTAATAAATCCTGAGTCATCATGAAATGCAAATCAAAATGATTGAGATTCCACCTCACTCTTGTTAGAATGGCTAAGAGCAAAATCTCAAGCAAAAGCACATGCTAGGGAGGCTGTGGATAAAGGGGAACACTCCTCCATTGTTGGTTGGAGTGGGAACTTGTACAACCATTTTGGAAAACAATCTGGTGCTGTCTCAGAAAATTGTTAATAGCTTTACCTCAAGACACAGTTATAACTCTCCTGGGTATATCCCAAAAAGATTTTCCACCATAAGACAAGACACTTTCTCGAGTATTTTCATAGTATCTTTATTTGTAATAGCCAGAACCTGGAAACAACCTAGATGTACCTCAACAGAAGAATGGTTAAAGAAACAGTATCACATTTACACAGTGGAATACTACTCAGCTAGTAAAAGCAAAGATATTTGCAGGCAAATGGATGGAGCTAAGAGAGATCATTCTGAGTGAGGTAACAGACCCAGAAAGATACACATGACATGTATTCACTTATAAGATTTTAGACATATAGTGCAGGATAAGAATATTATGAGGCACAGACCCAATGAGCGTAAGTAACATAGAGGGTCCAAAGGAGGATATATAAATCTCACTCTGAATGGAAAATAGAATAGACATAGGAAGTGGCTGAAGAGAGGGAACAAGGTAGAAGATGGGGCATAGAGTTAAGGCAGTGGAGATCAGACCTGGGGAGAGCAAGGGAAAGAGGACAGAAGACCCGTAAAAACAAACAAACAAACAAAAAAGATAAACTGGGGGTGGGAATATCTTAGTGAGAATCTGGAGACCGAAGTCACAGTAAGCTGCACGGAGGATATTAAGGGACTTAAGCAGAGTCTCCTAGTAGCAGAGACCATAGAGACTTAAAAGGGTACTTTCTAAGTGGACTAGCCTAGCAGAGGGAGAGAACACTAACCCACTCACAAAAACTTCAAACCAAAATCTACCCTGCCTACAAGATGTACAGTAGGAGAACAGATAGAGTAGATGTTGATGGTATGCCAAACAGTGACTGGCCCAACCAAAGACCTTTCTTACTGGAGTGTGCCAGCCCTTGATACTATGAAGGATACTTTGCTCAGCTTGCAGACAGGAGCCTGAAAGAGTTGTCCTTTGAGATGTTCTAGAAGTGCCCCCAAATAGATGGTGAGACTCACTGCCAAACATTAAGCGATACTTAGAGATTCTTGAGGAAAAGTGGAAAGAAATAGAAAAGGACCTAGAGGTGACAGGAGCTACAAGAACACCAACAAAAACAAATAACCAGGGCCCAGATGGGCTTCCTGAGACTGAAGCATCAACCAAGGACCATGCATGAACTGGACCTAAGAACCCTAGAAATATGTAACAGATGGACAGCTTAAGCTTCATGCGTGCCCTCCTCTAAGGTAAGTGGAGACAGCATTGGACAAGGACTTACTTGCGAGCTTTTTGATCACTTCCCCTTGGTGGGACTGCCTTGCCAGGCCACAGAGGAAGAAGACGTGATCAATCCTGATGCAATTTATTGAGCTGGGGTGGATGGGAAAGGGAGCTCCCCTTTTGAGGGAAAGAGGATAGGATTGGGGAGGAGGGAGGTTGGAACTGGGAGGGGAGGAGGGAAGGGGCTACAGCAAGGATGTAAAGTGAATTAAAAAGAATTATAAAAAAAGAAGAGAAAAAAAACTGGAAAAATATTTACAAATTCTATACATAGGAAAACAAAAAATACCTATCAAATAGAAATAAATTAAAACACTGAATTTATCAAAGAAACAATAGACTGAAGTAGGTATAGTTCTAAAGCAGGCATGGGGTGATGAAAAGTTTATTTAAAAATGCACAGTATTACCAAATGTCATAGAAATGTAAATCATAACAAAATGTGATTTTACATTATTCAACTTAGAATGTCTGATGACAAAAGGACCTTGAAGATTTCAGAAAAAGAGGAATTTTTGCATACCATTGTCAGAAGGTAAATCAGCACATTATTAAGAGAGAGAATTTTAAAAATATATCATCCTGTAATGAAGTCTAGCAGCTCCACTATTACATGTACATCCCAAGAAAAAGACACGTGTTTCTTGAACAGACATCTGCATTCCCCAATTTACTCCACAGCGATTACTAATACACAGGAAACGGAAATAACCTTTGTATCAATCAGCTCATTAATGGTTTTAAAAAAACCTTTATTTCCACAATGAAACATTATTTGCCACTTATGAGAAATGTATAAACTTGGAAGATATTATGGTAAATAAAAAGAGTCAGTAATAGAAAAGCAAATGTTTCTCAATCTCCTAAGTGGAAACTGAAAAAGTTCCTCTCATAGAAGTGTACAGTAGATATTGGTTACCTGGGTTTGTGTTGAGTACAGAGAAGGCCTGGGAAAAACTAATTAGGGTATAGAAAGATACAGTTATACTATGAAATAAGTGTTCTTCAATGTCAAAGAATGTTGACTCTAGATAATGATAATATACTACACTTGTAAAATATCAGAATTAATCCTTAGTTGTTTTCACCATAAGATGATTAATGATTGACAAGATAAATATTCATATCTCAATTGTAATATTAAATGATTTGTGCATAACAAAGCATCACATAAGAGTCCATAACTGCATAGAATTTTAATTTAGATAATATTAAATAATAGATAAATAAATAGATAAATAACAAGCTAGTATTTATTACAGAGGGGAGAATTCTTTCTGTATTTTATAGAAAATTAAAAAAAATCACACTCATTTGGAACAACTTCATGGTGAAAAAATAATTCCTTAAATGTTTGTTGTAGAACAAAGCTACACACATCACACCGACATTTACAACAGCATTTTCATAAATAAACAACAAAATAACTGCCAGAGAGTAATATAATAGAAATGCCTAAGTTCCAATTATCTGTGCTAAATTCACTAATTTTATCACTATAAAAGTTTATTATATTTTTACTTCGACAAATTTTATTTATTGCAAAAATCTAGAACCATTTTTGGTTGTTTTGTTTGTTTGTTTTCTGAGACAGGATTTTTTTTGTATCTAGTCCTGGCTCTCTTGAAACTCACTCTGTACACAAGGCTAACCTTCAACTCACAGAGATCCTGCTGCCTCTGCTTCCTGAGTGCTGGGATTAAAGGTCTGCACCATGACTGTCTGGCTAGGAACCTTTCTATTTATCTGTCTGTTTATTCATTCCTTTATTTCAATTTATTCACTTTATATTCCCTCTACAGCCCCCTCCTTCATCTCCTTCCAGTCCCAGCTACTGTCCCTATTCTCCCCCTATGCCTTCTCCCTAGTCGGATAATAGGGAAAGTTCTCCTCTCCTTCTATTTGACCCTAGCTTATCAGGTCTCATGGAGGTTGGATGCATCATCTTCCCCTGTGGCCTGGCAAGGCTACACCCTCCAGGAGGAGGAGATCAAAGATACAGCCACGGAGCTTATGTCAGAGACGCCTCTGTACCACTCCTGGGGAACCCACTTGGAAACTGAGTTGTCTATGGGCTTCCTTTAAACAGTGGTTCTAGGTCCTCTCCATGCATGGTCTGTGGAGTATCAGTCTCTGCAGGCTCCCCTGGTCCCAAGTGTTTTGGCTCTGTTGTTCTTCCTGTGGAATTCCCATCCTATCTAGGACTTTTTTTTTAACAAACCACAATATACTAACATAAAACAAAACTCATCATTTTGAATTTGGATAATGCAAACCAATAGAAGAAAAAGTACCTCAAGGGAAGGCACAAGAATCAGAGACCCACTTGTTTTCACACGCAGGGTTCCCATAAAATACTAACATGAAAGCCATAATATATATTCTGAGCACCTGGTGCAAACCCATGCAGGCCCTGAGCATGCTGGCACAATCTTTGTGAGTTCATGTGAACTTATATCATGTTAATTTAGAGATCTTTGTTCCTGGTAGTATTCTCAATTTCCTCTGATTCTCACACTCCTCCCACCTCTACTTCCATGGATTTCCTGATCTTTGATGGAAAGGATCTGATGGAGACAATCCAAATAGAGCTGTGTGTTCCAAAGTTTTTCTCTTCATGTAATATCTGGTTATGGATATCTTCCCATCTGCTTCTGATGGAAGCTTCTTTGATGATGGCTGAATAAGGCAATGATCATATTTATCTTTCTATATCTACATTTTAGGTTAAAAATATTCATGGACAGACACATGATGTGGTTCATGCCTGTAATTCTAGCATTCTTAATGATGAGGTAGGATTTATTTCCAGGCCAGCCTGGGAGACATACAAATTTCAAGGACAACAAGCATCTTGCATCATCATCTAAGAAAAAAAAGAGGATGTATTGAACAAAATAAATTATTGATTAATTGACTGGTTGATTGACTTAAGGTTTCACTATATAGTCCATGCTGATCTAGAAATCACTATATAGGACAGTGTAGACCAGAATGGACAGAAATCCTCATTCTTTTGCCTCACAGGTGGTGAGAATAAAAGTGGAGGCTTCAAACCACATTTTATTGATTTGTCTTTGTCTTTTTAATATAATGTATCCATATGATAATCTAAAGATTATACTCTGTTAATTTCCTCCAAGTAATACATTAATAGAAAAATCAATGCCATCTTAAACACATCCTTAGGTTTGACTTGCTGATTTGAAAGTGAGAAGAGAATAGACCTGCTTGCACAACATGAGCTGAATCAAACAAGCTGTAGCTGTCTATCTGAGAATCTTGTTCATTTCATGACAATAAGAAATAACAAATGTTGATTTGGTGATCTTCACAAATATAGTTCAAAATAATATTTGTGGATATAAATAAATAGATTCTGCCAACAAATTAAAGAGACAAATAGTAATGAAAAATAGAGAAAGGTTTAGTCATAGCAGCCACATTGAGAAAATAGACAAAGAGCTACTGTGACTTTTATGTTTGTCTTAAATGTATTAACATGGGTTCATATTTAGGAATAATTATGTATAACAAAGTAGTCAAATGTGAGGTGCAGCCTCATCTATCATTGTTCTTTCATTGTTTTAGCTTCAGTCTCTCCTGAAAACTGGTCTTAACAATTTGTCAGAACTCATGAATATCTTCCTGGAAGAAAAGTTCTTCCTCTCACTGAAACCAGGGATTCAGTAATTTCTTTGTTTGAGAAACATAAGGCTAAATCTACACAAAATGATGCCATGAAGATGCTGTGGAAGTTAAAAGCCAAATATATGTATTTTCAATACAGTGAGTAAAAACACTAGTGAACTTAAAATCTTACACTCAATAGAAATATTTATCAATTTAATGTTGTAATTGGTTTAGCGAACAGTAGCATTACCTAATAAAACCCATCATGTACATTACAATTTTTAGATACTTAGTTAAACATTACCAGATGTGGAAGTCACTGGAGGTGGACCTTCCTTCATAATCAACAGCTTGTAGAAACAGAAACTAAAGATAGAGGACGCTGATTACCAGTAAAAGAATAAGCTATATGTTGTATCTCTGGCCCTGGGTACAAATAGTATTCTAAACTGCCTGTAAGGACATTAATGGGCAACTACACAAATTTATAAAATTAGTATCTAATCAGATGTTTTCTTGTGAAGAACAAAGTTAGTCCCTTGTCCCTTCTCAAAAAATCAAGACATTGTGGCTGACCACTTCACCAGTACTGAATACCTAAGGCTCAGAAAAGGACTGAAAGATTTTAAGAACCAGAGACCTGGGAGAATCAGAATTAAGTAGTGTCTTCTAGACATGACAAGACTGTTGCAGTGATGGATACATAACATTGGTAATTGCCTCTATAAGACATGCCCAAGATTAAGCTAGTCAACATTGTAGCATAGAATGGGAAGTGGTTCATGAGCCTCTGTTTCTGAGGATCTGATTGGTTCCTATTGTAGAGAAGCCAAAAAGTATCCAATAGATGTCCCGATACTATTAATTTTATGGGATGAACAATTAGAACATGAAGCAAGAGGATATAGAGGTGGTCTTGGTTTTGAGAGAAGTTAAAGGGAGAAGTAGAGATAAATGATCAAAATACATGATATTCTCAAGCAATTTATAATATATATTAGTTTTTGACTGTTGGAAAGTAAATAGTGTTTAACATTGCCTGCTTTGATTTTTCTGAATGAACAATGATGAGGGAGGGTGAAAGAGCTTTGATTTCTTTTCTTTGGGACATGATATGGGCAAGGCACCTCCTAAATGAACCACTAATTTTTCCCTGACTCCTCCCTCTTCTCCTCCCAGTACCACCCTGGTGACCCCTTCCCCAATTAAATCCTCTCCTTTTTCTCAGAAAAGGGTATTTCCAATGGAAGAAGAATAAAACCACCCATAAAAACCTTAATCCACAAATTTGTCTTGCCTACAGGAAGTATACAGGTAAAGAAGAAACAACAATCAAGGGAATGGCAAACCAGTGACTGACCCAACTTGAAACCAACCCCATTCGAGATAGCCACCCCTTGTCACTATTAATGATAACCTACTATGCTTACAGACAGGAGCCTAGCATAATTGTCTTCTGAGAAATTTCATTCAGCTGCTGATGGAAATTGATGCAGAGACCCAGAGCTAAGCAATAGGTTGAGCTCAGGTAGTTCTGTGGAAGAGTGAGAAGGATAGAGGGAGTCGGAGGGGTAAAAGACACCACAAGAAGTCCTACACAGTCAACTAACCTGTGTTCACAGGGGATCACAGAGACTGAACCACCAAATAGCATACATGGAAAGGACCTAGTCCCCTTACATACATGTAGCAGATGTGCATCATGCTCAACGTGTGAGTTCCCCAACCATGGGAGTAGGTGATATCTGTGAATCTTTTGCCTACCACTGGATCCCTTCCCTCTACATGGGCTTCCTTGTCAGGCCTCAGTGAGAGAGAATGTGCTTAGTATCATTTTATAATACTTTCTTTCCCAAAAGCATGATTATACACTCACCTTCAAGAAAATTATTCTATGACATGGTATAATTGACCAACATTTACTGTCATTTCCTTGGCAGTTATTAACACTCAACCCTTGAGAGTGTTTGGTTGTGCAATGGTCCCTTTACCTTTGTCCACTTTCATTTTGTATGGGTGTATTTCTTGGTCTAAAATATGCTTATATTCTACATTGTACTCTGAATCATGTTGAAATTCTTTTGATGAATATAGCAAGGACTAATTATCTGACAGAAACCTATGTATCTATGTATCTATATTATTTGTATCAACCTATCTATTTATCTATATATAGGAGGTGAAGAGAAATATTTCTCTCGCTGATCTACTACTGTCAAATACTCTAAGGAAAAAAATGTCAACAGGGACATGAAGAAAATTTGGTTTAGAACAAAAGTACTACTTAGTTTTATCAATAAAGATATAAGAGACAAGAGTCTTTCTTGAGTGAACTTTGCCTGGAGAAATATAAACAAATATCTATTAACCCTATACAGAGTTATAATGACAGACAAAAGTATGATTCCCCTGTAATAGTTAAGATTTCCATTCCTGTGAGCAACAAAAACAAAACAGTAACATCAATAAAAACAAAATAACCCACCATGACCAAAAGCGATTTAATGAGGATTTAATAAAGGTTTTATAATATCATGAAGTGAAGTCAGTGAAGGAACTTAAGGCAGGAACTTGGAGTCAGAGACTGAAACAAAAGCCATGAAGAAACAGTGGCTTACTCCTCATAGCTTGCTCAGCCTTCTTTCCTATACAACCCAGGACCTCCAGCCCAGGGACAGCACCACTCACAATGGGCTTGGACCTCCCAAATAAATCATTAATCAAGACAATATTCCACAAACATGCCTATAGGCCAATCTTATGGAGGCATTCTCTCAGTTAAGATTATCTTTTCCCAAATATTTCTAAGTTTTTGTTTAGTGGACAAAAACAACAAGCAAGTCAACCACAGTGTACCTTGAATCAACTGGGTTACTAGAATTATTTATAGAGAATAGATACGTAGTTATGGAAGTGACCTGAAAGCAGCCACATCACTGAAAATTCTCATCCCAGCATAGATTGAGTATGACTACCCTGTATAGATGGAGTTGTAGGCTTGTATTGTTTGTGTGCTGAGCCCGATTAAAATCAAGGCTGTAGAGTAAGTACTAGAAGGCAGAATTAAAAATCCTTTGAGAAGAAAATGAGAAAAGCATTTGGAAGCTCTTTGAATCTCATCTATTTCTTCTGTGGTCTAGAAAGAGACACATTTGCACAGCACCTGCAATGTCGAAAACTAATAAAAGTTGAAATTCAGTCATGAATTTCAGAGCTGGAAACTGAGAAATTGAGGTATTCAATGTGTGTAAAAGTTTCTTCTGGGTAGACCTGAAGTTATTTCTGTCTGTGCTTTGGTGAAAGCCCCGAAAGCAGCAAGCTTCTGTTCAGGCTGCTGGAGGGCTACTTTGTGTTTGCTCCTTTAATTTCTGTATGCAAGGAAGTTAGACACCAGGCCACCAAACAGTCACTGCAAGAAAATGTCAAAACTTTCTGAGCAGAAACATAATGATTGCCTCTGTCTCTGTCTCTCTTTCTCTCTCTGTCTAAACTTGAGGTTTTTGCCCCTTCTAGTTTGAGTTATATATTAGTTTAGAAAATAAAAAAAGTTGCCTTTTCCTCTTCTTTTTTTAAAAAAACGATTCACATAATTATTAGCATAAATGTCTATTCTCCCAAACTCTCTCATATATGACATAACCATTTACTTCATGGAGTCCTTGAGATAGTTTTGAAATTCCACTATCTTATCAGAATTATTGTCATCTCCATTTTATGATGGGGAAAGTGTAATTTAAAGAAACAAAAAATGGTTTTGCCAAGGAATATATTAGTAAATAGTAAAAGCTGGGTTCAAATTGGCTGTAGAATTTTAAAAGTTTGAATTAATACCTTGATTTATAGTGTTTTTGTCTTGTTTTGTTTTGCATATTTGTATGTATTTGATTTTCACATCCCCTCTTCACTTGATTTTGAAATAAAGGCAGATTTCATTGCAACTGAGATCTTCCTTGCAACCACTAAGAGTAATGTGCTTGGTTCTTCCTGTCTCTGATCATCCATCACCCTTACAAGCTTCCCTTTCTTTAATCCTATCACCACATTGTACTCTGATGGGCGTTTGCCTCTTCATTTACTTATATAGTAATTTAAAACTCTCTCTTCGTGGGGGATTTGTAGGGTTTGTACATACATGGACCGCTCAGTTTCTAGAGCCCAGATGATTGGGTTGAAGTCCCATGGGTGAAAATTTGAAACCCATGGATGGAATGTGGAGAGCTGAAGTTGTGGCAGGTTGGTGACTATTTTACCACATGGGCTCAGTAGCTACATGGAATTTTGGCCTCCATCTCATTTGTATCAAGGATTTTCTGTGTCAAGCACCTTTGTCAAGATAAAACAGAAACCTATACATTTCTGCTTATAGACTACTTTCTTTCTTCTTTCTTTGTTTTTAACCAAACCATTTCTCACAACTGATCCTGACAATTAACAGCCCTGGGTGAAGACTGGAAGACACAGATCTAAGTTTATTGTGACTGGGGGCAGGAGGTATAGCAAACACATCCACCTCTTACAACTACAAGATATGTTTATGGTCATATCCCTTACTTGCCTATCGCATGTTTATTGTCCTATATGCTAATCGGACTAAATCACATATTGTAAAACTTCCTCTACCACAGGAAAAAAAAATCTACAAATGTTAGAAATTCGCATTATTCTATGGGGTTCTCTTTTATTACAATCTCCTTTATCTCTACCCCATGCTATTATTGTTTCTATTTTTCCTGCTTTCCCACTTTCCAGTATCTCTCCTAATGAAATTTATTTCCATAGTTCTGAATGAAAGACTTTTTCTCCCTCTACCTCTCTTTCTCTTTCCTCCCTTTCCACAGTTATGATGATCAAACAATCCTAACTCTTCTAACACTTTAAAGTCTGACTATGCTCTACATACACCTTCGTGGACTCAAGGTTTTCTCTTCTAATTAAGCTCATTCTGAAAAGCAATTGGCTTCAGCTTTCTTGTCCAAGAAGGAACTTATAAGGTTTTGTTGTTGCTGTTGTTTTCTTTCTAAGAATGTGTTTTGTTTCTTTTTTTTTTTTCAGTTCTAGGAGTTGTTTGTGTGGCTACGTAAATATCTTCCTACTTTTCCTCTGGGGTAGAGAGATACCTATATGTTACATTCCCTCTTCTTGCTGAGCAGGTGAATTTGGATGCAAACTAGGGTTTTTAAGCTTGGCCACTATAGGTAGACAGGTTCTGTAGATTCCTTTGAGGACTTTATGGTAATAAGATTGTGTAAAGCTCTAGGCCTAGTGTCCGTCCACTTACACTCTTGATATGGCTGCTTAATTATTTACTCACTGAGTCAGAGTGTTACCAGTTGACTAACAGTCTCTCATAAGGGATTGATCTATAAACAGGTATTCATTTGTTATACCTGTTTATGGAAACAATCAACACCCTCTTACTCTACTATGCTATTACTCTACTGGTAATAGACTTTTGACTGACAAAACTAAGAGGTTTTGTTATTACAAAAGTGTTTTTTACTTTCAACCATTACCCCAACACTAAATGGACATATGTATGTGTAAATGGCTGGCTCTTTGATCAGTTTTCCCTGAGGGGGGAGCAGCCTTACCATGCCACAGAGTATGACTATGAAAGACAGTCCAGATGAGACCTGATAGGCTAGGGTCAGAGGGAAGGGGAGGAGGTTTTCCCCTATCAGTGGACTGGGAAGGGGCTTGGGAGGAGATGAGGGATGGAGGGAGGGTGGAAGGGGATGAGGGTGGGCTAAAGCTGGGATACAAAGTGAATAAGCTGTAATAAATAAAAATATATTTAAAAAGATAAAATAATATCAATAACAATAATAATAACAGGTCATGAATTTGAGAGAGTAGGCAAGCATGGGTAGAGCTTAGAGTGATCAAAGAAGACTTGAGAAATTATGTAATTACGATATTGACAATTGGTATTTTCAAGAAGAAACAATTTTTTTAATTGACAACATTTTCAAGTAAACTGGAACACTTGATTTATATCATAATTGTTACAGTTTTGAAGGATGAGTCTTAGAAGACATTCGCTGTTTTAATCTTGGAAAGTGTTCACAAGTATCCACACCTGAGAACTTTGTGGTTGTTTTTGCATAACAGTGTACACATTTTCTTGCACAACTCTTGGATGGTGTTATGGCTGTATTGCAAACGGAGGCACTCTTAGTTTGCTCCTGCTGAGATCCATGGCTTATGAAAACTGACAAATAGTACTTCTCAAGATTGAGGATATGCTCAATTGCTTTTTGTACATTATCAGGGAGCCCAGTCAAGGTGATATTAGGATTATAGGACCCTTTTGGAGGTAAGTGTATATCTACTTGATATTGATCCATGATTTTTTGGATGTTTTTTCCATGGAATCCAATAATATTGCCACGAACCTGGTAATTTAGTGGAATTTCCTTAGAAACTGTTTTTTCAATCTTATGCAACAGTTTCATTATTGCATCTCGAGCAGCCAGAGTGTTCTCTTTATATCCAGTAATAGTGATTTGGTCTTGCATCACATGGCTTCCTTTCTTCGGAAAATGGACAGTAACATTATGCTCTGTGCAAATCTGAGTAATGAGCAAGCCCTTATGACCAGTGATCATGGAACGATATTTGGGATCTAGATTGAATGTTAGCTTAAAATTTCTAAGTGTTCTATCTTCTATTTCCTTTTGTAAAGCCTTAACTCTCTTTTGTAATCTCATCTTGGCTTGTTCCACATTTGCTTCAAGGCCCATAATAGATATGACATCGGAATTTCCTCCAGGTTGTGGTATCTGGATATGAACTTCAAGTTCCTTCCCTAGCTTACGTAAACCACTTCCTTTGTGCCCAATGATGTAAGGGTGTAGGTGAAGGGGCACATGAACTTCAGCAGTGACAGGAATTAAAGATGCAAGAGCTTCAGTAGCTGCCTTGCAATTTTCCATTTGGCCTGAGATAAATATGGTGTCATTTTTTCTTGAGTTATTAGAAGCAAATTCTCTAGTAGATCTTCCCCACTTTTCTTTCCCTTTCTCCTGAATACCTTGATACATGTTTAAGACTGGCTTTCCTATATCTGGGAGTTTTATTTGAACTTTAAAGTCTCTAGAAATTTGCTGAATTCGTGAAGATATCCAACCCATGATAAAAGGTTGGAATTTCTGGGGTATCACATACTGTGTTGTAACTTGAGAATCAAAAGGCTCAAAAATCTCCTGAATGTGTTTCTTTGCTGCCTCAACACAAGGTTTTGCTCCTTTTATTGTCACTTTTGTGTTCTGTTTCCCTGCATAAGAGAATGTAATAACCACACCACCATATTCTTCTGCCATTTCTCTTAAAAGCTGATCCCTCCGCATAACAAAATAATGGTGAAATCTATGGTTTATTCGTATGGAGTCCTCCACCTCATTCTCTAAGTCTTTAATTAAAACCTCTAGTCGTTTTTGTGCTTTTTTAACAGCCTCTTCAGTTCCTTTAATTGTTATGGATTTTTCGTTATTTTTCTTAAGGTTAGGGAAACTTATACATGTCCCAGTCTCCTTACAGATTTTGGAAATATTAGCTCCCATTTTCTTTGCAAGGAATTGATGATACTGTGATTTGACATGAAGAGTCCCAGAATAATTCTTGGCTTCCTCTTCTTCTGTGAGTTTCAGAAGCTTTGCTTTGGCCTTTTCAACATTTTCAACAGAGCCATTGATAATGACTTTACATAAGCCTGACTTGTTTTTTGGGAAACGCAGCTGGATCTTACCACATTCTTCTATGATTGAATTTACCAAACCTTCTTTGGGATTTGTCAGATATTTGTATATATTAGGAGAAATGGAAATTTCCTCCTCTGCAGTATCAGCTAGCTCTTGTTGAATTGAAAGTATCCAGTTACGTGCAATTTCACAATTTTCTGGATATCCAGTAATGACAAACTCCTCTGAGTCACAGTTTTCTGGTGGAAAACTAATATTGGTGTTGGTTGATTCGGAGATTTTTTTAAGGTTTGAACCTCCTTTTCCAATTATCCTTTTGTGAAGCCTTTTTATGATGGAAATACTTACAGAATAGTTATTATCTTTAATATCTGTCAACATATTCTTCAAATACTGTGCACATTTTTCTGACTCATATTTTGGCCCTATCAGTTGGATAACATCACTTTTATCTGCAGGGTGTGGAAAATTGAGGATAACATTAGGGAATTTCCTGCAAATTTCTCTGACCCTTTCACCCTTTTGCCCAATAAGTATGTGGTGAAATTGGTGTTTGATGATTATATCTAGGATGTGCTCCTCTTCTAAATTGTTAGCCAGGTCTAAGAGTTCAATTTTGGCTTGGTGGACACCCAAAGATTCTCCCTCAATTCGGATTGAGTGGTTCGAATCACCTTCAGGAAATACTGAGATAGAGACTCTGTTCTTCTCTGTAATTCTATTAAGGATCTCCCCATTATTTCTTGTCAAGTATTTCTGAAATTTACTGTCACCATTTATCTCAGTGCATTCCATTCTGCTAATTAGGTCTTGGACAATGATGTCAAATTTTTCTTGAGCATAATTTACATCATCTAATGGTCCTTTCAGTATTATTTTGTCTTCAGTTGTAAAATGTATTTGAACTTTTGGCACACTATCTGATATTTCAGTTATATTCTCACCCTTTTTACCAATAATAAACTTATGTAGCCAAGAAGGGGCAGAGATGGAAGAAACAATGTAATCATCACAGATGCCATCAGTTTTGTTCAATACCTCCACTGAACTGTCATGTTCACTGTGTTGTGTCATAGAATCTGATATACTTTCTGAGGGTGATTGCTCTGTTGAATCTCCAGTTGTTGCTAGAATCTCTTTCAGAAAACTTCTTTTGAGACCTATGGTACATTTTTTTTGAAAGTTCATCATCACATCTTCAGTTAGACTGTTGGTCTTATCAGTCGTCTCATTTTCCCAGCAATTGGTCTCATTCACAGGTAGTTGTCTTTCATTAATATTTATATCTCTCTCACTGGCACTAGAGAGTAGAAAAGGAACATGTCCCTCTGTTTCCTGGAAAATCATGTCATTTATGTGAAGGTATGGCTCAGCAGACAGGGAACTAGATGTTTTCTTCATTTCTAAAGGCTGGATATCATCCTTGCTGTTTTTGGCAGATGTATGTAGGCTTCCGTCTGAAGATTTCTTCTCTTTGTGATTTGCATCAACACTATTTATACAGTTGCTCTGATTATGTAGACTTAAGATCTGAGTATTTACATAAGCTTCTTGTTCCAAATCTTGTACTTTATCTCCAGTCTGATCAAGAAAAATGCAATGTGCTTGTTTGGATATGAGAATTAAAGGTAAATCTTGTTCTTGACACCATTTAAAAATTTCCTTCTCGGCTTTTATGACAGCTTCTGGATTGCCAAATGCTGTTATATAGAGACCTTGGTCTTTGACAAAAGATGATTCTAAGTTGACACCAGTGTTTTCCATGATATATGCATAGAATTTTGCTAATGTACCTTCATCAAATTGAATCAAATAATTTTCTTCCTCTAATAGTACATGAAAAATCTGAGTGAGGGTTGAAACTCCCTCAGGGTGAGGAATATTAGTGCTTGATGGTTCTATGGTTTCTTCAGGATTTTCCAAACAACTTGTCTCCTCTGGGTGTTCAGTGACTTCATCTTCATATGTGAACATATCAAACACATCCTTTGAAGTGATATGATTTTCTTTTTGAACAAATCTGTTTGGGTTTGGAGTAGAATTTATTTTGGAATTCATTGTTAATATATGAGTAGAATCAGTCCAGATATACTGCAGATAAAACGTCAACAGCAAAATCACAAATGCTTCCTGTAGCTTCCTTCTTGCATATTACTGTATGGGAAGAATTAACACTTTAAGGATGTTCTTCTTTTCTGAGTTAATTTATAGACTCAAGATACTAAAAATTATATTGTTATAGCTAGTAAAGTTTTATTTTAAAATCTCAAAATTATCAATTAAACTATTTTGTTATTCTGTGAGTATATGAATGACTCAGATATTAAGGATTATGAGAAAACAGCCATCACTGTTTTCTAAAGGCCCTCTTTATTTATTGGCTATAAATATTCTTTACTTACTCAGAATCATTTTATTTTACCATTATCCCAATCAACACTGTTGAGCATCTATAAACTTTTTTTAAAAGGTCTCTAAGAAGGTACTGCATTTCTAGGATTTGTGTTTTTCTTTAAAAAATTATCAACTGATAACAAAAACTCAGATGTTTCATGTGCATGGTTAAATGTGTTGTTTGTTTTAGTATGCTTAGAGTTCTGTATAACTCAACTTAACCAAATTTCCATCACCACAGGTAGTCATTGGAGCTCACTTGCAGACAACTCCCATTTACACCATCACACCCAGGCAAAGAAAAAAATTAATCTGTATACTTGCCAGATATGGAAATCTTATAAAAAATAGTATAGTCTACAGAAACGCTTGAATCTTAATGCTTGAGTATAACTTTGCTGAGATTCTTCCATGTTAAAGCAAAAGGCAATACCTCCCTTCTGATTACTGAGCTAGTATATTTTTTTATTTAAGTTGATCATAAAGATTGTTCTAACTTAATTTCCTTTCATAGGAGCACTTCCCCTACTAGAATTTTATAAATAACAAGATATTACTGACTGCTGTGTCAAAATCAGGTCCATTTTTCTCTCTACAATCTTCCCCTATATGGTTTAATTTAGGCTTATACCTTTAAATATCACAAACACTGATGCCAAATGAACAATCTTACCCCTAAACTGCAATGTTTATTCATGGAATCTAGTCAGTATCACTTTTTGTCCTTTGAAAATTCATCTAATAGATTATTAATTATATCAACATGGTTTTTATTCTTTTACTATTCTTGTTATATATTTTTATTTATTGAAAGTTTTTAGGAAGCTGGAGAGATGGCTCAGTGGTTAAGAGTATGTACTACTCCTACATTGGACCTGAATTTGATTACAAGCACTAATTTCATCAGGTCACAGCTGTCTGTAACTCCAGCTCCAGGGAATCTGAGACCTTTCTCTAGAACCTTATGGCACATGCACTCCCATACACATATAGCTACACACATATACATATACACATAATTAAAATAAGATAAATCTTTAAAACATAAATCAAATGTGGCATCACAGATTTCCTTAATACAGGGTTTTCAAGACTATGATATTAGAGCAACCTGAAGTGAATATCAATGGAGTTGTATGCAAAACCAAAGTGATTCTTGCAAATATTAATTTTTTTTAAATTTCTTTTTTCTATACATGGTTTCTTTGGTAGACTTGGCTATAGACCAGGCTAGCCTTGAACACATAGAGATCTGCCTTTCTTTGCCTCCCTGAGTATTGGGATTACAAGAGTGGCCACTGTACTGGCTCAAGTTTTAATTATTAATAAAGAACATTTATAATAATGAATAATTCTTTTTGTCGTAAGTACTATCTAGAATGTGATTCATACAACAGAAGTTTATAATCATTCTCTCCATTTCCCCAAACCAAAAATAAGCAGCCATTTCTTCTGCTATGCTTCTATATGGAAAGGGATATTACATGCTAAATGACACTGGAGAAGCTATCTTTTCTATTATGTAGTTGCCATTTATTAGATTTCAGTGAATTAAAGATGACTTATCAGCTAGGTTTTCTTATAGACTACTATAGATCATATTTGTAAAAAAATTTTAACAGTTTTTACGTATTCAACTCTCCAATTATTTGCAAATATCTATACAAATATTTACAAAATATAATTTAATTTTAAGTAATGAACATATGGTAACATTCCTCTTATTTTCATAAAAATAATGAATTGTGGGAACTTCCAAATTAAAATGTCTCACAGATAGGTTAATGTAGCCACTCAAAGAAGCACCTGCCCAGACCTAAAGTCTATACATCTCTGTTCATTTCTATAATGTGGAGAACATGGACTGTGTGACCAGGGAAAATGACATGACACTAGACTGAAATCAACATGTGTCCAAACTCTGAAAATCTTATTCTTAAGACTGGCAGGTGTAAGGATCAGACCTTTCTTGTTCTGTGCCTGCATGCCCTGGCACATGTAGTCCTGTGACCCTCAATGTTGCAATTCTAGATATAGTCAAGTTTGTAGCCTAGCACCTGGAATTCGTCTTCATGCAAATGAAGCATTACCAGGACCTTAACTACAGCCAATTATGTTCAGTCACCTAAAAACCCATACCCACTTCCCCACGGTTTATAGCTCTTATTCCTCCTAGTAAAGAAATCTGTGTCACTAGAAGAACTGTTTCTATATTACTGAAAGAGTTATGTTGTTGAAAGGGCTGTAACTCTAGAAGAGTTGTATCTCTCCTCCAACACACTACTAAATTGGGGTCCTGTATAAATGCCACAAACATAGCTCAGCTAAGCTTCTTTCATTTGAGTCCAGCAACAGTACACATTGGTATCTAGACATCTGGACTCCCTGAAAGGAAGAAGTACATCCTGGTCTTGGGACAGACAGTTGGAGACCATGTGGTGCAACAGGACTTCCTGTTGGAAGAGGGAAAGTTGAATGTATCCCCCTCCCTGTCTTTGGCATGAGACCAAAGTGCATCCTTCAGACTTTGGCATCACTCCAAAGGGCCTTGAGCCTAAACACTCTAAGGTAAGGCAACCTGTCTTTTCCTCCTTTCTTTCTCTAGTATAGGAAGCAGTTCGTAACATTAACATAATAGAAAAATATAGGCCCTGTTAACTTGTCCAATAAAGAAACGCAACAAATAACCATGTGGGCCCTCAACAACATCTGCTCTCTTCCTCCAACAACACTGTGTTACACAGGACTCATTTATAAAGCTAGATGTACCACCAGGCCAGTGACCTTCTCTGTGCCTTTTGCCCTTAGCCACTGGGCATACATCCCAAAGAACATAGCCCTTACATGCCAATTCACAGCCTTTTTCATGCCATCTACCCCCAAAGCACGGATGGATCCCTCCCCTACTTCTCTCTTCTCTTACTGGAGTAGGTACACTCTTAAGAACTCAGCAAGAAATCGAAAGAGATGCCACATAACCCCTTTGTTCCCTCCCCTCAGCCAAAAGCAGAAAACAACTAAAATCAATTCTCAGACTAGCTCTGCTTATGACTCTACCAGGATTCTGGATTTCCAGGTATTTCCAATTAGGTTCTACCCTATCAGGACTCAATGATTAATTAAGGTCTCTATTCTTAAACAGTGCCATTTAATTGAAACACATTATATCTAAAGTGTTATTTTGATATGAAATTGGTACAAAAATAAAATCAAAGGTATATTTTGCCCTCTCATTTTATTTTTATTATTTAGTAGAGATACAGCAACTTATGTAAGACAATTTACTTTACACAGGTCACATAGGTTATATTGGCATTTCCTTTCTTAGAGCTCTTAGCAGGTGGGGTAAATAATGCTTTGTTGACCTAAAAAAATTAAATAAGACATGCAACACAACTACAGAAAAGCACAAAATTTTAGAAGAGACTGCTTAATTAAATCAGCTATTAACCCCTAAGGATGCCATGTTGGGGAAAAAAGGTTTTCATTGTAGATTCCTTCAAAGTTAATATAAATTATATTTGATCAAGAAAGACCTCTTGAAAATCTTAGTTGCACACATGAAGAAAGAAATCTACGATTGCCCACTTGAAGGATGCTGGATCTGGATTGAGATTCCTTTATACCCCATTTCCATCTCCACTATCTCCAGCCTTTTCCTGTGCCTTCCTTCAGAAACAGAGGTCTAGGAGGCCTCCATATATAGAGGTTGCATACACTGGGGATGCCATATTGAATCCACCAGTTCTGGTGCTATCATGCTGGACAACTTTATAATACATTTTCAGCTTTCCATCAGTAATCCCTGGGATGAATGATGGTGAATGGTGTCATGTGTAAGTTCTACCCTAATAGTATGTTATATACCTCATAGCCAACCTCCATGTCTCTTGCCAGGTTGTCCCTGTCTCCAAATTGGTCTTTACCCATGTTAAAATTCTCTTCAGTAGGAAACTAAAACTCATAAGGAGTTCCAAGCTACACTTTCCTGGTTTGAATATATCCAGTATCCAACTGATCACCTTCCTCTGGCCACATGTTTTTTAATGTTTCTTCTCTACTTCTCTACTTCCCTCTCCTGGATGATATTTGCAGCTGCTCCCATTAACATCTGCTTCATGAAACACTGGACCCTTAACTACATGAAAGTCACAAGACATTCTTCTCTTCAGCCTTCTTTCCTTTTGACCTGTAGGGTTCCCTTTAAAATCCCATCCTACATGTTTCCATAACATGACTGTCACCAAGCCAATAGGTACTGATCTCCTTATTTTCTGTGCCTCAATAACACTACTGGTTCCTGCATTAACCCCCCCCTTTTCAAGGTTTCTTAACTCTGTAATGATTGTCCCTCATGTTCATCTCTATGAGCCTGAAGAACTCACTTTATACCTCGAAGGAGACCAAAAGAAAGGAGGGATCTTCATGCCTCTGCTCATCAGACTGCATCTCATTGTTCCACTGGGTGCCAAAGGAGCTGCTGGAGCAGGCCATGTCCAAACACAACATCTGGACAGAAACTTACAGGACAATCTTGACTAGGTGATGGCTTCCACTGTGGAGAGTCTCAACTACCTTTAAGGACAGATCCCCTCCCTAGTAAGGGTTGTTCTCTAAAACTGGAGAGCTCTGGACTTACTGACTGCTGAACAGGGAGTGACTTGAATTGTGTTGGGAGAGAAATGTTGCTTTTGTCAATGAATCTGAGCTAATGGAACAAGACATACAAATTCTCAGAGATCTCGGCACACTATGATCCCAATGCCCTTACTCCATGGTACTCAAACACTCTAGTAACTTAGCTTTCTCCCCTCCCTGACCCATACTGATCCTACTACTCCTGCCACTGTGCCTTATCCAATTTATAGAATGGAACATAAGAAAGATTGCCAAAATCACTGCCAATTGGATTTTGGTTCAATAACAAATCATTCCCAGCATAAATGATGACACCTCTCTATTATGAAACAAAAAAGTTTGAGTTATGGAGCACGTGGACTGTGCAGATGGGGCATAGAGCTAGAGTGAGGTCAAGATGAGTCCGAACCCTGAAAATCTCCATCCTGAGACTGGCAGGGTTAAGAATCACTCTTTCCTTGTTCTGTGCCTACATGCCCTAATATACATAGTCTTGTGACCCTGACATTCACAATTCTCGAAGTAATCATGTAGTGCAGCACTTGGAATTCCTATCTATGCAAATGAAGTATTCACAATGTCTCTGCTATATCTGATGAGGTTCACTCACCCAAAAACCCCTACCTACTCCCCTAAGATTTATATAGCCCTTATTCCCTCCAATAAAGAGAGCTGTATTACTGGAGGAGCTGTGTCACTAAAAGAACTATGATACTAAAAGAGCTGTATCAGAGATGGAAATCTCACCCATAACTCCCTAGCATTCACTGCACAGTCATGATCCTGCATACTCACCCACCTGGCTAAGCTTTATTCCTTCAAGTTTAGCATCTATATTCATCAGTGCCTGGGCATCCTGAAGGAAAGAAGGGGATGTTCTGGCTCTCAACCTACACTATACAGTTAGAAGGAAGACTCTGAAGTTGTACAGTTTTGCTTCACATTTTTCATTTTCAATATCAATTACATTTTATGTTTTTATCCACCTCCCAAAAGTCATCTGTAAAAATATACAACAATGTTACAAGTAAAATTAATTTTATGACCATTTCATCCTTCCATATGACATAATATTAACATTTTTGTTTTTTTCTACATGTTATATGAAACCCACACATGTTTGTTCACCTATTTGCAAGCATACATTATGGCCTAACATCTTCAAATAAGGTAGAACGTGCATGTATGGAGTTTGTGACTGAGTGTCCTTGTTTAATATTATAACCTCTTAAGTCCATTCATTTTCTTGAAAATTTTGTGAAAAGCATACTCCATGTGCTTTACTTCCCTTTCCAGATATTATGTCTCTGGATAGTGATAATTTCCCTGCTTTTTAAAGGAGTAACTATACTTGAATTTTGAATATTTACATGGCTACCCAGTGAACACAGATACTCGCATTCAAATATTATATGTGAAATCCTCTATGGAAAATCACCAAATCTTTTAAACATTCTGGATTGCTGAAAGTAGCTTTGAACAAATAAAAACAATATTAAATTTCCTAAAAGCTTGAGAATTTTTAGCCTACCTTTTATTTTAGTCCAGTTTATATGCTTTTGCTTGATGATAAATGTCTGAGAGCACAGAATTACTTCACAGGGGTCCAAAATAATTAGACATGAAAACTTCATAGAACTGGTGACTGACCTCAATGTGAATGGCAAAGCTGAAAAAAATGTGAATCTTCCAATTATTTGAAATATAGAATCACACAGTATTACACCCATTAGAATAGCTAAGATCAAAAAGTCAAGTGACAACACATGTTGGAGAGGATGTGGAGAAAGGGGAACCCTACTCCATTGCAGGTAGGAATATAAATATGTACAACCACTTTGGAAATCAATCTGGTGCTTTCTCAGTCAGTTTGGAATAGTACTACCTCAAGATCCAGCTATACCACTCCTAGGCATATATCCAAAAGATGCTCTAGTATACAACAAGGACATTTCCTCAACCATGTTCAAAGCAGCTTTATTTGTAATAGCCAGAACCTGGAAACAACCCCAGTGTCCCTCAATGGAGGAATGGATACAGAAACTCTGGTATGTTTACACAATGGAATACTACTCAGCAATTAAAAAGGAGGAAATCATGAAATTTGCAGGCAAATGGTGGGATCTAGAAAAGATCATCCTGAGTGAGGTATCTCAAAAGCAGAAAGACACACATGGTATATACTCACTTATAAGTGGATATTACACATATAATACTGGATAAACATACTAAAATCTGTACACCTAAAGAAGGAGGACCCTGGGTAAGATGATCAAACCTCACTCAGAAAGGGAAATGGGATGGACATTGGAAGAGGGAGAAAACAGAAAACAGAACAGAAGGCTACCACAGATGTCCTCTGAAAGATTCTACATAGTAAGGTATCAAAGCAGATGCTGAGATTCATAGCCAAACTATGGGCAGAGTGCAGGGAATCTTATGGAAGAATGGGGAGAGAAAGCTGAAAGGGTCTGGAGCTCCACAAGGAGTGTAATAGAACCAAAAAGTCTGGGCCCAGGGATCTTTTCTGAGACTGATACTCCAACCAAGGCCCATGCATGGAGATAACCTGGAACCCCTGCACAGATGTTGCCCATGGCAGCTCAGTATCTAAATGTGTTCCCTAGTAAGGGTGACAGGGACTATCTCTGACATGAACTCATTGGATGACTCTTTGATCACCTCTTCCTGACGGGGAAGCAGCCTTACCAGGCCACAGAGGAAGACAATGCAGCCAGTTCTGATGAGCCTTGATATGCTATGGTCAGAGGTCAGATGGAAGGTGAGAAGTAATTCCCCTATCAGTGGACTTGGAGAGGGGGCATAGGAGGAGAAGAGGGAGAAAGGGTGGGATTGGGAGGGAATGAGGGATAAAAAGTGAATAAACTGTAATTAATAAACAAAATAAAAGTAAAATAAAAAAATTAAAAATAGATAAAATAAAATGCTTTGATGTCTCAAACTAATGTCATGAATGGAAATAAATAATTTAGGCAGCTTATTCTCAACTAGCAGGTTTGAATGTCAGTGTGTCTGAGGCATCCATTTTCCATACTTCTGGTAATACACCATTTTAAGGATTAGGTAACTATTATAATTACTTCATCTTAGAATTTTAACTGTGATATAAAAGGAAGTATGATTGAGGACAATTTCCAGTTTTTAAAAATCAAAATACCAGTTGAAATAAGGGAAGATTTTGGTAGTAAGATTTTGTTGAGGAATAGTAAGGGAAAATTCATTTTGTTATATATTTTAAATGTTTTTCAAATATAATTTATTTTTTCTTCTATACATTTTTGATCAAATGAATGTTTATTGACATACTAAACTGCCCCAAAGAAGATAAAATAATTCTTTTAATTTTTAATTTTTATTTTTTATATTAATTACAGTTTATTTACTTTGTATTCCAGCTGTAGCCCAAGCCCTCATTCCCTCCCACTCCCACCCTCCCTCTCTCATCTCCTCCCTGCCTCTCTCTAAGTCTACTGATAGGGGAGGTCCTCCTCCCCTTCCATCTGACTCAAGCTCATCAGGTATCATCAGGATTGGCTGCAGCACAGTCTTTTTATAAGAAAAAAGACAGGTTCTTTTCTCCTCAAAAGTTAATCTGAATGAGCTTGTTAACCATCTGGATAAGAGAACAGTTGTCAAGGAAACTGTCTGTTCCAGACCTAAGAAATAATGTTTTCATGTCAGAGTGTAGGTTAGCATGACACAATGACCTCTCTGTCCCTTGTTCACTTTATGACAGCATATTTTTCAGAGCATCTCTTTTTGTCATTGATCAGTCACGATTCTTATGGGTCCCGTATTTACTTTGAAATAAAGTAAAATTAAGGGATTATATTCCATTAACAAAAATATGTTTAAAATAAAGCTATTTTTCTTGGTATCTTAGAATAAGTGAAAGCCTCCCTTTCAAAAAAAAGCTCCTAATATGTGAAAAATTTATACACAAATATTAATTTATATACAAAACGAATATACATATGTGAATTAAAATTAAGGTTATGGGTACACAAATTCAGTCAGAAATATTTTAAAACCACCAGGCAGTGGTGGAGACACTTTTAATCCCAGTACTAAGGTAGGCAGAGGCAGGAAGATCTCCATGAGTTCAAGGCTTTCAGGGTACACAGATTGAGTTCCAGGACACCCAGGACTACATAGAAAGACCGTGTCTCAAAAAAGCAAAATCCGTCTCAGGCTCACTGGCATTCAAGCCTGCTAGTTTAGAATAAGCTGTCTAAATTATATATACATATATATGTGTGTGTACATATATACATATTTAAAATATTATAGTCTGATAAAAATTGACTTGATTATATGAAATATATATATTCATGAGAAATCATAATAATAATATATGTGTTCAATCAAAAATTGATATATACCTTTAGTAGAGTTTCAGGGTAGAAGTAACTTAAATAGTTCATGAAACATTTATTTGCTTTCAAATCCACGACATACTGAAACTGACTTTTATTTATTAGACCTGGAAGGATAAAAGGTCATTTTACAATACTTCACGTATATGTGATAAATATGTGTGTGTGTCTGTGTATGTGTCTGTGTGTTTGTGGGTAGATGGCTGTGTGGTCCAGAAGAGGTTTGTCCAATTCTCTGGAATTGTAGTTACAGGCACTTGTGAGCCACCTGCTATAGATGCTGGAGACTGAACACTGATTCTCTACAAGAACAGCGAGTGTTTTAAACTGCTGAGTCATCATTCAGTCCTTATTTTTTCCAAAGTATTTTTATTTTATCCTTTTAATTAATTTATTTTATTAAGTACAGTTTAATCATTTTGGATCCAGCTGCAGCCCCCTCCTTCATTCCCTCCCAATTCCACCCTCCTTCCCTCGTCTTCTCCCATGTCCCTCTCCAAGTCCACTAACAGAAGAGGTCCTCCTACCCTTCCCTATGACCCTAGTTTATCAGGTCTCATCAGGACTGACTGCAATGTCTTCCTCTGTGACCTGGCAATGCTGTTCCCCACTCAGAGGGAGGTGATCAATGAGCCATCCACTAAGTTCATGTTAGAGGCAATCCCTGTTCCCATTGCTAGGACTTGGGATTTTTTTAATGCTATATTTTGGTAATTAGAATAAAGGTTATGGAAATGCAAATTTGATTAGAAATATTTTAAAACTGTGTACTATGACAAAAATTTACTTGTAAAAAGATTAATACATTTAAAAATATTTATTTATGTGACTACCACCTATCTTTTGATTTTTAAATATCATAACCAATCTTTTTTTCTTTTTCTTTTGTTTTGGACATTTCACACAAAACTTTTATTTATTTGTTATTATTTTTTACAATTTATTCACTGTATATCCCATTTGTAGCCCCCCTCCCTCATATTCTCCTGGTCTCACTCTACCTCTCTCTTCCTCCCCTATCCCTCTCCCCTAGCCTATCAGCTCTCATCAGGACTGTCTGTCTGCTCTTCCTCTGTGAGCTGGCTAGGTCACCCACCAGAAAGAAATGATCAAGGAGCAGGCAACCAAGTTCATGTCAGAGACTGTCTCTTCTCCCCTTACTAGGGCACTGACATGGAGACTGAGCTGTCTGTGGGTTACATCTGAGCAGGGTGTCTATGTCCTCTCTATGCCTGATCTTTGGTTGATGGATCAGTCTCTGTAGTCCCCACTGGACACAGCCTTTTCTTGGCTTTGTTGGTCTCCTTGTGGGGATCCGGTCCCCTCTGTGTCCTTCTGTACCCTCCTTCTTCCATAAGACTTTCTGTGTTCTGTTTTTGGAGAAAGCGCCAGATTTATTTCCATTGTGGTTATACAAGTTTGCACTCCCACCAGCAATGGAGAAGGGTTCCCCTTTCTCCACATCCTCTCCATCATGTATTGTCATGTGAGTTTTTGATCTTAGCCATTCTGATGTGTGTGATGTAGAATCTCAGAGTTGTTTTGCTTTGCATTTCCCTGATGACTAAGGACATTGAACATTTCTTTAGGTGTTTCTCCACCATTTGATATTCCTCTGTTGAGAATTTTCTGTTTAGCTTCCTACACCATAACCAATATATTTTTGTTAAGACACACAATCATCATATTGTATGTATGTATGTATGTATGTATGTGTGTGTATGTATGTGTGTGTGTATGTATGTATGTATGTATGTATGTATGTATTACTTTTCTGGGTTTTTGTAGTAAATGATGAACTGAATTATGAGAATGATTCATGATAGTAGTGGTGTTCTCTGTATTGTTTTTTTTAAAGCCTATTTAATTTAAAATTGTAATCTTTGATTTTTTTACTGAAGTAAAGGCATCAGAAATAAGGAGAGAATAACATTACATAGAATAACACTTCACACTAATAATATTAATATAGGTGATATCAGCAGAACATGGAAAATCAGGTTGTATGCTAGCTAACTCTAAGAAAACACCCTAAACAGAGAACTGTACAATACTAAAATAACCCATAAAAATTCACGGGGGAACTTATTTCTTCCTTCAGTTGATACAGCTGTGAAAAAAAATTCTGTTTTTCTTTTTCTATTTTTAATAACCTATCTTATGTTCTCTAACTATCCACGAGTCTCTATATAATTAATTCTTAAGAAGCACAGGATAGAAAAACTTCAGCAGGGACAAATATCTGTGCCTATGCTATGCCAGAGCTATCAATGAGATGAGCATGAAATACTGCTGAAATCCTATTTTGTCCTTAAAAGGGGGATTCCATGCACTACTATTCTTTCCTTTCTCTCTTGTACCCTATGGACAGATTTGTTAATAGAATAAGAGAACCAAATTTACCCTTCCTCTTTCCTTTTTCCTTTTCTTTTTTCCCTATCTTTTTCTTTTTCCTTTTTCTTTTCCCTTTTCCCTTCTTTCCCTTTCCTCCTTTCTTTTTTCCTCCTTTTTCCTTTTCCGTTTTTTCCTTTTTCCCTTTTTCCTTTTCCCTTTCTCCTTCTTTCCCTTTTTCCTTCTTTACCTTTCCTTTTTTGTTTTTTCCCTTTTTCCTTTTTTCTTGTTCCCTTTTTTCCTTATTCCCTTTTTCTTTTACCCTTTTTTCCTTTTCCCTTTCTTCTTTTTCCTTTCTCCTTCTCTCCCTTTCCTTCTTTCCCTTTCTGCCTTTCCCTTTCCTTCTTTTTTTCTTTTTTCTTTTTCCTCTATTCCTTTTTTCTTTTTTCTTTTTTCCATTTTCCCTTTTTTCCCTTTTCTATTTTTCCTTTTTCCCTTTTTCCCTGTTTTTTTCCCTTGTTTCCTTTCCCTTTTTCCTTTTTGCTTTATCCTTCTTTCCCTTTTCCTTCTTTTCCTTTCCTTCTTTTTTCCTTTTCGCTTTTTTTCTTTTCCTTTTTCTTTATTCTTTTTTCACTTTTTCCCCTTTTTTCCTTTTTCCCATTTTTTCCTTTTCCCTTTTTTCCTTTTCCCTCTTTCCCCTTTTCCCTTTTTTCCCTTTTTTTTCCTTTTGCCCCTTTTTCCTTTTGCCCCTTTTCCCTTTTTCCTTTTCCCTCTTTTCCTTTTTCCCTTTTTCCTTTTTTCCTTTTTCCCTTTTTCCCCCTTTCCCTTTTTTCCTTTTCCCGTTTTTCCTTTTTCCCTTTTTCCCTTTTTCATTTTTCCCTTTTCCCTTTTTTCCTTTTTCCTGTTTTTCCTTTTTCCCCTTTCCCTTTTTTTCATTTTTCCTTTTCCCTGTTTCTCCTTTTTCCCTTTTTCCCTTTTCCCTTTTTTCCTTTTTCCCATTTTTCCTTTTCCTATTTTCCATTTTTTCCTTTTTCCTTTTTTCCCTTTGCCCTTTTTTCCTTTTCCCCTTTTTCCTTTTTCCTCTTTTTCCTTTTTCCCTTTATTCCTTTCTCCTTTTCCCCTTTTCCTTTTTTCCTTTTTTTCCTTTTCCCCTTTTTCCTTTTTTCCTTTTTCCCTTTTTCCTTTTCCCCTTTTCCTTTTTCCTTTTTCCCTTTTTTCTTTTGTCCCTTTTATTCCTTTTGCTCCTTTACCCTTTTTTCCTTTTGCCCCTTTTCCCTTTTTTCCCTTTTTCACCTTTTCCTATTTTTTCTTTTTGCCCCTTTTCCCTTTTTCCTTTTTTCCTTTTTTCCCTTTTCCCTTTTTTCCCCTTTTCCCTTTTTTCCTTTTCCTGTTTTTCCTTTTTCAGTTTTTCATTTTTCCCTTTTTCCTGTTTTTCCTTTTTCCCCTTTCCCTTTTTTCATTTTTCCCTTTTCCCCTTTTCCCTGCTTTTCCTTTTTCCCTTTTTCCCCTTTCCCTTTTTTAATTTTTCCATTTTTCCCTTTTCCCTGTTTTTCCTTTTTTCCCTTTTTTCCTTTTCCCCTTTTTTACCTTTTTTCCTTTTATTCCTTTTTACCTTTTATTCCTTTTGCCCCTTTTCTCTTTTTTCCTTTTCCCTTTTTTTCCTTTTTCCCCTTTTTCCCCTTTCCCCTTTTTCCTTTTTCCCTTTTTCCTTTTCCTTTCCTTTTCCTTTCCCTTTCTTTTCCTCTCCTTTCCCTTTCCTTTCCTTTTTCCTTTTTCCTTTCCTTTTCCTTTCTCTTTCCTTTCATCTCCTTTCCCTTTCCTTTCCTTTCCTTTCCTTTCCTTTCCTTTCCTTTCCTTTCCTTTCCTTTCCTTTCCTTTCCTTTCCTAAGTGATGCAGTATGCCACCATTCTTATTAGGGCCAAAAATGAGGCTGGAGAAACTCTCTTTCTCTGTCTCTGTCTCTGTCTCTGTCTCTCTCTGTCTCTGTCTCTCTCTGTCTCTGTCTCTCTCTCTCTCTCTCTCTCTCTGTCTCTCTCTCTCTCTCTCTCTCTCTCTCTCTGTCTCTCCCATTCTTCAAGAATGCTATCCTGATTTATGCTTTTGTCAGAACAAGGAAGTGTATGCATTGTGCATGCAAGACTTAAGAATGGGATCCTGCTACTGGTTATAAATGACATTTAATATACAACATATGTGGTAATATGATACAAATAATAATTTATGTTCTGAAGGGTGAATTGGTCTAAGTAATCATAGGACCACTTTCACCACAGGTATCCACAAGACTAATCAAGATCATAGCTGTTGAGTAACTAGTCAGGACAATAACTGCCACCAGAATAACCAATATGGTGAAGCCCATATGACTACAAAAGTTTGCTAATGCCACTGGGTCCTCTGAAGATCATACCTAGACTTTTCGGCATCAACTGTATTCATGTATATACCACAAAATTTCACTTCTCTATTTTTTTCTTCTTCCTTTCATCTTCCCAGACACCTGCCTGGATGACAAGAATGGCTGACTCAGGTGCAGCTGAAAAAAGATGATTAAACATAAACAATAAGAATACAAAAACTTGTGTTATCTTAGATAATACATGTATCTGTGTAAGCACCACTTTCAAAAAAGAAACAGCAAACAATAAAATTCATGTTAAATATCTCATCATATTTTTAAGAGCTACATACAACCTCAGTATTATCCAATTTATCCAAAGTTACCAAAAAAAGGGAGTCCAGTCTTACATGTTGTACTGAAAATAGTGACTCCTATAAATGCAATCCATTTTTTATATTCACTACATTCTACTTAATAGTAGTACAGGGAACCATGGAGAGATCTAAACTCATGTCCTTTTCTCAAACAAAGACCTCAAATAATGCAAGGAGATAGATACATGGAAACATCTATGATGATCCATTTTAATTTATCAGCAATTTACAGACCTTACCTTCAGCTTATGCATTTACATAAAAATACCACTTGATCGCATCCCTGAATGGAATGGGGTAACAGAAAATTTGGTAAGAAACTAAGAAGCATATAGATGACCCAGTTAGTCAAACTCATTATGCCCACCTTCACAGTGACAAGATACTGCATGATCATAAATCCAGCATGGAACCATACTCATAGGTTGATGATAGAAAACCTTCTTATATAAATGAAAGTCATACTGAGAAACTTGTTATCTTTTTCAAGATCATATAGAGCATACAAGGTAAGATAATTCCTACCTTATACCTCAACATGTTAGTTGAAACTTTGGGAAATTCACCAACTTAATCCCTTTATTACCAGAAGGAGAAGTTCTTTTTGATGAATATTTTAATAGCCTATCAGTCATAGACATACATAGACAGCTTGAGAAACTACAGATTAGTCCTTTGATTTCTCAGATTTGGCTATTGAACACCAAGGTCTTACTGTTTACCAAACAATAATTGGATGGTGATCAATGGGAACAAAAGAGAAGAAATAAAGAAACACAGATTATTATGTTCACTCTTGAATGAGTTATTGGCCAGGCCTGTCTGTCAAAGGATCTCCATGATTATACTCATGAACCAAAAATATATATAAAGAAAGAAAGAATAAATAAATAAAATAACTCAAGGCATACACCAAGTACAAGTAGGCATCAGGTCAAACGCCATACACATTGATCACATGGACAATATTCTGTGAGGCATGGCACTTGGATCTGCAGTGTGCCTGTCCTAAAAAGAGAGAGACCAGTTCCAACATCATAGGCACCTTGTAGGACTAATAATACCTGAGAGTGAAGCTGCTGATTACTTACCTTGATAGCCTCATCTTTATTGATTAATCCTGGGTTACCTTAGATATAGTTAGTAGGGAGGTTTATTGATGTAGAGACACTTATTTGGTCTTTATCTCTTTTCCCGGAAATCTAATCTTGTAATCAGTAGATGAGTGTGTATAAGTAAAGAAATACAAAGACAATACTTTACTCCACAGGTAATGTGTTATTCTGAAGAACAAGTTTTTATTCATCTAATCCTGATTGTCTCTCAATCTTTCTTGCCTCTGTTAATAAGTTAAGTTACTCAGCGGCAGTTTTTAAATTTAGTAATATATTTAAAGCAATGTTATACTTAGCTTCTGAAGTACCCAGAGAAATCCTAAAAACATAGAATTGACTAGACCTTTTCTGGAAAGATTTTTTTCAAGGTCGTCCTGAGCATATCTGTAATTGTCAAATTACAAAAAGTGGAAAGCCATGTTAATGTATCAAGTATAAAATCTAAAGATTTAAACCTAGTGAACCTACCTAAAAAGCCAGAAGAAAACAACTATGCCTGTGAATTGGTGGAAGACCTCAAATTTCTCTTCAAATAAAGAGAAGTGTTGCCCTGATCATTGATGCCTTAAGAGGTCTGAAACAGTCCCAGATACAGTTTCTCTTTTATTGTCCTAAAGCAGTGCAAGACCGTTTGTTCAATATAGACAAAATAAAATATTTTACTTCTTTTTTATTTGTTCTTCCTTGTCTTAGAGGAAAAAATGGTCTGTTTGTACCTATTTTAAAGCAGATACATGATTTTACCAACCCCTTTTATTGATGACTTTTTCCTACAATGTAACAGCTACACCAAGAGCAATTCTTTAGAGGCTTCTGAATTAGTATGAAAGGAAAGACCCATAATAAGGCAACATATGCAGGTTTGTAGTATGCCCCATATAGTGAAATCAGTAATCAGAGACAGGGAAAGGAGCTGTGACCTAAATACAAAATTGGAAAACAGTTCCTTCAGGACATATCTTCAAGACAAAGAGCCACATAACTAATGAACATAAACATTTGATAATTAAGAGAAGAAAAAGAAATAAATATGACAAAATATTTGCCAATTTTAGAAAAAATTTAAAGTAACCGTACGAAAATTAGAGTTCATTAAGTAATATATTAAAAAATAGTCCATTGTATGTAAATGAAAGTTACAGTGTATTTTTATAAATAGAGATGATTGTTTAACATATATGGTTTTAAGTAGACTAGTAGTAGAAACATGGATCTAGACATTCAATAAGTAAAGAAAAAGTTAATTCTTTAAAATCCTGGGAATTTAAAACAAAATGTCATGAAAGATTAAGTATCATAACAGTCAAGGATGGCAGTGAAATGTTTTTTATAAAATGATTAATATTCTAACTTTATGACCAATATAACAACCAAGATACTCACATTTCTAATGAATATACACTAACATGTTAAACTAATACACAGAGTATATTCTCATATATGGGCAGAACATTCATTATTAAAATTAGATAAGAATAATTCAGAAAGAACAATAACGGAGTTGACATTAGAGACTTGAAAATAAGATCATTGTAATTCCCATGAAATATAGAAGATACTTATAGGAGGCAATAATAAATATAGCCCCAACACATAATTGAATAATTCTATAGAACAGAGGTGGAACTCAAATGTAGTCTAATAAATGGTCAAAATCAACGAAAAGTTCCATGAAAATCCAAAAACAGAAGTTAAAAATAAGCTTGATACCTGGATAGGACGAACTACCAGACTGGACAAAGCGGGAGCTTTCTGAATCTGCATGAAGGTTCCCATGACAACTGGATTATGAGGAAGTTTCTTACCTCACAGTAGAAAAGCTGACAGAGATGACCACTTTTCTCAAGTGTCAGAATGGGTCTAGTAAAGGATATCAGTACTTGAACAAGAAACTAATATAAATTGAGTGTCAAAATCAAGTAAAATTGTGTTCATATCTTAAGAAGCAAATCAGAGACTCATAGCCAAACTTCGGTCAGAGTGCAGGGAATCTTATGACAGAAGGGGGAGATAGAAAGACCTGGAGGGGACAGGAGCTCTGTGGGGAGCTGCTTGTTAAACTGCTTTATTTTGTTTTCACCTTGGCCTTCACTCTGAGACAGAGAAAAGAGGAAGTTTCCACAAGTTCCTTAAAGTTTATCTGTGTGACCTTGGACCATAAGTGCTATAAACTTTTCTTTTTGTATTGATGTGACTTGTTTTTGCTTTGCCTATAAAATATGAATCCTGGAATAAACCCATGCTGCTGTAGTCATTACTGACAGCCCTCTTAAGACAATCTCTTGTGTACTATGATTGGTTTTAATTATTTTAATCCTCACTCACCACTCAGGTACTGTTCGATTCTGCTGGCGAGTGCCATCAGTTTGGCTCCTGAATCAAGGACCTGGGGTACCCAGAAAGCAGTGAAGGACACAGCACTGTTGATGAGCTCAGATCTTAAAGGGGTGCTGTGAATAAAATTGAGAGTAAAAATGGGACAAGACAGTAATGCCATGTTGTTTTGTATAATCTTTAATTAGAGACAGTCTGTTTCTGTGCCATGAGACAAAGAAAGTGAAACTTTCAGGGTAAGAAAGAAAAGAGGGAAGATAAACAGGATGCTTCCAGAAAAAATAGGACTAAACCATTGGCTGCTCCTGAAGAGTTCTATGTCTCTTCTGATGACGATAATTCTTTGTTAGAAGAAGACTCTGATCATGATTTAGATCCTGATGAGGTTGCAGAGCTGGAGGATTCTGAGAGATATCCTCTGATAGAGGCTATCAGTGTTTAAAAAAAAAAAGCATGAGCCTTGGCAAAAAGAAATTAAGAAGATGGAATGGGGCTTGGAGGAAATAGAAAAATTGGAGGATTAATGATTAGAGAAAATGAGGCTCAATCCTACACTCCAACTTCCTCATTAATTGCAAGCTTGGATCTTCCTCTTGAGATGGTTATAGTTGCTATAGCTCAAAACACAAGTGGGCCTTTTCCTTTGTCCCCTGCATGAGCAACTGTATCTCCTTTACAACAAGCTATGCAGAAAGGAGATGATATTGTAATGCAATTTTCTACACTTTTAATTGTTTAAAAGAAATAGGAGCATGTACTCTCACACTACTACCCTGTCCATCAGGTTGTTCTATAATTGGAAAGCCATATAAACGCAGTTATATTAAAGAGTTTAAGTTAGCCTGGGCGTGACTCCATTTTGAAATAAAGAGCCATCTTGACTGGGAGCTGAATTCAGGTACCAGGAAATATCATGGGACCCTCACAGACCACTAGGAGAAAACTTGATGCAAAAGCAAGAAAGCTTTATTATGAGAGAGATTGAACTCGGGATCCAAGTCTCACTGACACAGCAGTAGAGAAGTGGGACCAGGAGCCCTGAGTGAGCAGGGTTTTTAAAGGGAAAGACTGCAAGCAGGAGGTTTCCATCACAGCAAGCAGGGGGACACATGTTTCCATGACAGCAAGTGTGGGGGGCACATGTTTCCATGACAGTAAGGCAGGGGGGTCACATGTCTCAATGTTACAGGATTAGATAAAAGTTAGAGGGGTGAGGTGACCTCCTCTGAGGCCCATAATCACAATTGCTATTCTTCTAAACTATTTCTGAAACATTTGGAAGAATTTTCCCAGGCGATTCCCAGCCAATTCGCATTGCCAGGGAGATTGTCTCTATTTTCTATGAAGTATTTATTCTGTGGTATTTCCTGGAGCCTGTTGCTGCCAAGTGTACACTCTGTGATATTTCCTGGTACCTGAATTCAGCTCCCAGTCAAGACGGCTCTTTATTTCAAAATGGAGTCATGCCCAGGCTAACTTAAACTCTTTAATATATCTGCGTTTATATGGCTTTCCAATTATAGAACAACCTGATGGACAGCGTAGTAGTGTGAGAGTACATGCTCCTATTTCTTTTAAACAATTAAAAGTGTTGAAAATTGCATGCTCTTAATATGGTCCTACAGCACATTTTACTCAAGCTCTGTTAGAATCCTTGTTAACAACAGTAGAGTTGAAACCATTTTTTGACACTTTAAAAGAAGAGGCTGATCCTTTTTTAAAAAGGAAAACAAAGAAGCTCGTGATGCTTTGCAAAAGATAAAATTACCTATTGAACAAAAACATATTCAAATTAGAGATTATTGAAAGAATGGGGTTCATATATTTTGGGTACTGTTCATACTCCCACTGCTGTATTGTGGCAGGAAGGACCATTATTATGCCTCTTTTGCCTGTGCAAGTTCTAATACCATATTATGAAGCAGTGGCGAGTTTAGTTCAAATGACTCACATAGAATCTCACACGTATTTTGGTAAAGAGGCCTCCTTAATTAGAGTTCCTTTTACCAAACAGCAAGTAAATTGGTTATTTCAAAATGCAGATTGTTGGGCCATAGCTTTTGCTCATTATTTAGGACATATTTACAATCATTATCTAAAAGATAAATTACTTCAATTTGTCAATGAGCATGCTTTTGTATTTCCTAAAATAATTAAACAAAAGCCATTACCTCAAGTTCCAACAGTAGTCACGGATGGATCTGCAAATGAAAAAGCTATATATATGTAGTGCAGGGACAAATTTTGGTTTTGCAAACATTGCCCGACTCAGCTCAAGTTATAGAATTACTGGCTGTAGCTGCAGTCTTTAAAAATATGGCTTTTTACTTCTTTTAACTTCTACATTGATAGCCATTATATTGTTAAGGCTTTGCAAGTCCTAGAGACTGTAACATATGTTGATACGGCTAATAAACAAATACAAGATTTATTTAGAGAGACACAACAAAGTATCCAGAGCCATGTGCAGCCTTGCTATGTAAGGAATATTAGAGCTCATTCAGGGCTTTCTGGACCTCTTACCTTAGGGAATGATTTAGCAGATCAAGCCTCACATTTGTTTGGTCAGATTAACTCAACAAGAATTGACTCAACAATCTCATGCCTCACAACATCAAAATAGTCAGAGCTTAAGAAAGCAGTTTTATCTTACCAGAGAAGCCACTACATAAATTGTAAGATTATGTTCTTCTCGTCCTGAACATTTTAATGTACCTCAATATGGTTTCAATCCTAGAGGCTTTACTCCCAATCATGTGTGGCAAGTGGATGTAACTCATGTCCCAGAATTTGGAAAACTAAAATATGTTCATGTAAAAATTGACTTTTTCAGGATTTATCATGGCAACTAACTTAACAGGGAAAGCCACCAAACATGTTATAAGTCATTGCTTAAAATGTTTTGCTACAATTGGCATTCCTTCCATTATAAAGACTTACAATGACTCCGGGTATATGAGTCAATCTTTTCAGCATTTTTTTTGCAAATGAATATAAGTCATAAAATGGACATTCCATATAATCCTCAAGGACAAGGAATTGTGGAACGTGCCCATGGATCTCTTAAGAACCAATTGCAAAAAAATAGAAAAGGGGGAGTCATATCCCCAAATCTTAATCATGCTCTCTTTATTTTAAATTTTTTAAATGTGGATCTACAAGTCTGTTCTGAGGCTTATCGATTGTGGCACCCTAATACCAAAGGTAACTATGCCCAAGTAAAATGAAGTGGATATACAAGGCTGTTCTGAGGCTATTTGATTCTGGTGAAGAGTTTAAGTTAGCTTGGGTGACTCCATTTTGAAATGAGGAGCCATCTTGACTGGGAGCTGAACTCAGGTACCAGGAAATATGACAGAATATGCACTAGGCAGAAAACAAATCCTAGTTTCCTAGCAACACCCTCTAGGAAATAACACAGAATAAATACTTCATAGAAAATAGAGACAATCTCCCTGGCAATAATCAGTGAGAATTGGTTGGGAAAATTCTCCCCAACATTCCAGATGTAGTTTAGAAGAATTACAATTGTGATTATGCAAAAGGACACTTCACCCCTATGGCTTTTACCCAGTCCTGTCATATCATCTACAAATAGTGATACTTTGACTTCTTCCTTTCTGAACTGAATCTCCTTGATTTCTTTTAATTGCTCTTGCAAGGACTTCAAGAATTATGTTGAAGAGGTATGGAAAGAGTGGTCAGCCTTGCCTTGTCCCTGATTTAGGTGGGATTGATTTAAGTTCCTCTTAGTTAAGTTTGATGTTGGCTGTAGGCTTGCTGTATATTGCCTTTAATATGTTTAGATAAGTGCCTTGTATTCCTGATTTCTCCAGGACATTATACAAAAATGAATGTTAGATTTATCGAATGCTTAGTCATTATCTAAGGAGATTATCATGTTTTTTTTTTTCTTTCAGTTTGTTTATATGGTTGGTTGCATTGATAGATTTCCATATATAACCACCCCTGCATAACTGGGATGAAGCCTACTTGGTCATAGTGGATGATATCTGTGTTGCGTTTTTTGTTTATTCAGTTTGTGAGTATTTTATTATTTGTACATCAATGTTCATAAGGGAAATTGGCCTGAAATTATCTTTCTTTGTTGGGTCATTGTGAGGTTTAGATACCAAGGTGACTGTGGCTTCATAGAGTGAGTTTGGTAATGTTCCTTCTGTTTCTATTTTGTTGAAAAGTTTGAAGAATATTGGTGTTAGCTCTTCTTTGAAGGTCTGGTAGAATTCTGCACTGAAACCATCTGTTCCTGGAATGTTTTTGGATGGGAGACTTTTGATGAGAGCTTCTATTTCCTTAGGGGATATAAGACTTTTCAATTTATTGACCTGATCTTCACTTCTACTTTGGCAAGTAGAATCAATCAAGAAAACTGTCCATTTCATTTAGATTTTCAAATTTTTTGGCATATAGGCTTTTGAAGTAAGACCTAACGAATGTTTGTATTTCCTCAATGTCTATTGTTACGTCCCCATTTTCATTTCTGATTTTCTTAATTTGGTTGGTGTCTCTTTGCCTTTTAGTTAGTTTGGCTAAGGGTTGGTCTTTCTTCTTGATTTTCTAAAAAACCAGCTCTTGATTTCATTGATTCTTTGAACTGTTTTTGTTGTTGTTGTTGTTGTTGTTTGTTTGTTTGTTTCCACTTTATTGACTTCAGCCCTGAGTTTGATTATTTCCAGCCATCTACTCCTCTTGGGTATGTCTGCTTCTTTTTTTTTTCCCTAGGGATTTCAGGTGTCCTTTAGGTTGCTTGTATGAGATGTTTCAAATTTCTTCTTGAAGGCACTTGGTGTTATGAATTTTCCTATTACCACAGCATTCATTGTGTCCCATAAGTTCAGGTATGTTGTGCCTCCTTTTCATTGAATTCTAGGAAGTCTTTAATTTCTTATTTTATTTCTCCCCTGACCCAGCTATCATTAAATAACAAGTTGTTCCATTTCCATGTGTATGTAGGCCTTTTGCTATTAGTGTTGTTGTTGAGTTTCGGCTTTAGTCCATGGTGGTCAGATAGGATAGAAGGGATTATTTCAATCTTTTTGTGCCTGCTAAGGCTTGCTTTGTGCCTAACAATATAGTCTATTTTTGAGAAGGTTCCTTGAGCTGTTGAGAAGAAGGTACATTCTTTTGTGTTTGGGTGAAAGGTTCTGTAGTTACCTGTTAGGTCCATTTTATTCATGACCTTTGTCAGAGTCTTTGTTTCTTTGTTTAATTTCTGTTTTGTTGACCTGTCCTTTGTTGAGAGTGGGGTGTTGAAGTCTCCCACTATTAATGTTTAGGGATCTACATGTGCTTTCAATTTTATTAATGTTTCTTTTATAAATGTGGTGCTCTTTTATTTGGGGTATAGAAGTTCAGAATTGTGATGTCTTCTTGGTGGAATTTTTCTTTGATGAGTATGAAAAGCCCTTTCCTATCTCCTTTGATTGAATTTGGTTGAAAATCTATGTTATTAGATATCAGAATTGTTACTCATGCTTGATTCTTGTGTCCATTTACTAAAAAAAGCATCTTCAAGCCCTTTACTCTCAGGTAATGTATATCTTTGTGACTTAGGTGTGTTTTTTTCTGTGCAACAGATTTCTGGTTTATGTTTATCCATCCATTGTGTTAGTCTGTGTCTTTTTATTGGAAAATTGAGTCCGCAGATGTTGAGAGAGATTAATGACCAGTGGATGTTAGATCCTTCAGTTTTGATATTGGTTGTGGTAGTGTGTTTGGCTACTTTTAATTTTCCTGTAGTGAGGTTATTTATTTACTGTATTTTCCTGAATGTAATTAGCATTTCTGGGTTGTATTTTTCCTTCTAGTATCTTCTGTAATGCTGGATTTGTGGGTAGGCACTATTTAAATTTGTTTTTATCTTTGAATATCTTTTCTCCATCTATGATGACTGAGAATTTTGCTGGGTATAGTAGCATGGGCTGACATCTGTGTTCTCTTAGAGTCTGCACGATATGCATTTAGGCTCTTCTGGCTTTCATTGTCTCAGTTGAGAAGTCATGGGTTTATTCTGATGGGTTTTCGATTATATGTTACTTGACCTTTTTCTCTTGCAGCTTTTAGTATTTTTCCTTCATTCTGTATACTTACTGTTTCGATTATTATGTGACAGGAGGATTTTCTTTTTGGTCTAATTTATTAGGTGTTCTGTATGCCTCTTATATGCTTACAGGCCTCCTTTAAGTTGGGGAAAATTTCTTCTATAATTTATTAGAAAATATTTTCTAGGCCTTGGAGACAGGAATCTTCTTTTTCCTCTATTCTTATTATTCTGATTAGGTTTTGACTTTTCATGTTGTCTTGGATTTCCTGGATGATCTATGTCAGAAAATTTTTAGATTTAACATTTTCTTTGATGGATACATCAATTTCTTCCATTGTATCTTCCACACCTGTGATTCTTTTTTCTGTCTCTTGTAGTGTATTGGTTCCTGTTTTTGTCCCTAAGTTCTTCCTCTCCATTATTTCCTGCATTCATGTTTTCTTTAATTTTTCCAATTCTGTCTTCCTATCTTGAACTGTTTTGTTGATTTCCTTCACCTGTCTGACTGTATTTTCTTGTTTTTCCTTCAATTCCTTCACCTGTTTGTTTGAGCATTCCTCTGCTTCTTTCGAATTTCTTTTAGTGATTTACTTATTTCTTCTCTATTGGCCACAAACTGTTTGGTTGCATCTTCTTTTGTTTCTTTAAAGTTGGCTATAATCGGTTTGTCTTTATCTTCCTCTATTTCTGTATGGATGGCCATAATCTATTTGGCTTTATCTTCCTCTATTTCTTTACACATTTTCTTTGTTTCCTCTATTATCCTCTTCATAGGCATAGATGTAAGGTCATCTTTTTTAATTTCATTCATTTTGGGGGGTCCAGGGCTGCTTTGCTGAGTTCTGGAGATGTCAAATTACTCTCTCTCTCTCTCTCTCTCTCTCTCTCTCTCTCTCTCTCTCTCTCTCTCTGCTACCTTACTTGTTGGCTGTTAGTTACTATTGCTTCCTGGAATCCTGGGGTGGGGGAATATCCCCTTGGCAGGAAGATGATTTTTCCTGAAGGAGACCTCTTCAGCTTTTTTGGGTATAGTCACTGAATGACTGGTGCCTCTCAGGAATTGTCACAGCACACCTCAGGCATATAAAATTGAGTGGTAACTGTGGTCTTTGTAATCAGGGGGGCTGTCCTCTCACCAGAAGAATTCCTGGGAACAGCTGCCCTGTTGTGGGGTTTCTTTCTCTGAATTTAGTGAGCTGTTGTTGCTGCTCCTATAATGTTTTTTTTCTGGGCACAGTCCTCTTGAAGAGGCAGGGAGCCCCATGGTCACTTCAGTTTAGCTATGGATAACTGGTTACACCTAGGTGCAGTATCTGGGGGTTGATCCAGTGGCTCTTAGGTTTCTGTAGGTCTGAGGTTGGAGATGTTTGCCCCAGTACCCTAGTGGTAATCAGTGGCAGGTGATCACAGCTCTCATGTGTGCAGCCTGTGGGGACCCAGAAACTTTTCTGGATCTGGGTGTCCTGAGGTCAGACCTAATGTTCTCTCCCACCATGGAGTTTCCTTCCAACAGGGAGACCCAGTCCGTGGTTTTTGGTATCGACATTTCAGCCTGGGAAGTTGATCAGAACACGGAGGCATGTGGCTCTCAGCTGGCAACCAAGCTCTGGCTGGGACCTAAGAACTCTTCTGGGTTTACCTGGGTGAACTGAACCCAATTGATTCCCACACTGTGGGGTTTCCTCTCACCTGGGAAACATAATAGCTGGTGTTTTAGTGCCCAGAGTTCGGTCTGTTGGTCTCTGTGCTGTCACTGCTGTCCTGATCCTCAGACACAGTGTCCTCCTTGTGCTGCAGTCTTGAATCTCCCATTAAAATTATCTTCAAGGAAATTATCACAATGAGGAAAAAGATTAACATGTCCACTAAGACAACAGGAAAGATATTTTGATAGTGAAACCTAATCCATTTAAGTTTCCAGTTCATACAAATGCAAATTCAATTGAAAAGGGGGAAATTGAACTAACAATATTTCTATAGGGTTTTCCTGCCAAAAACTATTCCATAAGCAATAGTTTTGTATAAGTTCAGCCTCCAATATATAAGGAGGCCAGTACAAGCTGTAGGAGAAAGTTATCAAACTCAATCTTAAGCTGTCAAGAAAAATTTTAATGTTATGTTTTTTATTTCACACTCAAAGCATTTTGAGCATCCTTTTGCTGCTTAAGTAAGTATCTATAGTTGGCCTTCAAGGCACTTTTATTGTTTCTTCATTATTTTTTATTAATTACACTTTATTCACTTTGTATGCGCCCTGTAGTTTCTTCCCTCCTCCCCTCCCAATCTCTCCCTTCCTCTCCCTTCTCCATGCATGCCCCTCCCCAAGTCCACTGATAGGGGAGGTCTTCTTTTCCTTCCTTCTGATCCTAGTCTATCAGGTCTCATCAGGACTGGCTGCATTGTCTTACTCTGTGCCCTGGTAAGGTTGCTCCCCCCTCAGAGGGAGGTGGTCAAAGAGCAGGCCAATCAGTTCATGTCAGAGACAGTCCCTGTTCCCATTACTATGGGGCCCACTTGAAGGCTGAACTTCCATGAGTTACATCTGTGCAGGGGTTCTAGGTTATCTCCATGCATGCGGTTCATCTATTGTGTAGATGAACCTCAATTTTTGTATCCATTCCTCAGTTGAGGGGCATCTGGGTTGTTTCCAGTTCTCAAAAGAGGAATATCAAATGGCAGAGAAACACTTAAAGAAATACTCAACATCCTTGCTCATCAGGGAAATGCAAATCAAAATGACCCTGTGATTTCACCTTACACCCATTACAATGGCTAAGATCAAAACCTCAAGTGGCAACACATGCTGGAGAGGTTGTGGAGAAAGAAGAACCCTCCTCCACTGGTGGTGGGAATGTAAACTTGTACAACCACTCTTGAAATCAGTCTGGTGCTTTCTCAGACAACTAGCAATAGCGCTTGCTCGAGATCCACTCACTACTCCTAGGCATATATCCAAAAGAGGCTCAAGTATACAACAAGGACATTTGCTCAACCATGTTTGTACCCCACTTATTTTCACTTTTATTTTATATTAATCACAGGTTATGTACTTTGTATCCCAGCCTTAGTAGCCTCCCACATTCCCTCCCTATTCCACCCTTCCCTCCCTCATCTCCTCCTTGCACCTTTCCAAGTCCACTGATAGGGGAGGACCTCCTCCCCTTCCATCTAACTCTAGCTTATCAGGTCTCTTCAGGAATGGCTGCAATGTCCTCTTCTGTGGCATAGCAAGGCAGCTCTTCCCTCGGGGGGCGGGGAGGTCGAAGAGCCAGCCATTGAGTTCATGTCCAAAATAGTCCCTGTTCCCCTTACTAGTATACCCACTTAGGTATTGAGCTACGATTTGCTACATACAAGCAGGGGTTCCACTTTTTAGTTGGATTACTTGATTTTTTTGCTTTTCAACTTCTTGATATTAGCCCTCTATCAGATAAAGGGTTGGTGAACACTGTTTTCCAATCTGTAGGCAGTCATTTTGTTTTGATGACAGTGTCCTTTGCTTTACAGAAGCTTTTCAGTTTCATGAGGTCCCATTTATTGACTGTTGCTCATAGAGACTGTGCTGTAGATGTTCTGTTCAGGAAATTGTCTCCTGTGCCAATGAGTTCTAGGCTCTTCCCCACTTTTTCTTATTACTGATTTAGTGTGTCTTGTTTTATGTTGAGGTCTTTCTTTGATCCACATGGACTTTAGTGTTGTACAGGGTGATAAATATCGATCTATTTAATTTTTCTGCATGTAGAAATCCAGTTAGACTAGCACAATTTGTTGAAGTTGCTGTCTTTTTCCATTGTATGGTTTTGGCCTCTTTTTAAAAAATCAAGTATCTGTAGGTATGTGGGTTTATTTCTGGTTCTTCCGTTTGGTTTTATTGATCCACAATTCTGTTCTTATGCCAATATTTTGCAGTGTTTATTACTATTGCTCTGTAGTACAGCTTGAGGTCAGCGATGGAGATACCTCCAGAAGATCTGTTGTTGTACAGTATCTTTTTCGCAATTCTGTTTTTTTTTTTCCACATGAAGTTGAGAATTGTTCTTTCAAGATTTGCAAAGAATTGTGTTCCTATTGTGATAGGAATTACATTGAATCTTTAGATTGCTTTTGGCAGGATGACCATTTTCACTATGTTAAACCTACTGATCCATGTGCATGTGAGATCTTTCCGTTTTCTGATATCTTCTTCAATTTCTTTCTTCAAAGACCTGAAGGTTTTTTTGTTTGTTTGTTTTGTTTTTTGTTTTTAATAAAAAGGTTTTTCACCTATTTGGTAAGAGTCGCACCAAGGTACTTTATATTATTAGGGGCTATTTGTTAAGGGTATTTTTTCCCTAAATTCTTTCTCTGCCCTTTTTTCTCTGGTATACAGGAGGCCTTCTGATTTTTTTTTTTAGTTAATTTTGTATCCAGCCACTTTGCTGAAGGTGTTTATCAGTTGAAGGAGCTCTCTGGTAGAATTTTTGTGGTCTTTCATGTATACTATCCCATTCATCTGCGAATAGTGATACTTTGATTTTTTTTTTCCTTTTTGATTTGTATCCCCTTCATCTCCTTTAGTTGTCTCATTGCTCTAGCTAGGACTTCAAGTACTATGTTGAAGAGATTATTTTTTAAAATAAAATTTCTATTAGTGTGGGTTTTCACTTTGAAATGAAAAAAAAATACATGTTTGTCCATAATAGGTTATAGCTGTCTTCAAAAATAATATGCTATATATAATTAACTAATATTTAGCAAATTACAGTTTTAAACAGTTTTACTTTTAAAATATGAAAAATTATTAAAATATCAGCACACAATATCAACCATACATTTTTCTCCATGTAACTTTTCCTATTTATTCATAAACAATTTCATACATTTATACAATGTATTTTGGTTATGTGTGTCCAACACTACTTCTCTCCATCTTCCTTTAGTGGTTCGCACCTGCTCATCTCATAATCATGTCTTTTATATTTTTTCATCAATAATCCAGAGTTAAATTAGTGCTGCCTATTTGTGCATGGGTGTGTGTCCATCTATTAGGACATGTGCAGTCTAACAGCAACCATATCCCCTAAAGAGAGTTACTCTCTCCTTAAGCAGCAATCATCAGTAGCTCCTCTACAAAGAATGGGGCTTCTGAATTTTAACTCTGTTTATTATGATCAGTAAACCATAACTGCTGTGAGTTAATGTGTTTCACAGCTATGTCATATCCTTAAAATAGCATTTCACATGCCTCCTGCCAATGTGCTTGCTCTTACATTCTTTCTGCCTCTTCTTTCACAATTTTCCCAGACTTTGATGAGAAATTTACATAGACTACTTATCCGTAGATGAGCATTCACAGTTAGTTATACTCAGCATGTTGACAAGTTGTGAATTTAAATATTGCATAAAGAATCTACTCTTAACAACATGGATAGCAGCAAAAATATATGGGTATAAATATAAATATTTACAAGGCAGTTTGTCAGTATGACTGTTTAGTAGAACAACAGGTGTCATGCTAGAATTCATAATATCTCCAGACATGGGCTTTTCAACAGGATTATAGTATTTTGCATTAAATCCCTCTTTTGAGTAGGCTTGAGATACAATGTAAAAGTATTTGCTTACTCTTCATGCTGCTACTGCACCAGCGGACACATCTGGCCAAACAGATATTATATCATTCAAGATCAAATGATATGTAAGATTATTTATGAATACCCCTGTCTTACCAGAGGCTGTATAACATCTTCTGGAAAAATGTAACCCCTCCAGTTTGTGTAAAGGTACATGTCACTCCACATTCCCATTCTTTAAAGAAGGAAAATGAATGTGAAAAGCAAAACAAAATGAAGTTGCTAACTATGAGCCAAGATATCCTATTGACCCAAGCAATCTGATCAATCATAAAGCAATTGCAGTAGGTGAAGCACCATAAAAGACAAGAAAACATTCAATGACAAAGTTCAATTGACACGATGAAGAGCAAATGCAAACCTTTTAAAAAATACAAGATACAACAAGTTGGCCCCGAAGTTCTTTTTTTTTTTGCTATAGAGATATAATTATTTTGTACTTTAAATAAATATAACAATATACCACATATTTGTGAACTATATGATCATTCTAATAGAATATATAATTAATTATATATGTAACAAAGAAGTGGATTTAAATCAAGTGGTTAGCAGTGTTATATTGTGGTTTCTCTTGGGAAACTTATACTATATAAAATGTTAACCATATTCCATTAGTTTGCTAGTTAAAAATGAAGAGCCTTTTCTGTTAAATGTACATTAAAGTTAAAACAAATTACTCTTTTGGCATTTCTGTGATGCCATACACTAACAGTAAAACAAATTGCAACAGTTTTTAGTGAGGGTGTGGGAGAGAGGTCTTATCCACTGTTTCAGTACATAAACTTGCATAGGCATATTGTGAATTGGTGTGGATATTTATCAAATAGCCAAAAATAGAACTGCCATATGACCCAGGTATACTACTATTGTGCATGTACAAAGAGAATTTTAAACATTTCAGCTGAGTTATTTGCACATCCATATTTACTTCTGTTCTACTTTTAATGTTAAGGAAATGGAAACATGCATAGGTATCAATAAATATGGGGAGGTCATAAAATATTACCTGCAATAAATATTAAAATTTGTGAACTAATCAACAGAGCTGGAAAATTTAAATAAAATAATTGAGACTTGTAAATACAACTACTGTATGTTCTTTCTTATATACAGATCCTGAATATATATAATGAGTGATTGTAGGTCATGGATCAAATAGAGGACATGAGAGGAAAAAATATGATCTTGGGAAGAGAGGGTAAAAAAGAGTAATAGAATACATGTTACATGATACAATAATAGTAGATACTGAGATAAGGAAAGTGACCAGCAAAAGTACTCAAATGCATCTCTAAAATACAACAAAACATTTAGGGATATCAAAAACATTTTCACTCATGAACTGAAGAGATCTTCTTGCTTTCATTTCTAAATAACTGAGACTACAAATGTATACCTAACTGAGACTACAAATGTATACCATAGACCACAATCAAACAAAATTTCTTATTTTGGGGGACAGGGTTATTGCAGAAATAATTGTTTCATGAAAAAGTCCTATCTTTTCACACATAATATAAAAAGAACTATATCATTTTTCACATATTGATGTGATGATATAATGGTTATTTTTGTTGTAAAAAAAACCTGTGAAAAGGGAATTTCAGTTGAGGAACTATCTCTGTCAGAATAGCTTGTGGAAAATATTTTTGAGGGCATTTAAAAGAATTATTAATTAGAATTGGAGGGTCATGAGTACTGTAGGCAATGTCAAACCTGGGCAACAAGGCATGGGCTGTATAAGAAAGAAAGGGTTTTGCTTTTGTTTTGTTTGTTTACCAGAGACTCCAAATCTATTAAAAGACAAATTGGGGAAAATTCTAGAACTCATTGGCATAGGAGACAACTTCTTGAAGAGAATACCAACACTACAAGATTTTTGATCAATATTTTTTCTTTTTTTTATACCACACATGCGCGCGCACACACACACACACACACACACAAAGCAAAGCTGAGTAGAACAACAATAACTAAGGGTTACATTGAGAGCAGGAAAACTGGCTCTACCCATCGAAAGTTTCAGTACTCAGGAGACCAAATCCTGCACTTTGCCCAGAAAGCAGAGTAGTAATGGCTCTGGTTTCAGGAGTTGCACATGATCCAACCCATAAAGAATGAGTGTGAGGGAGCTGGACATGCAACTCATCTACCAGGCGGTAGCAGTTGTAAGGAGGAGATGCCCTCCTACCTTCTCTTCTGCAGAATAGAGCTGACATTAAGGTTATGAAAGCAGGGAAGCTGGCCCAACATCTCATCTGTGGCAGCACTCAGGAGAGCAGTCCTTGCACCTTGCTTAGAAAGCCCTGTAGAGCTGAAGTCAGTGGCAGGGTTCTGGCAAGGTGGCAAGCTGTGTGTGAGAGAGCTGGCTCTACCACTTGTATACTGTGTAGTGTCAGGGATGAGTGAGAGATGCCCACCCTTTCTAATTGATACCTAAGGCAAGTGGGAGAGATGACCCTAAATTCATGAGAGTAAAAAAAAAAAAAAAGAGATAAAAAACTGTTAGTATAATGTTCTTTTGAAATGTGTACACCTTACCCTTGTTCATTCAAATGCTGATTTCTTCCCCCCACTCTCTGGTTTCAATCCGGATATTGTACTGTGATACTTATTCTAAGCATCCTTTCTCAACTGTGTGTAAACAGACCAAAATAAAGCAACTAGACAAAATATTGAGCTAGAGGAACCAGAGGACAGGAAATGAGTGGGAGGAGAAAGGGCGAGGAGAGCTTGAAGGCAGAGAGAGAGAAGCAGCAGGAGGAGAGATCATGGAACGAGATGGAGAGATGGACTGGACCTAATATATCACAAAAAGCAAGTATAATGGGTAAAATCTAAATGTTAGGAAACTATGAGGGCTTGGAGGTTTAGGAGGGAGTAACTATTGCCCAGCATTGTATTCTAGGTTAACTAAATAAACCCATTCTCTGTGTGGTGATTTGGTTATACAGCTGTTTAGGACTAACAGCAGCCTTACCAGAAGATATATCAATAGTAAATATTAACCAGCACCTACAAAAAAAGAGTAATGAATGGAATCTCATGAAACCAAGTAGCGTCTGTAAGTCAAAAGACAAAATGGTAACCTACACATTGGGAAAAGATCTTCACTAACCCTATATCAGACAGAGGACTAATATCCAAAATATGCAAAGAATTTAAACCTTAAATATCAACATAAACATAAAATTAAGAAATTAAACATCAACAAATGAAATAATCTAATTAAAAATGGGTTGCAGAGCTAAACCAAGAATCCACAACAGAGGAATCTCAAATGACTGTTAAGAACTTAAAGAAATGTTCAATGTCCATACCCATCAAAACTCAAGTGGCAACACATGTGGAGAGTAAGTGGAGGAAGAGGAATACATTGCTGGTGAGAGTGCACACATGTACAACCAGTCTGAAAATCAGTCTGACACTCTCAGTATATTGGGAATAGTTCTACCTCAAGACCCAGCTATACCTCCCCAGGGAATGCAACCAAAAGATTCTCCACCATACCACAAGGACCTTTGCTCAACTATGTTCACAGCAGCTGCATTTAATTTTAATTTTATTTATTTATTTTTATAATTTATTCATGTTATATCCTGATTGTAGAGCCCTCCCTCATCTGCTCACAGTCCTAGCCTTCCTCTTGTCCCATATCTCCTTCCACTAATCCACTGAAGGTGGAAGTTCTCCTCCCTTGCCATCTGACCCTAGTTTATCAAGTCTCATCAGGACTGCCTAAATACTCTTCTTCTGTGGCCTGGGAAGGCCACATTATCCACTAATCAAAGAGCAGGCAGCTAAGTTGATGTAGCCTGAAACTGGAAACAATGTAGATGTCCCTCAACCAAAGAACGGATACAGAAATTGTGGTACATTTACACAGTAGACTACTATTCAATTATGTGAAGGAAATCATGAAATTTGCAGACAAATGAATGGAACTAGAAAAAAATCATCCTGAGTGAAATAACTCAGACCCAGAAAGATGCACATGGCATGTATTAACTTCTATCTGGATGTTAGACCTATATAGTACAAGGTAACTATACTACAAGCCACAGACTCAAAGAAGTTAAGTACCAAGGAGGGCCCAAGAAGAGTGCTGGACTGTAACTCAGACCAGGAGACAGAATAGGCAGCAGAAGTAGATGACGAGAGGGAACTGGGCAGGAGATGGAATGGAGAGGGAAACAAGGATGGAGATCAGATGTGGGCAGAATAGGGTTGGATATAAGAGGGCTGGGAACAAGAAGGGAAACTGATGGGGGCTTCTCTTTGTCAAGTTGTAGGCCTGTGAGAGGGTTGGCTCCTGGGAGGATATAGGTGTGACTAACTCTAGCTGAGACTCCTAACAGAGGGGGGCATGAATATTGAAATGATGATCTTCTAGCCAGGAAGCCCACAGGAAGTACAGGGACAAAGAGAGAACAAAGGTTGAGAAAATAGCCAACCAATAATTGGCCCAACCCCAGACCCACACTGCCATAGAGACCCAAGCCCTGACACTATTCTTGATGGTTTGCTATGCTTGCAATCAGTAGCCTAAGTTGACTGTCATATGGGAGGCTCCAGCCAGCAGCAAATCATCAAGACAGTTTCTGGGACTTGCAGTCAAGGATGGGGCAGAGTTCCAGGGGTCCTGTGGAAGTGTTGGCGGAAACATTGAAAGACCTGGAGCAGATAGAAACTTCACAAGAAGAGAGAGCCACAAAACAACTTACCTAGACCCATGGAGGCTTACAGAAACTGAGACTTCTAGTAAGGAGCATGCATGTTCTGGACCTAGGCCCCCTGCACATATGTAGTCAATTGGCAGCTTGGTCTTCAGGTACGTTGCCTGGTGAGTTGGGGTTGCTGTTTGCAACTTGAACTCTATTGCCTACTTTTGGATCACTTCCCCCTGACAGGGCTGCATTGCCTAGCCTCAAGGGATAAGTATATGACCAGTCCTGATGTGACTTGATGTACTGGGCAAGGGGGATAAGGGGGAGGGTGACTCCCCTTTTCTGGGGAGGAAAGGGAGAAGGGAAGGGAGATTTTAGGAAAGGGGGCACTGGAGAAGAGGGGGAAGGGGGCACACTTGGGTTGTAAAGCAAATGAATTGAAATTAAAAATAACAAAATAAAAATAATTAAAAAAATAAAAGAAAGAAAACTAGTTAGATAAACCATGGAGAGCAAGATAGGTGGGATGAATTTTGTTTCAGTTTCTGCCTCCAACTTGCTTTCTTAAGTTCCTCTCCTGTCTTTCCCCCAATGATGATTGTTATCTGGATGTATAGAATGAAATAAACTTTTTCCTTTCCAAGTTGCTTTTTGTTATGGTTTTTTATCAAAGCAATAGAAAATCAAACTAAAGAACAACAGAGGAGTTTTTGTAGTAATCTTTAACACTTCTTTACTAGCAGCAAATGAAGATATTTAGCTTCATTGATAAGCAGTTGAACTGTACCATATGAAACAAATTTCCATATAGCCCATGCTGCAGACAGCAATACATGTTTGTTAATGAGTGCATTTTTTATACAGATGAAGAAAACAATGTTTTAACTGGTTGTCTCACTTTTTGAGGGATGTTTCCAATGACACTGCTTGATTGAACCTGTGGTTGTGGGTCTCTTGCCTTACCAAAATCTTTGCCTGAGTTTTTTTTCATATTCTGATCCTATCCATGGTGATGTTTAATAAGATATTCCACTTATGTTTTAAGTGTTTGTAGATATTTTTTCAAAATAATATTTTAGTAGTTTGTCATCTAAAAGAGCCTGCAATTTTTTGGTTTGGTTCCAGAGTTCCAGTAAAGATTCACTATCACTAGAACAGCATGTATGTGGAGATGCCATGTTGCTGCAATGTCTATACTAATGACCATTGTTAAAATTAGAGCTCCTAAAGGCAAGTGTTCCTGATTCTTCTTATACAGTGTAATTTTAATTATTTTTGTTCACTATTTTTTCTAGTATGTTTGTTGTTGTCTTTAAAAACTCTACCTTTTAATCTCTTTCAGACATATGTTTTTACACGTGGTACATTCTCTCAATGATCATGGTGTTATCCATTTGTCAAAGATTACTTACAGCTGCTGAGTTACTTTCTGAAGATCAGTCTTCAGCACTCTAATGATTAATGTTGTTTGTCAATTTCACCATACTCAGAATCAAAGTTGAAACAACCCCTCTGCATATATCTATGAGGGTGTGTGTTGAAAGGTTAAAATGAGGAGGGAAAGAAAACCCTGAATGTGACAGACACCACCTTTCACATCTCTCTGCTTCCCAATTACAGAAACAATGTGACTATAAATCCCTCAAGTTTGGTCCACAGTTTTTTTTTTTCCCTGCCAGGCAGGACAAAACGCTCTCAAAAGGTGAGACAATAAGTAAACTTTTCCTTCCTTAAGTTGCTAGACATTTTGACAAAGCAAGAAAAAATTAACTACTACAAACTCTAATTATATACTTTAATTATTAGGCAATCCTGATGAGCTAGGACCTCCAGTGTTGTTAACTTCTATAAGTCAAAGATTCTGTTCTCAAACAGGTAATTTTATTTATGTTTGTAAAACTAGTTTGGAGAGTTCCTTAATATTAAGTCATCTATGTTTTTAAGTTTCTAATTAATTTTTCAGTTCTTTTTACCTGGTTGTTCAATGATTTACTTACTGTCAGTCTAAAGGTAACGTCAGCATGAAGGGTCTGAACTTATTCTTTTCACATATAACCAAAATATTATATATTCTCTTATACAGGTATTTGCTGATCTTTGTTAACTACTGCTTTACTCGGAAGAGCCATAAAAAATGAAGCAGTCTAAATCTTCAACTGATGAATGGATAATGAAACCATGCTATATTCCATAATGGAATATTATTCAGCTGTTAAGAAAAGTAAAATTTTTAGGTAAATGGATGGTGCTAAAACAATCATTCTGAAAGAGGTAATCCAAATCTAGAAAGACAAACACCACTTATTCTCTCATATTTGTGGATATTTGTCTTTGCCCTGTCTTCTTTCTCTATTGCTATGGTAAACACCATGACTCAGATGGTTAGCTTAATGACAATGTGATTCAGGTAAAGACATTTGGGAAGAGTGAACCACAATTTAGAAAATCACTTAATAGACTGATAGGGAGGCAAAATCTCCAAGGAGAGACTATTGGTAAAGGTGCAGCCCAGTTGCATTAAAATCCACAACATTTTGAAGACACTAGTGCAATGGGATAACCACCAAAGATAACATCAGTTGTGGAGTGGAGACAGCCTGAACCTAGAAGAAAAGTTGTATCTACTGCAGAGGGCTAAGGAAGAGAAGTGTCCCAAGACCTTTGGAGCCAAGAACATTGTGTACATTGTTGGATTTGAGTTTTAATATGATTGTGACTCTTTCTTGGTTTTTGCTCTTGGAGTGGAAAGGTTTTTTAACTTTTTTGTGTTATAGATATGAGAGAACTAGTTATGAGAGAACTTGGATGTTTTAGAGAAACTTTGCTCTTTTCAAAAGATGTCAGATATTTTAGGGAGTCTGGATTCTTTTTTTCAATTTTTATTTTATTTTTATTAATTACAGTTTATTCACTTTGTATCCCAGCTGTAGCCCCTCCTCATCCCCTCCCAATCCCACCCTCCCTCTCTCTTTTTCTCCTATGCCCCTCCCCCAGTCCAATGATAGGGGAGGTCCTCCTCCCTTTCCATCTGACCCTAGTCTATCAGGTCTCATCAAGACAGTCTTCATTGTCTTCTTCTGTGGCCTCGTAAGGCTGTTCCCCCATCAAGTGGAGGTGATCAAAGAGCAGCTTCGTGTTCAAGAGTGTCCCCAGTATTAGGAACAGGGACTGTCTCTGAGTCTGGATTCATTAGATAAACTAGATACTTTGAGATATTTTGAACTTTAAAAGAGATTGAATTTTAACTGTTTGAGTTTTTCAATACTATAGCCTTTTAAAAGTTTGAGGATTTTATAGTGTAATATTTATACTAACAGGTCATTTGGGGAGAAAAGGAAAGGTTTTAATTGAACTGGGTTTGTTTTAACAAGACAAAGGGTCATTTGTACTCTCTAGAGGATAGTCAAATTGATACTAGCCACATTCATTCAGGAAGAATGGAACAACTAAGAAAATACCTCCAACAGATTAGCCTGTGTGATACTAACATGTCATTTGGGGAGAAAAGGAAAGGCTTTAACTGAACTGGGTTTGTTTTAACATGACAAAGGGTCATTTATACTCTCTAGAGGATAGTCAAATTGATACATACATTCAGGAAGAATAGAACATCTAAGAAAATACCTCCAACAGATTAGCCTGTGTGAAAGTTTGTGGGGAGAATTTTCTTGATTGATGTTTGATGTAAAAGGGCTTAATTCACTGTGGGCAGAGCCACCTCAGGGCTCTTGGTCCTGCATGATTTCAGAAATCCGTTTGATCCCTGCAATGTGAATCAATCCGATAAGCAGTATTCCTCCATGATTTCGTCCTCAGTTTTGGTCTCCAAGTTTCTGTCTTGATTTCCATCACTGATAAAGAATGACCTGAGACCTGTAACCTGAAAGAAATCCTTTTCTTCAAAATTTAATTTGTTCATGGTATTTTATCACGATAACAGAAACACTAAGACTGGCCAAAAACAACATGGAGCAGAAAAAGTTTGTTTCATCTACTGATTATAATCCATTTTGAAGGGAAGTGTCAGGGCAGGAACTTGAGAAAGGAACCTGGATGCAGGAATTGACACAGAGACTGTGGAAGCATATTACTTATTGGGTTGTTCTCCATGATTTATTCAATATGCTTTCTTATTTAATCCAGGGTCACACCCCTCCCTGAGGTGGCTCAGGCTGCATCTATCGCTAATTACAGACATTGTCCACATTGTGGCCTATAGGTTATCTGAAGGAGGCATTTTTTCAATTGAAGTTCCTACTTCCCAGATGATTCTGCTTAGTGTCATGTTTCCAGAAATTCCTAACTCTTGTCAACTTCACACACAAATGATACATTATTAACTATATAAGCATTATTAGCCATAACCTTTTGGTTTTTGTTTATCCTCAATATATCGTGTTGATATCACAGTATGAAAGTTAGTATTAACTTAACAGTAATTAAAGATTTAAAGAATTTAAAAGTTCAATCACTTAAAAATTGTTTATCTCTCTAAAAGTATACACACTATCAACTGTAGGTTTCAGTAGAATAAAATAATAAATTAAATAATTCTTATTTCAAGAGGGAAGAACTAAGACATAAACACAATAAAAAGGACAAGCCACATCCAGAACTATAACTAGTTCAGTGTCTTATGCTTTAAACTCACAATATTCTGAGGAGCTCCACATCTCCACCTCTGTGCTATAGAACAAACATAGCTTATCTTCAGGGAGGCTCCACTCCAGACCTATTGGTGTCCTACGTGGTCATCTCAGAGCAATTGTTATCTCACATATGCTGAGGATCCCTCTACAACTGGGCTACATCTTTAGCAGTGGCATTGCCTGCCTTTCTTCCGGGAAATAGACCTTGACAAAAGATGTCTGTCAAGCCTTAGCTTCTCATCATGTCTTTGGCCATGGAGTTTCCATTTTAACTGGGGCTGAAAATTCACCAATAGCCTCTCCTTACCTCTTCTAAACCAAATCTGTGGGAGGCTCTTGCACAGTATCAAATTTGAACGCCTGAATGAGATGCAGGCTTTTGCTTCTTGGGACCACAGCTTCTGTATGCTGATCCTGAGAAAATACTCCCAGAAGATTTTGTGTCAGTGATGCTGGACTATTCTTAATCACTAATGAATTTTTAGCCCCAGCTTACCATCGTTGGTTATCCCAGTAAACAAAAAGTTTCACTTCAGTTATGAGCGTTTTAAAATAACAACTGATTTTCAGTACCATATGACCTGAAATTACAGCTCTTTATCAAAATATCACATAACTACCTATGACAACAGACTTTGCTTTTCTCTGAAATTTCACAAGCCAGGATCCCCTTATGTTAACCTTCAGCATTCTAATCATCCAAGCTTTCACAACAACCAATTAATCTGTGAGCAATTAATGGATTTTCTGGACCCAAGTTCAAAACATTTTCCAAATCTCTTCAAAACAGAATGATTATGTGTGACAAGCAATGTCTCATAATCTTGGTAAAAATTTCTGTACTTGCTAGTTTCTCTACTGGTATCATAAAAATCATGACCAAAATGATTATAGGGGAAGAAAAGGTTCATTTCACTTACAGCTCATAGTATACCATAGAGGGAACAAGGCGAGAATTCAAGGTAATAATTGTTTTATTTTTATTATTTTTATTTTTCACAATTTACTCATTACATATCCCGATGGAAGCTCCCTCCCTCAACTCTTCCTCATTCCACACTTCCTCCCTCTACTATCCCTATCCCTTTCCCTTGGTCCACTGAAAAGGGGAGTTCTCCTTTCCCATCTGCCCATAGCTTATTTACCTCATCAGGACTGCTTTTTCCTCTGTGGCCTGGCAAGGCCTCATCAACATGTTCTGTTTAATGGGTGAATTTTAAAAGTACTGAGTTGGCCGGAGGAGGTGCCCGCACGCTCGCGGCGCGCGCCGGCCCCACACTCTCGGCCTGTGGGCGATTTCCTCCGGACCCAGGCTCCCGGGCCGAGGAGGAAGAAGATGCAGACCTTCCTGAAAGGGAAGAGAGTTAGCTACTGGCTGAGCGAGAAGAAAGTCAAGAAGCTCAATTTCCAGGCCTTCGCAGAGCTGTGCAGGAAGCGAGGGATAGAGGTCATCCAGCTGAACCTCAGCCGGCCGATTGAGGAGCAGGGCCCCCTGGACGTGATCATCCACAAGCTGACCAATGTCATCCTCGAGGCCGACCAGAATGACAGCCGGTCCCTGGAACTGGTGCACAGGTTCCAAGAGTACACTGATGCTCACCCTGAGACCATCGTTCTGGACCCCCTCCCCGCCATCAGGACCCTGTTAGACCGCTCCAAGTCCTATGAGCTTATCCGCAAGATTGAGGCCTACATGAAAGATGACAGGACCTGCTCACAACCCTTCATGGAGCTCACCAGCCTGCGCGGGGATGACACCATGAGGCTGCTGGAGCAGAATGGCCTGGCCTTCCCCTTCATCTGCAAAACCAGAGTGGCTCATGGCACCAATTCTCACGAGATGGCCATTGTGTTCAACCAGGAGGGTCTGAATGCCATTCAACCCCCTTGTGTGGTTCAGAACTTCATCAACCACAACACTGTACTCTACAAGGTGTTTGTGTTGGGCGAGTCCTACACGGTGGTTCAGAGACCCTCCCTCAAGAACTTCTCTGCAGGCACATCAGATCGCGAGTCTATCTTCTTCAACAGCCACAACGTGTCAAAGCCGGAGTCTTCATCAGTCCTCACTGAGCTGGACAAGATCGAGGGCGTGTTCGAAAGACCGAGTGATGAGGTTATCCGAGAACTGTCCTGAGCCCTGCGGCAGGCCCTGGGAGTGTCACTTTTTGGAATCGACATCATCATCAACAACCAAACTGGGCAGCATGCGGTCATTGATGTCAACGCCTTCCCAGGCTATGAGGGAGTGAGCGAGTTCTTTACCAACCTCCTGAACCACATTGCCACAGTCCTGCAAGGCCAGAGCACAGGTGGAGCTGACGGCACAGAGGAGGTGACCCCGCTGAGGCACAGCAGGCTCCCGGCGGAAGCGGC
>CM053742.1:65234332-65274023 GCA_028658305.1 Pachyuromys duprasi
GTCAAACTGACCAAACTGCCGGGCTCCTTAGTTTTTCAAGCAAACACAGAGTAAGAATAGTAGCAGCAGCTCATTAAATTCAGAGCAACAAACCTAGCAGCAGGGCAGCTGTCTGGAGGACTTCTCCTGGTGAGAGGAGAGCCCCCTGACTACAAACGACCACAGTTAAGACACAGGTCAATACACCTGAGGTAAGCTGTGGCAATTCCTGAAAAGCACCAGCCATTCGGTCACCATACACAGATGGCCTTCTTCAGGAAAAATCATCTTCTGCCAAGGGGGTTCTACCTACTCCAGGATTCAAGCAAGCTCCAGAAACTTACATTCAGAACCTGAGACAGATGGGCAGAGGCCAGCATAAAAGCACAACCAGTGAAAACCAAAGCAATATGGCATCTCCAGAACACAATTATCCAGGTTCAAATAACGCTGAACATACCATCATAAGTGTAATTCAAGAAGATTATCTTACATCTATGCTTATGAAGAGGATAATAAAGGAAACAAAATGTATAAAGAAATAGAGGAAGATAAAGTAAAAAAGATTATTGCCATTCGTAAATAAATACAGGAAGATAAAGTCAAACAGAGCATGACCATGTGTAAAGAAACACAGGAAGATGCAGTCAGTTTATGGCTTTCAGAGAGGAAACAATTAAATTACTGAAAGAACTAAAAGAAACCGAAGAATATTCAAAAAACTAGCTGAAAGAATTGAAGGAAAAACAAAACAGAGAAATACAGACAGGTGAAGGAAAAAAATAATGGTTCAAGTTCTGAAGACAGAATTGGAAAATTTAAAGAAAAGACAAACAGAGGAAATCATGGAGAGGAAGATCTTAGGGAAGAAAACAGGAACTGCAGAGATAAATATAGCCAACAGACTACAAGAGATGGAAGAAAGAGTCTCAGATGTGGAAGATACAATGGAATAAATCAATGTACCCATCAAAGAAAATGTTAAATCTAAAAACTTCCTGACATAAAACATACAAGAAATCCAAGAAAACATGAAAAGACAAAACATCAGAATAATAGAAATAGAGGAAAAAGAAGATTCCAGTCTCCAAGACACAGAAAATATTTTTACCAAATCATACAAGAAAATTTCCCCAATATAAAGGAATGGCCTGTAAGCATACAAGAGGCCTACAAAGCTCCTCACAGATTAGATCAGGAAAGAAATTCCCCCCAGCACATAATAATTAAAACTGTAAGTATACAAAAGAAAGAAAGATATACTAAAAGCTTCAAGGAAAAAAGGCCAACTAACATATAATGGCAAACCCATCAAAACACACCTGACTTCTCAACAGAGTCTGTGAAATCTAGAAGGATCTGGACCAATATCATGCAAACCCAAACAGAACAGAGATGTCAGCCCAGGCAACTATAGTCAGAAAAATTCTCAGTCAACATAGATGCAGAAAACAAGATATTCAAAGACAAACACAAATTTAAACAATATTGACACACAAACCAAGCATTACAGAAGATACCAGAAGGAAAAGTACAACCCAGGAAAGCTAACTACATTAAGGAAAACACAGGAGATAAATAACCACATTACAGCAAAACTGAAAGTAGCCAAGCACACAAACACACTACCACAACCAACAGCAAAATTAAAGGACCTAATGGCCACTGTTCATTAAATTCTGTTAACATCAATGGACTCAACTCTCCTATAAAAAGACACAGACTATCAGAATAGATGCATTAACAAGACCCAACAATCTGTTGCATACAAGACACACACCTAAGTTACAAAGATAGATATAACCTGAGAGTAAAGGGTTGGAAGATGGTTTTCCAAGGAAATGGAGCCAAGAAGCAAGCAGGTGTAGCCATTCTAATATCTAATAAAATAAACTTTCAAACAAAATTAAACAAAAGAGATGGGGAAGGACACCTCAACAGAAAATTCCACCAAAAAGACATCGAAATTCTGAACATCTATGCTCCAAATACAGAGCACCTACATATGTAAAAGAAACATTAATAAAACTTGAACCACACATAGATCCCTACACATTAGTAGTGGGAGACTTCAACACCCCACTCTCAACATGGACAGTTAAAAAATAAAAAGAAACAAAGAAATAATGTCTCTAATAAAGATCCTAAATAAAATGGACCTAGCAGACATCTATAAAACCTTTCACCCAAACACAAAAGAATTTACCTTTTTCTCAGTACTTCATGAATCCTTCTCAAAAGTAGATCATATAGTTGATCACAAAGCAAGACTCAACAGATACAAGAAGATTGAAATAGTCCCTTGGTAACCTATGTGACCACCACAGACTAAAGCTGAACTTCAACAGAAATAGAAAAAAAAGCCTACACACACATGGAAACTGAACAACTCACTGGGTCAAGTAAGAAAAAAAAAGAAATTAAAGACTTCCTAGAATTCAACAAAAATGAAGGCATAACATACACAAACACCAGTACTCTTCAAACTATCCCACAAAATATTAACAGAAGGAAAATTACCAAACTCATTCTAGCTGTGGTGAAGCCACAGTCACCATTATACCTAACCTCACAAAGATCCCACAAAGAAAGAGAATTTCAGGCCAATCTCCCTCATGAACATTGATCAAGAAATACTCAACAAAATACTCACAAACTAAATCCAAGAACACATTGTACAATATCATCCATTATGATCAAGTAGGTTTCATCCCAGTTATGCAGAGGTGGTTCAATACAGAAATCCATCAATGTAATCCACCACAAAAACAAACTGAAAGAAAAAACAAGTCACATGATAATCTCCTTAGAAAATTAAAAGGCATTTCATAAAATCCAACATTCATTTGTTTAAAGTCCTGGAGAGATCACAGATACAAGCCACTTACCTAAACATAGTACAGGCAATATACAGGAATCCTATATCCAACATTGTACTAAATGAAGAGAAACTTAAATCAAGCTTCAAATCAGGGACAAGGCAAGGCTGCCAACTCTCTCCATATCTCTTCAACATAGTTCTCAAAGTCCTTCCTAGAGCAATAAGACAATTTAAGGAGATCAAAGGGATATAAATTGGAAAGGACAGAGTTAAAATATGACTATTTGCAGATGATATGATAGTATACAAAAGTGACCCCACAAATTGTACCAGGGAACTCCAACCACTGATAAGCACCTGCAGCAATGTGGCTGGATTAGCTGAAAAAAAAAATAACTCAAAAGTTAACTCAAAAAAATCAGTAGCCTTGTGTATACAAAAGACAAATGGGCTGAGAAAGAAATTAGGAAAACAACACACTTCACAATAGCAACAAAAGAGATAAAGAACATTTATGTAAATTTCACGAAGCAAGAATTGTATGAAAAAAGAAACAAACAAACAAACAAACAAAACCCTGCCAGTTTCTGAAGAAAGAAATAGAAGATATTAGAAGTTGGAAAGATCTCCCATCCGCAAACTTGGCCATCTTACCAAAAGCAATCTACAGATTCAATGCAATTCCCACCAAACTACCAACAAAATTCTTTACAGACACTGAAAGAAAATGTCTCAACTTCATAAGGAATAACAAGAAACCCAGAATTGCTAAAACAATCCTCCACAATAAAAGATATTCTGTACAAATCTCCATCCCTAACTTCAAGCTGTACTACACAGAAATAGTAATAAAAACTGCATGGTACTTGCATAGAAGCATAATTAAGTAGAAGACCCAGAAATAAACTCACACACTGTGGACACCTGATTTTTGACAAAGAAGCAAAGCTAAGATCAAAAACTCAAGTGACAATACATCCTGTGGAGGAGGTGGAGAATGGGGAACCCTTTTCCATTGCTGGTGGGAATGTAAACTTTTACAACCACTTTGGAAATCATTCTGGTTCTTTCTCAGACGATTAGGAATAGTGCTACCTCAAGAATCAGCTATAATACTCCTAGGCATATATCCAAAATATGTTCAATTACACAACAAGGACATTTGCTCAAGCATGTTCATAGTAGCTTTATTTGTAATAACCAGAATCTGGAAACAATGGAGTTGTCCCTCAGTTGAGGAATGGATACAGAAATTGTGGTACATTTACACAATGTAATACAACTCAGCAATTAAAATCAAGGAAATATTGAAATTTGCAGCCAAATTTTGGGAACTAGAAAAGATCATTCTAAGTGAGGTATCCCAGAAGCAGAAAGACACATATGGTATATACTCACTTATAATTGGATATTAGACATATAATATAGTATAAAAATATTAAAGTCTCTCCACCTAAAGAAGCTAATCAAGAAGGAGGACCCTGGTAAGATGCTCAAACCTCAATCAGTAAGGCAAATGGAAATTACAGCAGAAGTGGGTGAAAAAAAGGAACAAGACAGGAGCCTACCATAGAGGGGCTCTTAAAGGCTCTACCTAGCATGGTATTAAAGCAGATGCTGAGACTCACAACCAAATTTGGTCAGAATGCAGGGAATCTTATGAAAGAAGGTTGAGATGTAATGATCCAGAGGGGACATGAGCTCCACAAGGAGAGCAACAAAAATAGAAAATCTTGGCACAGGGGTCTTTTGTGAGACTGATGCTCCAAACAAGAACCATGTATGGAAATAACCTAGAACCCCATGGACAGATGTAACCCATGACATCTTAGTCTTCAAATGGGCTCTCTTCTAAGGGGAACAAGGGCTGTCTCTGACATGAACTCAGTGGCTAGGTCTTTGATCACCTCCCCTGGAAGCATGGGCATCCTTACCAGTGTACAGAGGAAGACAATGCAGACTGTCCTGATGAGACCTGATAGGCTAGGATAAGATGGAAGGGGGGAGAAGTTTAGTTTTCCTATGTATGGACTGGGGAAGGGGTATGGGAGGATATGAGGGAGGGAGGGCAAGTTTGGGATTGATGAGTTAGGGGCCTACAACTGGGATACAAAGTGCATAAATTGTAATACAAAAAGAAAAAAATCCAAAGAAATAGAACTGCACATGGAAAATTTAGAATGTCAAACAAAAATCTCTGAGGTAAGCCTCACCAATAACATAATACAAATGAGAGAGAATTTCCATTCTTAAAGAAATGAGTAGCTCAGGCAAACAAAGGAAGAGGAGGGATTGTCTGGCAGGGAGGAGATGGAGTACTGGGCTACAATCAAGATTTAAAATGAATAAATTAATTTTAAACAGGAAAAAATTCGAGCAGAATTCATTTGAGATATCTGAGAAACTCTTAAAAGATCATACAAACAAATGATAGGCTAAACATAAGGGACAAAACCTAGGTCAAAAGCATAGGAATTTTTTTTTCTTTTTTCTTTAATTTATTCATGTTACATCCTTGTAGCCCCTTCTTTCTTTCCCTCCCAGTTCTACCCTCTCTCTCTCTGCTTATCCCCCCTCTGCTTTTCCTCAGAGAAGGGGAGCTCCCTTTCCCATCCACCCCAGCTTATCAAGTTGCATCTGGATTGAACATATCCTCTTTCATTATGGCCTTGTCAAGGCAGTCCTGCCAATGAACAGAAATCTAAAACCTAACATGTCTGATGCAGTCCCCACATCCCTTACCAGAGTACCCAATTGAAACTGAAGCTGTGAATCTCCATCTTTGTTAGGAGCCTAGGTCCAATTGATGCATGTTCCTAGGTTGATACTTCAGTCTCAGCAAACCCCTCTTGGCCCTGGTTAATTGGCTCTGTTGTTTCTCTTGTGAAGTTCCTGTCACTTCCAGGTCCCTTTCTCTTTCTTCTTATTATTCTTCAAAACTCCATAGGCATTGACCAGTGTTTAGCTGTGCATCTAAACAATAGTTTAGAGGTAGGTATTGCTGGGTATAGCTTCTAGGAAGACAACTCTGACAGGATCCTGTCTATAAGCTTAGCAAGGAAGGAGTGTTCCCCTTTCTCCACACCCTCACCGGCATGTTCTGTAGATTAAGATTTTGATCTTAGGCATTCTAACTGGGGTGAGATGGAATCTCAGAATTATTTTGATTTGTATTTCTCATATGACTAAGGAAGTTGAGCATTTCTTTAAGTGATTTTCAGGCCATTTGAGATTCCTTTGTTGAGAATTATCTGTTTAGTTCTGTGCCCCATTTTTTAATTGGGTTATTTTGTTAATTGTTGTTTGATTTCTTGAGTTAGTATATGTGTATACACACACACACACGCACACACACGCGCACACACACACACACACACACACACACACATATATATATATATATATATGTTAGCCCATTGTCAGATATATGGTTGGTGAAGATCTTTTGCCAATAAGTAGATTCTTTTCATTCTGTTGATAGTGCCCTTTGTGTTACAAAAGCTTTTCAGTTTCAAGAGGTCCCATTTATTAATTGTTTATCTTAGAGCCTGAGCTGTTGTTCTTCTGTTCAGGAAGTTGTCTCCTATACTAATGAGTTCAAGGTCCTTCCCCACTTCCTCTTCTAATAGATTTAGTGTATCTGTTGTTATAATGAGGTTTTGATCCACTTAGATTTGAGTTTTGTGCAGGGAGATAAATATAGATCTATTTGAATTTTTCTACATGGAGGCATCCAGTTAGCCCACCACCACTTGGTGGAGCTGATGGATCTTTCCATTGTATGGTTTTGGCTCCTTTGTAAAAATCAAGTGACTATAGGTATGTGGGTTAATTTCTGGGTCTTCAATTTGATTACATGATCAACCAGTCCATTGATCAATGAGTGCCACACAGTTTTTATTGCTATTTCTCTGTAGTATGAGTTAAAGTCAGAGATGGAAATACCTCCAAGCAGTTCTTTTCTTGTATAGGATTCTTCTAACTATTCCGGGTATTTTGTTTTTCCATGTGAAGTTCTTTCAAGATCTGTAAAGTACTGTATTGGTATTTTGACAGTGCTTAAAGTGAGTCCGTAGATTGTCTTTAGTAAGATGGCCATCTTTACTATGTTATTCCTGGTGATACATGGCCATGGGACTTCTTTCCATCTTCTGATATCTTTTTCAATTTCGTTCTTCAGAGACTTAAAGTTATTTTCATGTATGTTTTTCACTTGCTTGTTTAGAGTTACACCCAAATACTCTATAATATTGTTTATGGCTATTGTGAAGAGTGTAGTTTCCATAATTTCTATCTAAGCCTGTTTGTCCTTTGTGTACATGAGAGCTACTGATTTTTTAATTAATATTTTATCCAATGACTTTACTGAAGCTGTTTATCAGAGATAGGAATTTTTAGGGTTGCTTATGCATACTATCATATAATCTGCAAATGCCTATATATTTACTTCTTCCTTCCCAATTTGTATGCACTTGAACTCCTTCTTTTGTCTTATTGCTCTAGTTAGAACTTCAAGTACTATTTTGAACAGTTATGGAGAGAGTGTTCAGCCTTAACTTGTCCCTGATTTTAGTGAAATGGCTTTTAATTTGATGTTGGCAATTGGCTTGCTATAAATAGCCTTTATTATGTTTAGATATGGGACTTGTAGCCCTGAACTCTCCAAGACTGTCATCATGAAGGGATGTTGAATTTTCTCAAAGGCTTTGTCTGTTTCTAATGAGATGATCATGTGATTTGTTTTGAATTTATTTTTATGGTGGATTATGTTGAGAGATTTTTATATGTTCAACCATCCCTGCATCATTGGTATGAAGCCAACTTGATCATGGTTGATGATGTGTCTGATGTTTTCTTGGATTTGGCTTGCAGTATTTTATTGAGTATTTTTGCATTGATGTTTATCAGTGAAATTGGTCTGAAAATCTTTTTCTTTGTTGAGTGTGCTGTTTATGTATCAGAGTGACTGTGTCTTTTAGAATGAATTTGGCAATGCTCCTTCAGGTTTTATTTTGTGGAATATTTTAAGGAGTATTGGAATTAGCTTTTATTTTTTCTTTTTTTAAAACACTATTCTTATTATTATTTATTGAACATGCCATTATGCTTTAAATCAACTGAGAATGAGAAAAATGTAAGTCTTTATCTGAGAAAAAGTGAAATACAGTTCTTATGTCTGTTTTTCTCTAAGTAAAGTAACACCCTCTCAATCCCAGGTTTTTTCAAGTGGAGATCACCCTTAGCTGATCCCATTACTCTGGGCCTCTGTGAGGCAACATGTTATGGCTGGAACCCACGGCATAGAGAAGCCGTTGGTTTCTTCGCTGGGAGGTAAGAAAGGGAATATCTGGGGTCCTACTTGCCACTTGGATTCCTTACAATGAGCTAAGCTCTCCCACAAAGTCCACTTTTCAAGCCACCTTCCCTCAACTTCCAGTAGTGAGGGAAGTACAGACTGAGATCCAAAATGTCAACATAGTTTTTGCAGGTGTGTGTGTGTGGGAGGGGGGGGATTCCAGATATCCAGAGTTATCCATTTCTTAGATCTGACTGTCACAGGCATCCCCGTATTTGGTTTTGGTATTCTTCCTTCCTGGCCTTGTGGCTTGGTATTTGACATTATCATGAGGTGAATGAATGTTCATTCAGGGTTGCTTCAAATTTTGCTTTAGTCTCTCTCTAAAAAAAATTAATAATAATCAAAAAGAAGTCCAAAACACTGCAACTAGAATGAAGAATACATTTGAAGGGGCTCTACACTGAAGGGGTTCTACCCTGAGCCCAGGATGAAGGAATAGATGTTTCTAAATCAAGGAACAAAGAAAAAAGCACAGAGCCTGAGAACCACCAAATAATTATAAAACAGGGCAACCTGCATGTGGAGAAAAAAACTAGAAGGAAAAAAAGAAAAAGGAATTAGCTTTTCTTTGAATGTTTGGTATTCTTCTGTGCCAAAAGCACCTGTACCTAGGCAATTCTTGTTTGGGAGACTTTTGGTGACTGCACCTATTTCCTTTGGGGTTATAGGACCATTTATACTATTTATTTATTTATTTATTTATTTTTACTATTTACTATTTACTATTTAGCTTTGGTTGGTAAAATCTATCCAGAAAATTGTTCATTTTCTTTTGATTTTCCAATTTTGTGGAATGCAGGCTTATGATGTAAGACCCAATTGTCTGTTATTATGTCCTTCTTTTCATTTCTGATTTTGTTAATTTGGATACTCACCCTCTGCCTTTTACTTAGTTTGGCTAAGTGTTTGTCTATCTTGTTGATTTTCTCAAAGAACCAGCTCTTAGTTTCACTGCTTCTTTGTATGATTCTCTTTGTTTCCAATTTATTAATTTCAGCCATGTGTGTGATAATTTCTTGCCCTCTACTACTGTGCAGTGTGTCTTCTTCCTTCTGTTCTAGACCTTCCATGTGTGCCAAGTTACTCTTATGGAATCTTTCCCATTTCATTATGAAGGCTCTTAGTGCTATGAACTTTCTTCTTAGCACTGCTTTCATTGTGTCTCATAAGTTTGGGTATGTTGCACCTTCGTTTTCATTGAATACTAGAAAGTCTTTAATTTCTATTTCTTCTCTACCCAGTAGGGAGTTGTTCAATTTCCATGAGACTGGAGGCTTTCTGTTATTTCTGTTTTTGTTGAATTCCAGCTTTAATCCATGGTGGTCTGATAAGATGCTGAAGGTTATTTCAATCTTTGTATGTCTGCTGAAGCTTGCTTTGTAACTGAATATATGGTCAGTTTTTTAGAAGGTTCTGTGAGCTGCTGAACAGAAGTTATATTCTTCTCTGTTTAGGTGAAAAGTTCTGTAGATATCTGTTAGGTCCATTTGATTAAAGATGTCTATTAATTTCTTTATTTCCCCATATATTTTCTGCCTTGATGATCTGTCCGTTGGAGAGAGTGGGATGTTGAAGCCTCCTACTGTTAATGTTTAGGGTTCAATGAGAGATCTAAGTTTTAGATATGTTTCTTTTACAAAATGAGGGTTCCTTTGCATTTGGGGCATACATGTTCATAATTGAGATGTTGTCTTGGTGGGTTTTCCCTTTAATGAGTATGAAATGTTCTTCTCCATCTCTATGGACTAATTTTGTTTAAAAGTCTATTTTAGGGTTGGATAGATGGCTCAAAGGTTAAGAGCACTTGCTGTTCTTCTAAAGGTTCTGAGTTCAATTCCCAGTAACAACATGGTGGCTCATAACTATCTATATAAAATCTGGTACCCTCTGGCATGCTGGTTTATAAGCAAGCAGAATACTGTATAAATAATAAATAAATAAATCTTTTTTAAAAAGTCTATTTTATTAGATACTAGAATGGCTACTGCAGCTTGGTTCTTGGTATGCTTGTTTGGGAAACCTTTTCCAGGCCTTTATTCTGAGCTAATGTCTATCTTTATTGCTCAGGTGTGTTTCTTGTAGCAGCAGAAAAATTGGTGCTGTTTTTGTATTCATACTGCTAACCTGTATCTTTTTATTGAGGAGTTGATACCATTCATGGTGAAAGATATTAATGACAAGTCATTGTTCCTTACTGTTATTTTTATGTTGATTGTGGTACAGAGTGAGTGATTCCTTTCTTTTTGTTTGGCTAATGGCAGTTATTTATTTCTTGTGTTTTCTTGAATGTAGTTGCCCTCCTTGAGTTGCAGTTTTTCTTCTATTATCTTCTGTAGGGCTGGATTTGTGAATAGGTACTATTTAAATTTGCCTTTGTCATGGAATATATTGTTTTCTCCCTCTAAGGTAATTAAAATTTTTCTGAGTATAGTAGTCTGGGCTGGAATCTTTGGTCTTTTAATTTCTGTACTATATCTATCCAGACCCTTCTGGCTTTTGGAGATTCTGATGAGAAATCAGATCTATTTCTGATAGGTTTGCCATTATATGTTCCTTTTTCCCCTTGCACCTTTTAATATACTCTTTGTTCTACTCATTTTATATTTTATTATAATGTGGCTGGGTGATTTACTTTTCTGGTCCAATCTATTTGGTTTTCTGTAAGCTTCTTATATGTATATATAGGCATCTCTTTCTTTAGATTGAGGAAGTATTTGTCTATGGTTTTGTTGAAAACACTTTCTGAGCCTTAAGGCTGGAAGTCTTTTCCTTCCTTTATTTCTATTATTATTAGGTTTGATCTTTTCATGGTGTCCCAGATTTATTGGATGTTCTTTTTAAGGAGCTTTTTATATTTAACATTTTCTTTGATTGATATATCAATTTCTTCATTCGTATCTTCTACCCCTGAGATTCTCTATTTCATATCTTGTATTCTTGATTAAGTTTGTGTCTGTAGTTACTGTCCTCTTCCCTAAGTTTTCCATATGGAGTATTGTCCTAGATTTTGTTTTTAATTTTTTTATGTTTTTATTTTTATTTTATTTTTTTATTGCTTCTAGCTCCATATTGAATTCTTGAACAGTTTTTTTCATTTCTTTTTCCTGTTCAATTGTAGTTTCCTGCACTTCTAAAATTTTAAGGGATTTGTTCAATTCTTTCATCTGTTTGACTGTATTTTTCTGTGCTACTTTTAGAGCTTTATTTTCTTCCTTTAATGTCTCTAATATTTTGATAACCTCAGATTTAAAATCATATTATTGAGCTTCAGGTGTGATAGCATGTTTAGGGATTCCTTTAGTAGACCACTGATGTCCTGTGGTGCCATAGTGCCCTGAGTTTTGTTGCTTGTGTTCTTATGCTCATGTCTGTCCCTCTAGTTGACTCTCAACAGTCTATTTTTCTCTCTGCTAGGTCCACTACCTGTTTCTCAGGCAGCTGAGGAGCACGCAGAAAGACCTAGGGTATGAGATCTGTTCAGGTGCCCCACAAGCCTCCTTAGGAGGAGAGATGATCAGGCTTGGATTGTTTGTATAATTTCACTTCTGCTGGGCTCATAATTTGTGACCCAGTTGGGCAAATCAGGTAGGGAGCAGGCAAAAATATTTCTAAGAGCTCCTCTTATGCCCCACAGGCCTCCTTGGGATGAGGAACAATGCGGCGTCAGTTGTGTGCCCTAGCTTACCTTGAATAGTTCACTGTCTCTCGTAGAAAATATTTTAAACAAAATCAGAAAAAAAAACTCCAATCTAAACAAAGAGGTGCTTATAAAGGTACATCAGTCACAGAGTACACATAGAGATAGACAAGACTAGAAAAAAAATCTTCATAAAATGTAATGATATTTGCTTTGATACACAAACCTTTGGCAGAGTGCAGGGAATCATGTGAAATAATGGGGAGTTAGTAAGAGCTAGAGAGGACAGGAGCTACACAAGGACCAAATATATCAGAGCACAGAGGTATTTTATGAGACTGTTTCTCTAACCAAGGACCATGTATGGATATAACCTACAACCCTTCTTCGGATATAGCCCATGGTAGCTCAGTATCCAAGTAGGTATCCTAGTAAGGGGAATAGGGACTATTTCTGACATGAACTTAATGGCTGGCTCTTTACCTCCCCCCACGAGGGAGGAGCAGCCTTTCTAGGATACAGAAGAGGACATTGCAGCCAGTCTTGAAGTTACCTGATAAGCTAGGTTCAGATGGAAGGGGAGGAGGCCCTCCTCTATCAATGGACTTGGAAAGGGGCAAGGAGGAGATGAGGGAGGGATGGTGGGATTGGGGGGAATGGGGGAGGGGTCTACAGCTGGTATAAAAAGTATATAACGTGTGATTAATATAAAAAAGAAAAGAGAAAAAAGAGATAATAAAAAACATAAAGGTACAGAGAAAAAGACAGAATTTTAAAAGCTTTAACAGAAAAATGTCAAGTCATATACAATAACAGGCTTACTAGAAAAACATATGACTTCTCAGTATGGACTCTGAAACTCAATATGGCTCTTGCAATGGATATTCTACAACCTTTGAGTGACTAAAAATGCCAACTCAGAGTACTATACCCTGAAATAAAGCTAGACCTCAACAACAACAGAAGTAGCAAAAAGCCTACACACATTTGGAGACTAAACCACTCGCTACTCAGTGACAGCTGGGTTAGGATAGAAATAAGGAAAAAAATTAAAAAACTTCCTAGAATTCCGTGAAAATGAATGCACAACATACCCAAATTTAGGGGACACAATGAAAGCAGTTCTAAAAAGAAAATTCAAAGCACTAAGAGACTTCAAGAAGAAACTTGAAACATCTCATGAAAGCAACTTAATGAGTATTCCGAAAGCCATAGATATGAAAGAAGCAGACTCACCCAAGAGGAGAAGAAGGCTGGAAATATTCAAGCACAAGGTTGAAATCAATAAATTAGGAACAAATAAAACAATTAAAAGAATCAATGAAACTAAGCACTTGTTCTTTGAAAAAAATAAACAAGATAGTCAAACTAACTAAACTTAGCCAAACTAACTAAAAGGCAGAGAGAAACTATTCATATCAGCAAAACCAGAAACAAAAAGGTGGACATAACAAATGACACTGAGGAAATCAAAACAATCATTAGGTCATGCTACAAAAGCCTATGTGCCACAAAATTTGAAAATCTAAAAGAAATGAACAATTATCTTGATAGATTGTATCTACCAAAATTAAGTCAAGATCAGTTAGAAAGATTGAATGGTCCTATATCCCCCAAGGAAATAGAAGCAATCATCAACAGTCTCCCTTCAAAAAAAAAAAAATCCCAGGCACATTTGGTTCCAGCATAGAATTCTACAAGACCTTCAAAGAAAAGCTAACTCTAATCTTCTTCAAACTATTCCACAAAATAGAAACAGAAGGATTATTACCAATATCATTCTATGAAGACACAGTCACCTTGACGCCTACATCACAGAGACACCAAACCAAAAAAAAAGGGGGGGGGGAAGGGGGTGAGAGAGAGAGAGAAAGGTCTTTAGAACTACCTCTCTTATGAACATTGATGGAAATTTTCTCAATAAAATACTTGAAACAGAATCCAATAACTCATATAAGATATATCATCCATCATGACAAAGTAAGCTTAGACCCAGTCATGTAGGGTGGATCAATATATGGAAATCCATCAATGTAATCCACCATCTAAATAAAATCAAGGAGAAAAATCACATAATAATCTTCTTAGATGCCGAAAAATAATTTGACATAATCCAACACCCATTCATGTTTAAAGTCTTGGAAATATCAGGGATACAAGGCATATACATAAACATAGTAAAGACAATATAGAGCAAGCCTATAGAAAACATCAAACTAAATGTAGAGAAAGTTAAATCAGTTCCACTGAAATCAGGGACAAGGCAAGTCTGGGCACTCTTTTTGTATCTCTTCAACATAGTACTTAAGTCATAGCTAGATCAATAAGACAAATGAAGGAGATCAAGGAAAAGAAGATCATTGGAAAAGAAGAAGTGAAAGTATCAATAATCACAGGTGATAAGATAGTATACGTGAGAGAGCACAAAAATTCAACCAAAGAACTCCTTCAGCTGATAAACACCTTTAGCAACGTGGCTGCATACAAAATGAACACACACACACACAAAATTAGAAGCACTCTTGTATACCAAAGAAAAAAGGGCCGAAAAAGAAATTAGGGAATCAACACCTTTCACAATAGCCACTGGTAAGATAAAGTACTTTAGGGTGACTATAAACAAATATGTGAAAAAACTGTTTAAAAAAAAATCCTTCAAGTCTCTGAAGAAATAAATTGAAAAATATAACAGAGATGGGTAGAATTAACATAGTGAAAATGGCCATCTTGCCATGAGCAATCTACAAATTCATTGCAATTCCCATCAAAATACCAAAACAATTCTTTACAGACCTTGAAAGAACAATTCTAAACTTCCTATGGAAAAACAAACAAACAACCAAAATCCCAGAATTTCCAAAATGATACTGTACAACAACAGATTGTCTGGAAGTATCCCCATCCCTGATCTCAAGGTGTTCTATAGAGCAATACTAATAAAAACTGCATGATGTTCACACAGAAAGAAAATGGTGGCTCAATAGAACCAAACAGAAGACACAGAAATAAATTCGCACACCTTTGGATATTTGATTTTTGACAAAGAAGCCAAAACCATTCAATGGGAAAAAAAAAAAAAGACAGCATCTTCAATAAATGGTGCTGGACCAACTGGATGTCTACATGCCAAAAAATGCAAATAGATCCGTATTTATCACTCTGCACAAGCTAAAGTCCAAGTGGATCAAAGACCTCAAAATAAAACCACACACACTAAATCGGTTAGAAGAAAAAGTGGGGAAGAGCCTACAACTCATTGGCACAGGAGACAACTTCCTGAAAAGAAGACCAACAGAACAGGCCCTAAATTCAACAATCAATTAATGGGACCTCATGAAACTGAAAAGCTTCTATAAAGGAAAGGACACTGTCACCAGAACAAGACAACAGCCTACAGAATGGGAAAGGATCTTCATCAGCCTTGTATCAGACAGATGGCTAATATACAGAATATAAAAAGAAGTCAAGAAATTAAAAAGCAATAATTGAAGTAATCCAGCTAAAATAAAAAACCCAAGTGACAATATGTTCTGTAGAGGATGTAGAGAAAGGGGAACTTTCCTCCATTACTGGTGGGAATGTAAACTTGTACAGTCACTTTGGAAATCTATCTGGCACTTTCTTAGAAAATTAGGAATAATGCTTCCTCAGTGTCCAGCCATACGACTCCTAGGCATATATCCAAAATATGCTCAAGTACACAGCAAGGATATTTGTTCACCCATGTTCATAGCAGCTTTACTCATAATAACCAGAAGCTTGAAACAACCCAGATGTCCCTCAACGGAGGAATGGGTGCAGAAATTTTCATACATTTACATTACTCAACAATTAAAAACAAGGAAATCATGAAAATGATGGAATCAAAAAAGATCATCCTGAGTGAGGTATCCTAGAAGCAAAAAGACAAACATGGTATAAACTCACTTATAAGTGTCCACTTATGATATAAGATAAATATACTAAAACTCACTTATAAGTGTCCACTTATGATATAAGATAAATATACTAAAATCTGTACACATAATGATGCTAAGCAAGAAGGAGATCCCTGGGAAGGATGATCAATCCTCACTCAGAAAGACAAATGGGATGGACACTGGAAGAAGGAGAAAACAGTAAACAGGACAGGAGCCTACCACAGAGGTCCTCTGAAAGACTCTACCCAGTAGTACATTAAAGTAGATGCTGAGACTCTCAAGCAAACTTTGGGCAGAGTGCAAGGAATCTTATTAAAGAAGGGGGAGATAGTGTGACATGGAGATGACAGGAGCTCCACAAGGAAACCAACAGAAACAAAATATCTGGGCATAGGGGTCTTTTCTAAGACTGATATTCCAACCAAGGACCATTCACGGATATAACCTAGAACCCCTGCTCAGATGTACTCCGTGGCAGCTCAGTATCCAAGTGGGTTTTCTAGTAAGTGGAACAGGGGCTGTCTCTGACATGAACTTAGTGGTAGGCTCTTTGATCACACACACCCTTAGTGGGGAGCAACCTTGCCAGTCCACAGAAGAAGACAATGCAGCTAGTCCTGATGATACCTGACAAGATAGGGTCAGATGGCAGGGGAGGAAGTCCTCTTTTATCAGTGGGCTTGGAGAGGGGCGTGGGAATAGATGAGGGACTGAGGGTGGAAATGGGAGGAATGAGAGAGTGGGCTATATACAGAGTGAATAAGCTGTAATTAATATAAAAATAAAAAAAATTAATAAAAAAACAGAATACAGGCAACAAAAACCAGGACACCATGGCCTGACCATAATCTCCAAAAATTAATGGATATACTATTGCAGATGAAACACAGGAAAATGATCTTATATCTATAATTATGCAGTTATTTGAGGCACATAAAAAGGGAATGAACAAAAAAAAATAGAGGCCATCATGGAAAGACATGGATCCACATTAAAAAAAGATGAAGTAAATGAATAAAATCATTTTGACATGAAAACGGAATTAGAATCAATAAAGAAAACACAAAGAAGACCCTGGATTTGGAGAACTTAGAAAAGAGCTGAGAAAACACAAAGGTAAGCATTACCAACATACAAGAGAGGAAGAGAAAATCTCAGGTGCTGAAGACAGAATTGTAGAAATTAATGCATCTCTTGAGGAAAAAAATAAAATCAGGAAAGTTCAAAACACAAAACATCTAAAAAATCAAGGACAGCATGAAAAGACAAAACCTAAAAATAATAGGAATAGCCGCAAAAGAAGATTCCAGGTTCCAAGACCCAGAAAGGTTTTCAAGAAAATCCTAGAAGATAATTTTCTCAACCTTAAGAACGAGCTATCCATAAACATACAAGAGGCCTACAGAATACCAAATAGACTAGACCAGATAGGAAACATTTCTCACCACATAACAATCAAAACACAAAATCTACAGAACGAAGAAAAAAATATAAAACACAGCAAGGGAAAAAAAGCCAAGTAACATATGAAGGCAGACCTTTTGGAATCACACTAGACTTCTTAACAGAGTCTATGAAATACAGAAGGGCCTGGGAAAATACCATGCAGGTGCTGAGAGATCACAGATGCCAATCCAGACTACTATATCCAGCAAAACTTTCAATCAACATATATGGAGAAAACAAAATATTACGTGTCGTAACTAAATTTAATATATATATATATATATATATATATATATATAGCTATCTATCTATCTATCTATATATATATATGCAGCATTTCAGTCCTATGGAAGATACTAGGAGGAAAACTTCAAACCAACATTCCAACTACACCCATGAAAATGCAGGATGAAGACATCATCACATTAATAAAGCAAAAGAAAACAGACATATAAACACACAATCGCCACCAACTCAAAAAAAAAAAAAGAACTAACAATCTTTGGTCACTAATATCCATTAATATCAATGGTCTCAACTCACCAATAAAAAGACACAGAGTAACAGAGTGATTGTGGAAACAGCTTCCAAAATCATGTTGCATTCAAGAAACACACCTCTGCAACAAAGACAAACACTATCTCAGAGTAAAGGGCTAGGACAGGGTTTTCCATGCAAATGGACATAAGAAGCAAGCTGGAGTAGCCAAATAGGCTTTCAACCAAATTAAACAAAAGAAATGGAGAGGGAAACTTCATTCTCATCAAAGGAAGCATCCACTAGGAGAACATCACAGTCCTGAACATATATGCATCAAACACAAAGGCTCTTTCATTTGTCAAAGAAATATTATTAAAGCTTAAATCAAACATTAATCCCAACAATTTAATAGTGGGATATTTTAACACCCTACTCTCACCAAGAGACAGATCATTGAGACAGAAGCTAAACAGAAAAAAAAAATGAGACTTACAGAGGTCTTAAACCAAGTAGACCTAATAGAAGTCTACAGAAAGGTTCACCCAAAGAAAAAAGAATATATCTTCATTTCAGCAATTCTTGGAACCTTCTCCAAAATTGACCATATACTCGGCACAAAGTAAGCCTCAAAGATGCAAGAAGATTGAAATAATTCCTTGCATCATATCAGAACACCATGGTGTAAAACTAGATCTCAACAATGACAAAATTAACAAAAAGCCTACATGTGCATGGAAACGGAACAACTCTCTAATCAATGACAACTGGGTCGGGGAGGAAATGATGAAAGAAATTAAAGACTTCGTATAACTTAACAAAAATGAAGGTACAATTTACCCTAACTTATGGGACACAATGAAAGCAATGCTAAGAAGAAAGGTCATAGCACTAAGTACATTCAAAAAAATTTTTGAGGTATCTCATACAAGTAACTTAATGGCACATCTGAAAGAATTAGGAAAAAAATAACAGAAGCAGACACACCTAAGAGCAGTACAAAACTGGAAATAATCAAACTCAGGGCTGAAACCCATACATTAGAAACAAAAAGAAGAGTCCACACAATGAACGAAATCAAGAGGTGATTCTTTAAGAAAAACAACAAGATGGACAAGCCCATAGCCAAAATAACTAAAAGGCAAAGGGACACTGTCCAAATCAACAAAATTAGAAATGCAGGGAGAACATAACAACAGACACTGAGGAAATCCAAAGAATCATTAAGTCCTACTTCAAAAGACTTTATGGAACAAAATTTGAAAATGGAAATAAAATGGACAATTTTCTTCATAGATTCCATTTATCAAAGCTAAAGCAAGATCAGGTAAATAGATTAAACAGTCCTATATCTTCCAAAGAAATAGAAACAATCTTCAAGTGTCCCTGCCAATAAAAGTGGAAGGGACAGAGTGTTACAGCACAGAATTCCACAAGATGCTCAAAAAGGAGTTGATGCCAATACTATGCAAACGATTCTACAAAATAGAAACAGAGGGAACATTGCCAAACAAATTCTGTGAGGTCTCAATCACCTTGTTACCTAAGCAGCATGAAGACCCAAACAAGAAAGAGAATTTCAGAGCAAACTTGCTTGTGAACACTGACACAATAATACTGAATAAAATACTCATAAACTTTGAGTTTTTGATCTTAACCATTCTGATGGGTATAAAGTGAAGTCTCAGGGTTGTTTTGATTTGCATTTCCCTGTTGACTAAGGACATTGAGCATTTCTTTAAGTGTTTCTCTGCTGTTCGATATTCCTCTACAGAGAATTCTCTGTAAACAAAGAATTCTGTACCTCATTTTTCAATTGGATTACGTGATTTGATGCTTTTTAACTTCTTGAGTTCTTTATATATTCTGGATATTAGCCCCATCTCAGATATAGGGTTGTTAAAGATCCTTTCCCAATCTGTAGGCTGTCTTTTGTTCTGATGACAGTGTTCTTTGTTTTAAAGAAGCTTTTTAGTTTCATGAGGTACCATTGATTGATTGTTGTTCTTAAAATCTGTGCTGTTGGTGTTCTGTTCAGGAAATTGTCTCCTTTTCCAATGAGTTCGAGGCTCTTCACCACTTTTTCTTCTAACCAATTTAGTGAGTCTGCTTTTATATTGAGGTATTTTATCCACATGGACTTTAGTTTTGTGCAGCATAGGTGGTAAATATGGGTTTATTTGCATTTTTCTACACATAGACATCCAGTTAGACTACCACCATTTGTTGAAGATGGTGTCTTTGTTCCATTACACGGTTTTAGCTTCTTTGTCAAAAATCAAGTATACATAGGTGTGTGGGTTTATTTGTAGGTATTCCTTTCAGTTCCATTGATCCATCATTTTGTTTCTAGGCCAGTACCATGCAGTTTTAATTACTATTGCTATGTAGTACAATACATGCTGGAGAAGATGTGGAGATAGGGGAACCCCCTTCCATTGCTGATGGGAATGTAAACTTGTACAACCACTTTGGAAATCAATCTGGCACTTTTTCAGACAATTCAGAATAATGCTTCCTGCTTCCTCAAGATCCACCTATACCACTCTTTGGTGTATATCCAGAATATTCTCAAGTACATAACAAGGACATTTGCTCAACCATATCCATAGCAGTTTTATTCATAATAGCCAGAACCTGGAAACAACCCAGATGTCCATCAGTGGAGGAATGGATACAGAAATTGTGGTACCTTTACACAATGGAATACTACTCAGCAATTAAAAACAAGGAAATCATGAAATTTGCCAGAAAATCGTTGGCACTAGAAAAGATAATTTTGAGTAACGTATCCAGGAAGCAGAAAAAACACACACGGTATATACTTATAAGTGAATATTAGTCATATAATACAGGATAAACATACTAAAATCTGTACACCTAAAGAAGCTAAGCAAGAAGGAGGACCCTGGGTAACATGATCAATTCTCACTCAGAAAGAACAAATGGAAGGACATTGGAAGAAGGGGAAAACAGGAAACATGACAGAAACCAATCATAGAGAGTCTTGGAAAGACTCTACCCTGCAGTGTATCAAAGCAGATAATGAGACTCATAACCAAACACAGTGCAGGGAATCTTATGAAAGAAGAGGGAGATAGTAAGAACTAGAGAGGACCAGAGTTGTACAAGTAGAAGCAAAAATTCTGGGCACAGGTGTCTTTTTTGAGGCTGATACTCCAACCAAGGACCATTCTTGGATATAACTAGAACCCCTGATCAGATGTAGCCCATGGTAGACATTATGCAAGTGGGTTCCATAGTAAGGGGAACAGGGACTGTCTCTGACATGAATCCAGTGGAAGGATCTTTGATCACCTCTCCTTGATGGGGGAGCAATTTTATCAGGCCATAGAGGAAAACAATGCTTCCAATCCTGATGAGACCTGATAGGCTAGGGTCACATGGAAGGGGAGAAGGACCTCCTCTAGCAGTGGACTTGGAGAGGGGCATGGGCGGAGATGAGAGAGGGAGGGTGGGAATGTGAGAGAACGAGGGAGTGGGCTACAGCTGGGATACAAAGTGAATAAACTGTAATTAATATAAAAAATAAAAATTAAAAAAGAATGATTAAAAAATACCCAGAAACCCTATCCAAGAACAAATTAAAGAACACAACCAAGTAGGCTTTATTTCAGTCATGGAGGGGTTGTTCAACACATGAAATTCAATCAATGTAATCCACCATATAAATAAACTGAAAGAAAAAAACCCCACATGATTATCAACTTAAATGCTGACAAAGCATTTTTAAAAATTCAACGCCCATTCACTTTTAAATATTTGGATAGATCAGGGATACCAAGCACATACCTAAACATGGTAAATACAATATACAACAAATCCATAGCCAACATCAAACGAAAAGGAGATAAACTTAAATCAATCCCACTGAAATCAGGGTCAAAACAAGTTCTTGAATTCGTAGCTAGAGCAATAAGACAACAAGCAGAGTTCAAAGGGATACAAATTGGAAAGGAAGAAGTATCACTTTTCACAGAGGATATGATAGTATACAAGAGAGAAACCAAAATATTCTACCAGAGAACACCATCAACTGATAAACACCTTCAGCAAAGTGCCTGAATACAAATTTAACTCAAAAAACAAAACAAAACAAAACAAAAAACTGTAGCCCTCATGTAAATGAAAGACAAAAGGGCTGAGAAAGAAATTAGGGACACAGTACCCATTACAATAGCCATAAATGACATAATGCATGGTATGACTCTATCCAAGCAAGTGAAAGGCCTGTATGAAAAAAAACCAACTAACCAACCAAATAAACAAAACAAACAAACAAACAAACAAAACCCAAAACCTTCAAGTCTCAAAGACAGCAGTTGAAGAAGGTATCAGAAGATGGAAAGATCTCCCATGCTCAAGGATTGGTAGGATTAACATAGTGAAAATAGCTATCTTACCAAAAATAATCTACAGATTCAATGTCATTCCCATCAAAATAACAACACATTTTTTTTACAAAACATGAAAGATCCCCAGCGATCGGCGTGTCAAGCCTCTGGCAGAGGGCGAGAAGTAATGATAGATCTGGGGGAGGTTGGTGAGACTTGGGGAGAACAAGAGCTCCACAAAGACCAAACTGAGCAGGGCACAGGGGTCTTGTATGAGACAGTTTCTACAATCAAGGACCATGTGTGGATGTGGCCTGGAACCCCCGCTCAGATGGGGCCCATGATAGCTCATTGTAGGACTGAAGACCCTAGTGAGGGAAACAGGGACTGTTTCAGTCATGAACTTGATGGCTGACTCTTTGACCCTCCCCCATACAAGCTGGGGAGTGACAGACTGGCTAGATCCCAGGGGAGGACATTGCAGCCAGCCCTGAGGAGACAGGATGAGCTGGGTTTGGATGGAAGAGGAGGAGGTCCTCCCCTGTTGGTGGACTTGGAGGGGGCGGGGAGGAGGGAGATGAGGGAGGTAGTGGGAGAGTGGGAGGGAATGAGGGAGGGCGCTATGCCTGGGATGCAAAATACCTAACCTGTGATTGATATAAAAATAAATAAATATATTAAAAAAAACAAAACATGAAAGAGCAATTGGCATTTTCTTATGGAAAAACAAACAAACAAAAACAAAAACAAAATCAAAATAGATAAAACAATCCTGTACAAAAACAGATCGTCTGGAGGTATATCCATCCCTAATCTCAAGCTGTAATATGCATGGCACTGCTATGGAAAGAGAATGATGTACCAATGAAATAAAAATAGAAAACCCAGAAATAAACCCACACATCTACAAATACTTGATTTTTGACAAAGAAGCCAAAACCATACAATTGAAAAAAGATAGCATGTTCAACAAATGGTGCTGGTCTAATTGGTTATCCACATGTAGAAAAATGCCAATAGATCCATATTTATCACTCTGCACATAATAAAGTCTAAGTGGATCAAAGACCTCAATATAAAACCAGACACACTAAATCAGTTAGAAGAAAAAGTGGGGAAGAGCCTTGAATTCATAGGCACACGAGACAACTTCCTGAACAGAGCACCAACAGCTCAAGCTCTAACATCAACAATCAATGAAAGGAACCTCATGAAAACGAAAATCTCCTGTAAAGCAATGGGCATTGTAGTCAGAAGAAAATGACAGCCTACAGATTGGGAAAGGATCCCAACCAACCCTATATCTGAGGTAGGGCTAATATCCAGAATATATAAAAAATGCAAGAAGTTAAAAAGCAACAAATCAAGCAATCCAGAGCTAAACAGAGAATTCTCTGTAAAGGAATGTAGAATGGCAGAGAAACACTTAAAGAAATATTTAACATCATTAGTCATTAGGAAAATCAAATCAAAGCAATCATGAGATTTCACCTTACACCTATCAGAACGGCTAAGATCAAAAACTCAAGTGATAATATGTTCTGGAGAGGATGTAGAGGAAGGGGAACCTTCCTCCATTGCTGGGAGGGGAATGTAAAGTTGTACAACCATTTTGGAAATAAGTCTGGTGCTTTCTCAGACAATTAGGAATAGTGCTTCCTCAAGATCCAACTCTAGCACTCCTAGGCATATATGCAAAATACGCTCAAGTACAAAATAAGGACATTTGCTCAACCATATCCATAGCAGCTTTATTCATTTTAGCCAGAATCTGGAAACAACCCAGTTGTCCCTCAACTGAGAATTGGATATAGAAATTGTGGTATATTCACACAATGGAATACTACTCAGTAATTAAAACCAAGGGAATCGTGAAATTTGCAGACAAATGGTAGACACTAGAAGAGATCATCCTGAGTGGGGTATCCCAGAAGCAGAAAGACACATATGTTATATACTCACTTTTTAAAAATAATTTTTCTTTCTTAATAGTAATCACAGGTTATTTACGTTGTATCTCAGCCATAGACCTCTCCCTCACTCTTTTCCAATCCCACCCTCCCTCCTTCAATTCCTCCTTACCCCTTTCCAAGTCCACTGATAGGGGAGATCCTACTCCCCTTCCATCTGACCCTAGCATCAGCTCTCTTCAGGATTGGCTGCAATGTCTTCCTTCCTCTGTGGCCTAGCAAGGTTGCTCCTCCTTTGGGGGTGGGGGAGGGTGTCAAAGAGCCAACCATTGAGTTCATGTCAAAAATAGTCCCAATTCCCCTTACCCACTTGGATACTGAGATACCATGGGCTACATCTGAGCCGGGGTTCTAGGTTACATCCATACATGGTCCTTGGTTGGAGAAACAACCTCAGAAAAGACCCCTGTGCTCAGATGTATTTGCTCTTTGTGGAGCTCCTGCCCTCTCCAGGTCATACTAACTCCTCCTTCTTTCATATGATTCCCTGCACTCTGCAGAAGACTTGTTTATGATTCTCAGCATCTGCTTTGATACACTGCTACACAGAGTTTTTCAGAGGCCCTCTCTGGTAGGCTCCTGTAGGCAAGTCTGCCTACTCTCTCCATATCTCTTCAACATAGTACTTGAAATCCTAGCTAGAGCAATAAGATTAGTAAAGGAGTTCAAGAGGATACAAATTGGAAAGAAGAGGTCAAAGTTTCACTATTCGCAGATGATATGATAGTATACATGAGTGACCACAAAATTTCAACCAGAGAACTCCTTTAGCTGATGTGGCTGGATACAAAATTAGCTCAAAAAAAAAATCAGAAACCCTCCTGCATACCCAAGAGAAAAGGGCCAAGAAAGAAATCAGCAAAACAACACCCTTCACAATAGCCATTGATAACATAAAGTACCTTGGGGTGACGCTAACCAAGCAGTTGAAATTTCTGTTCAGAAAAAAAAAAAATTCAAGTCTCTGAAGAACGAAATTGAAGAAGATATTAGAAGATGGTATACACTCACTTTTAAGTGGATTTTAGACATATAATATGGAATAAACCTACTAACATCAGTACATCTAAAGAAGTTAAGCAAGAAGGAGGACCCTGGGTTAGATGATCAATCCTCCCTCAAAAAGGCAAAAGAGACAGGTATTGGAAGAAGGAGAATATAGGGAACAGGACAGGAGCCTACCACAAAGGCCCTCTAAAAGACTCTACCAGTAGTGTATCAAACAGATGCTGAGACTCATAGCCAAACTTTGGGCAGAGTTCAGGGAATCTTATGAAAGAATGGGGAGATAAAAAGACCTGGAGTGGAGAAGAGCTCCATGAGGAAAGCAACAGATCCAAGAGATCTGGGCACAGGTTTCTTTTCTGAGACTGATACTCCAACCAAGGTCTATGAATGGAGATAACCATTAATACCCCTGCACAGATGTAGCCCATGCCAGCTCAATCTCCAAGTGAGTTCCCTAGTAATGCAAACAGTGACTGTTTCTGACATGAACTCAGTGGCTGGATCTTTGATCACCTCCTCTTCATGGGGGAGCAACCTTACCAGGCCACAGAGGAAGACAATGCTTCCAGTCCTGATGAGATCTGATAGGCTAGGGTCATGGGAGGAAGGGGAGGAGGACCTCCCCTATCAGTGGACATGGAGAGGGAGGGTAGGATTGGGAGGGAATGATGGAGGGGGCTATAACAGGGACATAAAATGAATAAATTGTAATTAATATTAAAAAATTAATAAGAGCAAAAAAGGAATACAAATTAATTAAGTTTATTTTTAATATAAATATTCTATATAAACATATAAATATATAAACATTAACAGTTACATATTCTATAATAATTATGAAAATATTGTATGTAAATATTAAATTATAGATAAATAATAAATTTATATGTACATTTATATAAATATTACCTCTTTTTCTCTTCTTAGGACTATCTCATTGAAGAATTTAATGTCAATGTCAAAACGCTGCTTTATTTTTTAATGTGTGAATAGTAACCTATATTCCATTGGTTCCAAAAAAAACCTCGAGATATTAATTTTTCCTAAATTGCAGAACAAATCAGCAGGATATGAGTTACAACAAAATACATCCAATTAAACTACATCATCCACTTTTGTCTCTGAGGTTTCTCATTGCTCATGGGATATATGCTCAGCTTTATGGATAACCCATTAAATCTTCTGTTTTTATATTACAGTTATTATGGTTTAATTTTCAGTAACTTTCGATCTGTCACTTATATTAATTTCTTTAATGATTTATTTATAATCCCTTTTCCCATAAAATATATTACACTTTAATATTCTAATTTATTTTGGTTTTGTATTTCATCTTTAAATTTATATCAGTTGTGGTTTTTAATATTTTTTCTCTAGAGTTTGTGATCCTGGTATGCAGAGGGGGTTGCCATCTCGATTGGCTACTGCACTGTGACCTCAGAGATACCTTAGGAATCTGTTGTCATGGTAATCTTCATGTTGTCTTCATGTTGCCTTAGGGTGGTGTGATACTTTATGCTTTCTAGGTTATATTTTAAACTTCTACAGCTTTTTTATTAGAAAGAAACATTTCTGTGACTTAAAAGATCCAGATCATTAGAGTTTTGAGGTAATTTTTCATTTTTTTTTCTGAAATCATATCTTTATTTTCATTCATTGTTTACTCTCTTAAATTATACTTCCTTATCATGTTAATCTCAATGTAGTTTACATACATTTATGAAAACAAATTGCCTTCAGTATATGTTAAACTTTAATATCTTAGTCATGGCCCGTCTTAGAACTGGATTATGACTATCTTGGTTTTCTTCTTCATTGTAAAGTGAGAACCTACTTCACATTTTAAGTTTACACTGCTCACCTTCCTAGGAACTGGGCATCAGGGTTATCTGAGACTACTCTGGTCAGTTCTTTTCTATATTATTTCTCTGAGGGGATTTTTAGAGATTTCACTTTGTCATATTTATTTTACCGCATATTCTGGTATGAAACATATACTGAGTCATATCTAGTAGCAATGAATTTGTTTTAATGTTGCTTTTATTCGACAAAATTTTCATTTAACTGTCATTACTTTGAAAGTATTAATTTCAACTTGATAATCAGTTTATCTTTCATATCCTGTTGTCTGTATTCACTTCTCTATTTTTGATTCTTAAAGACTCCACCCAACAGGGTATCAAAAATATGCAGAGATACATAGCCAAACTTTGGGCATAGTGCAGGGAATCTTATGAAAAAAGGGGGAGATAGAAAGACCTGGAGGGAGCTCTACAAGTAGAGTAACCAAACCAAAAAATCTGGGCACAGGGGTCTTTTCTGAGACTGATACTACAAACAAGGACATTTCATGGAGATAACTTAGAACCCCTGTACAGAAGCAGCCTGTGGCAGTTCAGTGTTCAAGAGGGTTCCCCAATAATAGTTACAGGGACCATCTCCAATATGGGCTGGCTCTTTGATCACCCCCCCCCCCATGAGGGGGAGAGCAGCCTTACCAGTCCACAGAGGAAAACAAAGAAGCCAGTCCTGATGAGACCTGAGAGTCTAGGGTTAGATGGAAGGGGAGGAGGACCTCTCATATCATTGGACTGGGAGAAGGACATAGGAGAAAGGAAGGAGGGTGGGATTTAGAGGGGATAAGGGAAGGGGCTACAGCTGGGATACAAAGTGAATAAACTATAATTAGTAAAAATAAAAATATATTCTTAGGTAGTTATTGCCTATTTTACATTCTAGTTTATTACTAGTACTGTAAATATGTTGCACAGTCAGCAGCCATTGACACTATAAGCTCAAGTCCCTTGCCATAATGTGAGACTGGTCAAATACTCAATATTTAAGACTTATCTTAAATATGCCTGATCATTACATCATTCCAGGTTTACATTTTCTGTATTGTTCAGTTTCTGTGAAAAATATAAACCTTGAACTTATATTTGAATATATTTGATTTTCAGCAGCTGTGGTAAAAATTGTGATCAAAAGTTCCTTAGACAGATGCTGAGTCTCATAGCTAAACTTTGGGCAGAGTGTAGGGAATCTTATGAAAAAGGAGGAGATAGAAATTCTGCTTGAATGTAGCACATGGTAGCTCAATATCCAAGTGGGTACACTAGTAAGGGGAACAGGGACTATTTTGGACATGAACTCAATGGCTGGCTCTTTGACCTCCCCACCCCCTGATGAAGAAGCAGCCTTGCTAGGCCACAGAAGAGGACACTGCAGCCATTCCTGAAGAGACCTGATAAGCTAGAGTTAGATGGAAGGGTAGGAGGTCCTCCCCTATCAGTGGACTTGGAAAGGGGCAGGTAACAGATGAGGGAGGGAAGGGGGAGGATAGTAAGGGGGCTACTGCTGGGATACAAAGTACATAATCTGTGATTAATATAAAATAAAAATGTTAAAATTAAAAAAAAATCAGTCAACCTCTTCAACCCCCCCCCCCCTCACGAGGGAGGAGCAACCTTGCTAGACCACAGAAGAAGACATTGCAGCCAGCCCTGAAGAGACCTGATAAGCTAGGCTCAGATGGAAGGGCAGGAGGTCCTCTCCTATCATTGGACTTGGAAAGGGGCAGGGAGGAGATGAGGGAGTGATGGGGAGATTGGGTGGAAATGAGGGAAGGGGCTATGGCTGGGAAACAAAGTACATAACCTGTGATTAATACAAAAATAAATAAATAAATAAATAATCGTTAAAAAAAGAAAGAAAGAAAGGTCTGGAGGAGACTGAAGGTCCACAAGGAGAGCAACAGAACCAATAAATCTGGGCCCAGGGGTGTTTTCTGAGACTCATATTCCAACCAAGGAGCATTCATGGAGATAACCTAGAACCTCTTCACAGATGTAGTCCATAGCAGATCAGTGTCCAAGTGGTTTCTCTAGTAAGGGGAATAATCACTGTTTCTGACATGAACTCAGTGGCTGCCTCTTTGGTCACTGCCCCCTGAATGAGGGCAGCCATAACAGGCCACAGAAGACTATGCAGTCAGTCCTGATGAGACCTGATAGGCTAGGCTCAGATAGAAGAAGAGGAGCCCTTATCAGTGGACTGGGGAAGAGAAATGGGAGGAAGGGAGGGCAGAATCAATCAGGAGGGGCTGAGAAAGGGTGCTACAACTGGGATACAAAGTGAATAAATTGTAATAAATTTGAAAAATAAAAAAATGTTTCTGAAACTATAAAAATATTTATGTCAGATTACACTTTCAGGTAATAGTCCCTTAAGGAATTCATGGAAGGAGCTCAAGGCAGGTACCTGGAGCATAAACCTTGCAGAAAGGCTACTTACTGAATTGCTGTCAGTCTCACATTCAGCTATCTTTATTTCTTCCTTTGTTTAAAAAATGTGTTCCATACAACATATTTCCACTACATTTAATATCTCCACCAATTATGTCCCATCTTTCCCTATCCACCCGATTTTATGACCTGGTTTTAAAGCCCTTCAATACCTATTTGCATTGCCCAAATATTCCTTAATATGTGGTCTTCCACTGGAGAATTGTCAACTTACACCTTTAATGAAAATTGTCTCTTCCCAGCAGATAACAAAATTGCAATGGATAAAGGCTGGAGGTGGGATTTCTATATGCACATTTCCTTTCTCCATGCTCACATTTGGTGGGTTTTGAGCAAGTGCATGTGCATGGTCTCACAATTCCTGAGAGTTCACATATGAAGCTACCACGATGTGTCCTTATACTCATGCATCACCGCTGAACCTCATACTCCATTTCTGCTCTCTTCCACAATAATTCCTGAGCTACTGAGTATGTGATGAAATATCTATTATATATGATAATATATTATTATATAATTAATTATAATTTAAGTAATTATAGTTATTATGTAATTTTTTTTTCATTTGGGTCTGAGCACTCTGTAGTCTCTGTTTTTTTCTGCATGTTGGCCAGTTGTGAATATTGGAGTTAATAAATATCTACCTTAAATAGAATCTCTTTAGATGAGAGATAAGTGATTCATTGATATATGAGTACAACAATCCATTAATACCCGGTCTAATACTATCTTTTTTTCATCCAAATATTAGTACTTACCCTAGAACCTAAAATCACTTTGGTTTGGGGCACAAAATAGTGCCAGGTGTTGGTTTCACCTTGCGCAGTAAAATTTTAATCCTATAAAAAGAACTTGTTTAGTCCAATGATAATCATACCACTGTTAACCAGTGAACATATTGTGTCAGGACCATTATAACTATAGCAAGATTCACTTTAAATATGATTGTTAGTGACTTTTCTCCTCATTTACTTTAACTAGCATCCTATAGCACTGTGGATGTTAGTCAGTAAGATGAGTTGTACAGGTCAGTATCAGCTTGCTTTCCCCATTTTTTTATGACAGCAGTGTGCAGAGTATTTAGCAGTAGGGTCTTAGAATTAATTCTGAAGGATAACCAAGAAGAATGACGACACCCTGTTATGTTAGAGGATATATAGAAACTCACTGACCAGCAACACCAAAAGAGATAAACTGTTCATTTTGTTGTTTTTCATTTGAAAGCTTGTGATGTCTAGGAGATACATTGACTTCCACTATAGGTTTACTAAATTTAAAGTCTTTTAAATAAACAAATATGTTTATACTTTAGAAAGCTTATACAGTATTAAGTTCCTCTTAGATTTACCCCTCCCTAGAGATGTTCCTCTATTTTGCTCTCCTAGTTCACCAACAAAATTTAAGCCTTCTTTTCCATTTATCCATTTTCAGTACAGTGCATTTTGTCTCCCTCATTTGGAAGTCATTCCTCACAGACCTTTAGTGAGATTTTTTGCCCTAACCACACATGTCTAGAGATTCAAAGCAAACATCCACAGATGAGTGGAAACATGTCATCTTTGTCTTTCTGGGTCTTGTTTAACTCACTCAGAATTATTGTTTCCACCTCCATTCATTTACCCGTAAATGTCATTTTACTTTTCTTAAGAGTTGAATGACATACTATTGTATAAATATACCAGAATTTCATTGTTCATTTATCAGTTGATGGACATCTAGGACGGTTAAGTTTTCAGGCTACTGTGAACAAAGCAACAATGAATATGAGTGGAAATAGGTATCTCTAGAATAGAATGTGGAGTGTTTGTGCATATGCCCAAAAGTTGTATGACTGGAAAATAAGGTAGATGTACATTTAGATTTTGAGTATTTTCCACAATAATTTCCATAGTAACTACACATGTTTGCAACTCATCAGCAGTGAATTAGTGTCCTTCTTTCCATAGATTTTTGCTAGCACTTGTTATTTGCTATTTTCTTGATGAAGTGAAGACTGAGTTTCATTATTCTACATGTAGCAATTCAGTTTCACCAGCACAATTTCTTGAAGATGTTGTAACTCCTTGAAGCAGTGGTTCTCCATTTGTGGGTTACTACCCCTTGGGTAGTCAAATGACCCTTTCAGAATGGTTACCAAAGATCATTAGAAAACACAGCTATTTGCATTATGATATATAAAAGTAGTAAACAAAAGATAATTTTATGGTAGAGGTGTTACCCAAACATGAGTAACTGTATTGAAAAATCACAGCATTAGGAAGTTTGAGAACCACTGTGATACTGAAATGTATTATTGGATATGGTGTCAAAAGTCATGGAGATGGATGTGTGTACATCCTAAATTCTATTCTATCAGTGAATGATATTTTCTTAAAGACAGTTCTATGGTGGGTTTATAATTATAACTCTGTAATATAACTCAAAGCATAGGATGAATAATGAAACCACCAATACTTTTATTGTTCAGATTGATTTCTTTGCCCAAGGGTTTCTGTATTTTCATATTCAATTGCAGTTGTCTTCTCAATTAATATGAATAATTGTGTTGGAGTTTAGTGGAGTTTTTGAGGCATCTGACAGTTTTTTTTTTCTAGGATGGCTTTTTTCACAATCTACACATAGTGAAGTTCTTTTTTATGGTGTCATCTGCAATTTCTTTTTTTTTTTTTTTTTGAGTGTCTTAAAATTTTCACCGTAGAAATCTTTCAGTTGATTGTTAGAATTATTCCAAGATTTTTGAATTAATTGTTAATGATATTGTTCCCTTGATTTCTTTCTCAGTGTATTTGCCATTTGTATATACAAAGGTTACTGACTTTTGTGTATTAATTTAGTATTCTGTATTTTGCTGAATGTGTTTATCAGCTATGGGAGTTTTCAGGTGGAGAGATCTTTTATGTACGTATTGTGTTTCTTTTTCTTATTTAAATTTAATTATTTTATTTTTAATTATATTTAATTAACTTTGTAGTCCCCCTGTACCTTCCTCCCTCCTCCTCTCCCAATCCCACACTCTCTCTTCTCCACCAGTGTCCCTCTCATGCGTGCAGCAGGAGGCTAGAGTCTGGAGCCTGTGGATAACCAGCAAATTTTATGGAGCTAGGTGTCCTGAGGTAGGGCCAGATTTTTCCCCCACCTTTGGGTTTCCTCCCAACAGGAAGTCCCAGTCTGTGGTATTTGGGGTGGCTTGTAGAGCACGCATGTGCTGGCAGGTGGTGGCTGCAAGCTGATGACTTGGCAGGAGCCTGAGAATTTTTCCCCAGAACTTTCCTGTGCGTGGTGTTGGGTTGAGGCGAAGGGAATTCGGCTGAGTGCTCTAAGCTGGGACCTGCTGTTTCCCTCCCTGTGGGGTTTTCTTTAGACAGGGAAATCAATTCTCTAGTGACCTGAGGTGCACAGTTCTGTCTGTGATGGAGAGTAGGGTGTGCAGTAGGTCTCTGGGTTGGCTGTTGTGCATCAGCTGGCCTGCAGGACCTTTTCCAGGGAAAGACTGGGTGACCTGTGGTCAGTCCTGTTTGCTTCCTTTCCTGTGGGGCTTTTTCACAACTGGGACTCCCAGGCACTGGTATTTTGGTGCCCACAGTTCAGCCTGGGAAGGTGATCAAGACACACAGGCATGTGGCTCTGGTCTGGCAATCGAGTGCCTGCATGACCTGGGATCACTTCTGGGTTCTGGCTGGGTTACCTGAGAGTGGACCCGACTGATTCCACTACCGTGAAGTTTCCTCTCACCTGGGAAACATGATTGCTGGTGTTTTAGGGTCCAGAGTTCAGTCTCTTGGTTGTGTACCTACATTGGTGTCCTGCTCCTCAGCTACAGTGTCTTCTCGGCGATGCCATTTTGGATTCCCCTTATATATTGTGTTTTAAGATCTTTTATTATATAATGTCATCTGTAAATAAATATACTTTGACTTCTTTCTTTCCTTTTGCATCAATTTTGTCATATTCACTCATTTTTTTGTTCTAGTAAGATTTTAAGCACTATATTGAACAGGAGTGGAGAGAGTAGACATACTTGTTTTGTTCCTGATTTTAAAGGAAATGGTTTGAGTGTCTTTCCATTTAAGTTGATGTTGACAATGGGCTTGTTGTAAGATGATTTTCTTATATTCAGGTTGTCCCTTGAATTAGTAGTCTTTCTGAGACTTTTATTATGAATGTATATTGGATTTTATCAAATAACTTTTGTGCATATAAATAAATGATCATGTGTTTTATGCCTTTTTTGTCTGCATACATGTGGTGGATTATACATACATATATATATGTACATATATATATATGTAAGTTGAACCAACCTTGCATCTCTGGAAAGAAGACAATGTGATCATAGGCTGTGAAGTTCCTCAGTGTCTATTGCAGGGTCTCCTTCCATCTCTAATTTTATTAATTTAGATTTTTCTTTCTTGTTTAGTTTGACAACCATATTAATATTTTAAAGAACCAACTCTTTGTTTCATTGTGCTTTTTGTTTGTTCAAATCTAATTAATTTCAACCCTGAATTTAATTATATATCCCCATATATGTTCTTTAGGAATTGTTTTCCATTTTTCTCTAAGGTATACAGGTGAATCATTAAGTTGTTAATCTCAGATGACACAAACTTTCTGATGTAGGAATATACCACACATACACACACACACACACACTATATATATATATATATATATATATATATATATATATATATGTTATGATTGATTTCATTGTACTATAGATTTTGGTACATTGTGTTTTCATTTTAATTCAATACTCTGCATTTTAAAATGCCATCATATTCTTCCTTCACCCTATTTTGATTCAGTTATATGCTCTTCAGCTTCCATTAATTTATTCTGTGTCATTTATTTTGTTGTTATTCATATCCAACTTTAATCCATGGCTGTCAACTAGAATGCAGGGTATGATTTCAATTTTCCTATGTTTGTGGAGACTTACTATTTGTCTCTTTATTTGGGGAGTTGAAACTATTAACATTAAGATTTATTATTGAAAAATTAGTGTTAATATCTTTCATTTTGTTGCTTTTGAGGAATTATATGAAAACCCCTTTGTATTAATAGAATGTAATAGCATGTAATTTTTTTTCATTGCTCCAGTGTCTTTACGGGAGTATTTAACAATACCTTCAGGCCTAAATATCCCCTCTGTTATATTCTTTATTCCCGGTTCAGTTGACAAATTCCTTAAACCTCTTTTTATTGTGGAATGTTTTTCTTTCTCCTTCACTTATAACTAATAGTTTGGCTGGGTATTATGGTCTGACTTGGCATCTGTGGTCTTTCTAAACTAACGAAGCTTTAGTCCAATCACTTCTGGCTTTCATAATTACCATTGGAAAATCCATTGCTATTTTGATGGGCCTGCCTTTGTAGATGACGTTATCATTTTTTCTTAGTGCCTTAAATATTCTTTGATTTGTATATTTACACTTTTGGCTACTATCCAACACAGGAATTTTCTTTTCTGACCTTTACTACATGGTGTTCTGTATGTCTCTTGGACATCAACTTGCATTTCTTCCCTTAGTATAGTAATTTCTTTTTTATGATTTTATTGAAAAGATATTATTTGCTTTTGATCTGTGTATCTTCTTTTATACAACTATTTGTAGGTTTTATCTATTTAAATTTTCCCAGAGATTCTGCTTGTTTGATTCTTTTTTATTTGTTTGATTTGATTTGACCTGTTGTTTGACAAAGTAATCCTATACTTTGTGTTCAAGACCTGATACTCTCTGTTATCCTTGTTTCAATCAATTGGTGAGTCTTTCTTTTCAATATTTTGTTCAAATTCTTGAATTTCTCATTTCAAGTCCACTTTGATTTTGGCACTTTTTCAGAGACTATCTTTTAGTAAAATTCTGTTTTCATATCCTAAATTGTTTACATTATTTAATTCAACTGTGTTTTCTCAATCTTCATTATAGCATTTATTAATATTCTCTTGACTTCTTTGACCATGTTTATTCTTGCTGTTTTGAAATTGTATTATAAATTATCTGCGTCAGTTTTCTCAGGAAATATTAGTACGAGAATGTTAATTTTTGATGGAGAATTGTTGTTTTGGTTATTTATTTTTCTGTATTTGTGATGGGTCTTAGCCATCTGAAGTAAGGTCACTGGTAGTATTCCTTGGTATGTAAATATTAGCTCTCTTTAGTTGAGTAAGTGTTAAAAGTTCTGTTTCTTTTTACTCCACCATTTTTTAATTTTAGAGTTTGGTCTTTGTGCATATTTGCGTGGTTGTTCAAATGGGGTTTCAGAAATAGTCCTTGCTATAGGGTCATGCTAAATGGGGTTTCAGAGGCAAGGAATATACCTCACAGTTTTCTTAATGTCAGTCTTCAGGGTATGAAGGGTATGTTTATGACATTTCCTCAGACAGTGGAGACAGCCAGTACTTGTGATATGAGTTTGGGATTCATGCCTGAAGAGAAACATTAGGCAGGGTATCCCAGAATGCAAGTGTCAGTATTGTGGTCCTCAGGAAAGTTATGGGTTTTCATAAAGTTGCTGGTTCAAGTATCATGTCCTTCCTGGGAAAAGGATTACTGGGTAAATAGGGGAAAGTTTCATGGATAAATAGAGGCAGCAAAGCTATTTTAGTATTAGCCAAGAGAAGGGGCCAAGTATGTAGAATGCTTATGTGTAGAGTTACTGGTGGACATTTAAGGTCTGTGACTAATGTTAGAGAAATTAAGGGTACATGGTAGATAACAGCATGTGTTAGTGATCCTGACCTGAAGAGAGTATGTAGGAAGGGGTATAAGACTTTGAGTCAAGAGAAGACATCCTTAAGGAAGTCACATGGATGGGTAGATCTGCTGATATGGGTCAAGTGTCCATTCCTGGAAATGACTGACTCTTAGGTAGTGGATGTGGCTGTAGCTAGAGGCAAGAATTTATACAATAAAGATAGGTGGAGTTGGCAATGTTGGTAGACAATTTGAGATGTATATTTTAGTCTCTCTGGCTAGGGATAGAGACAGGGCTCTTTTTTTGAATAGATGGGTCAAGTAGAACAAATCTGAGATCCATATCTGAAGTGAGTACAGAAAAATGGGCACAGGAAAAAAGATGGGACATGCATTTTTAGGCAGGTCACAGCAGTCTCAGCTAGATTTTTTTTCATGGATCTGTTGACCACATGACTACATTTGACACTGAGCATAATGAGCTGGGTCCTCCACTATCAAACATAAATCAAGACAAGCTCTCATAGACATAGAGACAGGCTAATCTCATCTGAACAATTCCCCAGTTTACAATCATTCTTCTCATATGACTCATAGAATTTTCAAATTGACAATGAAAACTAACTGCTATAATGTCTGACTATTCACAAAAAAGTATTTCACAACATACTGGTGACATTCTGTTTCAGTATTCTGATAGATCTTATAAAGTTGCCTCACTTACATCTTTAGTTCCACATTTTTAATTAAAATTTTATTTTTTATATTAATTACAGTTTATTCACTTTGTGTCCCAGCTCTAGCTCCCTCCTTCATTCCCTCCCAATCCTACTCTCCCTCTCTCATTTCTTCCCATGTTGCTCTCTAAGTCTGTGAATAAGGGAGATCCTCCTCCCCTTCCATCTGACCATAGCTTATCAGTTCTCGTCAGGACAGGCTGCATTGTCCTCCTCTGTATCCTGGCAAGGCCGCTCCCTCCACGGGAAAGCCAGCCACTGAGACAGTGCCTGTTCCCCTTACTAGGCAGTCCACTTGGATACTGACCTGTCATGAACTACATCTGAACAGGGGTTCTAGGTTATATCCATGAATGGTCTGAGCAGGGGTTCTAGGTAATATCCATGAATGGTCCTTAGTTGGAGTATCAGTCTCAGAAAAGACCCCTGTGCCCAGATATTTCGGTTTTGTTGCTCTCCTTGTGGAGCGCCTGTCCTCTCCAATTCTTACCATCTCCCCTTTTTTTTGGCATAAGATTCCCTGAACTCTGCCCAAAGTTTAGTTATGTGTCTCAGCATCTGCTTTAATACACTGCTGGGTAGAGTCTTTCAGAAGTCCTCTGTGGTTGGCTCCTGTCCTGTTTCCTGTTTTCTCTTTCTTCAAGTCTCTATCCCATTTGTCTTTCTGAGGGAGTACTGATCATCTTATGCAGAGTTCTCTTTCTTGTTTACCTTCTTTAGATCAAATATATCAGAATAATCAAATAAATTGAAAGGTTAAGTACTGATGACTGACAATGGCATATGAAAGATACTGCTGAAAACTAGAAAACTATCAGAAGAATTTTATTAAAAGAAAAATATCTGTACAGAACTTTTCACCCATGTACAGATTCTTTTTTCCTTTATAAAAAATTCTTCTTGTAGTTTTCTACTTTTTAGCAGTATCCTTCATATGCCATTGTCATCAGTAATTAAAGTTTCAATTTCTTGGATTATTCTACACATGTTTGATCTAATAGCATGTTTATAATTATTACACTTTGCATACCTTCATATTTGAATTTATATCTAATAAGTTTGTATGCATTATGAATCTGAAACTAAGGCATTCTCATTTAGAACATATATCCATCTTGGTTTTCAAGGTGAAGTCATATTTTTTAGAACTCTAAGCAGCTTGGGTATCCTTCCCAGGCTTGCAGTTACTCAGGGCAAGTCACCTATTTCTGAATTCATTTTCTGTAAGTGTCCACACTTGCTTAATAGGCCAAGGTTACCAAATATGGCAATAAGGAAATAAAGCAGGCCAGTTGAAGGGGCCACAACATGACTGAGTCTGTAACAATTTTATTGATAGAAATCAGATATTTTATATTATTATCAAAAACAAAATATAATGTCAATTACCAGGTTCAATATAGTTGTAGTTACCAGGATACAATGATGTTTTCAAACTTTACGGTATACACAAGATTAGTATCTAATGCCAATTGCCTTGTCAAACTTCCATGTTTCTTTGGCTTCTAATGGAACACACAAATGGAGACACAAAGTAGTCTAAAACTTCACTGCCTGAGGGAGTGTGTCAGGCTTCCAGGAACTGAAAGGCACATTGTGTCCCAGAATTCATGGATTCTAACGTGTACAAACCATTATGATACCTCTCAGAGAAGGTAGGCCAGACCAACTTCAAGATTCCCTGAAATTATTGACTTCTGTACATGGTACAGGTTCACTTATATTCTTATCATATTCTTTTTATTTATTTATTTATTTATTAAATTTTTAAAATTTTTTTTGTTATCAATCAGAGGTTAGGTATTTGCATCCCAAGTGTAGCCCCCTCCTTCATTCCCTGCCACCCTTCCCAAACCTCCCTCATCTCCTCCCGGCCCCCTCCAAGTCCACCAACAGGGGAGGACCCCCTCCCCTTCCATCCAACACCAGCTCATCCTGTCCCCTCAGGGCTGGCTGCAATGTCCTCCGCAGGGATCTAGCCAGACTGTCACACCCCGGCATGTATGGGAGAGGGTCAAAGAGTCAGCCATCAAGTTCAAGACTGAAACAGTCCCTGTTTCCCTCACTAGGGTCTTTAGTCCTACACCAAGCTATCCTGGGTCCCATCTGAACAGAGGTTCCAGGACTAATCCACACGTGGTCCTTGGTTGTAGAAACCGTCTCATACAAGACCCCTGTGCCCTGCTCAGTTTAGTCATTGTAGAGCTCTTGTTCTCAACAAGTTTCACCAACCTCCTCCATTTCTATCATCACTTCTTGCCCTCTGCCAAAGGCTTGATCGCAAGTCTTAATATCTGCTCTGATACATTGCTACGTTGAACCCCCCAGAAGTCCTCCTTGGCATACTCCTGTCCAGTTGCTTGTTTTCTCCTCCAGCCAATCTCCATCCCATTTATTCATCCAAGCAAGCATTGATCATACCCATCTGGGTCCTCCTTTCTGTATATACTCCCTAGGAGTGTAGATTTCAGCATGAACTTCCTATCCTAGAGGTCTATATAAGTGAGTATATACCGTATGTTTCTTTCTGCTTTTGAGATACCTCACTTAGGATGATCATTTCCAGGTCCCACCATTTGCCTGCGAATTTCATTATTTCCTCCTTTTTAATTGCTGAGTACTATTCCATTGTGTAAAAGTACCACAATTTCCGTATCCATTCCTCAACTGAGGGACATCTGGGTTGTTTCCAGGTTCTGGCTATTACAAATAGAGCAGCCACTAACATAGTTGAGCAATGTACTTGTTGTGTACTTGGGCATTTTTTTGATATATGCCTAAGAGTGGTATAGCTGGGTCTTGAGGAACCACTATTACTAATTGTAGAAGAAAGCGCCAAATTGATTTCCAGAGTGGTTGTACAAGTTTGCATTCCCACCAGCAATGGAGGAGGGTTCCTCTTTCTCCACAACCTCTCCAGCATGCATAGTCACTAGAGTTTTTGATCTTAGCCATTCTGGTGGGTGTAAGGTGAAAT
>CM053742.1:65274523-65293436 GCA_028658305.1 Pachyuromys duprasi
ATGGAAAATTTTGTTTTCTCCATCTATGTTGATTGAAAGCTTTGCTGGGTATAGTAGTCTTGGTTGACATCTGTGTTCCCTTAAAGACTGCATGACTTCTCCCCAAGCCCTTCTGGCTTTCATATTTTCTGATGAGAAATTTGGTGTGAGTCTGATTGGGCTACCTTCATATGTTACTTGACCCTTTTCCCTTGCTGCCTTTAATAGTTTTTTTATGTTTTGTAGGTTTAGTTTTTGACTATGATGTGACAAGAGGTATTTCTTTTCTGGTCTAGTCTATTTGGTGTTTTGTAGGCTTCTTGTATGTTTGTGGACATTTCTTTTTTTAAGTTGGGAAATTTTTCTTCTACGATTTTCTTAAAAATATTTTCCGGTCCTTGGAGCTTGGAGTCTTCTTTTTCATCTACTCCAATTATTCTTAGGTTTCGTCTTTTTATGGCATCCTTAATTTCTTGGATGTTTTGTGCTTGGTATTTTTGTGATTTTTTATTTTCCTTGAGTGTGGAATCCATTTCAGCCAGCGTATCCTCAGCTCCCGAGATTCTCTCTTCCATGTCTTGTATTCTATTTGTGATGCTTACCTTTGTGGTTCCTGATCTTTTCTCTAAGTTCTCCAGTTCCAGGTTCTTCTTCCTTTGTGTCTTCTTTATACATTCTATTTCCGTTTTCTTGCTTTGTACCGTTTCCTTCTACTACTTGACTGTGTCTCCTATTTTGGTTGTTCCCTCTCTGTCTATCTTTGATTATTTCTCTCTGCGGGCAGTTGATTTCTTCTCCATTTCTTTGAGGGCCTTGTTCATTTCCTCTTTTTGTCTCTCCTCTTGTTCCTCCAATATTTGCATTATCAAAGCCTAACATAATTTTCCTGTGTCTCCACTGAATTAAAATCCCCACTGCTTTTGGATGTTTCTGGTGGTGCCATGGTGTCCTGATTTTTGTTGGGTGAGTTCTTTCACTAATTTCTGGGCATTTGTTTATGTATAATCAGGGAGCTGTTTGTGCTTTAAGGCTGTACTTCAATCTGAAACTGTCAATCTCTTGTGTCAGGAGTATTCTTCAAGGAGATCAGGGATTTCCAGTGGTTTGTTAGTGTGTGTTTTTGTCTCAGTTGAACTCTATTGTGGGCTCTGTGATCCTGGGTTCGTGCTCTGTGCTAGAAGCTGTGAGCCCTGCAGGCTTGTCACCCCTCCGGTCTGGAGCCTTTACTCCTCACTCTGTGCTAGAGTCTGAGTGCTCCGGTTTGAGATGTCAGCTGGGGGTTGTGCGCTCAGCCCTGGGCTTGCTGCTAAGGACTCTCCCCTGTAATATAGATTTGGCACCCCCTTCTGGTCCAGAGGCTGTGCACCAAGGTCTGAGATGATATTTTTGGCACACACAGTGGGTTTGGGTTGTTTTGCATCTGCAGTATGCAGGCCTGTCTGAAGTGGTGCCCGAGGCCTTCTCTGTCTGGCCTGTGGACACACACACACAGGGACTGAGGTTTTTGCTGGTGGATGTGTGCAGTGTTCGCCCTCAGTGTGTAGTCTGCTCAATATGGTCCCTGGATCTTCTCAGTCTGGGGTGGTTCCAGAGATTGGTGTGCGCCTTCTGTACACCTGTGGGTTGAAGCAGAACTCGGGTCCTTCCCAGACTTGCCCACGCAGTGTGCAGGTCAGTGAAAATGGTACCCGTTTCCTCCTCACACTGCCTGCGAGGTGTGATCCAGTCTATTATGGCGGATGCGGGCGCCCAGCGCGGCTGCTTGTTCAGATCAGAGCTATGCTGGCCGCTGTTCACCCAGAGATTTTTCCAGATAATAACTGGGTGTCCTTAGGGTTTTCCCACATGATTTTCTCACCGTAGGAGTTTTGCTCTCCTGGCAATCACAGATACTGGCGTTTTAAGTCCCAGAGTTCAGTCTCCTGGTTGCTGCATTGTTTCTGCTGTCCTACTCCTCAGACACAGTGTCCTCTCATGGCAGCCATCTTGGATCTCCTATTGCTCTTGTCATATTCTGATGTATTTTTTCTATTCAGTATGTAAACAAATTTTTCAAGATAGGCAAACCATATTTTCTGATATTATTATGCATAATAACTAATCACTCCAATATTATTACTGCCACTGTGATTGTAACTATTTTAATAATATGGATGGAATTAATATAAAAATTACTTTGCACACAAGAACATTATGAATGTATTTTTATATATTGATATTTAATCTTCATCTAAATTTTTGTATGTTAATCCCATATAAGTAAGAATGATCTCATATATCCATTGTGAGAATGTTCCAACTTTTGTAGGGTGTCAGTGTTAAGTCTACAAAAATCAATGTGAATTGTCTAGTACAGAATGAAAAAGTTATTGAGGCAATACTAGAAAAAAATAAGCAAATATATGACATAAATTCTCAAGTTTATTTTAGTAAAACTATAGTCTTCATGGTTGCTTCTAAATAGAAATTGAAAATATAAGAAATGTTTTACAAAATGCTCGTAGGAAAATATAGACTATACAACAATATATTACAAAGATGGGTAAAGTAATTATATAACCCTCATACACTGAATTTTTAATAGTGAGTTTGTCAGAGTACAAGGTTTTAAAGTATTTTCCATACCATATGAGGCTTCAGTGTGTACATATTCTTTATTAATGCAAAGCGAATCAATGAATGCTACTGTACACTTCCAAGGCCACAAGTAAAATGAAAATACTTTTGTATTATTTTGATGAATTGCATACCAAATAGGCCCTTCATTACACCAGTTAAATAACTTCTACCATGAAATTTCTTGAAGTGTGTGCATTAGTTTCTATGCCATAAAATGATGTAACTTTTTATTTTACAGTGATCTTTTGATTCCAAGAGTAAGACTTACCTTTTTTCAACAGTTGTTTTACATTTTTATGGAACTTTGTTTGACAGAGTTGTCTTTCTATTTCTTCTAGAATACCATATAAATGGCATTCCAGTGTTTGTAGGTTTCAATTCGGTATTGTTTGATGAAAGTACTGATAATGGAAATATGAGATATTCCTAAGCTTCAATTAATGGATAATTAACAATTTTCTTTTTCAGCATTGTAATACATATTGACACAAATCAACAGTTCTCTGAAATTTCCATACATAATTATTTTGGAGCCATGTTCTCTCAAGCTTATCATCAAATAGATATTGTCAACTAGACCAAGAGAAAACATAAAGTGGATAATATCAAGCATCTTTAAGGGCAGCTATTTCAAGTGGCTTGTTGAACTTACAATGTCCAGCTAAACTTGTGATCACCAGGTATTTTGGATAGCATCCTTTTTATGTTATCCAGATTAGGGGAAAGTGACTTGGTTCTGTGGGAATTACTGTAGCTGATCTAGCCTGTGACTAGACTTGAAGATGAATACATTTGAAGAGGTATCAGAGGTAGTGACAGTAGAAATAGTGAGCTCTGTCTTAATTACTGAGGATAAAGAGAAAAACCTTCTTCTTTGCCTTCAGAATGAGGCTGGGGAAATGGAAAGTCCTACTGAACCTCTGAATAAAAGGTCTTATTTGTCTTCTGAGGTTGATTCTACTCTTTGCATGCCAGCTGTTGCATTCTCAAGACCAGAAATGGAGCAGAGCTTTGACTTGGTCACAACCACAGCCTCAGAGGTGGCAGATGAAGAGCATACTGGGGGAACTATGATGGAATTCCAGATTTTACAAAATGATGAACCAAATGAAGTTTTTCCCCAGGCTAATGAGAAACAATCAATAACTAGCCAAGCATGGTTCACAAGTAAAGAAGAGGATATTCTAACCAAACATGGGCATAAGTGGAAACAAGGGATGTGGTCCAAAGAAGAAACAGATATTTTGATGAGCAACATTGAACAGTATATGATGGAACATGGAGTAAAGAACCCTGCAGAAATCATTTTTAAGATGTCAAAAAGTAAAAGAAAAGATTTCTACAAGACTATATCATTGGGTCTGAATCGGCCTTTGTTTTCAATCTATAGAAGAGTGGTCCGAATGTATGATCAGAGAAATCATGTGGGAAAGTACAGCCCTGAAGAAATTGAGAAGCTCAAGGATCTCTGGCGGAAGCACGGCAATGACTGGATAACAATTGGGGCTGCCATGGGAAGAAGTCCATCTTCTGTCAAAGACAGATTTCGACAGTTGAAGAATACTTGCAAGGCAGGGAAATGGACCAAAAAAGAAGAACAAATTCTTGGAGATGTGGTTCATGAATTGACATGCACTGAGATGGGAGAGAAAGTAACCCAGGGTGTGTGTTGGGCAACCGTGGCTGAACGAGTGGGTACCCGCTCAGCAAAGCAGTGTCGTGCTAAATGGCTCAACTACCTGAACTGGAAACAGACTGGAGGTACTGAGTGGACAAGAATAGATGAAGTCACTCTCATCCACAAGCTAGCAGAGCTTGATGTAGTGGATGAAAATGAAATTCACTGGGATCAATTAGCTAAAGGATGGAAAAGTGTTCGTTCACCACAATGGCTTCGAAGTAAATGGTGGAACATCAAAAGGCAAATTACAAACCACAAGGACTTTGCATTCCCAGTCCTAGTAAAATGTCTTCAACAAATATATGAGAGTCAAAATGCCAGCCTCAGGTTTTGGGAGAATACATCAGCATGTGAAGTACCAGATAGTAACCTTGGTATCAGTATTCAGCAAGTCCCCTTTGGAGCCACAGGTGTAGAAGATAATAATACATCCATCTGTCCAGTCCCCATGGCAGGAATGCAAATTACACTCCAGCTTGTCTCCAGTTCCTCAACAGATTATCCTGCTGCTATTGTTGACTCAGAAAACACAACTGTGCTGACTGGACCTCAGTAGATATTGGAGATCCTCCCTTCTTTCTATTTATGCTCTACTCCCTCACATTGCACCTATTTCCTTCCAACAAGCTCAACTGAAGGCCTTCTCTTAACTGTGACCACTTGTTCCACAGTAAGCCTCATAGCTGTTGCACCTGCTTCTTCTAATCCACCACATCTTATTTTTTATCCTCTAAAACATCCTGTTGCACAGTCTAGTCAATTATATAGGTAGTGTTATATACCAGGAATCAACACTAGAACTTTTACTAAAAATGATATTTATTTTTCCACATCCCAAGCAGAATTGACAGTCAATATTGTGACATCTGTATTTTGAGTTTCATGGACTTACGAATGCATTAAAAGCACAGACATGCCCTGATCGAATTATTCAGCTAAGATGTCTCTCCATCCCATCATTTAATGATGCTCTGATTTCTAAATTCAGAGACCCAAACAGCATAGAAATAATGAACTTTGCTATTATTCCAGCAGGATTACCTGACATCAACTATAAGAAGAAAAACATTTACTTTCATTTATTGAGTTCTTGTGTTACTGAGGAGTTAGTCACTCTTCATAATTCAGCAAGTGCATTAAACATGTAATAACAAAACCATACTTCATGTTCCTTTACTACCTGGCTTTGTCAAGGCATGAGATATTACAGGTACTCAACCTGTCTTGCCTTTCAGAAGTCTTGTAATCCAGAACCAGTAAGGATCAAATACTGTTGGATCCGTATGGATAATGCTGCTTTTAAAGAATTAAAGGATGTTGGACTTGCTAAAATGTTATTAACCCATACTTAGGAGCATGCAAATATCCCAAAGAGGTGTTTTGGTATCTGCATAGGAATAGGATTGATGCACAAGAGACTTGTTTTCTGTTTACTGACTTACATAGGTACAGTAGGTTAGCTATGAGCATTAAGACTGTGGATTTTTTGTTATACTATTTTCAATATATCTGAGAACCCGTTTTATGACAGTTAGAAGTTGAATTGCACATATCCCTGCTTTAGCAAGAGAGATTTTTTTTTCACCTCAGCTACTGGAAAGTTTGTGAGTCATCAAAGCTTAACTAAAGTAATATTCGTCTCATTACATCAGACATGATACTTCATCCAGTTGTCATGAGGCCTAAATACATTTCAACAAGTCTGAACATTATACTTCAGTGCTTATTGAACACAAATAAAAGGACTTTGGAGGTGACTTTGTGGTAGATACTCTTGGTTAGCTCATTGCTGGCAACTGGAGCTGATTTACGTACAAAAAGGAGAAAAAATTGAGTTAAGAAAATTCAATGCAATTTTGTTGTTTGCAGTGGGAACATGAGTTACTAACCAAACCATTAGCAATTGAGATGTTTCTGCTCATTACTTTACAGTTTACTAGTTTACAGTTAACACACTGAAGTTAAATTAAATGGAAAAAGGTTCCCTGTCAGTATCTGACAACCAGTAAATTTTATTACATGCTGTACTATATCAAACACGCAGAAATCAAAGGGAAAACTTGTATAGCACCCTCATCAAGAAATGTGCTACATGAATAGCAATTTTAAATACAAAGGTTACATCTGTATCCATTCCTACTGTTTATGTATAAATTGGCTGTTAGGTTCTAATTGACATGGTTGCTACAAAATAATCACCGAAAGTATACATATACAATTTGATTGTGAAGAATAAGTACAAGGATAGTTAACTATTTCACAAGAACATACCACAAAAAGAATAGACAATATTACTTGAATAGTGAACAATTTGTGTAATATTCAACTTAAGATGAATAAAACAATCTGTCTTAAAGTACAAATGCTTAAGATACATTTTTCTGTGTTTGCTGAAAATTCTTTCTGCATGATGCAGTGTTTAGAACAATCATGTGTATGTCTGATAGAGTAACTCAAACATGGAGACTCTTCACATAGTCAAACAGAAGTCTAAGTCAGACTAGGGTTGCCACTGATACACTACATATTTCATTGAGTCAGTCCTTTGTCATGAGAAAGTGTTCAGAAATTAATGGCACAGTATGTTTTAAGAAAAGTGAAGCACGTAAAATAGCCTTCTACCCTCTACTCTCCAAGAAATGGATTGCCGGAAAAATCAGTTACAAATCATAGAGTAACTTATGAGTAGGAAATACCCTGATCTCAACAAAATTACTGTCAGTTTCAGAATACTAAAATACTTTTTAGTCATGTACAATCCTGAGACTCCCTTTTCACATTGCCTGAGGTGAATGCCCATTCTTTTATTTAACCCTTATTTAATGATATTATGACTTACACCATAGAATAAATATATCTTTATCTTTCTCATTTCTTTCTACATGTACATGTATAGTATATAGTGTGCCTATGTATGTGTGCATGTGTGCTTTACGGAATGAATGCTAGTTAAATTGGCTGCAACAGAATAAAGATGCTTCAGAGTCAATCTTATCCAAGTTATTATAGATATTAAGTGAACAAGACCAACAAAGGCAAAACAGCTGGTGGAAACTCTGGTATTAGATTTAAGTTTGAGGATGTATAGTCCATGGTAAAATGAGTGAGCAGTCACCAAAACAATATTAGGGTCACATTCAAATCTACACATTCAAACTACCTACATGTAGGCAGTTGAGTAGATCGATCTCATTGTGGAGTCTCTTTTCCTTGATGCTTCTACCAGGTATCAAATACTAGATTTATGTGCATCCATGACAGTACAGTTTTACATGTCCCTCACTTTATGGAGTCTGGGTGAGAGAGTTTTACCCTTTCCTCAATTTGGTTTGTCGAGTATGTTCTCTGGCCTAGGATCCTTTATATTGGTTCAGTATGCATATGTACCCCCATAGTTCTAAGTTGCTCCAGCAGTTATGTAAGGTGGAAGTTTTTCCATTCATAGGAATAAGTCATTACTCTGTATTTAAAGGGTAGAGCCTGAAAGATGATGAAGTTTCTGGATGTACCCATGGGCTACCGTCATACTTTCCCTCAAAACAGAGTCAAATGTATTTGGAAAATGGATTCTCCAAGATCACTGCATGGACTGAGAAGTCACTATTTTATACAATATGGAGTAACTTAGAGTAGGACAGAGTATTATCTCAGCAAAATTACTATTTCATATATTAAAAGACTTGTGGCCTCTTTGGATATCTATAATTGAGGACCTGTTTTGAACAAAAACAGAATATTTATTTTGAGATGACATCTAGACATTCAGGAATAGGAATTGGTTTTCTGATAAGTAAATAATTAAAAGTTAGAAAAGACCTTGGGGATACTTGGAAAGACATCATATGATACTGGAGGAATTATGGTTACTTCTTAGGGTTATTAGTTTTATTGTATAAAAGAATAAAGAAGGACTCACAAGGAAAAAGGACAGATGCAAACAGAATTTGAGGAGAATTTACTAGTGTTTTAAAGGAATATCTCAGAGCAGGCAAGCTGTAAATCTCACAGATCTGAATTTACAGGAAGAAAAATAATTTGATAAATTGTCATAGAGGTGCCAACGACAGGATCATTAGAAAAAAAGTGTGAGGGAGCTTAAATTTGGGAATCTTAAACCATACTTAGGTTATTCCCAGTATCTAAAGAAAAAGACCAGAAAAAATTATTACTTATAACTTTCCTAGTAAAAACTCAGAAATGTAGACAGACCAAGTAAACCCTGTCATGGCTCACAGGTGCATCACTAAGGCCTAGGAAAATGAGGAGGAAAAGTACACTAGCTAAAGGTGAATCTATTTTCCCAGGAGTGGTTTGTTAGTCTAGTCCAGCACTGGCTCACAGTAATAATTACGTTCAAGGGAAGATATAGGGAAATATCTCCACCTATAGGTAGATTCCATTCTTTACAAGATTAAGAAGTATTACTTCTGATAAATAATGTTTCATGAAAGGGTCTAAAACTTCAACTTTGGAAGTGGGAGATAATAAAACCTGTACACTAACCTCTCCATTCTGTGAGCCTTCTTAATTCACCAGATAGGCAGTCTTGTGCATTAAAATCATCTACTCTTTCATGCCTGGGCTCTAGCATGGGGAGATTCAGTATACCTGTCAGTATAACTGTCCCAAAGGTCCCATTTGGTTTGTGGGATAACAGTATAGAGGAAATTTCCCTCCTGTTCTGGAAGACAAGGTTTGAAAATGGAACAATATAGAATATATCCTTTTAGCCATCTTTGTGATGTCAATAATATTGTGCTCCTAAATACAGATGTGGAAGTTTATGCTCTTGTAAAAGCCTAAATAATAAATAAGTTTTTTCTCTATTATACTAGTTAGTTCATTTGTTTATACACTTATATTTAAGTGTAGGTTCCTTTAGATTTTAAGTCAAAACTTTCACAACTGTTGTAGGTGACTATTAATATTTACTATTAATTATCTTTCAGTAATGCTTGCTGTTAATCCTAAACAGCTGCATACCCAAATCACACAGACACTGGGATTTATTTAATTAACCTAGTACACACTGCTGGGCTATATTTACTCCATCCTAAACCTCCAAGCCTTTCAGTTTCCTAACATTTAGATTTCCCACATTATACTTGCTTTTAATGATTTATTATGCATAGCCCATCTCCAAGTAGTTCCGAGATCTGTCCTCCAGCTCTCTCTGCTACCTCTTTCTTGCCTTTTCTCTTCCCACCTTTTCCTGTCCTCTGGCTCCTCCCCTCTTTCCTGTTCTCTGGCTCCTCCCCTCTTTCCTGTCCTCTGGCTCCTCCTCTCTCCCTCCTATTTCCTTTCCCTGCTCAACATTGTAGGTAGTTGCTTTATTTGGAAGTTTACACCAAGATGAGACAGGATGCTTACAATAACTATCACAATGCAATGTCCGGATTGAAACCAGAGAGTGGGAGGGGGGATGGAATCAGCATTTGAATGAAGAAGTGTAAGGTGTATACATTTCAAAAGAACATTATACCAATACACAACTGTATTCAATACTATTTTCTAAGAACAATGTGGCTGAGAGCACTGTCTGTTTTTCCAAACTACCCAGGTTTGATTCCCAGCATGTACATGGTTGCTCTCAACTCTTAGTAATTCCAATTCCAGGAAGTTTGATATTCTCTTTTATTATGCTCTCTCGGGTGATCATAAGACATATCTTGTTTTTGCATCAAGAGAATTTCACTGTAACTGCAATGACACAGTACCTTCACTATAGTATGAAAATACAAACCAGACTAGAGTCTAGGAACTAGTACCTGCAGCATCATTTCCCTCTCATATATACCCACATGGATTATACTGATAATATTGTCTGTTAATCTCTGGTTAACAGATTTCCTGGTGTTAGGATTTCTCAACCATTATATTATTTGCTTTTCACTACTTTGATAAAACATCATGACTGAAAGTTGAAAGAAGTAATTCTGGCTTACAGTTCCAGAGAGAGGGAGAGAGTCCATAATGAGTAGAATAAGAATTTCAATTAGAGCCAGAGGCTCAATGGTTACAGTTTCAACCATTGCCACAAAGTTGAGAGTTAGAGAGAGTCTATAAACTTTCAAAGTGTGATTTCAGTGAAGTGTTTTCTATAGCAAGTCTTCACCACCTCCTCAAACAGTGAACAGAGAAACAGCTATTCAAATACCTGAATCTATGGTGACATTTTTCACATAAACCAACAGGTAGTAGTACACATGACAGGTGTGCTGGCAGCTAAGACTCTTGTTATCCACATGCTTTCCTGCTTTCTGATAGTAAGTCAGGGCTTACCAAAGGACTCCTGCTGTGAAAATCCTCTTTCCTCAGAACATTACAAGAATGGACAAGATTTAGCCTCTTTTGCCTGATTCTACTGCCGACCCACTGGCAAGTTGTTGCTTCTCTGCTCACTGCATTAGTAATCTTTCTAATAGATTTTTTAACCCACCCTCAATCCATCTTAGTGTTCCCCTTGAACCATAATCCTCAGACCTTTTGTAAGATAAGAATAAGACCTTTTACATGCATTGGGCTCTATTAAAACAGATTAGAGTCTGTGGGCTTCCCCACTTTGGTGAATAGTTTTAGGTCAACTTGACAGAAGCTAGAGTTACCTGAAAGGAGGAAAACTCAATTGAGGAAATACCCTCATAAGATCCACCTGTAGTCCATTTTCTTAGTGATTGATGTGGCAGGGCCCAGCACATTGTGGGTTGTACCATCCCTGGGCTGGAGGTCCTGGCTTTTACAAGAAAGGAGGCTGAGAAAGTGATGGAGAGTAAGCCAGCAAGCAGCACTCCTCCATGGCCTGTGCATCAGCTCTTACTTTCAGGCACCTACCTAGAAAGGGAAACAAAAAGGACTTGTGCACAGAGATAAGCTCTGAAGAAGACAGGAAAGTTAAACACACAGCTTACCTCTTCAATGTAATGAACTACATAGATGGTCTTCTTGGAATTCCAAGAATGATGTAGTTTGACAACCTTGCTCTCTGATGAGACAGATTCTGCTTTTATATCACAGAATCTATGTTATCTTAGGGCCAGGCCAAGCCCAAGTGCACTATATTTATCTCAGTCAAGCTCCCTCAGTCAAGACCCTAAACCTTGGGCACTATCTCTGAATCAACAATACCCACTCTTTTGAAAGAAGCCAGATGTGCTTTGTAATGCATTCCAACATAAAAATGTTTTAAATCTGAATTAATTGTTATGTGAATATTTTTCCCAAAATTGTGCTGTGTTTAACTATGGGTAAAGTAAAATGATCTGGGCCAAACTTTTTAAGTATTGGCTCAGCATTCATTACAATAAAGTTGGGCTGAGCTGAGTTTCATTCTTACTTCACTGGAATTGTTTTTCCCTGCCTTCTAAAAAGCCTGCAGGGGAACAGCGCACCTATCCTGTTTGAGTTCCTGTCCTTATTTCCTCTGATGATGAACAGTGCTTAGAAGGGTAAGACAAATAAACCCTTTCCTCCACAACTTGCTTTTGCTTGTGATGTTTTGTTGCTGCAATAGAAACCCTAAGACACCCACTTTCTCTTGCAACTAGTTTTCCACATTTCGTTCTTTGGTAAGTATCCAAAGTCTCATGGATGGCTGTCATGGTAAAACTTGGTGTAGAGGTAGGTGAAGTCCCCTCCAGCCTGGCTCAAATCCAGCTGATATTTTGGAGACATTCACTATTACCTCAAACTTTTGCTGTTTTTCATGGCCTTAAACCAAATTTGCAGACCCTGGAGTCTCTGTTCCTTTCCACAAGGTTGGTCCATACAGATTTCCGGAAAGACCCTAGATTTCATTGGCACAAGAGACTACTTCCTGAACAGAACACCAACAGCACAGGCTCTAAGATCAACAATCAATAAATGGGACCTCATGAAACTGAAAAGCTTCTGTAAAGCAAAAGAGACTGTCATCAAAACCAAACAGCCTACAGACTGGGAAAGGATCATCACAAACCCTATATCTGACAGAGGGCTAATATCAAGTATATATAAAGAACTCAAGAAGTTAAAAAACAACAAATCAAGTAATCCAATTAAAAAATGGGGTATGGAGCTAAACAGAGAACTCTGAAGAGAACTGTAGAATGGCAGAAAAACACTTAAAGAAATGCTCAACATTCTTAGCCGTCAGTGAGATGCAAATCAAAACTACCCTGAGATTTCACCTCACATGTGTCAGAATGGCTAAGATCAAAAACTCAAGTGACAACACATGCTGGAGAATATGTGGAGAAAGAGGAACACTCCTCCATTGCTGGCGGGATTGTAAACTTGTACAACCACTCTGGAAATCAATTTGGCGTTTTCTTAGACAATTAAGAATAGTGATTCCTCAAGACCCAGCTATACCACTCCTAGGCATATATCCAAAAGATGTTCAAGTACACAACAAGGACATTTGCTCAACTATGTTCCTAGTTGCTTTACTTGTAATAGCCAGAACCTGGAAACAACCCAGATGTCCCTCAGTTGAGGAATGGATACAGAAATTATGGTATTTTTACACAATGGAACACTACTCAACAATTAAAAAGGAGGAAATCATGAAATTTTCAGGCAAATGGTGGGACCTGGAAAGGATCATCCTGAGTGAGGTATCCCAAGAGCAGAAAGACGAATATGGTCTATACTCACTTATATAGGCCTGTAAGATAGGATAAACATACTGAAATCTATACACCTAAAATAGATAAACAAGAAAGAGGACCTGGGGTAAGAGGATTAATACTCACTTAGAAAGTCAAAAGGGACAAACATTGGATGTAGGAGTAAACAAGTAGCAGGAAAAGAGGTGGCCACAGTGGGCCTCGAAAATACTCTTCCTATCAGGGTATCAAAGCAAATATTAAGAAACACAACCAATCCTTTGGCAGAGTACAGAGAATCATATGAATGAAAGGCGAGTTAGTATGACCTGGAGAGGTCAGGAGCTCCACAAGAACCAAATATATCAGGGCACAGGGGTCTTTTATGAGACTGTCTCTCCACCCAAAGACCATGTATGGTTATAACCTAGAAACCCTGCTTGTATGTAGCAAATGGTAGCTCAATTCCCAAGTGGGTATACTAGTAAGGGGAACAAGAAGTATTTTGGACATGAACTCAATGGCGGCTCTTAGACCTCCCTGTCTCCTGAGGGAGGAGCAGCCTTGCTAGGCCACAGAAGAGGACACTGTAGCCATTCCCAAAGAGACATGATAAGCTAGAGTTAGATGGAAGGGGAGGAGGTCCTTCCCTATCAGTGGACTTAAAAATGGGCAGGGAGAAGATGAAGGAAGGAAGGGGGGGATAGGGAGGGAATGTGGGAGGGGGCTACAGCTGGGATACAAAGTACATAACCTGTGATTAATATAAAATAAAAATGAAAAAAGCCAATAAAGTTAAAGATAAGAAGCTAATCAAGAAAAAAATCTGTAAAACTTCATATAAATGAATCAAAGCAAATACATATTATCTGTGCTGTTTCAATGTAAATAATGAATACCTATGCCATATAATTTGTCTCTTCACTGTTATTTTAAAGAGCTATGGTTACTCCTAGACATAAATATTTTATGAACTTTCAGTGTTTGTGTGTGTGTTTCAGAACTGATTTCCTAAGTTTTTGTTTGCCTGATATGGTAGTCTGAATGAAAATAGCCCCTATAGGCTCATAGGGAATGACATTATATGAAACAATTATGACTTTTAAGGCCTTGTTGGAGTAGATGTGGCCTTGTTGGAGAAAGTGTGTCAATAGGAATAGATATGTGGGAATACTTTTGCCTCTTTATTTTTCCTTATGTATCATCGAATTCATGGTAGAAGCCAAGAAAACTCAACACTCCAGAGACGTGATCTTAAAATGCTAGTTTTATTTTCTGAGTGTGCATGGAAGCAACCAGCTTCTGGCCTGAAAGGTGTTCATGAAAGAAAGTTGTACAACATTTTCAACAGATTGGAACACAAAGCAACGGGAAGCAGGATGGGCTATTGCATTGACCAATCATATTTTGACACAAGAGGTTGAGCAAGGAAGTAAACATGGAGGACTAGTCCTTTCCAGGTCCCTTAGTTTCAGCACCCTTGCCTCTGCATTTTCGGAGTCAAATTCCCTCTTGGACTTTGGCCCGTAATTTAGAATGATAGGGAAACAAAGGAGTAGGCAAGCTTTAAGTCAAGACAAGCAACACATTTACAACTAGTGTGTCTTAATTTAGATAAAGAATAATGGCAACTTCCTTCTTTACATCTTTTATTGCTTAGCAGAGAAACACGAAACACCTGAAGAATAAGGATAGGAGCTGATTTTGATGACTAAGAACACAAATTTAATTTTGACCATGCCAGCAAGATAGAACTTCTTTCTGAGATGGCTGGACTCAGGAAACTATCCCTAACAATATTATTCCCATGCATGTAGGAATGTTGGTCAGTACATTTTAGTAAATTAGAAGTCTAGATTATATAATGGATGCATAGTTTTCTCAGCCAGTTGCCATTTCCTATCTTCATACAGAACCTTTGTGAAAGGGTCTACCCTGTTTCTTTACCGCAGGGACAATGAGAACATGTGCTTCCTCCTGGTAACTATATACAGGTTTCTAGAAAGCACAAAATCAACTACAAGGAAACTAATTCAGTGTTCTGCAATGTTTTTTTTCAAGTTTGATTTATAAAACTAATTTTAGTGTTGGGTCAAACTTTCTAGATGCATTACATTGCTCTTCTTTCATGATGAGATTTGAAAAATTCTTGAATAAAGTAATATGTATCTATATAGCAATATATAGCAATGCATTTATATATTTAAATACATGTGTATAATATTTTTATATTTATATGTATAATATATATATAATTATTATATAAATATATAATCAATACTATATTAATACCAATATATATATACATATATATATATATACATATATAAAGAAATGTTTTGGACTAAAATTTGTGAGCTGTAGTTATTTGAAACAGTGTATTTTTTAACTTTTATTTTAAGTGTAATATTATTTTAAATTACATGATAGAGTGTAGGTGTGTGTATTAGGCATATCCATGGAGAACAGAAGAGGGTTTTTGATCTTCTGATAATGAAGTTATAGGATGTCATGATCTATGTGATGTGAGTTCTGGGAATCCAACTCCAGTCCTTTGGAAGGTCAGCAAACATTCCTAACTGCTGAGCCATCTTTGTTGTCAGCCTTCAAAAAATTTTAGTATGAAAATTCTCATTGTATAGGTGTATATATGAGTACGTAGATAATAAAGAGCACCTTGATTCTTTAAAACTGTAGTGCCACTGAATTTCAGATCTTCTCTCAAATACATTTCTTTCACATGTGTTTATAATATTTGCATATATATGTACAGACATAGATATACATATGTACATATGTATACATAACCTCATATACATACAAATACACACATATATGTTTATGTAGATACCAAATATTTACAGTGTGCTTAATTTCCAATTTAAATGTAATTAATATGATTAGACATAATTTGATACTATAATTTTAAAGTCTCAAACCCTGAAACAAAGAGCTGAGGTACCTATTTAAACAAATTTAAGTAAAACAGACATGACTGCCAGTTTCTCTTAGCATCCCTCAGTCCCTACCAATTACAATTCATAGCTGGCCCTATAATGTGCTATTAATCTAAATGTGTCCAGCCCTAGGTTAAGCTCCAAGTTTACCTTTCATATTTAACACAGCTATTTTGGTTATATTGCTCTATTGTTCAGTCTGTTGGCCCAGGCTTCCAGTTCTGGTCAGCAACTCCTCCTCTTCCCCTCTCTTAACATGTGGTCAGGGTCATGTCCATTCTGGACTCTACAAGATGTCTCTGTCTCTGGCTATGCTCCCCTTTTATCTACAACAATATTTATTAATACACTTATGAAAGAGAAAATAGTATTCCACCTAAGTCCAATTAGGTGAATGTCTGAGTTTTTTAGGTTTAATACAGATTATTGGTGAGTGTTTGCTTATAGGAATGTAGATGACTTCCAAACATCTATATCACTCCAAAGTCTCACCACAAACATGGGTGATGAGACTATCAGCTGCCTGAAACTGTGGTTTCAATTAGCCTCCCATCCCACATATACTTTGACATTTCCCAAGATCTCTTTAAGCTATGAGAGAGAAAGAATTTCCAGTTAAGAATCTTGTGAGCCTCTCCTTAAAGAGAGTATCAAGTGCTTCATTAATATTAATATAGACCTTTGTGCTTCTGTATTGTTCTGCTTCAGTAGTTTTACCTAATAGGTTAAGGATTTTTTCTACTTGACATCAGATTATGCCTAGAGGAAGAAAATCATTAAGCAAAATGGTAAAATGCACTTCATTCTATGTTTTGGTTCTTAGTATATCCATTATTTAATGAATGTCAATTTATTTCATCGTATCTTTAGAGTTCTACTGAGTGGATTAATATAACACATATATTTATGGCAATCTACCATCCACCTTGAAGTTCTTCAACAATATGACTAATGTTTTTATGAGAATTGTGATAAATATTTCTTAATAGTAGTAGGCATGTGTTTATCGTCTTAGAAATGTAACAGTAAAAGCAAGAATCATATTAATGATGTCACGTAAAGTTGATAAACTATATAATAACGAGTAGAACAAAGGTATAAATTACGAGTTTATGAAGTTAGTTCTCCCAGAAGTACCTTCTCTCAAGAAATGATTTTGAGATATCAGAGGGGAAGAATGTCAAGTTGGCCTGAAAAAATTGAGTTTCATGTACGTGTAGGTGTTAAAAGTAATAATTACCAGATTTGTCAAGTATCTTCTGTTAGGTGAAAGGATACTTGTCTGTTTTGCAGAAAAGAAAGCATAGAAGAATAAAGGAGAAACTAGGATACCTCATTAAAGATGAGTTTTTCTAGTTCCATACATTTGCTCACAAATATTGCAATGTAATTTTTTAACAGCTGAAAAATATTTCGTTATAAAATGGAGTGCCTTCTTTTAATTTTTAAATTAATTACACTTTATTCACTTTGTATCCCCCCTGTAGCTCCCTCCTCTCTCCCCTCCCAATCCCTCTCTTCTTCCCTCTCCTCCACAAATGCCCTCCCCCAAGTCCACTGATAGGGGAGGTCTTCTTTTCCTTCCTTCTGAAACTAGTCTATTAGGTCTCATCAGGAGTGGCTGTATTGTCTTCTTCTGTGGGCTAGTGAGGCTGCTCCCCTCTCAGGGGGAGGTGATCAAAGAGCAGGCTAATCAGTTCATGTCAGAGGCAGTCCCTATTCCTATTACTATGGAATCCACTTGGACACTGAACTGCCATGGGCTACATATGTGCAAGGCTTCTAGGTTATCTCCATGCATGGTACTTGGTTGGAGTATCAGTTTCAAGAAAGACAGCTGTGCTCAGAATTTTTGGTTCTTTTGCTCTCCTTGAGGAGCTCCCACCTTCTCCAGATCTTACTATTTCCCACTTCTTTCATAAGATTCTCTGCACTCTGCCCAAAGGTTGGCCATAAGTCTCAGCATCTGCTTTGATAGTCTGCAGGGCAGAAGCCTTTCAGAGGCCCTCTGTGGCAGGCACTTAACTTGTTCCCTGTTTTCTCTTTCTTCTGATTTCCATGCTCTTTGCCCTTCTGGATATGGATTGAGCATTTTAGCTAGAGCCTTCACTCTTGATTGGTTTCTTTAGATGTACAGATTTTAGTAGGTTCATCCTATATTATATGACTATATGAGTGAGTATATACCCTGTGTGTTTTACTGTTTCTGGGATAACTCAAACAAGGTAATCCTTTCCAGTTCCAACCATTTGCCAGCAAATTTAATGATTTCCTTGTTTTTCATTGCTGAGTAATATTCCATTGTGTAGAATACCACAATTTCTGTATCCATTCCTGAGTTGAGGGGCATCTTGGTTGTTACCAGCTTCTGGCTATTACAAATAAAGCTACTACAAACATAATTGAGCAAAAATCTTTATTGTGTACTTGAGCCTCTTTTGGAAATATGCCTAGGAGTGGTATAGTTGGATCATTAGGAAGCACTATTCCTAGTTGTCTGAGGAAGCACCAAATTGATTTCCAGAGTGGTTTAACAAGTTTATATTCCCACCAGCAGTGAAGGAGGGTTCCCCTTTCTCTACATCCTCTCCAGCATGTGTTGTCACTTAAATTTCTTATCTTGGCCATTCTGGTGGGGATAAGGTGAAATCTCAGGGTCAGTTTGATTTGAATTTCCCTGATGACTAATGATGTTGAGCATTTCTTTAAATATTTCTCTGTCATTTCATAGTCTTCTGTCTATAATTCTCTGTTTAGCTCTGTTACCCATTTTTTTAAATTGGATTACTTGATTTGTTGCTTTTTTAAATAATGTAACACTTTTACTTTATATTAATCACAGGTTATGTACTTTTTATCCCAGCCGTAGCCCCCTCCCACATTCCCTCCCTATCTCCCCCTTCCCTCCCTCATCTCCTCCCTGTACCTTTCCAAGTCCACTGATAGGGGAGGACCACTCCCCTTCCATCTAACTCTAGCTTATCAGGTCTCTTCAGGAATGGCTGCAATGTCCTCTTCTGTGGCCTAGCAAGGCTGCTCCTCCCTCAGGAGACAGGGAGGTCGAAGAGCCAGCCATTGAGTTCATGTCCAAA
>CM053742.1:65293536-65308665 GCA_028658305.1 Pachyuromys duprasi
TAACCATACATGGTCCTTGGTTGGAGACACAGCCTCATAAAAGACCCCTGTGCCCTGATATATTTGGTCCTTGTGGAGCTCTTGTCCTCTCCAGGTCATACTAACTCCCCCTTCTTTCATATGATTCCATGCACTCTGCCAAAGGATTGGTTATGTTTCTTAATATTTGCTTTGATACCCTGCTAGGTAGAGTCTTTCCGAGGCCCTCTGTGGTAGGCTCTTTTCCTGCTACTTGTTTTCTCCTACATCCAATGTTTGTCCCATTTGACTTTCTAAGTGAGTATTTATCCTCTTACCCCAGGTCCTCTTTCTTTTTTATCTTCTTTAGGTGTATAGATTTCAATATGTTTATCCTATCTTATAGGTCTATACAATTGAGTATATATCATGTGAGTCTTTCTGTTTTGGAATACCTCACTCAGGATGATTGTTTCCAGGTCCCACCATTTGCCTGCAAATTTCATGATTTCCTCCTTTTTAATTGCTGAGTAGACTTGCTGCTTTTTTAATTCTTTATTTCTTTATATATACCGGATATTATCCCCCTGCCAGATAAAGGGTTGGTGAAGGTTCTTTCCCAGACTGCAGGCTATCATTTTTTTTTTTTTACAAGAGTGTCCTTTGCTTTACAGAAGATTTTCAGTTTCATGAGGTCCCATCTATTGATTATTGCTCTTAGAGCCTATGCTATTAGATTCTCTTCAGGAAGTTGTCTCCTGTGCCACTAAGTTCAAGACTCTTCCCCCACTTTTTCTTCTAACCAATTTAATGTGTCTCATTTTATGTTGAGATCTTTGATCCACTTGGACTTTAGTTTTGTGCAGGGTGATAAGTATGGATCTATTTGCATTTTTCTACATGTAGACATCCAGTTAGACCCGTACCATTTGTTGAAGATGCTATCTTTTTTCCATTGTATGGTTTTGGCATCTTTGTCAAAAATCAGTTGTCTGTAAGTGTGTTGCTTTATTTTTGGGTCTCCTATTTGGTTCCATTGATCCACCATTCTGTTTCTATGCCAGGACCATGCAGTTTTTATTACTGTTGCTGTATAGTACAGCTTGAGGACAGGGATGGAGATAACACCAGAAGATCTTTTATTGAAGAGGTTTGTTTTAGCAATTCTGGGTTTTTTGTTATTCCATATGAAGTTGAGCATTTTTCTTTCGAGTTCTGTAAAGAATCGTGTTGGTAATTTGATGGAAATTGCATTGAATTTGTAGATTGCTTTTGGTAAGATGGCCATTTTTACTATGTTAATCCTGCCACACCATGAGCATGGGAGATCTTTCCGTCTTCTGATATCTTCCTCTGATTCTTTCTTTAGAGACTTGTAAATTTTTTCTTACAAGTCTTTGACTTGATTAGTTAGGGTCACACCAAGGTACTTTATGTTTTTGTGGCTATTGTGAAGGGTGTTTTTTCCCTAATTTTTTTCTCAACCCTTTGGTCTTTCGTATACAGGATGGCTACTGATTTTTTTAGTTAATTTTTTATCCAGCCACTTTGCTGAAAATGTTTATCAGCTAGTTCCCTGGTAGAATTTTTAGGGTCACTCAGGTACATTATCATATCATTTGCACATAGTGATACTTTGACTTATTCCTTTCTAATTTGTATTCCCTTGATCTCCTTCACTTCTTTTATTACTCCAACAAGGACTTCCAGAACTATATTGAAGAGATATGCAGATAGTGGGCAGCCTTGCCTTATACCCAATTTCAGTGGGCTTGCTTTAAATTTCTCTGCGTTTGGTTTGATGTTGGCTATAGGCTTGCTCTATATTGCCTTTACTATGTTAAGGTATGTGCCTTCTTATCCCTGTTCTCTCCAAGACTTTAAACATAAATGGATGTTGGATTTTGTGAAATGCTTTTTCAGCATCTAAGAAGATGATCATGTGGTTTTTCTCCTTCAGTTTTTTTATATGGAGGATCACATTGATGGATTTGCATATATTGAACCACTCCTGCATACCTGGGATGAAGCCTACTTGGTCATAATGAATGATAGCTTTGATGTGTTCTTGGATTCGGTTTGCAAGTATTTTGTGGAGTATTTTTGCATCACCATTCATAATAGAGATTGGCCTGAAATTCTCTTTCTTTTTTGGGTCTTTGTGAGGTTTAGGCACCAAGGAGACTGTGGCTTCATAGAATGAGTTTGGTAGTGTTCCTTCTATTTCTATTTTGTGGAATAGGTTGAAGAGAACTGGAGTTAGCTCTTCTTCGAAGGTCATGGAGAATTCTATGCTGAAACCATCTGGTCCTGGGCTTTTTTTGGATGGGAGACTTTTGATGTCTGCTTCTATTTCCATAGGGGATATAGGATTGTTTAATTGATTTACCTGGCCATGATTCAGCTTTGGTAATGGGAATCTATCAAGAAAATTCTCCATTTCATTTAGATTTTCTAATTTTGTGGCATATAGAGTTTTGAAGTAAGTCCTAATGATTATTTGGATTTCCTCAGAGTCACTTGTCATGTCCCCCTTTTCATTTCTGATTTTGTTAATTTGGATAATGTCTCTCTGCCCTTTTGTTAGTTTGGCTAAGGGTTTGTCTATCTTGTTGATTTTCTCAAAGAACCAGCTCTTGTTAATTTTATTATTATTATTCTTTGAATTGTTTTAATTGTTTCTAATTTATTGATTTCAGCCCTGAGTTTGATTATTTCTAGCCGTCTACTCCTTTTTGGTGTGTCTGCTTCTTTTTTTTTTTTTTCCAGGATTTTAGGTGAGTCATTAAGATGCTTGAGAGAGATGTCTTGAATTTCTTCTTGAAAGTACTTAGTGCTATGTAACTTTCCTCTTAGCAATGCTTTCATTCCATAAGTTTGGGTATGTTGTCTCCTCATTTTCATTGAATTCTAGGAATACTTCAATTTCAGGTGTGATTCTGACGGGTTTGCTATTATATGTTACTTGCCTTTTTTTTCCCTTGCAGCTTTCAGTATTTTTTCTTTGTTCTGTATACTTACTGCTTTGATTATTATGTGGCGGGAGGATTTTCTTTTCTGGTCTAATTTACTGGGTGTTCTGTAAGCGTCTTGTATTCTTATAGGCCGCTCCTATATGTTGGGGAAATTTTCTTCAATGATTTTGTTGAAAATATTTTCTGGGCCTAGGAGGACAGAATCTTCTTTTTCCTCTATTCCTATTAGTCTTAGGTTTTGTCTTTTCATGCTGTCTTGGATTTTTTGAAAGGTCTGTTTCCAGGAATTTTTTTTTTCGATTTAGCATTTTCTTTGACAGATACATCGATTTCTTCCATTGTATCTTCCACACCTGAGAATCTTTCTTCCATCTCTTGTATCTATTGATTATGCTTATCTCTGTAGTTCCTGTTTTCTTCCCTAAGTACTTTCTCTCCACAGTTTCCTCCATTTTGTTTTCTTTAATTTTTCAATTCTATCTTCAGATCTTAAGCCATTTTGTTGATTTCCTTCACCTGTATGACTGTATTTTCCTGTTTTTCCTTCAATTCCTTCAGCTGCTTGTTTGAACATTGTCTGTTTTATGTCTTTCAGTGATTTATGTATTTCCTCTCTAAAGGCCACAAACTGTTCAGCTGCAACTTCCTCTATTTCTTTACAGATGGCCATAATCCATTTGTCTTTATCTTCATCTAGTTCTTTAAGCATTTTATTTGTTTCCTCAATTATCCTCTTCATAAGTACAGATGTTAGGTCATCTTCTTGAATTTCAATTATGCTGTGGTGTCCAGGTTTGCTTGCCCCTGGATAACTGGACTCTGGAGAAGCCATATTGCTCTGTCTTTTCTTGGTTGAGCTTTTACTTTGGCCTCTACCCTTTGGGCTATCTTAGGTGTTGGGTGTTAGTTTCTGGTGGTCCCTGGAATCCTGTGGTGGAGAGAATCCTCTTGGCAGAAAGATGCTTTTTCCTGAAGGAAGCCTCCTCAGCTTTTTGGCTATGGTCACTGAATGTCTGGTGTTTTTCATGAATTGCCACAGTACACCTCAGGCATACAGACATGAGTGGTAGCTTTGGTCCTAGTTAGTCAAGAGTGCTCTCCTCTCACCTAGGGAAGTCCTGCAGATAGCTGCCCTTCTTCTGGGTTTCTTGCTGTAAATTTAGTGAGATGCTGCTGTAACCTGGGCCGCCCCGTGGTTTGATCAGTTTAATTAGGGATAACTGGTTGCCCCTTGGAGCAGTATCTGGGGGTTGATCTCTGGGATCCCAGGCTTCTGTACGTCTGAGGTTGGGGCTCTGTATCCCAGTATCCAAGTGGTATTCAGTGGCAAGTGAGCTCTGCTCTCATGCATGTAGGTGGAGGCTAGAGTCAGGAGCCTGTGGATAGCCAGAAACTTTTCCGGAGGTAGGTGTCCTGAGGTAGGGCCAGACCTTTCCCCCACTGTGGGGTTTTCTCCCAACAGGAAGGCTAAGTCTGTGGTGTTTCGGGGTGGCACATAGAGTGTGCAGGTGCTGGTGGGTTGTGGCTCCAAGCTGATGACTGGGCAGGAACCTTAGACCTTTTCCAGAGAACTTTCCTGTGTGTGCTGTTGGTAGTCGTAGGGGAGTTGACTAAGTGCTTTAAGCTGTCTCCCTCCCTGTGGGGTTTTCTTCTGACAGGGACTCCCTGTCTCTGATGCCCTGGGGTGCACATTTTGTCTTTTACTGATAGTTGGAAGCATAGCAGGTTTCTGGGCTCGAGGCGTGCAGCTGCTGCTCTGCAGGACCTTTTCCAGTCATAGACTCGGTGACTTGAGGTCAATCCAGTTTCCTACCTTACCTGTGGACTTTTCTTTCGACTGGGACTCCCAGTCTCTTTTGTGCCCACTCTTCAGTCTGGGAAGGTGATCAGAACACACAGGGGTGTTGCTCTGGTCTGGCGACTGAGGGCCTGCAACACCCAGGATCTCTTCCGGGTTCTGGCTGGGTGACCTTAGGGTGTACCTGACTAATTCCCGAACTGTGGAGTTTCCTCTCACCTGGGAAACAGGATCACTGTTGTTTCAGGGCCCAGCATTCAGTTTCTTGGTAGCTCTACTAATGTTGCTGTTCTGTTCCTCAGTTGCAGTGTCCTCCTGGTGTCGCCATCTTGGATCCTCTGCAACCACAGTCTGTTAAGATCCAGGAAGGACTACACAAAATACTGAATGGTATACACAACCAATATACATGACCAGTTATCAGCACATATAATTACAGTCATCAAAAACACAAATGCCTTGACTCCAGCATAAAAGCACAGCCAATAACAACTAGAGCAATGTGTCTCAACCAGAGCCCAACAACTCTACACTAGTAGGTTGTACAAAATGCAATATAGCTGAAGCATAAAGCAAGAATGTCAAAATAGCTATTATGAATATAATCAAATGTCTTAAAGTGAGACAAGAATAAATCCATTTATAAATTTTATGAATATACAGTTAATGAGTAGAATGATTTAAAGAAAAATGTTTAAGATATGAATAATTCAAGGAATTTTTTATTTTTATTACAATTAATTCACTTTGTATCCCAGCTGTTGCCCCTTCCCTTGTCTTCTCAATCCCATCCTCCCTCCCTCCCTCTTCTCCCCCTATGCCCTTCCCTTAGTCCAGTGAAACTAAGGGAAATTAAGAAATACAAGTTTAAAAACTGAAAAGGAATGAAACAGGCAAGGCACTTCAACAGAGTGTGAGAGATGGAAGAGAGTACCTCAAGTTCTGAAGGCAAGATAAAAGAAATGGATACCTGGGCTAAAGAAAATGGTAATTCCAGAAACAAAACATCCAGGATATCTGGGACACTATATAAAAGACCAAATCTGTGATTAATGGGAAGTAGAAGAAACCCAAAAGAAAGAAAATATATTAAACAAAATCAAAGAAAAGGAGGTGATTTTCAAGGTACAAGAAGTATACATAATACTAAATTGACTGGGAAAAATAGATTCCCCATGATATAATAATTAAAACACTAAATGTACAGAACAAAAATATATTGAAATGTATAAGGAAAAAATAACATTTAAAAGCAGAATTATTAGAATAACAACCAATTATTAAATGGAGATGATAAAAGCCAGATTCCAGCCCAGATTTTGATACCCAGCAAAACTTTCAATCACAATACATTGAAAAAGAAAGACATCTCATGATAAATTCAAAATTATGCAACATCAGTCTACAAATATAGCTCTACAAAAAGTACCAATGACTGCCCCTCCCTCTGACACCAGTCGTCCAGGCTGGATCAATTTCCGGGAACTCTTGCGGTAAATTGAGACCCTCCAGGAGAGTAACAGTGAGCTAGGCTTTGAGCATGGGGAGACTGAACCAAATAGACACATCATCCTGTGAACCCTTCAATGTTCAAGGTCACTCAGTAACTGGATGTGTCATTGCCTTCCAGTGTCCTCTAAAGTGGTGGCAAAGATTGTGGGGATTCTTAGAGCATATGAGCTAAAAGTTATGACACATTTACTTCATAGAAAGCTGTCAATAATGAAATAGTGGCCTTATATTGGTGTTTGATGCATGCCAGGCTCTGTGCTAACTAAGAATTCACCTGCATTCATTTGTGCAGGAAGGATGTAATGACACCTGTTCTGTGGCTGACATTGTCTTTGGTGCTCAGAACACTACAAAAAGGAAGAAATTGTCTTGCTTAATCCTTTGCAGGAGCATTAAGCAAGACAAGGTATAACTTTACTTTTATAGGGAAGAAAGGAAGAAAGCTGTCTTAGAAAAGTGAAATGGCTCATGTAAAATGCCAGAAAGGAATAAAGTCACAGTTAGGGCATAGTCAAACCTGCTTTACCTTGTACCAAGGATGTGGCAGAGATTTATCTGGGAATTTGAGATGTTTTCCTCAATAGAGACCAGAATGCCTGTCCTGATGGCTCATACCTGACACCCTAGCACCCAGGATTGTGATCTTGAGGCCAGCCTGAACTATAAAGCCAGACCCTGTCACAAAACAAAATAAAAAGTAAAACAAAACAAAAAACCCAAACAAACAAAAAAACACAAAAACAAAGACGGAAAATTCTAAAACAGGCCCCAGAACGCTTCACTCTTGGGACTGGAGTGTTACCTTAGAGAGCAGATGCTCCTGAACAAATACCAATTGTGTGTGTAGTTCAACATCTGACCTTCTTAGGCAGGCATACCTGAACCACTGCCCTAGTAGTCCTTACTCTTAGTTAAAGCTTAGCCCACGGTATTTTGGTGAGCTGGCAGGTTAACCTAGATATATCCTTTTTCATTTCAGCAATCTTTAAAATGACCCTCCCCCCTAAAAAAACATCAAAGTTCTTATTTAATTTTGCCCAAGGTAGAGCACAAGTAATGGAATTTCTCTTAAACATTAACTCTGAGATCCCAAGACACAGCCAGGGCTGAGAACCATGAGCTAGCTGAGTCTTCAAATCCCAAAACTTGGGATATTACATAACCTCAAACCCTTAATTTTTGAGAAACCATTTAGACAAAATGCCTCTACTTTGAGAACTGAGTTAGGGATGGGACTGTTCACAAGTGAACAGAATTACACACATGAGAATGAAAGTGTCCCACCACAAAGTCCTCAGCCCCATTCAAAGAACCAGGCTTTTTATGTGTGTGTGTGTGTGTGTGTGTGTGTGTGTGTGTGTGTGCCTGCCTGAATGTGTGCATTTTGTGTGTGTCTTGTGTGCATGTGGTGTGTGTGTGTGCATGTTTGTGTGTGTGTTGTGTGTATGTGGTACATGTGTGCATACTTGTTCACATATGTACGTGCAAGCCAGAAGTTTATATCAGGTATTTTGCTCTATCACTCTCCACCACCTTACTTTCTGAGACTTACTGAACCTGGAGCTCACCAGCTAAGCAGAATGGCTGCTCAAGGATCTGCAAGGATCTTCCTGTCTCTGCATCTCTAAGCCTGAAATCCCAGATGCAAGCAGCATTTATGAAGGTGCTAAGGATCTAAAACTCAAGTCTTCTCCATCCAACTGTACTGACAGAGCTATCTACCCAACCTCTCTCCAATAAGTCATTTGGGCATTTTGGGCTTCAATTTCCTTGGCTACAGAATGCTTGTAGAGATAGTATCTATCTATTAAACTAACATAGCCCTCCACCCAGTACCCTATACATGACATGTTGAAGCCTCAGCCTACCACTTTTGTATCTTTGGTACCAATTGGTGTTTTGTTATTGGTGTAACCTCCTATGCTTGCATTTTCCAGGGACATGTCTACAGAGCACAATTGCGTGAGAACCAGGAGTCAAGATTCTGTGGCCATCTACTTCACCAGTGGAGCCACAGGGGCCCCTAAGATGGTGGAACATTCCCAGTGCAGCTATGGATTGGGATTTGTAGCTAGGGGAAGGTACTGGCACAGCTTGTCAAGGAGGTGGGGGGAGAGTGAAGGAGCAAGAGTTGGAAATGGAAGACAGAGAACAAGCAGAGGGTAAGCCAAGTGGGACCTGGAGGGCTTTACTTTGAGGAAGCACAGGACCTGTTTTTTAGTTTTGTCTTCTTAGCTTATGACACAAATGTGCTTGTTGAGACAGTATTTGAGTTGATGGATCTTGTCTAGATTGACAAGCTTACGTGGCACCTCCTGTGTTGTGAGCTCCAAATAATGCGATAGGAGTAATGTAATCCATTCTAAAGGTGGTGGCATTGATGAGGAAGCTCTGAATTTCCCTCATTTTTGGTAGGAGGTAGATGCCCTTGACTGATTCTGACATATTCTGGAGCACAAATGACACAGGTTGGGTGAAGGCAACCTGGACCCTCTTCTCTGCCTGGACCAATGGAGTTTGCATTTTTGTGCACGAGTTGCCTCGAGTTGATGCCAACACTATTCTAAATGTAAGGAGGTGGTGGAGAACCCAGTGGTGGGAATCTGAGCTTTGCACACCAATGGGAAAATGCCTTAACACTAAGCTATTTCTCTAGCCCATGTTTATAAACAGAGTCAAACTATGTAACTCAGTATAACCTTGAATCAGAGGTGTTCTGCATTTGAGTCCCAACAGTTGAGGTGACAAGCATGTGCCACCAGGCTGAGCTCTGAAACACCTCGTGTGTCTTGGGTGTGAATGAGATGAGTGGAACACATGTTTTAAGGTGGCATGAGAAAATGCATGAATCTAATGGCAAATAACCTCAGAGCCTTCTTTAATCTACTTTCTGTCCACCTAGCAACCTTCAGTCATTACCTGTGCTCAAAGTAGATCCCCAGGGGCAGAAGCATTTCATCTCTCTAAACTTTAACAAAGTCTTCTATTCTTGCTGTGCCTTTCTTTCCACCATCTTCTTCCCTGTGCTCTTGCCAAAACACAAGCTATTTATCAAAACAAATAGCTTTTAGGTAAATTTCAAAGTCAAGTAGTCATCGTGTGCTGCTGTGTCCGTACCTTATTGTTAGTGTTTCACCCAACTTTAGCCCCAGTACCTTCTGTCTTATTTCCGTGGGGTCTAATCATGAGGCAGGAGGATTGACAGCCCCAGTGAAGATACTGAGTACCTTTATTCTGTCCCCTAAATGGCATTTCTTGAGCCATCAATGAGCCTATCTCCCCATACCCATCTGTTTGGGACAAGCTGGGTTAGATATGGCTAGAAGTATGGGCTTCACCATTGGTCAAACTTGGACTCTCATCCTCGTCTCCTGACTTCTTTGAGTCTCACTGTCTAAGTTGTCATGAAAACAAAAAGAAGATATCAGGTTCCTAATACATTAGTTGTTATTCACTTCCCATCATCACTGTTCATGTAGGACTTTTCAGCCAGTTGTGTCACTTTTATCTTCTCTGTCCCCAGCCATGGCACTATATTTATGGTCTATTGCTATGCTTTGTATTAAAAATAAGCAGCTTTTGAGGAGGGTACAAGATGGTGGCGCCAGGAGGACTCCGCTTCTGAGCTGCAGAACAACGTTTTCCGTACAGTGACAAAGGGACTGAACTCTGGGCCCTAAAACAACACCAATCTGGTTTCCCAGGTGAGAGGAAGCCCCAAGGTGTGGGAACCGGACTGCTCCAATCCCAGGACACCCTGCCAGAACCCAGAAGAGATCCCGGGTCGCCCAGGTAGCCGGTCGACAGACCAGAATCACACGCCTGTATGACCTGATCCCATTCCCAGGCTGAAAGGTGGCCAAAAAACCCCAAAACCAAACCAAAACAAAACAAAAACACCGTTTATTGGAGTCCCAGTCTAGAGAAAAAACCCACAGGGAAGGAAGGAAACAGGACTGACCTAGGTCACCCACCCTTCCCAGGGAAAAGATCTCTCAGAACAGCGGGCTCGCACATACCATCTCTGAACTAGCCTCCACCCCTGAGGACGGAGACGTACAGAGACATGCTATGAGCCCAACTCTCCGTCACAAAAGAACTGTGTACCCCAGAGTATCAGAGTCTGGGGTGCCCAGTCAAGAGAAAACCCTACTGGGAAGGAAGTAAACAGGGACTGAACTAGGGTACCCAGAATCTCCCTGGCAAAGATCCTCTAGATCAGCAGGCGCTCATGGAGCAAGCTGTTGGAGCACCACCTACACTTCACAGACAGATCTATGCGACCTAGAGAACCAGAATCTGGGTGTCCCTTTCCCTGAATTGGTGAATCGAGGGGCTGTGAAACCCAAAACAACCATACGAGGAGCCCGGGGAGACGGGGCACAAAACCTGATCTGAGTCCAATAGGACACAGGTCAACTGTGGTCAACTCCATAAACTTCTCTTGGGGAATCAATTCCCAGGCACTTCCTCCCAATGGACAAAAGCAGCAGCAGACTTAGCCAAGCCTGTAGCAGAGGAAGCAGAGGGGAGATACCGCAGCCAGCAGGAAAGCAGCATGGGAGGTACTCCTAACAGCAGTGAAGCAGAGGAGGTAGCCTACAGTGCACACAGCAGCTTGCTAGGAGCACAGACGGCACATTCCAAGCACAGATCTCCAGCATTCCCCCACAGCCTTGTCTTAGGGGGTAGCTGCTGAGTAAGCAGATAGCACTTCCCAACTCAGGGAGCAGAGTGCAGATTGCAGGGCTTCCAACTTCAGTGCAGATCTCTGGGCCAGATGCAGAGAGTCCACAACTGAATATGTGCCGCACCCACAGCTCCAGCAGCAGACATCATAGTCCAGCCTGCTGACCCTGCCTCAGTCTGTAGACCACCAGGTATCCAGGAAAGTGGCTCAGGAACAACTGAAGCAACAACACACACTCTCAAACCTCTGGACCCCACTGATCTTCCTGAAGAATTCTACAGACACCAGAGTAAGAAGGTTCCAGTCCAAAGGTAAGACGAGAAAAAAACTGAGAAGATTATATATAAGCAATGACCAAAGGACAACCAATGACCATGGGATGGCAAAAGAACTCACCCAACAAAAAAAAGGACACCATGGCACCACTAGAATCACTGAAAACTAGTGGATAGTTCAATTCAGCAGAAAATCAGGAAAATTATTTTAAAGCTATGATTATCCAGTTAATTCAGGAACAAAAAGAGGAAAAAAAAAACAGAGCTCTCAAAGAAATTCAAAAGAATATAAAGGCCCAGGTAGAGGAACAATTATAAACATAGAGAGAAAACAAAAGCAGAAATAGTAGCAACCTTCAATCAGATGAAGAAAATGGTGCAAAGCATGAAAACAGAATTAGAATCTATAAAGAAAACAGAAACAGAGAAAAACCTGGAACTGGAGAACTTAGAGAAAACATGAGGAGCCACAAATGGAATCATCACCAACAGAATAACAAGAGATGGAAGAGATAATCTCAGGAGCTGAAGATACACTTGTTGAAACTGTTTCCTCACTCAAAGACAAACTAAAATCAGAACAGTTCCAAACACAAAACATTCAAGAAATCAAGGATGCTATGAAAAGACAAAACCTAAGAATAATAGGAATAGATGATAAAGAAGACTCCAGGCTCCAAGGACTGGAAAATGTTTATAAGAAAATCATAGAAGAAAATATCCCTAATTTAACGAAAGACATGTCCATAAACACACAGTAAGCCTACAGAACACCAAATAGACTAGACCAGAAAAAAATAACTCTCATCACATCATAGTCAAAACACTAAGCCTACAAAACAAAGAAAAAAATATTAAAGGCAGCAAGAGAAAAAGGTCAAGTAACATGAAGGGAGACCTATCAGAATCACACCAGACTTCTCATCAGAAACTATGAAAGCCAGAAGTGCTTGGGCAGAGGTCATGCAGTCTTTAAGGGAACACAGATGCCAACCAAGACTACTATACCCAGCAAAGCTTTCAATCAACATAGATAGAGAAAACAAAATATTCCATGACAAAACAAAATTAAGCAATATCTACACAGCAACCCAGCCCTACAGAAGATACTAGAAGGAAAACTCCAATCCAATGAAAACAACTACATCAAAGAAAATGTAGGATACAGACAATTTCCCAGCAAAAATTAAAAGAGGGTAAAAAAAGCAATGAATCATAGTAAGACCAACAACTCTAAAAAAAAGTAACTAACAGTCATTGGTCACTATTATCTATCAATATCAATGGACTCAACTCTCCAATAAAAAGACACAGACTAACAGAATTGTTGCTGAAACAGGATCCAACATTCTGCTGCATCCAAGAAATACACCTATACAACAAAGATAGACACTACCTCAGAGTAAAGGGCTGGAAAAACATTTTCCAAGCAAATGGACACAGAAAACAAGCTGGGGTAGCAATCTTAGTATCCAATAAAATAGACGTTCAACCAAAACTAATCAAAAAGATGAGGAGGGGCACTTACTTCTCATCAAAGGAAAATCCCAACACGAAGACATCCCAATTTTTAACATCTATGCCCCAAATACAAGACCAGCTACATTTGTAAATAAAACATTATTAAATCTGAAATCTCACATAGATCCCAACACCTTAATAGTGGGAGACTTCAACACTCCACTCTCACCAAGAGATAGATCAACCAGTCAGAAGCAAAACAGGGAAACAACGGCACTCACAGAGACCCTAAATGAAATGGATCTAATAGAGGTCTACTGAACTTTTCATCAAAAATCAAAAGAGTATTCCTTCTTTCAGCACCACATGGAACCTTCTCCAAAATAGAAACCTCAGCAGATAAAAGAATATTGAAATAATCCCATGTATCCTATCTGACCATCACAGTCTAAAGCTCGACCTCAACAACAACATAAATAACAATCAGCCAGCACATTCATGGAAACTGAACAACTTGCTACTCAAGGACAGCTTTGTGAGGGAAGAAATTAAGAAGGAAATTAAAGACTTCCTAGATTTCAATGAAAATGAAAACACACCATACCCAAACCTATGAGACACAATGAAGGCAGTGTTCAGAGGAAAATCCATAGCACTAAGTGCCTTCAAGAAGAAATGTGAAACATCTCATACAAGCAAGTTAATGGCCCAACTGAAAGCCCTAGAAAAAAAAAAGAAGCAGATACACCCAAGAGGAGCAGATGGCTAGAAATAGTCAAACTCAGGGCTGAAATAAATCAATCAGAAACAAATAAAACAATTCAAAGAATCAATGAAACCAAGAGCTGGTTCTTTGAGAAAATCAACAAGATAAACCCCTAGCCAAACTAACAAAAAGGCAGAGAGAAACAATCCAAATAAACAAAATCAGAAATGAAAAGGGGGACATAACCACAGACACTGAGGAAATCCAAACAATCATTAGGTCTTACTACAAAAACCTATATGCCACAAAATTTGAAATTCTCAATGAAATGTACAATTTTCTTGATAGATTTCATCTACCTAAATTGAGTCAAGATCCGGTTGAAAAACTGAATAGACCAATATCCCCCAAGGAAATTGAAGCAGTCATCAACAGTATCCCTGCTAAAAAAGCCCTAGGCCAGATGGATTGAGTGCAGAATTCTATAAGACCTTCAAAGAAGTGCTAAATCCAATCCTCTCTAAACTATTCCACAAAATAGAAAAAGTAGGAACATTACCAAGCTCATTCTATTAAGCCACAGTCACCTTGATACCTAAACCACACAAGCATCCAACAAAAAAAGAAAACTTCAGACCTATCTCTCTTATGAACATTGATGCAAAAATACTCAATATAATACTTGTAAACCGAATCCAAGAACACATAAAAGATGTCATCCATCATGACCAAGTAGGCTTCATCCCAGGCTTGCAGGGATGGTTCAATATACGGAAATCCATCAATGTGATCCACCATATAAACAACCTGAAGGAGAAAAACAACATGATCATCTCCCTAGATGCTGAGAAAGCTTTCAACAAAGTCCAACATTTATTCATGTTTAAAGTTCTGGAGAGATCAGGGATAAAAGGCACATACCTAAACATAGTAAAGGCAATATACAGAAAGCCTATAGCCAACATCAAACTCAATGGAGAGAAACTTACATCAATCCCACTGAAATCAGGGACAAGGCAAGGCTGCCCACTGTCTCCATAACTCTTCAACATAGTACTTGAAGTCCTAGCTAGAGCAGTAAGACAACTAATCAAGGATGTCAAAGGGATACAAATTGGAAAGGAAGAGGTCAAAGTATCCCTACTTGCAGATGATATGTTAGTATATATGAGTGACCCCAAAAATTCAACCAGACAACTCCATCAACTGATAAGCACCTTCAGCAAACTGGCTGGATACAAAATCAACTCAAAAAAATCAGAAGCCCTCCTATATACTGACGATGAAAGGGCCAAGAAAGAAATAAGGGAAACAACACCCTTCACAATAGCCACTACTAACATAAAGTACCTTGGGGTGACTCTAACCAAGCAAACCAAAGATCTGTTTGGGAAAAACTTCAAGTATCTGAAAAAAGAAATTGAAGTAAATATCAGAAGATGGAAAGCTCTTCCATGCTCATGGATTGGTAGGATTGGCATAGTGAAAATGACCATACTGCCAAAAGCAATCTGCAGATTCAATGCAATGCCCATCAAAATACCAACACATTCTTTACAGAACTTGAAAGAAAAATTCTGAACTTCATATGAAGAAACAAAAAACCCAGAATTTCCAAAACGATCTTGTACAACAACAGATCATCTGGAGGTATCTCCATCCCTGACCTCAAGCTGTACTACAAAGCAATAGTAATAAAAACTGCATGGTATTGGCATAAAAACAGAATAGTGGCTCAATGGAACCAAATAGAA
>CM053742.1:65309165-65322674 GCA_028658305.1 Pachyuromys duprasi
ACAAATCAAGTAATCCAATTAATAATGGGGTATGGAGCTAAACAGAGAACTCTCTGTAGTGAACTGTAGAGTGGCAGAAAAACACTTAAAGAAATGCTCAATGTCCTTAGCCATCAGGGAAATGCAAATCAAAACTACCCTGAGATTTCACCTTACATGTGTCAGAATGGCTAAGATCAAAAACTCAAGTGACAATGCATGCTGGAGAATATGTGGAAAAAGATGAACCCTCCTCCATTGCTCGTGGGAAAGTAAACTTGCACAACCACTCTGGAAATCAATTTGGCGTTTTCTTAGACAATTAAGAATAGTGATTCCTCAAGATCCAGCTGTACTTCTCCTAGGCATATATCCAAAAGATGTTCAAGTAAACAACAAGGGCATTTGCTCAACTATGTTCATAGCTGCTTTGTTTGTAATAGTCAGAATCTGGAAACAACCCAGATGTCCCTCAGTTGAGGAATGGATACAGAAATTATGGTACTTTTACACAATGGAATACTACTCAGCAATTAAAAAGTAGGAAATCAAGAAATTCGCAGTCAAATGGTGGGACATTGAAACAATCATCCTGAGTGAGGTATCCCAAAAGCAGAAAGACGAACATGGTTTATACTCACTCATATAGACCTATAAGATAGGGTAAAAGTACAGAAATCTATACACCTAAAGAAGATAAACAAGAAAGAGGACCTGGGGTAAGAGGATTAATACTCAATTAGAAAATCAAATGGGATGGACATTGCATGTAGGAGTAAACAAGCAGGACAAGAGCCGGCCTCAGAGGGCCTCGAAAACCCTCTTCCTAGCAGTGTATCAAAGCAAATATTAAGAAACCTAACCAATCCTTTGGCAGAGTGCAGGGAATCATATGAAAGAAAGGGTGTTAGTATGACCTGGAGAGGTCAGGAGCTCCGCAAGAACCAAATATATCAGGGCACAGGGGTCTTTTATGAGACTGTCTCTCCAACCAAGGACCGTGTATGGTTATAACCTAGAAACCCTGCTTTTATGTAGCAAACGGTAGCTCAGTTCCCAAGTGGGTATACTAGTAAGGGAAACAGGGACTATTTTGGACATGAACTCAATGGCTGAGGACATTGTAGCCATTCCCGAAGAAACCTGATAAGCTAGAGTTAGATGGAAGGGGAGTGGTCCTCCCCTATCAGTGGACTTAGAAAGGAGCGGGGAGGATATGAGGGAGGTAAGGGGGGATAGGGAAGGAATGCAGGAGGGGGCTACAGCTGGGATACAAGTACATAACCTGTGATTAATATAAAATAAAAATGAAAAATGAAAAAGAACAAAATCAGCAGCTTTAACACAAACATTTATTATCTCCCAACTTCCCATGTTAGGAATCTGGGAGCAATTTTACCAGGTGGTTTTGGAAAAAAGATGCTTTGTAAGGTTGCTGCCAGGTATTCACCAAAGCAAACTCATACTAACAGCAGTGTTTACCTTTTTCTTTCCACAGTAACTAAAAAGCAGGAACAACCCAAGCATTTACTGGAAACTGACACTATAAACTAAATACACACACGCGCACACACACATACACAAACACACACACACTAGTCATCCTTTAAAAACAAGCAAATTCTGATACTCTGCAATATGAATCTGGAGAACCTCATGTTAAGTAAAAGAAGCTAGACATCAAAAGATATACACTACATGACTTCATTTATATAAGGTACCTAGAATAGTCATGTTCATGAAGACAGAGTAGAATGACAGTTATGTAACATGAGCCTAGCAAAAAGGTATCAGGAATTTATTACATAATGAGTACACAGACCCAGCTTCGAATGATGAAATAATTCTGAATATGGGTGGTGCCACAATGTAAAAATACCTTAAAATGAGTGCAATAGGTAAACGTGTGACATAGACATGGAAGGATAATTTATATTTCTCTGTGTTCGCATGAATGCAGGAAAATGAATGTGTTTTTTTCTACTTCCAAGTTTCTTTCTTTAATGTAATTTATTTATTTTTATATCAATCAGAGGTTAGGTACTTTGCATCCCAGGCATAACTCCCTCCCTCCTTCCCTCCCACTCTCCCAATCCCTCCCTCATCTCCTCCTTGCCTTACCCAAGTCCACGTATGGGGGAGGACCTCCTCCCCTTCCATTTGACCCCAGTTCATCTTGTCTTCTCAGGGCTGGCTGCAATGTCCTCCCATGGGATCTAGCCAGGCTGTTACTCCCTGGTGTGTATGGGGGAGTGTCAACGAGCCAGCCATCAAGTTAATGACAGAAACAATCCTTGTTCCCCTTACTAGGGTCTTCAGTTGGACACCGAGCTACCATGGACCACATCTTAGCAGGGGTTCTAGGCCATATCCATACATGGTCCTTGGTTGGAGAAACTGTCTCATAAAAGACCTCTGTGCCCTGATCTATTTGATCTTTGTGGAACTCTTGTTCTCCCCAAGTCTTACTAACTTCCCCTATTTTTATTATTATTTCCTGCCCTCTGCCAAAGGCTTGGTTGTGAGTCTTAATATCTGCTTTGATACATTGCTATATTGATTCTTTCAGAGGCCCTCTTTGGTATGCTTCTGTCCTGTTGCTTGTTTTCTCCTCCATTCAATGTCCATCCCATTTGTTCATCTAAACGAGCATTGATCATAACAACCTGGGTCCTCCTTCTTGTTTATCTTCCCTGGATGTATAGATCTCAGCATGACCTTCTTATCCTATAGGTCTATACAAGTGAATATATGTTTCTTTCTGCTTTTGGGATACCTCACTCAGGATGATCATTTTCAGGTCCCACCATTTGCCTGTGAATTTCATGATTTCCTCCTTTTTAATTGCTGAGTAGTATTCCATTGTGGAAAAGTACCATAATTTCTGTATCCATTCCTCAACTGAGGGACATCTGGGTTGTTTCCAGGTTCTGGCTATTACAAATAAAGCAGCTATGAATATAGTTGTGCAAATGTCCTTGTTGTGTACTTGAGCGTCTTTTGGATATTTGCCTTAGTGTGGTATAGTTGGGTCTTGAGGAATCACTATTCCTAATTGTCTAAGAAACCTCCAAATTGATTTGGAGAGGATTATGGAATGGTAGAAAAACACTTAAAGAAATGATCAACGTCCTTAGCCATGAGGGAGATGCAAATCAAAAGGACCCTGAGATTTCACCTTACACCCACCAGAATGGCTAAGATCAAAAACTCTAGTGAAAACGCATGCTGGAGAGGTTGTGAAGAAAGAGGAATCCTCCTCCATTGCTGGTGGGAATGAATGTGTTTAAATGTGTATATACATGAATATTTATGTGTGGAGTCCTATGGTTAACTTCAAATGTCATTTCTGAGGTAGCACCACCTTGCTTTTGGCCTGGAGTTTGTTTATTGTTCTAGAATGCTGGCCAGTGAGCCTGAAGGAATCTACCTGACTCTGCCACCCTTGTGACTAGTTTATAAACCTATTCAGCCACACCTGAATCTTTTTTCTTATGGGTTGGATTCTGGGGACCAAACTCAGACTCTTATGTTTATACTAGTTGAGACATCTCCCATGATCTCCAATAATAATTTTTACAAAGCTAACATCTAGGAATGCAATCATTTCAGGGTACAGGTAAGCCTGGTTAAATCTGTTTAAATTCTGGATTGTAGCTTTATCAGTTGTGCACTGAATACTGGCCAGAGCCATCATTTCCTCACTGTGTGTCCTCATCCTGAGGATAGCTAGTAAGTACTCGCAAACTGGTACCTTATCTTCCCCAGACTGAGTCACTCAAGAGAGGGAGAGAGGTAAGAACATCTGAGACAGAAGCTGTCTTCTTCCTATAATCTAATCTTGGGTGACTCCCAGGTCTACAGGATGCTATTGGTCCCACAGGCTAATCTTGGTGTAGTGTAAGAGGAGACAAATGCCAGAAAGTAGAGATCACAGAGGTCACCTTGACAGATGTGTGCCATTCTTAGTTTTCTACTTATCTGCTTTGTCAATGAGACTATAAAGAGCCATTTTATTGTTCATTGATAATTGCCAACATCAGTGGTTTCAATTTCTTAATAAAAAGACAGAGACTGTTGGATTTCAAAACAAGATCCATTTTGTGTTGCATCCAAGAAACACATACTTACATCATGAATAGACAAGGTAGAAAAGGTATTCCAAGCAAATGGATCCAAAGAGCAAGCAGGTTTAGATACATTAATATCTGACAAAGTGGAAGTCAAATCAAAATTAATCAGAAGAAATAAGGTAGGGCAGTGTACATGTTTCAAAGAAGGATATTGTGATTTTAAGTATTGATGCACCAAACACAAAAGAACCAAAGTTCACACAAGAAAAATTTCAACAACTTAAATCATGTATCTTTCTACACACATTGATAGTGGAAAACTTCAGCACATAATTCTTTCCAATAGATACTTATCCAGACAAAAATTAAAGAGAGAAATACTGCAACTAGATGATACTATAAACCAATAGGGCATAACACATATTTACAGAAATTTCACTCAAACACAAAAGAATATACCTTCTTCTCAGCAGCTCATGGAGCTTATTAGTATATAACAAATCTCAGCAACTGAAGTATCATCCAACATCCTATCTGTCCACCAACGAATAAAGCTATATATCAACTATAGCATAAACAATAGAATGCTTACAAATTATGGCAACTGATGAATTTACTACTGAATGAAAATTAGAACAAAAAGAAATTTAAAAAACCTTTTCAAAATTAAATGAAAATGAAAACACAGCATGTGCAAAGACACATGACACAGTGAAGTCAGTACTAAGAGGTAAGGTCATAGCAGTAAGTGTCTATAGCAAAAATGTGCAGAAATATCATACCTGAAAACCCTGGAAGAACAATAAGAAATAACACCCAAATGGAGTAGAAATAGAGAAATAATCGAATGCACCGCTAAAATGAATGACATAGAAACAAACAAACAACCCCCCCCACACACACACACAAAGAATCAATAAAGCAAAGAGTTGCTTTTTTGAGGAAATAAAAAATTATGACATATTCTTAGCCAAATTAAAGAACACAGAGAAAAGATTCAAATCCACAAAATTAGAGACAAAAGGGGAAATGACATTGAGGAATACACAGAATTTTGAGGATGTATTTTAAAAATATACACTCTATCAGACTGTAAAACCTAAAAAATGGATAAATTTTGTTTTTCCAATTTATTTATTTGTTTGTTTTTTTTTATTTTTACTTTGCAGCTCCCTCCTTCCTCTCTCCTGGTTCCACACTTCTACCATTTTTCTACTTTCTTCCCTTTCCTTCTCCTCCAAAAACGGGAGCCCCACCCCTGTACCAACCAATGTCTTGATGGCTATGTGGATTCTCTTCCACTGAGGCCAGACAAGTCATCCCAGGTAGGTAAATGTGATCCCAAAGCAGACAACAGAGTCCATTTCAGAGACATCCCCTTCTCTAATTGCTAGTGGACCCTCATGAAGATCAAGCCGCCCATCAGCTACATATGTGTAGCAGACTTAGATTCAGTTCATGTATGCTCTTTGGTTGTTGGTTTAGTTTCTGTAAGCCTCCATGGTCCTTGGTTAGTTGATTTTATTGATTTTCTTGTGGAGGTCTTGTCCCCTCTGGGTCCCTCTATACTTCCCCCCACCCCAGCTCTTCCAGAAGACTCCCTGAGCTCTGCTGAATGTTTGGCTGTGGCTCTTTGCATCTGGTTCTATCCAGTGCTGGATGGAGCCTCTCAGAGGACAGTTATGCTAGACTCCTGTATGGAAGCATAACAGAGTATTGTTAATGTCAGGGGTTGGTACTCTCCAATAGGGTGGGTCCCTCAATTTAAGCCAGTCATTGTATGGCCCTTCCTTCAATCTCTGCTCCATGTTTATCTCTGAACATATTGTAGGGAGGGCAAATTTTGGATTGAAGGTTTTATGGGCAGGTTCTCCCTCCACCTGAATCCATGCCTGGTTATAGGAGGTGGTATCTTTAGTCTCTATGTACCTGTCTGCTAAGAGTTACAGTTAGAGTCACACCCATATTCACCCAGGAGCTTACCCCATTGAAGGTCTCCATTTTGTCTCAGAGATGGCCCCTCATCAGTTTCTGTTTCACCTGCCACCTCTGCTCTCCCCGCTTGAGATCCTACCCTTCTTCTCCTTCCCACCACTTCTCCGACTCAGTTCTCTCTCTTCATCTACTTCCAATATCTATTTTATTTCCTCTTCTGAGGAAAATTCTTCCTTGGGCCTTCTTTATTACTTAGCTCTTTTAGGTCTGTGGATTATAGATTGGTTATCCTGTACTATATGGACTATATGGCTAAGATATACTTATAGTGAGTACATAGAATGTGTATCTTTCTGGGCCTGAGTTACCTCACTCAGGATAATATTTTCTAATTCTATCCATTTGCCTTCAAATTTCATGATTTCCTAGTTTTTAGTTGCAGAGTAGTATTCCAATGTTTAAATGTACCACATTTTCTTTATCGGTTCATTGATATAGGGACATCAGGTTTATTTCTAGCTACTGGATTTTATCAATGGAGCTGCTATGAACACAGTAGAGCAAATGTCCTTATGGTATGGTGTAGCACCATTTCTTAAGGGTTATAGGACTATTTCGCTTGTTAACCTTTTCTTGGTTTAAGTTTGGAAAGTGGAATCTGTCAAGAAAATCGTCCATTTCATTCAGATTTTTCAGTTTTGTGGAGTTCAGGTTTTTAAAGTAAGACCTAACGATTCTTGGGATTTCCTCTGTATCTGTTGTTAGGCCCGCTTATCATGTCCAATGTTGTTAATTATATATTATCTCTGCCTTTAGTGAGGCTGCATAAGGTTTTTTCAATCATATTTTCTCAGAGAAACAGCTTTCAGTTTCATTGATTTTTTGTATTGTTCTATTTGTTTCTAAGTTATTTATTTCTATCCTGTGTTTCATTATTTCCTGCAATATATTCCTCTTTGGTATGATTTGCTCCCTTTATTTCTAAAGCTTTCAGATATGCTAGGAAGTTGCTAGTATTATAAATATCCAGTTTCTTTATGAAGGCACTTAGTGATATGAACTTTCCCCTTTACACTTCTTTCATTTTGTTCCCTAAGTTTGGGCATACTGTGTCCTCATTTTCATTGAATTCTAGAAAGTCTTTAATATTTATTTTTTCCCTGTCCCAGTGGTCATTGAGAAGATAGTTGTTCAGTTTCAATGAGTTTGCAGTCTTTTTGTTGTTTCTGTTCTTGTTTAAAGGTCCTGTTTTAGTCCATGATTTTCTGATAATAAACAAGGGATTGTTTCAATTTTTTTTTTATTTGTTGAGGTGTGCTTTGTGTCTGAGTATATGGTCAAATTTAGAAAATGTTCTGTGTGATGTTTAGAAGAAAGTATATTATTTTGTTTTGGGGGAAATGTTCTGTAGATATCTTTTAATACCATTTAATTCATAGTGTTGGTTACTTACTTTTGTTATTTCTCTATTTAGTTTCTGTCTTGTTGACCTGTCCATTGATAAGAGTGGTATGTTGAAGTCTTCCACAATCAATGGAGTTCAATGTGTGATTTAAGCTTTAGTAATGTTTGTTTTATGAATGAGGGTACCCTTGCATTTGGGGCATAGATATTCAGAATTTATATATACCACTTAACCAAAGTAAAATCATGATAAATAAGCAATTTAAATAGACTTAAGAAACATAGTGAAATAGGGGAATGGGAAGTAAGTATAATGAGAGTACATTATGTCAAATTACCAAAGAATCAATAAAAATATTAGGTTGAAAATAATTTTCAGGATAATATTTACATTCTGAATCAGAAGAATACATCAAAAGATTATCTACCATGACCATGTAGTCTTTATCTCATAGTGACAGGTACTTTCAGCATACATTAAGAGATAAAATTAATCTACCATATTAACAAAAGACAATGTCTACACAATCATCTCATTAGATGCAGAAAAAGCCTTTGACAAAAATCCAAAAAACTTCATGATAAATGTCAAAAAGTGACTAGGGAGAAAAGGAACACATCTTACCATAATAAGGGTGAACTGTCCAATCCCATAGCCAACATCAACTTCAATGGAGAGAAACTAAAAACATTTCCTTCAAAGTCAAGGGGGAAATGTCCAGTTTCTCCATACTTAGTCAATATACTTCTAAAAGCTAGAGGAACAAGGCACTTGAAGAATATCGAGGGGATACGAATTACAAATAGGGAGGGAAGAAGTTAAAGAGTGTTATTATTTGGAGATGGTGTGATAATATATATATATATATATATGTATATATATATATACATATGTATATGTATGTATATGTGTGTGTGATAGTAAAATTTACACAGGGAAAATTCTGCAGCAGATTAACACTTTAATCAAAGTACTCAATTCAAAGTTAACTCACAAAAATCAGTAGGCTGCCTATATAGATTTGACAAATGTTCTGAGAATAAACATCATGGAAATAACCTTTCACTGTAGCCTCAAATCACAAAAAGCATCTTGGATATCTTTCTAAATTCAATTTTATTTATATAATCATTTATTTATTATATTTTTTTTACCTTATATCCCTGCTGGAGCCCCCTCCCTAGTCTCCTCTCGGTCCCACACACCTACCCTCTTCTACTCTTATGCCCTTTCGCTAGTCCCCTGATAGGGGAGGACATCCTCACTTTTTATCTGCCTCTGCCTTATCAGGTCTCATCAATGCTGGCTGCATCATCTTCCTCTGGGGACTGGAAAGGTTGCAACCCCGAGGGGGAGGTGATTAAAAGGCTGCCCACTGAGTTCATGGAGGAGACAGCTCCTGTACCCCTTACTAGGGAACCCACTTGGAAACTGAGCAGCCAATGGGCTTCTTTTGAACAGGGATCTAGGTCTTCTCCATGCATGGTCTTTAATTGGAGTATCAGTCTCTACAGACCCCCCTGGGATAAGGTATTTTGGCTCTGTTGTTCTCCTTGTGGAGTTCCTGTCCCTTCCACTTCTTTCTATATCTCTATTCTATAAGGATTCTGGCACTTTCCCAAAGTTTGGCTATGAGTCTCAGTATCTCCTTCAATACCCTAGTGGGTTGAGTCTTTCAAAATTCCTCTGTGGAAGGCTCCTGTCCTTTTCCTTGCTTTCTCCTCCTTCTGATGTCTATCTTGTTTACCGTTCTGAAGGAGGATTAAGCAATCTCCATAGGGTCTTCCTTGTTGTTGAACTTCTTTAGGGCTATAGATTTTAGTATGTTTATCCTATATTATATGGCTAATATCCACTTTTTTCTTTTTTAATATAATTTATTTATTTTTATATTAATCAAGGTTAGGTAATTTGTATCCCAGGCATAGCCCCTTCCCTCATTCCCTCCCACTCTCCTAATCCCTCCCTCATCTCCACCCTGCCCCTCCTCCAAGTCCACTGATGAGGGAGGACTTCCTCCCCTTCCATCCAACACTAGTTTATCTTTTCTCTTCAGGGCTGGCTGCAATGACCTCTTCTGGGATCTAGGTAGGCTGTTACTCCCAGGTGTATGTAGAGGAGGGTGGAAGAGCCAGCCATTGAGTTCATGACAGAAATAGTCCCTGTTCATCTTACTAGGGTCTCCTGTTGGATACTGAGCGACCATGGGCCACATCTGAGCAGGGGTTCTAGGTTATATCCATACATGGTCCTTGGTTGGAGAAATCATCTTGTAAAAGACCCCTGTGCCCTGATTTGTGTGGTCTTTGTGGAGCTCTTGTTCTCCCCAAGTCTTACTAACTCCCCCTATTTTCATTATTATTCCCGACCCTCTGCCAAAGAATTGGTTGTGAGTCTTAATTTCTGCTTTGATACATTGCTATATAGATTCTTTCAGAGGCCCTCTTTGGCATGCTCTTGTCCTGTTGCTTTTCTCCTCCATTCAATGTCCATCCCTTTTGTAAATCTAAACGAGCATTAATCATCCCAACCTGGGTCCTCTTTCTTGTTTATCTTCCCTAGATGTATAGAATTCAGCATGACCTTCCTATCCCATAGGTCTATATAAGTGAATATATACAATATGTTTCTTTCTGCTTTTGGGATACCTCACTCAGGATGATCACTATCGGGTCCCACCGATAGTGGGGAATTTCATGATTTCCTCCTTTTTAATTGCTGAGTAGTATTCCATTGTGTAAAAGTACCATAATTTCTGTATCCATTCCTCAACTGAGGGACATCTGGGTTGTTTCCAGGTTCTGGCTATTACAAATAAAGCAGCTAAGAACATAGTTGAACAAATGTCCTTGTTGGGTACTTGAGGATCTCTTGGATATATGTCTAAGAATGGTATAGCTGGGTCTTGAGGAATCACTATTCTTAATTGTCTAAGAAAACACCAAATTGATTTCCAGAGTGGTTGTACAAGTTTGCATTCCCACCAGCAATGGAGGAGGGTTCCTCTTTCTCCACATATTCTCCAGGATGCATTGTCACTTGAGTTTTTGGTCTTAGCCATTCTGACAGGAGTAAGGCGCAATCTCAGAGTTGTTTTGATTTGCATCTCCCTGATGGCTAAGGACATTGAGCATTTCTTTAAGTGTTTTTCTGTCATTCGATAACCTTCTACAGTGAGTTCTCTTTTTTGCTCCATACCACATTTTTTAATTGGATTACTTGATTTCTTGCTTTTTAACTTCTTGAGTTCTTTATATATACTGGATATTAGCCCTCTATCAGAAGTAGGATTGGTAAAGATCCTTTCCCAGTTTGTAGGCTGTCGTTTTGTTTTGATGACACTGTCTTTTGCTTTAGAGAAGCTTTTCAGTTTCATGACATCCCATTTATTTATTGTTGATCTTAGAGCCTGTGCTGTTGGTTTTCCATTCAGGAAGTAGTCTCCGATGCCAATGAGTTCTAGGGACTTCCCCACTTTTTCTTCTAACCGATTTAGTGTGTCTGGTTTTATGTTGAGGTCCTTGATCCAGTTGGACTTTAGCTTTGTGCATGGTGATAAATATGGATCTATTTTCATTTTTTTTTTGCATATAGATATCCAGTTGGTCCAGCACCATTTGTTGAAGATGCTGTCTTTTTTCCATTGAATGGTTTTGTCTTCTTTGTCAAAAATCAAGTTTCCATAGGTGTGTGGGTTCATTTCTGGGTCATCTATTCAGTTCCGTTGATCCACTCTTCCGTTGTTACGCCAATACCATGCAATTTTTATTAATATTGCTCTGTAGTACAGCTTGAGGTCAGGAATGGAGATACTTCCAGATGATCTGTTGTTGTACAGGATCGTTTTGGAGATCTCGGTTTTTTATTTCTCCATATGTACTTCAGAATTTTTCTTTCAAGGTCTGTGAAGAATTGTGTAGGTATTTTGATGGGAATTGCATTGAATCTGTAGATTGCTTTTGGCAGTATGGTCATTTTCACTATATTAATCCTACCAATCCATGGGCACGGGAGGTCTTTCCATCTTCTGATCTCTTCTTCAAATTCTTTCTTCAGAGATTTGAAGTTTTTTTCATATAGGTCTTTTACTTGCTTGGTTAGAGTCGACCCAAGGTACTTTATGTTATTAGTGGCTATTGTGAAGGGTGTTGTTTCCCTAATTTCCTTCTTGTCCCTTTTGTCTATTGTGTACAGTAGGACTTCTGATTTTTTTGAGTTGATTTTGTATCCAGCAACTTTACTGAAGGTCTTTATCAGTTGAAGGACTTCTCTGGTTGAATTTTTGGGGTCACTCATGTATACTAACCTATCATCTGCAAATTGGGATACTTTGATTTCTTCCTTTCCAATTTTTATCCCCTTGATCTCCTTTAGTTGTCTTATTGCTCTACCGAGGACTTCATGTACTATGTTAAAGAGATATGGAGACAGTGGACACCCTTGCCTATTCCCTGATTTCAGTGAGATTGATTTGGTTTTCTTTAGATTGAGTTTGACGTTAGCTATAGGCCGGCTGAATATTGTCTTTACTGTGTTTAGGTATGTACCTTATATCCCTGATCTTTCCAAGACTTTAAATATGAATGGGTGTTGGATTTTTTCAAATACGTTTTCGGCATCTAGTGAGATGATCATGCAGTTTTTTTTTTCCTTCAGTTTTTTAATATGGTGGATCACATTGATGGATTTCCGTATATTGAACCACCCCTGCATGCCTGGGATGAAGCCTACTTGGTCATGGTGGATGATATCATTTATGTGTTCTTGGATTCAGTTTGCAAGTATTTTATTTAGTATTTTTGCGTCAATGTTCATAAGAGAGATAGGTCTGAAATGCTATTTTTTTGTTGGATTTTTGTGTGGTTTAGGTATTACGGTGACTATGGCTTCATAGAAATAGTTCAGTAATTTTCCTTCTATTTCAATTTTGTGGAACACTTTAGAGAGAATTGGTGTTAGGAATTCTTTGAAGGTCTGGTAGAATTCTGCATTAAAACCATATGGCCCAGGGCTTTTTTTGGTAGGGAGTCTGTTGATGACTACTTCTATTTCCTTGGGGAATATAGGTCTATTCAATCTTTCTATCTGACCTTGGCTTGATTTAGGTAGGTGGAATCTCTCAAGGAAATTGTCCATTTCATTTAGATTTTCAAATTTTGTGGCATATAGACTTTTGTAGTAAGACCTAATGATTGTTTGGATTTCCTCAGTGTCTGTGGTTATGTCCCCTTTTCATTTCTGATTTTGCTGAATTGGATAGTTTCTCTCTGTGTTTTTGTTAGTTTGGCTAAGGGCTTGTCTATCTTGTTGATTTTCTCAAAGAACCAGCTCTTGGTTTCATTGAGTCTTTGAATACTTTTATTCATTTCTAATTGATTGATTTCAGCCCTGAGTTTGATTATTTCCAGCCATCGGCTCCTCTTGGGTGTATCTGCTTCTTTTTTTTCTAGAGCTTTCAGTTGGACCATAAAGTTTGTTGTATGATATGCTTCAAATTTCTTCTTGAAGGCACTTAGTGCTATGAACTTTCCGCTTAGCACTGCCTTCATTGTGTCCCATAAGTTTGGGTATGTTGTGCTTTCATTTTCATTGAATTCTAGGAAGTCTTTAATTTCCTTCTTAATTTCTTTCCTCACCAAGCTGTCCTTGAGTAGCAAGTTGTTCAGTTTCCAAGTATGTGCAGGCCTTTTGCTGTTTCTGTTGTTGTTGAGATCCAGCTTTAGACAGTGATGGTCAGATAGGATAGAAGGAATTATTTCAATATTCTTGAATTTGCTCAGGCTTGCTTTGTGACCAAATATATGGTCTATTTTGGAGAAAGTTCTGTGAGTTTTTTGAAAAGAAGGTATACTCTTTTGCTCTAGAATGAAAGGTCCTGTAGACATCTATTAGGTCCATTTGATTTAGGGTATCTGTGAGTGCCCTTGTTTCTCTGTTTTGCTTCTGACCGGATGATCTGTCCCTTGGTGAGAGTGGAGTGTTGAAGTCTCCCACTATTAGGGTGTTGGGATCAATGTGTGATTTCAATTTTAGTATTGTTTGATTTACATATGTAGGTGGTCTTGTATTTGGGGCATAAATGTTCAAAATTGTGATGTCCTCCTGTTGGAATTTTCC
>CM053742.1:65322774-65347198 GCA_028658305.1 Pachyuromys duprasi
TTTTTATTGGAGTGTTGAGTCCATTGATATTGATAGATAATAGTGACCAATGACTGTTAGTTCCTTTTATTGTGGAGTTGGTGGTCTTACTATGCTTCATTGCTTTTTTGTTGTTGTTGTCATTGGGAAATTATCTGTGTCCTATATATTTTTTTTTGTCTGTAGTTGTTTTCGTTGGACTGAAGTTTTCCTTCTAGTAATTTCTGTAGGCCAGGTTACTGTGTAGGTATTGCATGATTTTTGTTTTTTTTTTTTTTTTGTCATGGAAAATTTTGTTTTCTCCATCTATGTTGATTGAAAGCTTTGTTGGATATAGTAGTCTTGGGTGGCATCTGTGTTCCCTTAAAGACTGCATGACGTCTGCCCAGGCCCTTCTGGCTTTCATATTTTCTGATGAGAAGTCTGGTGTGATTCTGGTCAGTCTAACTTTGTATGTTACTTGACCATTTTCCCTTGCTGCCTTTAATATTTTTTCTTTGTTTCGTAGGTTTAGTGTTTTGACTATGATGTGATAAGGGGTATTTCTTTTTTGGTCTAGTTTGTTTGGTGTTCTGTAGGCTTCTTGTGTGTTTATGGACAATTCTTTTTTAAGTGGGAAAATTTTCTTCTATGATTTTCTTAAAAATATTTTCTGGTCCTTAGAGCCTGGAGTCTTCTTTTTCATCTATTCCAATTATTATTAAGTTTTGTCTTTTCATGGCATCCTTTATTTCTTTGATGTTTTCTTTTTGGGACTTTTCTGATTTTATTTTTTCCTTGAGTGAGGAATCCACTTCAGCCAGCGTATCTTTAGCTCCTGAGATTCTCTCTTCCATCTCTTGTATTCTATTGGTGATGCTTACCTTTGTGGTTCCTGATCTTTTCTCTAAGTTCTCCAGTTCCAGGTTATTCTGTTTGTGTTTTCTTTATAGATTCTAATTCTCTTTTAATGCTTTGTAATGTTTCCTTCTTCTGATTGACTGTGGCTCTAATTTTTTTTGTTTGTTTCCTCTCTGTATATCTTTAATTGTTCTTCTACGTGGGTAATTATATTCTTCTGAATTTCTTTGAGGGCCTTGGTCATTTCCTCTTTTTGTTCCTCTTTTTGGTCCTCTAAAATCTTTTTGATCATAGCTTTAACATAATTTTCCTGTGTCTCCACTCAGTTAAAATCTCCATTGTTTTTGGGTGTTTCTGGTGGGGCCATGATGTCCTGATTTTTGTTGGGTGAGTTCTTAAGTCGACCTTTGGCCATTTGTTTATATATAATCAAGGATTTGTTTGTGTTTTGAGTCTGAAATTCAGACTGGAACTGTCAATCTCTGCTGTTTGGAGTATCCTTCAAGAAGATCAGGGAGTTCCAGTGTTTTGAGGGTATGTGTTGTTACCTCCGTTGAAGTCTGTTGTGGGATCTGTGTGCCCGGCTCCGTGCTATGTGCTAGAAGCTGCGAGCACTGCAGGCTGGTCACCCCTCTGGTCTGGAGGATTGGCCCCTCACTTTGTGCCCGAGGCTGAGTGTCCTGGTTTGAGATGGCAGCTGGTGGTCCGCTTTGGTCTGGAGGCTCCATGCTCCTACCTGGGCTTTCTGCTAAGGGTTACCCTCTGGTTTTGATGGGCCAGGGGCTGTGCACACTGTCTGAAATGGTACTTGGGGGCACTTCAGTCTGGACCTGATACTATGTGACCCGGTCCAGGGTGGCTGCTGGCGGTGCCAGGAGGAATGATTCAGCAGTATTAGGCCCAGTCTGGGGAATGGTATCTGGGCTTTCTCAGTCTGTCCCAGGGACACACATGGTCTGGGGTGATTGCCAGCGGTGCTGAGCGGAGTGTGCCCACTGGATGCAGCCCTGTCGGAACAGTAGCCGGGGCATTCTCAGACTGGCCCAGAGACTGTGTGACCCAGTCTGGAATGCTGGCTGTTGGTGCCAAAGGCGGCTGCTCATTCAGATCAGGGCTGTGCGCAGCTGATCACCTGGCATTTTTCCAGGAAATAACTGGATTTCCCTTCGGCTTTCCCACTTGATTTACTCACTGTAGGAAATCTGCTCACGTGGCAATCACAAATGCTCGTGTTTTAGGTCCCAGAGTTCAGTCTCCTGATCGCTATGCTGTCACTGTTGTCCTGCTCCTCAGACACAGTGCCCTCTCCTGGCAGCCATCTTGGATCTCTTAATATCCACTTTTAAGTGAGTATATATCATATGTGTCCTTTTGCTTCTGGGTTACCTCATTCATGATGATCTTTTCTAGTTCCTACTATTTACCTGCAAGTTTCAGCATTTCCTTATTTTAATTGCTAAGTAGTGTTCCATTCTGAAAATTTATCACACTTTCTGTATTCATTCCTCCTTTGAGGGGCATCTAGGTTGTTTCTAGATTCTGGCTATTACTAATAGAGCTGGTGCAAATATGGTTGAGCAAATGTCCTTATTGAATGGTGGGGCATCTTTTGCATATATGCCTAGGAGTGGTATAGTTGGATCTTGAGGAAGCTCTATTCTTAATTTTCTGAGAAAGAGCCAGAATGACCTTGTACAAAGTGGTTATACAAGGTTACATTCCCAGCAGCAATGGAAGAGGGTTGGGATATCTTTAAAAAAGCAAGTGAAAGAGTTATATGATCAAAAACTTCAAGTAATTGTAAAGGAAATTATAAAATTATGGAAGAATCCCCCATTCTCATGGATATATGTGGCCCTCCCTGTCCCTGTGGATAGTCAGCCAATATTGTTCCATAAATACAAATGGAGCAGGGGAGTTAGGAAAGGAGTTGGGAATCCCCTCAAGTTAGTGGAAATCATGACACTCTGGGATAAGTTGTGGAGAGGCAGATAAAGTTTATTTCAGATGTTATGGGAATATATAGGACTTGTGAAAGGGGGTGAGGATTTTCAGGATGGGCCCAGGTCATTGGTTTAGAAGTGAAGGTCCTGAGAGACATCATTAGTCTAGTGAGGTATTTAAGGAAACTCAGGTGTTTCCTATCAGGGATGAAAGGGAATTGGATCTGTAATTACTCTTAGGGCTACATGACATTCTTCAGGTAGAGAGTATGGGGTAGAAAATTCCCCTTGAGAAAGAAAATGAAGGCTTGCTGACAAAAGGTGTCTGCCATTTCACAGTGAGCTCAGAAATTTTCCTTACTGTCAGATTTTGACATTAGCAGCAGAGTTTCCCAGCAGATATGTTGGATTAAAATCATAAAAGTGGCTATCCTACCAAATGCAATCTAGAGATTCAATGCAATCCCCATCAAAATTCCAAGACAATTCCTCACAGAATGTGAAATGTCACAAAAAGAAAACAGAATAGCTAAAATAATTATAAATAGAAGAACAGCTGGAGGTATAATCTTCCTTGATTTCAATTTGTACTACAGAGCTATAATAACAGAAATAAAATGGTATTGGCACAAAACAAACATGTTGATCAATGGAATAGGAATGAATTCCTAGATATAAGTTCTCACTCCTATGGATACCTGAATTTTTATAAAGAAGTTAGAAATATAAACTGGAAAAAGACAGCATCTTTGAAGCTGATCAAACTGGAAGTCTTCGTGCAGAAGAATATAAATATATCCATACTTATCACCCTGTACAAAACTGAATTTCAAATGGACCAAAGACCTAAACATAAGTGAAGTACACTGAAACTGATAGAAGAGAAAATAAGGAATAGCCTAGAATTTATTGCTACTGGAAGTCTTTCTGCACATAGCACTGATAGCACCCACAATAAGAACGAAAATTAATAGTTGGGACATCATGAAAACGAAAATCTTTTCTATGGCAAAGGACACCATTATTTAGAAAAAGATTCAGGCTACATAATGAAAACATATTTTTACTTACTACACATCCGATAGAGGGCCAATATCTCAAATATATACAGAACTCAAAAAACTAAATACAAAAACAGAAAACTGATAGCTCCACAAGGAAAGCAACAGAACCAAAAAATCTGAGCACAGGTGTCTTTGCTGAGACTGATACTCCAACCAAGTACCGTGCATGGAGAAAACCTAGAACCCCTGCACAGATGTAGCCCATGACAGTACAGTGTCCAAGTCGGTTCCATAGTAATGGGAACAGGGACTGTCTCTGATATGAACTGATTGGCCTGCCCCTTGGTCACCTCACCCTGATGGGGGAGCAGCCTTACAGGGCCACAGAGGAAGTCAATGCAACCACTCCTAATGAGAGCTGATAGACTAGGATCAGAAGGAAGGAAAGGAAGTCCTCCCCTATCAGTGGACTTGGGGAGAGGCATATTTGGAGAAGAGGGAGTGAAGGTGGGATTGGGAGGGGTGGAGGGATGGGTTTATGGGAGATACAAAGTGAATAATGCATAATTAATAAAAAAGGAGATACAAATCTGAACAGAATTTTCAAGAAAGTAAGTACAAATGGCTGAGAAGCACTTAGAAAAATTTTCAACATCCCTAGTAATCTGGGAAATGCAATTAAAAATTTCTTTGAGATTTCATCTTACACCTGTCAGAATTGCTAAGATCAATAATACAAATGGTATCTCATGCTAGTGAACATGAGGGATAAGGAAAAACTTTATGCATTCTTGGTGGGAGTGCAAACTCATGTGTACACTACAAAAATCAATGTGGTGGTTCTTCAGAAATCTGGGTCTCAATCTAGCTGAAGACCCCATTATAACACTCTTAGGAATATATCCAAAAGATGCTTCATGCTACCAAAAAGACACTTGCTCAACAATGTTCATTACTCTGCTATTACTAATAGGGAGAAACAGTCAACAACCTAAACATCGTTTAACAGAAAGGATAAAAGAATATACTGCAGGTAATTATGAATTCCAGGGATCCAAGATGGGAGTTCCAGGAGGATACTACATCTGAGGAACAGGACAGCTCACCTGCTACTGACTACCATTTGGATACTGGGGTACACAGCCCCAACCTCAGACGTACAGAAGCCTGGGATCCCAGAGATCAACCCCCAGATACTGCTCCAAGGGGCAACCAGTTATCCCTAATTAAACTGATCAAACCAAGGGGCGCCCAGGTTATAGCAGCATCTCACTAAATTTACAGCAAGAAACCCAGAAGAAAGGCAGCTACCAGCAGGACTTCCCTGGGTGAGAGGAGGGCACTCTTGACTACCAAAGCTACCACTCATGTCTGTATGCCTGAGGTGTACACTGTGGCAATTCATGAAAAACACCAGACATTCAGTGACTATACCCAAAACGCTCAGGAAGCTCCCTTCAGGAAAAAGCGTCTTCCTGCCAAGAGGATTCTCTCCACCACAGGATTCCAGGGACCACCAGAAACTAACACCCAACACCTAAGACAGTCCAAAGGGTAGAGGCTAAAGTAAAAGCTCAACCAAGAAAAGACAGAGCAATATGGCTTCTCCAGAGTCCAGTTATCCAGGGGCAAGCAAACCTGGACACCACAGGATAATTGAAATTCAAGATGACCTAACATCTGTGCTTATGAAGAGGATAATTGAGGAAACAAATAAAATGCTTAAAGAACTAGATGAAGATAAAGACAAATAGATTATGGCCATCTGTAAAGAAATAGAGGAAGTTGCAGCTGAACAGTTTGTGGCCTTTAGAAAGGAAATACTTAAATCACTGAAAGACATAAAACAGAAAATGTTCAAACAAACAGCTGAAGGAATTGAAGGAAAAACAAGAAAATACTGTCATACAGGTGAAGGAAATCAAAACTGGCTCAAGATCTGAAGATAGAATTGAAAAATTAAAGAAAACAAAATGGAGGAAACTGTGGAGAGAAAGTATTTAGGGAAGAAAACAGGAACTAGAGAGGTAAGCATAATCAATAGATTACAAGAGATGGAAGAAAGATTCTCAGGTGTGGAAGATACAATGGAAGAAATTGATGTATCTGTCAAAGAAAATGCTAAATTGAAAATATTCCTGAACACAGACCATCCAAGAAATCCAAGATGGCATGAAAAGACAAAACCTAAGAATAATAGGAATAGAGGAAAAACAAGATTCCGTCCTCTGAGGCCCAGAAAATATTTTCAACAAAATAATTGAAGAAAATTTCCCCAACGTAAAGGAGAGACCTATAAGAATACAAGAGGCCTACAGAACACCCAATAAATTAGACATGAAAAGAAAATCCTCCCACTACATGATAATCAAAACAGTAAGTATACAGAACAAAGGAAAAATACTGAAAGCTGCAAGGGAAAAAAGGGCAAGTAACATATAATGGCAAACCCATCAGAATCACACCTGACTTCTCAACAGAGGCTATGAAAGCCAGAATGGTCTAGATGGATATCATGGAGACCCTAAGAAAACACAGATGTCAGCCCAGGCTGCTATATCCAGAAAAATTCTCAGTCCTCATAGATGGAGAAACCAAGATATTTAATGACAAAAACAAATTTCAACAATACCGACACACAAATCCAGAGTTACAGAAGACACTAGAAGGAAAAATGCAACCCAAGAAAATTAACTATTTTCAAGAAAACACAGGAAATACTTAATCTCACTACAGCAAAGCAAAAAGTAACCAAGCACACAAACTTACTACCAAAGCCAACATCAATATCAAAGGTCTAATAGCCACTGGTCATTAATCTCTCTCAACATCAGTGGATTCAATTTTTCAATAACAATGCAGAGAGTAACAGAATGGATGTGTAAAGTAGACCCAACAACCTGTTGCATACAAGAAACACACCTAAGTCACAAAGATAGACATTACCTGAGAGGAAAGGGCTGTAAGATGGTTTTCCAAGCAAATGGACCCAAGAAGAAAACAGGAGTAGCCCTTCTGTGATAAAATAGACATTCAACAAAAATTAATAAAAAGAGATGGGGAAGGACACTTCATACTCTTCAAGGGAAAATTCCACCAGGAAGACATCACAATCTGGAACATCTATGCCCCAAATACAAGGGCACCCACATTTATAAAAGAAACATTAATAAAACTTAAACCACACATAGATCACCACACATTAGTAGAGGGATACTTCAACACCCCACTCTCAACAAAGGATAGGTCAACATAACAGAAATTAAACAAAGAAACAATGTGTCTAACAGAGGTTATGAATTAAATGGACCTAACAGACATCTACAGAACCTTACACCCAAACACAAAAGAATTTTTCTTCAAATCAGCACCTCATGGATCCTTCTCCAAAACAGACCATATGTTTGGTCACAAAGCAAGCATCAAAAGATACAAGAAGATTGAAATAATCCCTTGTATCCTATCTGATCACCATGTACTAAAGCTGGACCTCACCAACAACAGAAATAGCAAAAAGCCTACACACACATGGACATTGAACAACTGGCTATTAAATGACAGCTGGTACAGGGAAGAAATAAAGACATTAAAGTCTTCCTAGAAAAAAAATGAAAATGAAGACTCAACATACACACACTTATGGGATACAATGAAAGTAGTGCTAAGAGTAAATTTCATAGTACTATGTGGCTTCAAGAAGAAATTCGAATCATCTCATTCAAGCAACTTAATGGCTCATATACAAGTCTGAGAAAAAAAAAAAAAGAAGCAGACAGACCAAAAATGAGTAAACGGCTGGAAATAATCAAACTCAGGGCTAAAATCAATAAATTAGATACAATAAAACAATTCAAAGAATCTATGAAACCAAGAGTAGGTTCTTTGAGAAAATCAACAAGTTGACAAACCCTAAACCAAAATAACTAAAAGGCAGAGAGACAATATCCAAATTAACAAAATCAGAAATGAAACGGGGGACATAACAACAGATTCTGAAGAAATGCAAACAATCATTAGGACATACTTCAAAAGTATACATGCCACAAAATTTGAAAATCTGAATGAAATGGACAACTTTCTTGATAGATTTCCATTACCAAAGCTGAATCAAGGCCAGGTAAATCGATTATATAGTCCTATATCCCCTAAGGAAATAGAAGAGGTCATCAAAAGTCTCCCATCCAAAAATCGCCCAGGACCAGATGGTTTCAGCACAGAATTCTACCAGACTTTCAAAGAAAAGCTAACTCCAGTTATCTCCAAACTATTCCACAAAATAGAAACAGAAGGGACACTACCAAACTCATTCTATGAAGCCACAGTCACTTTAGTATCTAAACCTCACAACGACCCTAGAAAGAAAGAAAATTTCAGTCCAATCTCCCTTATGAATACTGATGCAAAATACTCAACAAAATACTTGCAAACTGAATACAAGAACACATCAAACATATCATCCACTATGACCAAGCAGGCTTCATGCCAGCTACTCAGGGATGGTTCAATATACAGAAATCTATCAATGTGATCCACCATATTAAGAAACTGAAAGAAAAAAAGCCACATGATAACCTCCTTAGATGCTGAAAAAGCATTTCACAAAATCCAACATCCATTTATGTTTAAAGTATTGGAGAGATCACGGATACAAGGCACATTCCTAAACATAGTAAAGGCAATATACAGCAGGCCTGTAGATGACATCAAACTAAACGGAGAGAAACTTAAAGCAATCCCACTAAAATCAAGGACAAGGCAAGGCTGCCTACTCTTTCTATATCTCTTCAACATAGATCTGGAAGTCCTTGCTAGAGCAATAAGAGAAGAGAAGGAGATCAAGGGAATACAAATCAGAGAGGAAGAAGTCAAAGTGTCACTGTTTGCAGATGTAATGATAGTATACCTGAATGACCCTAAAAATTCTACCAAGGAACTCCTACAGTTGAAAAACACATTCAGCAAAGTGGCTGGATACAAAATTAACTCAAAAAAATCAGTAGCCCTCTTGTATACAAAAGACAAATGGTTGAGAAAGAAATTAAGAAAACTATACCCTTCACAATATCCACAAAAGGCATAAAGTACCTTGGTGTGACTCTAATCAAGCAAGTCAAAGACTTGTATGAAAAAAATTTCAAGTCTCTGAAGAAAGAATTAGAAGAAGATATCAGAAGGTGGAAAGATCTCCCATGCTCATGGTAGGAAGGATTAACATAGGAAAAATGGCCATCTTACCAAAAGCAATCTACAAATTCAATGCAATTCCCATCAAATGACCAACACAATTCTTTACAGACCTCAAAGAAAAAATGCTCAACTTCATATGAAATAACAAAAAAACCCAGAATTGCTAAAACAATCCTCTACAATAAAAGATAGTCTGGAGGTATCTCTCTCCCTGACCTCAAGCTGTACTATACAGCAACAGTAATAAAAACCACATGGTCCTGGCATAGAAACAGAATGATAGATCAATGGAAATGAATAGAATACCCAGAGATAAACCCACACACTTACAGACACCTGATTTTTGACAAAGATACCAAAACCATACAATGGGAAAAAAGATAGCATCTTCAACAAATGGTGCGGGTCTAACTGAATGTTTACATGTAGAAAAATGCAAATAGACCCATACTTACCACCCTGCACAAAACTAAAGTCCAAGTGGATCAAAGACCTCAACATAAAATGAGACACATTAAATTGGTTAGAAGAAAAAGTGGGGAAGAGCTTTGATCTCATTGGCACAGGAGACATCTTCCTGAACAGAACGCCAACAGCACAGGGTCTAAGAGCAACAATCAATAAATAGGAACTGATGAAACTGAAAATCTTCTGTAGGACGCTGTTGTAAGAACAAAACAATAGCCTACAGTCTGGGAAAGGATCTTCACCAACCTTTTATCTGACAGAGGGCTATTATCTAGTATATATAAAGAACTAAAGAAGTTGAAAAGCAACAAATCAAGTAATCCAATTAAAAAATGGGAACAGAGCTAAACAGAGTTCTAGATAGAGGAATATCGAATGGCAGAGAAACAATGAAAGAAATGCTCAAAGTCATTAGCCATCAGGGAAATGCAAATTAAAATAACCCTGAGATTTTACCTTACCCCAATCAGAATGGTCAAGATCAAAAATGCAAGTGACAACACATGCTGGAGAAGATGTGGAGAAAGGGTAACCCTCCTCCACTGCTGGTGGAAACTTGCACAACCACTCTGGAAATCAATCTGTCCCTTTCTCAGACAACTAGGAATAGTGCTTCTTTAAGATCCAGCTATACCACTCCTAGGCATATTTCCAAAAGAGGTTCAAGTACACAATAAGGACATATGCTCAACCATGTTTGTAGCAGCTTTATTTGTAATAGCCAGAAGCTACAAATAGCACAGATGCCCCTCATCTGAGTAATGGATACAGAAATTGTGGTACATCTACACAATGGAATATTACTCAGCAATAAAAAACAAGGGAATCATTAAATTTGCAGGTAAGTGTTGGGAACTGGAAAGGATCATCTCGAGTGAGCTATGCCAGAAGCAGAAAGACACTCACGGTATATAATCATTCATATAGACATATAATATAGGATAAACTTACTAAAATCTGTACACCAAAGAATCTAATCAAGAGGGAAGACTCTGGCTAAAATGTTCAATTCCCATCCTGAAAGGCAAAGAGCATGGACATCAGAAGAAGGAGAAAACAGGGAACAGAGTAGGATCCTGCCACAGAGGGCCTCTGAAAGGGTCTGCCCTGCAGACTATCAAAGCAGATGCTGAGACTTATGGCCAACCTTTGGGCAGATTGCAGGGCATCTTATGAAAGAAGTGGGAAATAGTAAGATCTGGAGAGGACCGGAGCTCCTCAAGGAGAGCAACAGAACCAAAAAATCTGAGCACAGGTGTCTTTCCTGAGACTGATACTCCAACCAAGAACCATGCATGGAGAAAACCTAGAAGCCCTGCACATATGTAGCCCATGGCAGTTCAGTGCCCAAGTGGGTTCCATAGTAATGGGAACAGGGACTGCCTCTGACATGAACTGATTGGCCTGCTCTTTTGATCACCTCACCCTGAGGGAGGAACAGCTTTACCATGCTGCAGAGGAAAACAATGCAGCCACTCCTGATGAGACCTAATAGACTAGAATCAGAAGGAAGGAAAAGAAGACCTCCCCTATCTGTGGACATTGGGAGGGGCATTTTTGAGAAGGGGCAGGAAGGGAGAGTTTAGAAGGAGAGGAAAGAGGGAGCTACAGGGACGTACAAAGTGAATAAAGTGTAATTAATAAAAATTTTCAAAAAGAGTGTGGTTGCTCTGGGTTACCTGGTAGGGAATGTTTCTATGCTCCTGCCAGATATGGGCACTGGGTGGTCTAGACTGGAATGTGTTTCTAGGTATTGGTGCTGATACTATGGAGTGGGAATAAGCTAGTATTAAAGGCAGTCAGAGAAGGTCCTCAGGTGAATTCTACATATGCCTTAGGATCTGCATATCTCTCTGGGAATGGAGACAGGAGAAAGGCAAGGTCACATAAGATGATCTGTTACAAATCTATCTAATTTGGGATCAGAATTGGAATATCTAGCAGTCTAAAAGAATAAGGGATTAGAATTGGAATATAGGAGTTAGATTGAAATTTGACTGACTGATTTCCAGGCAGCTGTGTCTGTCAAGTTTCCATGGAGTGCCACTGGGAGTTGACAGCTAAGAAAAAGGGATGGTGTGTTAGAGAAAGACCTTTAGAAAAGACCTACATGATCTTCTAAGTATAGGGGCAAAAAAGGAGTGAAGACTGCAGAAAAAGGACTGTTACAGCCATGTAGATTATGCCTAGATAGTTAAAATTAGATTGAATCAAGGAGAGTACAAGTACAAGGAGAGTACATGATTCCCTGCTTGGTGTGGCAACAGGTTACCCTGAAGTAACTGTGGGCACTGTGAAGATTTTTAAAAGGTCATAAACAGGGAGCCTGATTTACTGTAAAGTTAAGATACAGATTCAGAAAGAAACCCTGATAAATTTGGCAATCCATTATAAAAATATATGTGAGTTAAAAGTGATATTAAAAAACTAAACCTTTTTTAGACAGTTGATACAGAAACTAAGGGTTTAACTTCCCTATTCATCTCTTTCTCTGATGTTGCTTTATTATCTCTTACTTGTCTAAGTGTTCTTCTTCAGGAGCATTTGTGCTTACAGCAAAGTATCTATTATAAAAGCCAGTCTCAAAATAACTTTTAGTTTTATTTTTTTTAATTTATTACAGATTCATCCCACTCCTAATCCTGCCCTCCTTCTCACTTCTCCAACTATGCCCCTACCACATTCCACAGATAGTGCAGGTCCTCCTCCCCTTCCATCTGACCCTAGCCTATCAGGTCTCATCAGGACAGTCTGCAACTTTGAGCATATCTTTATGTGTTCCTCTGCCATTCAATATTTCTCTATTCAGAATTCTCTGTTTACCACTGTACCCCACTTTTTAATTGGATTATTTGATTTGTTGATATTTACCTTCTTTAGTTTTTTACATATTCTGAATATTAGCCCTATGTCAGATAGAGGGTTGGTGACCAGTCTATATGCTGTCATTTTTTCTGATTACAGTGTCTTTTGATTTTCAGAAGCTATTTGGTTTTATACAGTCACATTTGTTAATTGTTGATCTTAGAGCCTGTGCTGTTGGTGTTCTATTCAGGAAGTTGTCTCCTGTGCCAATGAGTTCAAGGCTCTTCACCACTTTTTCTTCTAAAAGGTTTAGGCTCCCTGGTTTTATGTTGAGGTCTTTGATGCACTTAGATATTAGTTTTGTGCAGAGTGCTAAGTATGAATCAATTTGCATTTTTCTACATGTAGATATCCAGTTCTAGGCAAGTACCATGCAGTTTTCATTTTTTTTTTCTGTAGTACAGCTTGAGATCAGGGATGGAGATAGTTCCAGACGATCTTTTGTTGTAGAGGATTGTTTTAGCTAGTCTGGGTTTCTTGTTATTCCATATAAAGTTGAGATTTTATCCTTTATGCTCTGTAAAGAATTATGTTGGTAATTTGATGGGAATTGCATTGAATCCATAGATTGAGTTTAGTAAGATGGCCATTTTTACTACTTCAATCCTGCCTAACCAAGAGCATGGGAGATCTTTCAATCTTCTAATATCTTCTTCTATTTATTTATTCAGAGGAAGTTTTTTTTTCATACACACCTTTGACTTATTTGGTTAGAGTTACACCCAGGTACTTATGTCCTTTGTGGCTATTGTGAAAGGTGTGGTTTCCCTAATTTCTTTCTCAGCTAGTTAGTCTATTGTATACCAGAGAATTACTGAGTTTTTTTTTAGTTAATTTTGTGTCCAGCCACTTTGCTAAAGGTGTTTATCAGCTGTAGGAGTTCCCTGGTAGAATTTTTGGAGTCACTCAAATACACTATCATATTAACTGCAAATAGTGATACTTTGAATTCTTCCTTTCCAAACTGAATCACCTTGATCTCCTTTAATGATCCTATTGCTCTATCAAGGACTCCAAGAACTATGTTGAAGGGATGTGGAGAGAGTGGGCAGCCTTGCCTTGTTCCTGATTCCAGTGAGATTGATTTAAGTTTCTCTCTATTTAGTTTGATGTTGGCTATAGTTTTTTTTTTTTTTTTGTATATTACCCTTACTATGTTTAGTTATGTGCCTTGTATCCCTGATCTCTCCAGGACTTTAAACATGAATGACTGTTGGATTTTATGAAATGATTTGTAAGCATATATGGAGATTATCATGTGTTTTTTTTTCTTTCAGTTTGTTTATATGGTGGATTCCATTGATAGATTTCTGTATATTGAACCACCACTGTATACCTGGGATGAAGCCTACTTGATCATAGTGGATGATATCATTGATGTGTTCTTGGATTTGGTTAGTGAGTATTTTGTTGAGTGTTTTTGCATCAATGTTCATAAGGGAGATTGGCCTGAAATTCTCTTTCTTTGTTGGGTCTTTGTGAGGTTTAGGTATCAAGATGACTGTGGCCGCATAAAATGAGTTTGGGAATGTTCCTTCGGTGTCTATTTTGTGGAATAGTTTGAACAGTATTGGTGTTAGTCTTTCTTTGAAGGTCTAGTAGAATTGTGTGCTGAAACCATCTGGCCCTGGGCTGTTATCGAAAAGGAGAATTTGATGACAGCTTCAATTTCCTTATGGGATATAGGATTATTTACTTTATTTATATGGTCTTCATTCAGGTTTGTTAAGGGGAATTGATCAAGACAACTGTTCATTTCATTTAGATTTTCAAATTTTGTGGCATATAGGCTTTTGAAGTAAGACCTAATTATTGTTTGGATTTCCTCAGTGCTTGTTGTTATGTCATACCCCACCCTTTTCATTTCTGATTTTGTTCATTTTGATAGTGTCTCCTCCCCTTCCATCTGACCCTAGTCTATCAGGTCTCATCAGGACTGGCTTCTTTGTCTTCCTCTGTGGACTGGTTAGGCTGCTCCCCCCTCAAGTAGAGGCGATCAAAGAGCTAGTCCATGAGTTCATGTTAGAGATAGTCCCTGTTCCTATTACTAGGAAACTCTCCTGGACACTGATCTACCATGGGCTACATCTTCACAGGGGTTCTAGATTGTCTCCATGCGTGGTCCTTGTTTGGAGTATCAGTCTCACAAAAGACCCCTGTGCCCAGATTTTTTGCTTTGTTGCTCTCCTTGTGGGATAATCATACTAAAATATATCCACCTAAGGAAGCTTATCAAGAAGGAGAACCCTGGGTAAGATGCTCAGTCTTCATTCAGAAAGGCAAACAGGATGGACATCAGAAGCTGGAGAAAACAGGGAACAGGACAAGAGCCTATCACCTAGGTCCTCTGAAAGACTCTACCCTGACAGTTTCAAAACATATACTGAGACTCATAGCCAAATTTTGGGCAGATTGCAGGGAATTTTATGAAAGAAAGGGGAGATAGAAAGAGCTGGAGGGGGCAGGAAATCCACAAGGAAAGCAACAGAACCATATTTACATTTATTTTGTCTCTTTTTGGCATGTTGCAGAAAGGTGGTCAGACATGACTTGGCACAAATTGTGAACCCGAAGTTATATATTAGAAATCAGTCTGGAAAGCAGAGCTTGGTGGTGCAAGCCTTTAATCATAGTACTCAGAGACACAGAGGCAGACCAGCAGCCTGGTGGTATGACATGATTCAGAAGCCATGGCAGAGTTCTGCTTACTCCCTGTTCACCAATTGCTAGCTCAGTCTGCTTTCATGTAGAACCTAGGTGTGCCAGTCAAGGAATGGAACAACTCAAAATAAGCTGAGCCATCCCACATTAATCACTAATTAAGAAAATGTTCTACAGTGTTTTGCACAAATTACAAATAAGTTTTCTCAGTTGGAGCTGCCTACTCTCAGGTAACTATGCTTCATGTTAAGTTGATCTAAAACTAGCTAGAACACTGTGTTTTAGACATAGTCCTGGCTTTCATTCACAATTATCTCACTATTAAGAATAGAGGTGCTACGAACATGTGTGAGCAAATGTCCTCATTGAATGGTGGAGAATCTTTCGGGTATATGCCTAGGAGTGAGATAGCTGGATCTTGAGGTAACACTATTCCACATTTCTAAGGAAATATCAGATTGATTTTCAAAGTTATTGTACAGTTTACAATCCCACCATCAATGGAGGATGGTTCCCCTTTCTCCCCACTCTCTACAGCATGCATCATCCCTTGAGTTTTTGATTCTTAACTATTCAGATGGGTGTGAACTGAAATCTCAGGATCATTTTGATTTGCATTTACTAGAAAAAACATCGATGTCTCTCAACAGAGGAATGGATACAGAAAGTATGGTACATTTACACAATGGAATACTACCTACCAATTAAAAACAAGGAAATCATGAAATTTGCAGGCAAATGGTAAGAACTAGAAAAGATCATCATGAGTGAGGTAACCCAGAAGCAGAAAGACACATACGATATATACTCATTTAAAAGTTGATATTTGCCATATAATATGGGATAAATATTCTAAAATTTATAGTCCTAAAGAAGCTCAACAACAAGGAAGACCCTGTGGGGGATGCTTAATCCTCATTCGGAAAGGTAAACAGGATAGACATAAGAAAGAGGAGAAAGCAAGGAAAAGGAGAGCAGCCTTCCACAGAGGGATTTTGAAAGACTCAAGCCACCAGGGTATTGAAGGAGATACTGAGACTCATAGCCACACTTTGGGAAAAGTGCCAGAATCCTTATAGAAGAAGAGGGATATAGAAAGACATGGAGGGGAGAGGAACTCCACAAGGAGAACAAAAGAGCCAAAATACCTGGGCCCAGGGGGTTCTGCAGAGACTGATACTCCAAATAAGAACCATGCATGGAGGGGACCTAGACCCCCTGTTCAAAGGAAGTCCATTGGCTGCTCAGTTTCCAAGTGGGTTCCCTGGTAAGGAGTTACAGGGTCTGTCTCTGACATGAACTCAATTGCCGGCATTTTGATCACCACTTACTCAGGGTTGCAGCCTTGCCAGGCCATAGAGAAAGATGATGCAGCTAGCCTTGATGAGACCTGATAAGCTACGGTCAGATAGAAGAAAAGGAGGTCCTCCCTTATCAAGGGACTAGGGAAAGGTCATAGGGATAGAAGAGGGAGGGTTTGTGGGACATGGAGGAGATAAGGGTTGGGGAAGGGGGATGTAGCAGGGATGCAAAGTAAAAAAATTGTAATAAATAAATGTATAAATATAAGTAAACTTAAAAATTGATCTCATTATTTGGGTGGGGCATCCATAATGACTGCAACCAGTGCATACCATATCTGAGTGGCAGAGGATCTGACACTCAGAAATTGGTGAGTGTAGGGGCAGCTGAATCCAAAAAAAAAAAAAAATGACATTGAGGCTCACAAGGAGAAAGGGGGCAAACCCTGAAATAAGACCAATGAGATACAGGTCAACAGTAGACTTCCCTGTGGACTTCTCCTGGGAATTCAATTCCCAGGCATTTACCATTTAACAGGGAGAAGCAGTGGTGGAGGCACTGCAGACAGAAGTAGAGGCAACAGAGGCAGTCCACAGTGCAAGCAGTTCCTATCACAGAGCACAGTGCTGGCTGCTCTAAGCACAGAACTCCCTGTGTGAGATTTGAGACAGAGAATACTCAATCCCCCAGAATTTCCACATGACAGGCCTCCCTTCTCCCTTCTTGGAGAAGGCAGTGACTGCAGAGGCAGCCCACAGGGCCTGCCACAGCGTACAAAGTCTGGTCAGCAGTGCCCAGAGCTCCTAGCACAGAGTGCAGTACCAGCGGCTCCACCAGGCCAACCAAGCCTGAGGCTCCCCAAAGCCTTCCAGAAGGCATTTGTGCCAGCGGCTTCCTAGTTCTGCCATGGTGGTTGGACTCCCAGTGGACCACAACACAAGTCCCCAGTTTCTGCAACAACATAGGGATTCTTGGGACAGCACTATCAACATTGAAGCACCTGCTCTATGGGTCTACCATAGAAGTCAAGACAAACAACTCCTGGAACCCAGACAGATCTGAGTACTATAATGGCAGTATGACAGGAGTGTAGACCACTGAGGTATTCAGAAAATCAGCACAGGTACATTGTGCCTAAAAACTGTGCCTGCTAACAGTGCTAGTATCTGCATCCCACTGCGCCTGGTTCCCCCCTCACACACACACATTCCAGGCATCTACACTTTCTAGAACTCTTTCCTTCAAGACACATTTGCATGCACACGCAAATACTTTCTTCCCTGCAATTGTGATTCTGTGCCAGCAGCTTTTCTTCCCTTAGGTACAGCTGAAACACCAGTGCACACTCTCAAACCAGTGGACCTCTTTCATCTTCCTCATGAATCCTCTAGACACCAGAGAAAGACGGACCCAGTCTGAAGTACAGACTCCAGGAACAAACAGTGAAGGTTATGGACAAGTAGATGGCTAGAGGTTGGCATAAGAACACACCCAACAAATATCAGGACATCATGTCTCCACCAGCAAACCCCAAAATTAATGGATATTTTTATTCATAGGAAACACAGGAAAGTTACTTTAAAGCTATGCTTACCCAGTTAGTAGAAGCACATAAAGAAGGAATGAATAAATCTCTCAGTGAAATAGCCACACAAGTGGGGGAAAATAAAGAGGAAATGAACAAAGCTATCAAAGAAATAAAGACAAATCAACCCATACAAATAGATGCAAAATTAGTGACATATAGAGAAGAAATGAACAAAAAAATACAAGTCATCATAGAAAAACAAGAATCTAAATTCAAACAGATGAAGGAAATGGTGCAAAGCATGAAAACAGAATTAGAATCAATAAAGAAAACACAAACAGAGAAAACCCTGGAGCTGGGAAATTTAGAGAAAATATCAAAAACTGCAAAAGTAAGCATCACCAATAGAATACAAGAGATGGAAGACAGAATCTCAGGTGATGAAGATACACTTCCTGAAATTGATACCTCTCTCAAAGAAAAAGTAAAATCAGAAAAGTCTCAAACACAAAACATCCACGAAATCAAGGACTCCAAGAGAAAGACAAAGTCTAAGATTAACAGGAATAGATGAAAAAGAAGATTTCTGGCTCCAAGAACTGGAAAATATTTTCAAGAAAATTTTCCCAACTTTAAGAAAGAGATGTCCATAAACATACAAGCAGCCTAGAGAACACCAAATAGACTAGACCGGAAAAGAAACTTTTCATGTCACATCATAGTCAAAACACTAAACCTACAGAACAAAGAAAAAATATTAAAGGAAGTAAGGGGGAAAGGTCAAGTAATATATAAAGGTAGAACTATCAGAATCAGAGCAGACTTCTCAAAAGAAACTATGAAAGCCAGAAGGGCTAGGAAGATGTCATGCAGACCTTAAGGGATAAAAGATGGCAACCCAGACTACTCTAACCAGCAAAGCTTTCAAACAACATAGATGGAGAAAACAAAATATTCCATGAAAAAACTAAATTTAAACAATATCTACAAAGCAACTCAGGCCTAGGGAAGATACTAGAAGGAAAACTCCAATCCAATGAAAACAATTACACCCAAGAAAACATAGGATACAGATAATTTTCACAACAAAAATAAGAGAAAACAAGTAATAAATCACAGTAACAACACCAACTCCACAATAAAAGGAACTAACCTTCATTGGTCACTGTTATCTATCAACATCAATGGACTCAACTTTCCAATAAAAAGACACAGACTAACAGAATGGTTGTAGAAAAGGGATCCAACATTCTGCTGCATCCAAGAAACACATCTCTGCAATGAAGATAAAGACTATGTCAGAGTAAAGGGCTGGAAAAATGTTTTTTCAAGGACATGGACCCAGAAAACAAGCTTTCACACAAAAAGATGAGGACGGGCACTTCATTCTCATCAAAGGAAAAATCCACAAGCAGGATATCACAATTCTGAACATCTATGCCCCAAATACAAGAGTGCTTACATTTGTAATTGAAACTTTACTAAAGCTTAAATCACACATAAATCCCAATACCTTAATAGTGGGAGAGTTCAACACTCCACTCTCACGAAGGGACAGATCATCTAGAGAGAATCTAAATAGGGAAATAAAGGCTCTTACAAAGATCCAAAATCAAATGGACTTAATAGATGTCTACAGAACTTTTCACCAAAGTTCAAAAGACTATACCTTCTTTAAGCACTTCATGGAGCGTTCTCCAAAATAGATCATATAGTTGGTCACAAAGCAAGCATCAGCAGATACAGATTGAAATAATTCCTTGTATTCTATCTGAACACCATGGAATAATGCTGGACCTCAACAACAACAGAAATAGCAAAAAGCCTACACGCACGTGGAAACTGAACAACTCCCTATGTAATGACAGCTGTGTTAGGGAAGAAATAAAGAAAGTAAATAAAGATTTCCTAGAATTCAATTAAAAATGAAGGCACAACATACCCAAACTTACAGGACACAATGAGTGCCAAGAGTAAAATTCATAGCACTAAGTGCCTTCCAGAGGAAATTTGAAACATCTCATTCAAGCAACTTAACAGCCCACATGAAAGTCCTGGAAAAAAAAATAAGCAGAAACACCCAAGAAGAGTATATGGCTGGAAATGAGCAAACTCAGGGCTGAAATCAATAAATTAGAATCAAATAAAACTATTCAAGGAATCAATGAAACCAAGAGCTGGTTCTTTGAGAATATCAACAAGATAGACAAACACTTAGCCAAAATAATTAAAAGGCAGAGAGAAACTGTCCAAATAAGTAAAATCAGGAACGAATAGGGAGACACAACAACAGACAATGAGCTTATATACCACAAAATTTAAAAAGCTAAATGCAATGGACAATTTTCTTGATAGATTCCATTTACCAAAATTAAATCAAGATCAGGTAGAAAGACTGAATAGTCCTATATCCCCCAAGGAAATAGAAGCAGTCATCAAAATTCTCCCTTCAAAAAAAAGAAGTCCAGGGCCAGATGGTTTCAGAGCAGAATTCTACCAGACGTTCAAAGGAGTGCTAACTCCAATTCTCCTCAAATTATTCAGCAAAATAGAAAGAGAAGGAACATTACCAAACTCTTTCTATGAAGCCACAGTCACCTTGATACCTAAACCACAAAAAGAACCAATAGAAAAAGAGAACTTCAGAACTATCTCTCTTGTGAACACTGATGTAAAAATACTCAATAAAATATTGGCAAATGATATCCAAGAACATATTAAATATATCATCCACCATGACCAAGTAGGCTTCATCCAAGCCATGCAGGGGTAGTACAATATATAGAAATCCATCAATGTAATCCATCATGTAAACAAACTGAAGGAGAAAAACCACATTATTATCTCCATAGATCCCGAAAAAAGCATTTGACAAAATCTAACATCAATTCATGTTTAAAGTTTTGGAGATATCAGGGATACAAGACACATACCTACACATAGTAAAATCAATATAGAGCAAGCCTAAGGCAAACATCAACCTAAACATAGAGGAACTTAAATCAATCCCAATGAAATCCGGGATAATGCAAGGCTGTTTACTCTCTCTGTATCTCTTCAACAAAGTACTTGAAGTCCTAGCTAGAGCAATAAGACAACTAAAGGATAACAAGGGGATACAGAATGGAAAGGAAGAAGTCAAAGTATCATTATTTGCAGATAATAGGATAGGATAGTATACATGAGTGACCCCAAAAATTAATCCAGAGAACTCCTGATAAACACCTTCAGCAAAGTGGCTGGATAAAAAAAATCAGAAGCCCTCCTGTATACCAAAGACAAAAGGCCTGAGAAAAAAATTAGCGAAACAACACCCTTCATAATAGCCACTAAAAACATACAGTACCTTGGTGTGACTCTGACCAAGCAAGTGAAAGACCTGTTCAAAAAAAAAAAAAAAAAAGTAACTTCAAGTCTCTGAAGAAAGAAGTTGAAGAAGATATCAGAAGATGGAGTGATCTCCCATGCTCATGAATCAGCAGGATTAACATAGTGAAAATGGCCATCATGCCAAAAGCAATCTACAAATTCATTGCAGTTCCGATCAAAATACCCACACAATTCTTTATAGACCTTGAAAGAAAAATTCTCAACTTCATATGGAATAACAAGAAACCCAAAATTTCTAAAAAGTTCCTGTACAACAACCAGTCATCTGAAGATACCTACTTCCCTGATCTCAAGTTTTACTATACAACAATAGTAATAAAAACGGAATGGTACTGGAATAGGAACAAAATGGTGGATAAATGGACTGGAACTGAAAACCCGGAAATAAACACACACACACACACTTGTGGTTACTTGATTTTTATAAAGAATCTAAAACCATACAATGGAAAAAAGACAGCATCTTCAACAAATGGTGCTGGTATAACTGGATGTCTACATGTAGAAAAATGCAAATAGATCTGTACTTATCACCGTGCTCAAAACTAAAGTCCAAGGGGATCAAAGACCTCCACATAAATCTGGGCACACTAAATCAGTTAGAAGAAAAAGTGGGAGAGAGCCTAGAACTCGTTGACACAGGTGACAACTTCCTGAACAGAACACCACCAGCACAGGCCCTAAGAGCAACAATCAATAAATGGGACCTCATGAAACTGAAAAACAAAGGACATGGTATATACACATGGTACATACTCCCTTATAAGTGGATACTAGACCTATAGGATAATACATGATATAATATAGGATAAACTTACAAAAACCTGTAGAGCTAAAAATGATGAGCTAGAAGGAGGACCCTGGGTAAGATGATTAATCCTGAGAAAGGCAAATGGGACAGACATTGGAAGAAGGAGAAAACAGGAAACAGGACAGAAGCCTACCATGGAAGGCTTCTGAAAGACTCCACCTACAATTGGATAAAAGCAGATAATGAGACTCATAAAATTTGGGAAGAGTTCAGGGAATCTTAGGAAAGAAAGGGAAGATACTAAGACCAGGAGAAGATAGGGACTCTGCAAGCATAGCAACATAACAAAAATATCTGGACACAGGGATCTTTTCTGAGACTGATATTACAACCAAGAACCATTCATATATGTAACCTAGGATCCCTGCTCAGATGTAGCCCATGGCTGCTGAGTCTCCAAGTGTGTTCCCTGGTAAGTGAACAGGGACTGTCTCTGACCTGAACTCAATGGCTAGCTCTTCAACTGCCTCCCAAGGATGGAGGAATATCCTTGCCAAGCCACAGAGGAGGGCAATCAAGCTAGTCCTGATGGGACCTGATAAGCTAGGGTCAGATGGAAGGGGAGGAGGACCTCCCCTATATGTGGATTTTGAGAGAGGCATAGGAGGGAGGGAGGGTGGGATTGGGAGAGGAGGAGTGAGATTAGATACAGCTGGGATACAAAATGAATAAACTGTAAAATAAGAACACTATTTTCTGAATTTTGTAACAATAACAATATTAAAATTAAAGTATGTTGTAAATGTCTCTTTAAAACTTAGCTGTAGCTAATTTAAAAATAATAAAAAAGTTAATAAATGTTTTAAAGCTTAATTCAGTACCATGAGAAAAAATTAATTATTTATTATCTAAAACAATATCTTCTTAAATATTGATTTATTCTTAATATCCTTCAACTAAATTAATATTTAAAACCTGTGATTAAATATATTTTCCCAAAGGCAAAGTCTTTGCCTTTCAAATTGTCATTGTTTTTACTATGTATGTATATTTTTTTAAAATTCTGTTTAAAGAGTGATGCCTGCCTGGAATATTCTTACTAAATTTTGTAATGACTGTAAACATTCTTCTAATAGATAAGTATTTAAATATGTCTATTTAATTTGTCCTATTTGATAAAAATGTAACACATACATAGTGGTTTTGATTGAATGCCTCATTTGAAAAATGTGATGAAGAAAATTACTATATCTAATTTCTGCATCCTCTGCTACAGTAACATATAAAGTAAAGTTGAAATCCATCCAAATGACTATGTTTTAAGGGAAGATATTTTTTTAATAATCAGACCTGGGGAGTATGAGTTTGTTTTTTTTCCTACCTAACTATAAATCTAAGAAGTTCATAATACGTAGAGCAATTTGCAACAAAGATTAACAGTAACTGTTCTTTTTTGTCAAATAAAAGGCCCAATTATCTTCTTTGTTTATTAATTGATGTTTAATCTATAAGACTATGAATCAAAGATAATTACAATATCTTTAATAACTAATTTCTGAGTGTTTCATAAAAGTTGAATAAATTTCAGTAGGATCTTTACAAATACTTTTGATTTTAACCCTAACACCTTTATGAGAACTTTATTGGAGAGTATGAAATGTCTCATATTGATCATCAAAATAATTTGTCTGGTTAAAATTGTGATTCCTGTAATAAAATATCCTGAGAAAAGTAATTTAAGGAAACATGTTAATTTGGGCTTACAATTATAGAAATATTACAATTCTTTGTGGAGGAAATGGCAACAGCCATGGAAGGCAGGATGGCAGGAACAATAGGATGAATGTTTGGTTACATTGCATTTACTTTCATGAAGTAGACAGTAAAGGGGAAGTAGAGCCAAGGTAGAGTGCCTCTAAGCACATTTCCAGTCACACATTTTCTCCAGTGAGTATCCATCTCTTAATGTTTTTACAAATTTTCTAAAGAACACAACATGCTGGGGACAAGAATTCAAATGTGTGGGCCTATTAGTAGCAGTTTATATTAAAACCACAAAATATGAAATTGAATTATTTCTTTGTATACACTTATTGTACTGAAGATTGATAGAATCTTGAATAAAATTATAACATACATAATATTTCTCCCTTAAAAACTCCAAGTACCCAATTTCATAACTGTTTACTGGTGGGATGGTCATAATATGCATGGTCTCAGTCTGATTTTGTAGATATAGTAAAACAGTGAAAACATAGTTGAAGTGTTATGATTATCCAATAGCATTTGTTTATATTAGCAAACAAGAGCCCTTTCTTAAGATAGTTGATTACTGCTCTGATTCAGACTCAGTACAAGCAGCTGAAGTGCCTATTTTTTTTATGTTTTAATGTAATTTATTTATTTTTATATCAATCACAGGTTAGGTACTTTGCATCCCAGGCATAAACCCCTCCCTCATTCCCTCCCACTCTCCCCATCCCTCCCTCATCTCCTCCCTGCCCCC
>CM053742.1:65347698-65364794 GCA_028658305.1 Pachyuromys duprasi
GTCTCCTCAGGGCTGGCTGCAATGTCCTCCCCTGGGATCTAGCCAGGCTGTTACTCCCTAGCGTGTATGGGGGGGGGGTGTCAAAGAGCCAGCCATCCAGTTCATGACTGAAACAGTCCCTGTTTCCCTTACTAGAGTCTTCAGTTGGACACTGAGCTACCATGGGCCACATCTGAGCAGGGGCTCTAGACCATATCCATACCTGGTCCTTGGTTGGAGAAACTGTCTTGTATAAGACCCCTGTGCCCTGTTCAGTTTAGTCTTTGTGGAACTCTTGTTTTCCCCAAGTCTTACCAACTTCCCCTATTTTCATTATTAGTTCCCTCTCTCTGCCGGAGGCTTGGTTGTGAGTCTTAATATCTGCTTTGATACATTGGTATATTGATTCTTTCAGAGGCCCTCTTTGGTATGCTCCTGTCCTGTTGCTTGTTTTCTCCTCCATTCAATGTCCATCCCATTTGTTCATCTAAACGAGCATTGATCATACCAACCTGGGTCTTCCTTCTTGTATATTGAAGTGCCTATTTAACATACCAAAGTGGACCTGGCCTTCCTAAGCTGAACTTTCCAGTCCAGGGGCTGGGTTTCCTCTCCCCAAGAGGCTCTTCTATATATAATCCAGATATTTTGGTTTCCTGTCTCTCTCCTCTCTCTCTCACCTCTCTTTCACCTTTCTCTCTCCTCTGTGTGTGTGTGTGTGCACTCTTTCTTCCTCCCTCCTTGTCTGTCTCCCTGTATGAATAAATATTTCTCTGATGCCATTTCTTGGGATAAGTGAAGCCATCCAAGAACTGGCCTTCCCCTCCCCCTAAAGCTGCCTTGATATCTTAATTTGGCATGAATCGATTCATTTCCCTGGTGGAGAATACCTATCACCTGGTGCCAAGACTTAGAGGAGTTGAGCTCCCCTAGCCTGGCTAGCCAGGCCAAGTAGACCACACTAGACCTCTCCATTCCCCCTATCTTTCTCTTCATTTGACATGATCGATTTTGGATTTGGTGAGTAATCCTTTTCTAGTAACTGACAAGAGGTACCAGGATCCCTAGGATCTCCTGCCAAGAGTAGTGGCTGTACAAAGACAAGCTTGTTTCAGGACAAAGACAGTCTTTGTTCCAGGGAGCCTTAGGATGCAGATACATCTGAACTGTGGCCAACCAGGCACAGCTTACCCACAAAACAATCCCCCAGGCTTTCAGGCATGACAGGTTTTGAGTTAACCACAAAAACTGGAAAAATTAACACTACCGGGCCTAAACCTTGATTGACAGACACCCCAGAGGCATCTGCTGCAAAATTTATCTAAACTGCATTTGTCTTAGACCTTGCACAGACAAACTCATTCAGAACTCCCATTCCAGGTTAATTGTGGGAATCATGTTCTCACCCCTCCCTCTCCCTCACCATCATATCTTTTCACACCCAGTGTGACATGTTTGCTCCAACATGGCTACACTTCCAACCTCCTTAATCTTCTAATTCTTTGAAATAGTGCTGCTCCTTAGTGATTAAGCATGAAAATATGTGAGCCTAGGCAGCCATTCTTATTCAAATCACCGTACAATCGCAGCAAGAAAAAGAAATTTAGGAACCTTTGTGCCAACTGTGTTGTAAAAAAAAAAGTTTTGAAATGATTAATTTTAGGAGCAAATACATTACTATGTATTATAATGATTAGTTATCTCTGTAAAATAACAGAGAAACAATATGGAGGAGTATAGATTTATTTCATTACAGGCTTCTCATTTTAAACCCCAGCATCACGAGAAAAACATAATGGCTAGAGATATATCCATGGTTTGGGAGTACAGGTAGCAGGTGCTGGTTATGTAATGTTTAAAAGGAGACAAATGGATTGATAGGTTAGGTTGGCACACAACCTTTATTGTGAACCCCTAAAGCCCTATAGCTATAATCTAACCCTGTCCCATTAAGGTTCCACAGCATCCTCATTGGAATAAAAGTTTGAAATGATGCTTCCACTGGAAAAACTGTTTTGGACTCCTCAAAAAAAAAAAAAAAAAGAAAGAAAGAAAAAGAAAAAGAAAGAAAGAAAACAGAAAAGAACAAAGGGAATTGCAATATGACCCAGAATTTTTATTTTTATGACCATACCCCAAATCCAAAGCAGCAAAAAGCATTCAAACACATGGTTGTCCAAGGGTTGTTTCAGATTGAATTATAATGGACGGATAAGGGAACATTACTAAAATGTAACTAATTATAATTGCCATGTAAAAGAAAGCATGAAAAACTTCCAAAGAGCATAAAATGAAGTAGTATACTACTGCATATCAGAATAAAAATAAAGTAAAAATAGAAAAATTAGCATTATTCTAATTAAACTTGCAAAAAACCTCAACAAAGCAAAAATTTTAGAAAATGTTTCACCTAAGAGCAGGAAATTGCCAAAAAGGTCTGAGCTGGCTTTTAAATTTCTGTTTTTGAAGTTCACCTGAAAATAAAATTATGGTGATGAGGTTTTAACTTCACATCAAACAAGCCATGCCATGTAGGAAGAGATGAATTATTCTATGGTTGGCATACTGTATAATATACAAAGTTTCATAGATATCATGTATATAAATTTAATCAAATAAAAGAGAAGACATTCTGAATATATAGAAAAAACTATATTTAATTTAAGGATATAAATAAATTAGAAGTAGAAAAAATTAACCAGGATATATGAAACTGGTAAAACCTAAACCATTCTATAAGTAATGAACAAAATAAGAAGTAGAAATCCACAATGAAAATGAAAACATTATGATGTTTGTGAATAATACAAAAATTCAAAATATCTTATATTTTTATACCTTTTTGAACAATTATTTATGAATGTACCAAGTATTTTTTAATTTTTTTCTTTTTAAAAAATATATTTTTTAACATTTTTATTTTATATTAATCACAGGTTATTTCCTTTGTATCCCAGCCATAGCTCCCTCCCGCATTCTCTCCCTATCCCCCCCTTCCCTCCCTTATTTCCTCCCTGCCCCTTTCCAAGTCCACTGATAGGGGAGGACCTCCTCCCCTTCCATCTAACTCTAGCTTATCAGGTCTCTTCAGGAATGGCTGCAATGTCCTCTTCTGTGGCCTAGCAAGGCTGCTCCTCCCTCGGGGGGGGGGGGGGAGTGGAGTAGGGTTCGCCTTTCTCCACATCCTGTCCAGCATGTACTGTCACTTGAGGTTTTGATGTTAGCTATTCAAATGGAAATCTTGGGGTCCTTTTGATTTGAATTTCCCTGATGACTAGGGATGTTGGGCATTTCTCAAAGTGTTTCTCTGCCATTCAATATTCAATATTCCTCTACTGAAAATTCTCTGTTTAGCTCTGTACCACATTTTTAATTGGATTAATTGATTTGTTGCTGTATAACTTATTGAGTTCTTTATAATTTCTGGATATTAGTCCTCTGTCAGATATATGATTGATGAAGATCTTTTCACAATTTGTAGGGAGTAGTTTTGCTCTGACAACAGTGTCCTTTGCTTTACAGAAGATTTTCAGCTTCATGAGGTCCCATTTATTGATTGTTGCTCTTAGAGCCTATGCTGGTGGTGTTCTGTTCAGGAAGTTTTCTCTGTGCCAATGAGTTCAAAGCTCTTCTGCATTTTTTCATCTAACAGGTTTAGTCTGTCTGGTTTTATATTGAGGTCTTTGATCAACATGGACTAGAGTTTTGTGTAGGGTGATAAGTATGGATCAATTTGCATTTTTCTGTATGTAGACATCCAGTTAGACCTGCAGCATTTGTTTGAAGATGCTATCATTCTTTCCATTGAATGGTTTTGGATTCTTTGTCAAAAATAAGTTGTCCATAACTGTGTGGATTTATTTCTGGGACTTCCATTCGATTCCATTGATCCAGTAGTTGTTTTATATGACAGTACTATGCAGTTTTAAGTATTGTTACTCTATAGTACAGCTTGAGATCAGGGATGGTGATAACTCCAGAGGATCTTTTATTGTAGAGGATTGTTTTAGCAATTCTGGGTTTCTTTTTATTACATACATAACTGAGAATTTTTCTTTCAAGGTCTGTAAAGAATTGTGTTGATAATTTGATGGGAATAGCATTGAATCTGTACATTGCTTTTGGTAAGATGGCCATTTTTACTAAGTTAATCCTGCCAAGCCATGAACATGGGAAAACTTTCCATATTCTTATATCTTCTTCTCATTCTTTCTTCAGAGACTGGAATTTTTTTTTTTCATACAAGTCTTTGACTTGCTTGGTTAGAGTCAAATCAGGGTACTTTATGTGCTTCATTGCTATGGTGAAGGGTGTTTTTTCCCTAATATTCTTCTCAGCCCTTTTGTCTTTTTTATACAGGAGGGCTACTGATTTTTTTTAGTTAAATTTGTATCCAGCAACTTTGCTGAAGGTTTTTATCAGCTGTAGGAGTTCCCTGGTAAATTTTTTGGGTTCACTCAGGTATACTATCATATCAACTGCAAATAGTGATACTTTAACTACTTCCTTTCCAATTTGTATCTCATTGATGTCCTTTAATTGTCTTATTGCTCTAGGAAAGACTTCAAGAAAAACGTAGAAGAGATAAAGAGAGAGTGGGCCACCTTGCCTTGTCCCTGATTTCAGTGGGATTGATTTAAGTTTCTCTCCATTGAGTTTGATGCTGGCTATAGGCTTGCTGTATATTATCTTTACTATGTTAATGTGTGTGCCTTGTATCCCTGATCTCTCCAAGACTTTAAATATAAATGGATGTTGGATTTTGTCCAATGCTCTTTCAGCATCTAAGGAGATGGTCATGTGGTTTTTTCCTTCAGTTTCTTTATATGGGGGTCACATTGATGGGTTTCTGTATATTGAACCACTCTTGCGTGCCTGGGATGAAGCTTACTTGGTAGTAGTGGATGATATCTTTGATGTATTCTTGTATTCAGGTTGCAAGTATTTTGTTGAATATTTTTGCCTCAATGTTCATAAGGGAAATTGGAATGAAATTCTCTCTCTCTCTCTCTGTCTGTCTCTCTCTCTCTCTCTGTCTGTCTCTCTCTGTCTGTCTCTCTCTCTCTCTCTCTGTCTCTCTCTCTCTCTCTCTCTCTCTCTCGTTGGGTTGTTGCGATGTTTAGGGACCAAGGCGAATTTTGCTTCATAGAATGTGTTTGGTAGTGTTCCTTCTGTTTATATTTTATGGAATAGTTCGAAGAGTATTGGTGTTAGGTCTTCTTTGAAGGCCTGGTAGAATGCTGTACTCAAACCATCTGGCCCTGGGCTTTTTTTGTAAGAGAAACTTTCAATGACTGCTTCTATTTTCTGAGGGTATATAGGACTATTTAACTGATTTACCTGGTCTTGATTCAGTTTGGCAAGTGGAATCTATCAGGAAAGTTGTCAATTTCATTTAGATTTTCAGATTTTGTGTCATGTAGGCTGTTGAAATAAGACCTAATGATTGCTTGGATTTCCTCAGTGTCTGTTGTTATGTCCACCTTTTCATTTCTTATTTAGTTGATTTGGATAGTGTCTCTATGCCTTTTAGTTAGTTTGGCTAAAGGTTTGTCTATCTTTTGGATTTTCTCAAAGAACCAGCTCTTGGCTTTATTGATTCTTTGAATTGTTTATTTATTTTTAACTTACTGATTGTAACCCTGAGTTTGATGATTTAAAGCCATCTATTCTTCTTGGGTGTGTCTGCTCCTTTTTCCCCCCAGGGCTTTTAAGTGAGCCATAATTTCCCTGAATGATATGTTTCTAATTTCGTCTTGAAGGTACTTAGTGCTATGAACTTTCCTCTTAGCACTGCTTTCATTGTGTCCCATAAGTTTGGGTATGTTGTGCCTTCATTTTCATTGAATTCTAAGAAGACATTATTTTTTTTTTCTTTCTTCCCTGACCCAGGTGACATTTGGTTGCGGGTTGTTCAGTTTCCGTGTGTGTGTTTGTGTAGGCTTTTTGCTATTTCTGCTGTTGTTGAGGCCCAGCTTTAGTCCATGGTGATCAGATAGGATTCAAGGGATTATTTCAATCTTCTTGTATCTGTTGAGGCTTGCTGTGTGACCAACTATACGGCCTATTTTGGAGAAAGTTCCATGAGGTGCTGAGAAGAAGGTAAATTCTTTTGTGTTTGGGTGTATGGTTCTGTAGATGTCTGTTAGGACCATTTGATTCATGACCTCTGTTAGAGATATTCTTTCTTTGTTTAATTTCTGTTTTGTTGACCTGTCATTTGGGGTGTTGAAGTCTCCCACTATTAATGTGTGAGGATCTATGTGTGGTTTAAGTTTTATTAATGTTTTCTTTACAAATGTACTTGTGGCATAAATGTTCAGGATTTTGATGCCTTCCTGGAGGAATTTTCCCTTGATGCGTATGAAGTGACCTTCCCTGTCTCTTTTTATTAATTTTGGTTGAACGTCTATTTTATCAGATATTCGAATGGCTATTCCTTCTTGCCTTTTGGATCAATTTGCTTGGAAAACTGTGTTCTAGCGTTTTACTCTCAGGTAATGTCTATCTTTGTGACTTAGGTGTGTTTCTTGTTTGCAACAGTGTTGGGTCTTGTTTATACATCAATATTCTTAGTCTATGTCTTTTTATTGGATAATTGTATCCATTGATTTTGAGAGAGATTAATGACCAGTGGCTCTTAGATCCTTTCATTTTTATGTTGGCTGTGGTAGTGTGTTGTGTGTTTGGCTACTTTTTTGTTTTGCTGCAGTGAGGTTATTTATTTCTTGTGTTTTCTTGAAATAATTTTCTTGGGTTATATTTTTCCTTCTAGAATCTTCTGTGATTCTGGATTTGTGTGTAGGTATTGTTGAAATTTGTTTTTGTCACTGAACATCTTGTTTTCTCCATCTATGAGTACTGAGAGTTTTGCTGGGTATAGTAGCCTGGGCTGACATCTGTGTTCTCTTAGGGTCTGAATGATATCTGTCCAGGCCCTCTGGCTTTCATAGTCTCTGTTGAGAAGTCAGGTGTGATTCTGATGGGTTTGCCATTATATGTTACTTGGCCATTTTCCCTTGTAGCTTTTAGTATTTTTCCTTTTGTATACGTACTGTTTTGATTATTTTGTGGGTGGAGGATTTTCTTTTCTGGTAAAATTTATTAGATGTTCTCTAGGCCTCTTGTATTCTTATAGGTCTCTCCTTTAAGTTGGGGAAATTTTGTTCAATTATTTTGTTGAAAATATTTTCTGGGCTTTGAAGGAGGGAATCTTCTTTTTCCTGTATTCCTATTATTCTTAGGTTTTGTCTTTTCATGTTTTCTTGGATTTCTTGGATGTTTTTTGTCAGCATTTTTTTAGATTCATTATATTCTTTGCTGGATACATCAATTTCTTCCATTGTATCTGCCAGACGTAGCCATGGAATTGTTTTCTAAAGCTCATTTGTCACCCTCAGTGAGTTCATAATAAAGGTCCATAAGACTGCAAACTTTCCAGTGTATATTTCTGACTACTTCCAAAGAAAAGGAGCCATTAAAGCAGTGAATTGGCCACTGGTTGGTGATGGATAAATAATACTTTGCTTTTGCTTATATCAAGATTCTTCACACTTCCTCCCAATTAATTTGATGTTCCTAAGCCAAATGCCACAGACAGATATGGCAGTAATGATAAACAGTGCTATTACTTGAGGTCTTTGTTACATTTGTGTGAGGCCACCTACTTCTTTATGTGTAGTATAAAGATTGAATTCAGGTTAATTAATAATATTAGTTGCTGTATTGATGGTCATTATTGCATCCTTACTAACATATTCAGGCCTGAAGATATTTTGATGTGTTTTTTACTAAGAACTGCTTCATCACCGCTCTGTGTGGATGTATTACTGCAAGGTGAACTGTTGTGGTTACCTTCCCATCCACTATTTGTTTCAACCAGTTGCTGTTCTTGCTGGGCATCTCTTTCCTTTTCCATTTCATTTCAGAGACTAAGTGCTTGCTGAGTTTTGTACTTCCCCTTGACTAATGAATTCTGTTCAGAAGCTTCCTCTTTATTACAGTCAGAATACATTTTGCTGATGAGTACATTAAAGTCATGGTCTGGGTCTAGTGACCATTTGGAAATTACTTTTCTCCTACAAATAGAACATTCCTTTGTGCCATGTCCAAGGGCTATAATGATGCAATCTGTACAAAAATAATGGAAATAACTTTTTGTAATCCTGGTGTTCTAGAATGTATCCAAATAAATTGGATACTTTACCTCTTTCCTCTCATCTATACTTGAAGCTACAATTTTCAAGTCAGTTGTTCTTGTCTCTTGAGACATTCATTGTAATCCTTGTAAACGCTGTTGCTTTCCGATGGAACTTCATGAATCTCAACTGCCTGAGACTTTCTGTTTTTTTGTCACTGTCTGGGTCTTTCCTCAACTCAGATTTAGCTAGACATGAGCATTTGCGTCCTTGGACTCTGAATGCTTGGTCAAATACTGAACATCTGCTTACTCGACTAAACTGGGACATTCAAACATATGTATGTAAAAACCTGCAATAATTGAAAGAAAATAAGTTAACTGGATAAGTTCAATAATCAAAGTGCTTTAATGTGATAGTTCAACAGTGTATAATTGAAAGATCATGGAAAATTATTCCAAAAAGACATATACTGGAAAACTATACTTACTCAAGTAAAAAAGTATATAGAGAGATAGAATGCAACATGGAAATAGAAAAAAAATCATTATTTTAAAGAAGGAAATTCTAAATTGACTAATTTTAAAGAAGAATCTTCAACACCAACTCGAAAAGCAAGGGACTCAAGACATGCCAAAGCAGGAGGGGAAATTTCAAGGGTTTTCATCCCTAGTCAAAGAACTACAGGCAATTAATGACTACCAAAACAAGTGGAATTAGTCTCTACAATGGTGAGCTCCCTTAATTGGTTATATAACACAAATCGGCATACTATATACAATAAAACAACAGAAATGCTTGTCTTTTAGTAGGTTGTATTTATGATTAAGTATCCTTATATATATTAATAGTACTCAAAATAAAAATGACCATCAATATATGTGGGAGTAGAAGAGTATGGGAATGGTAGGGAGAAAAAGAAACTCATACATTTATATTTTAATTAAAAATTTAAGAAAGAAAAATAAATTACAAAGTGAAAATAAAACTTTTATATACTGTGAAGACAACTAATACATTTTAAATCATTATTAAAATAAAAAAAATATGCTACTTAGTTTTCCTCATTTTTGGATTTATATGTTAATGAAAAATGTTTGCAATGTAGATATGACGTAAATGTTTAGGTTTGCTTGTCTGAAAGATGGATGTGAATCAGTGGGAGTGAATAATAATAAAGGGGGGTTATGAAGAATGAACATAGTCAGAGTACATGATATACTGGAAAGTCTTTACAAAAGCCATTATTATGCACATACAGTATAAACAAACAAAAAAGAAAGCCTGAAGGATACGTGTAGAAAGGCACTACTACACCTTGCTGTTAGCTCTGCATGGGGAAATAATCACTCTTACTAATTACTAATTTCAGAAAAGAATAATTATTAAACTGAGTGGATGCATCTTTGCAGTTGCTTTCAGACCATATAGAATGGAACACTGTGAAGAATATTGTCATTAGTCCCCCTTCATTTAATAGATATCAAATCATTTATTAGCTGAGCTGTGTTTTGGAGGGACAGAGATGACATAGATGGCATGATTCCATTAATTTTACCCCTAGTGTCACTTACGTAAGGAAACATCATTGTTATAGGCCATTTCAAATCATAACACAGTATATTATTTTTTTCATTTTCTAGTGAATTATCACTCACAAAAAGTACGTATGGGAGGAACTAAAGAGGGCACTGGAAGTAGTCATTTCCCTAAAAAGCTAATATGTCACAAATAGTAAATATTTTCCTATTCTAAAAATACTGCCTCTAAGTATATTATGGCTATCAAGTTTTACCAGTGAAGAAAGATACTTATATCCAACATCGTGAAATGTTTTCATGATTTAGTCAGTCTATAAAGGGTGAGCAAATCATTGAAAAAGGACAATCTGAAAAGATATTTTATATGTGTGGTTCACGGTAACTGCTGACAGAAAAATTTCTGAAACCATAAACTTACTTTATAAGGCACCAGAATATCCTAAGATGACAACTTAATGGAATCAGATGATTTTCCATGACATGAACTATAAAGCTGAAAACAAAATGAAACAAAAAAACAAAAACAAATGTGACTTTACCATTATTTTAAAGTGAGATTAATTCTGCATTTAAATGCAATGTTCTTACCATTCAAATGCAAAATCTGAAATGTACTAAGATGTAGTTTACCTCTACCAGAGTTTACAATCAGTAAAGGGTGATTTTTCAGGTGGCACACCTTTGTAAACCAATGCAACCCCACACAGAGAAAAAATGGAGGATTGTCTTTAATCTGTGCAGAAGAATAAAGATGGTTTAACCTTCAAAATTTATACATATTTTTATGAAGTAAAAAGTTGCAAGGTGATGTAAACTTTAAGGAGAAAGTACTGTGTACCATTAAGGATGGTTCTGGGTGAAAACAGTTCACAGAGCTTAATAAAGGTGCAATGTACTTCCATATTCATATCATAATGTCAACATTGCAGACTCAGCTGTTAGAGGGTTCTAAAGGCAAATGTTCTTCACTTCTTGGTTCACTCCACAAACTCAGAACAATAAGAACTTTTGAGGCCTGGCCTGTAGAATGTCTTCCTTGAGGGTAAAATCTGAAACACACTGCTCATGTTTTGCATTTTGGAAGTCTGATTTAAGCCATACACTAGAAAGGACAGAGTTGTCAAGGGCCTATTCAAAGTTCCTTCCAGAAGTAAGCTGGATACCAGGTAGGCACATAGTTACAAAGTTCTTTAAAAAGGTGTTGTTGACTACTAGTATTTAATATTGATTTATCTTTTAGTTAAACAGTGGTTATTCCTAAACCAGCTGTATATCAAAATCACCACAGAGAGACTAGGATGTATTTAGTTAACCTAGGGCACAATGTTAAGCAATGATTAATCCATCCTAAACCTCCAAGCCCACATAGCTTTCTTCCATTCAGATTTCCCACATTATACTTGCTTTCAGTCATATCATAGGTCAGGTTCATTTCTTCTGTTGTTTCCAAGTCTTCTCCTTTCTGCTCTCTCCTCTCTACTCCTCCCATTTGCTTCTCTCTTAGCCCCTGTGGACCAGGATGTCTCACCCTATTCTCTGTATTGTTCAGCATTGGCTGGTTGTTTTATTGACAATATAGAGAACAAAAGGTAGGATGTTTACATAAACTTGAGACAGGTGAACAATAAACAACACAACGCAATGTCAATATTGAAACCAGATAGTGGGATACAGAAATCAGTATTTGAATGAACAAGGGCAAATTGTATACATTCCACAAGAACACTATACCAACACAAGGAAACTGCAAGAAAAAATACTTTGGGGCTAGCTTTCCATAAATGAACTCATCAGCCTAGCCTATCTCTTGTCTAACCTACACCACAGAATTTCTTCTTCTCTTCCTTCTCCTTTCCACTATCTATATGTGTTCTCTCTTGCCTTGTTCCTCTAAGAAAAAGTGGTTACTGTTTTTCATGAGAGCAAAAGCGTTTAGTATCCCAAAGTAAAATTAGAGTATTCACGTAAGTACTTTGCCATCCAAATATCTTATCTTTCTATTATGCCTCTAAAGGTAATTACAAGCCTTCATATCTTGGCCAGGTCCTGGGGAAATATAACATTCTATGATCCTCAGATTCTTCTCAGGCTTAAAACAATGTAAAATGACCTTTTCAACATTAAATGACAGAAAATAAAGTATGAAAGTAACAGCAAACAAGAAACTTAAGCGTGGAGTGGTTCAAAGATGGCAGCATAGGGAGGACACTTTGTCTGAAGACCAGGACAGCATTTGACTTGACAGTGACCAGTAGACTGAACTCTGGGCCCTAAGACATGAGTGACTGTTTTTCTCATTTCAGAGGAAACCACACAGTGTGGGAAGCAAACGGGTCCATTCTCAGGCCACCCAGCTAAACCCCAGTAGAGTTCATGGTCCTAGCAGCCACAAATCTGTGTTCTCTGATCACCATCACAGACTGAACTGTTGGCACCACAACAGCAGAGACTGGGATTTCCAGGAGAGAGGAAACCCCAAGGGGAAGGAAGCAACCAATTGCTTCCTGAACCATTGTCAGGTCAACCATACAATCTCTGAAAATGGTCCCAGGGTCCTGCAGGAACTCAGCTGCAGGCCCAGAGAACCACCTGCATGCCAGACCCACTGTCCCAGACAGAACTGTGAGACCCGTGGCACCAGAGACTGGCTTTCTCTGTTGGGAGGAAACCCCACAGAGGAAAACATCAGGTAGGACCTCAGGGCACTCAGCCAATCCTTCTTCTCCCACCCACCCCCCCCCAAAAAGTACTAAGAAAAGCTCCCAGGTTCCTGTAGGCACCCATTCCCCAGCACAGAGCCATTCTCCTTTGCCTGCCTGCTATACCCACCATCTCAAACTGAACTGTGGTCCCCAAAACACCATAGACAGGGTCTCCCTGTTGGGAGGAAACCCCACGCCACAGGAAATATCATGTGTGACTTTAGGATACCCACCTAATACCCAGAAAAGTTTCTGAATGCAGGAAGATGCAGCAAAAAAGTTTGTGGACTTCAGAAGGAAGTAATTAAATCACTGAAAGTAATAAAGAAACAGAGGAATGGTCAAACAAACAGGTAAAGGAGTTGAAGGAAAACCAGGAAAATATAGTCAGAGAGATGAAGGAAATGAACAAAATAATTCAAGAGCAGAAGATAGAACTGAAAAATTAAAGAAAACACAAATGGAGGAAATCATGGAGAGGAAGATATTAGGGAATAAAACAGGAGCTACTGAGGTAAGCATAACCAAAAACCATAAGAGATGGAAGAAATAATCTCAGGTGTGGAAGATACAACAGAAGAAATCGATGTATCCATCAAAGAAAATGTTAAACCTAAAAAAATTCTGACACTAACCATCCAAGAAATCTAAGACAACATGAAAAGACAAAAGCCAAGAATAAAATAGGAATAGAGGAAAAGAAGATTCCCATCTCCAAGGCCCAGAAAATATTTTCAACAAAATCATAGAAGAAAATTTCCCCGATTTAAAAGACAGGCCTATAAGTATACAAGAGGTCTACAGATCACCTAATAGAATAGAATAGAATAGAAAATGCTCCCTCCACATAATTAAAACAGAAGTATACAGAACAAAGAAAAAAATACTAAAAGCTTCAAGAGAAATAGGTCACAGAACATATAATGGCAAACCTATCAGAATCACACCTGACATGCAACAGAGATTATGAAAGCAGGAAGTGCATGGACGAATATCATGCAGACCCTAAGAGAACACAGATGTCTGCCAGGCTACTATACCCAGCAAGTGCTCAATTATCATAGATAGAGAAAACAAGATATTCAACACACACACACACACACACACACACAAAACCCTGAAAAAATTAAACAGTACCTACCCACAATCCCAGCCTTACAGAAGGTACTAGAAGGAAAAATACATCCCAAGAAAGCTAACTAAATTCAGGAAACACAGGACATAAATAAACCCAATAGAGCAAAACTGAAAGTAGCCAAGCACACAAACATACTACGACAACCAATAGAAAAATCAAAGGATCTAATAGCAACTGGTTATTAATATCTTTCAACATCACATTTTTCTACTCTCGAATAAAAAGATGCAGACAAACAGAATGGATTCATAAACAAGACCCAACAATCACTTGCATAGAAAAAAAAAACACACCTAAGTAACAAATATAGATATTACCTGAGACTAAAGGACTGGGACACACTTTTCTAAGCAAGCAGGAGGGGCCATTCTAATATCTAATAAATATACTTTAAACCAAAATTAATCAAAAGAGATGGGGATGATCACTTCATACTCATCAAAGGAAAATTAAAACCAAGAAGACATCAAAATTCTGACCATCTATGCCCCACATGCAAGGGAACCCACATTTGTAAAAGAAATATTAATGAAACTTAAACTACACAGAGATCATAACATATCAATACCCAGTTATCACCAAAGGACAGGATAACAAAACAGGAATTAAACAAAAACAAACAAAAAATGACTCAAACAGACTTTATGAATCAAATGGATCTAACAAACATCTATACAACCTCTCACCCAAACATAAAAGAATACACCTTCTTCTCAGGACCTCAGGTAACCTTCTCCAAAATACATCATATAGTTGGTCACAAAGAAAGCCTCAATAGATACAAGAAGATTGAAATAATTCTTTGTATCCTATCTGACCATCATGGATTAAAGCTGGACCTCACCAACAACAGAAACAACAAAAAACTGTACAAGTCACTATTCAATGACAGTTGGGTCAGAGAAGAAATAAAGAAAAATTAAAGACTTCCTAAAGTTCAATGAAAATGAAGGCACAAATTACGCAAACGTGTGGGGAAAAGTGAAAGCAGTGCTAAGAGGAAAGTTCATAACACTAAGTGCTTTCAAGAAGAAATATGAAACATCTCATAAAAAAGCAACTGAAAGGCTCACCTGAAAGTCCCAGAAGAATACAAAACAACAACAACAACAACAAAAACAAACAAACAAACCAAAAAAAAATAAAACCCCAAAAAACAAAATCAGGAAGACAGACACACCGAAGAGGAGTAGATGGTTGGAAATAATCAAATTCATGGCTGAAATCAATAAATTATAAACAAATAAAACAATTCAAAGAATCAATGAAAACAAGAGCTGGTTCTTTGAGAAAATCAAAAAGATAGGAAAACTTTAGCCAAACTAACTAAAAGGCAGAAAGGCACTATCCCAAACAACAAAATCAGAAATGAAAAGGAGTAACATAACCACATACACTGAGAAATCCAAATAATCATTGTTTTACTTCAAAAGCCTATACACCACAAAATTTGAAAATCAAAATTAAATGGACAATTTTTTTGATCAGTTCCAATTACCAAACCTGAACCAAGGCCAAGTAAATAAATTAGTCTTATATCTTCTAAGGAAAAGGGAGCTGTCATCAAAAAGTCTCCTTTCCAATAATAGCCAGGACCAGATGGTTTCAAGGAAGAATTCTACTAGACCTTTAAAGAAGAGCTAACAGCAATACTTTTCAAACTATTCCACAAAATAGAAACAGAAGGAATATTACCAAACTCATTTTATGAAGCCACAGTCACCTTGATACCTAAACCTCACAAAGACCCAACGGAGAAAGAGTATATCAGGCTAATCTCCCTTATAAACACCGATACAAAAATACTAACAAAATACTCACAAAATAAATCCAAGAATACAGGAAAGATATCATTCAATGTAATGGAGTAGGCTTCATCCCAAGTATGTAAGTTTGGTTCAACATATGGAAATCCATTAGTGTCATCCACCACTCAAACAAACTGAAAGAAAAAGCCACATGATAATCTTAGATGCTGAAAAGCATTTGATAAAATCTAAAATTCATTTATGTTTAAAGTTTATGTTTATGTTTAAATTCCCGGAGAAATCAGAAATACAAGGCACTTATCTAAACATAGTAAAAGTAATACACAACAAGCTTATAGCCAACATCAAAGTAAATGGAGAGAAACAAATCAATCCCACTGAAGTCAGGGACAACTCAAGGTTGCCTGTTCTCTCCATATCTTCTCATAGTTCTTTTTTTTTTTTACTTTTATTTTATAGTAATCACAGGTTATGTACTTTGTATCCCAGCCATAGCCGCCTCCTGCATTTCCTCCTTATCCCCCCTTTCCCTCCCTCATCTCCTCCCTTACCCTTTCAAAGTCCACTGATAGAGTAGGACCTCCTCCCCTTCCATCTAACTCTAGTTTATCAGGCCTCTTCAGGAATGGCTGCAATGTCCTCTTCTGTGGCCTAGCAAGGCTGCTCCTCCCTCAGGGGGCAGGGAAGTTGACGAGCCAGCTATTGAGTTCATGTCCAAAATAGTCCCTGTTTCCCTTACTAGTATACCCACTTGGGTATTGAACTACCATTTGCTACATACAAGCAGGGGTTCTAGGTTATAACCATACATGGTCCTTGGTTGGAGAGACAGTCTCATAAAAGACCCCTGTGCCCTGATATATTTGGACCTTGCAGAACACTTGACCTCTCCAGGTCATACTAAGTTCCCCTTCTTTCATAGTCCTTGAAGTTCTTGCTACAGTGATAATACCAATAAAGGACTTCTGCACGCTTCCACCAGCAAAACCTCAGTCCCTGTGCCAGTCCGTGGGCAAGTCTGGGAGGGACCTGAGTTCTTCTTCAACCCACGGGTGTGCGGCGGGCCTGCACCAATCACCAGAGCCAGCTCAGACTGAGAAGGTCCGGGGACCATCTTGACCAGACCGCACACTAAGGGCGAACACTGCACACATCCACCAGCAAAAACCTCAGTCCCTGTGTGTGTCCACAGGACAGACAGAAAAGGCCTTGGGCACCATTTCAGACAGGCTTCATTCAGCGGATGCACACCAACCCAAACCCACTGTGTGTGCCCCAAATATCATCTCAGACCATGGTGCACAGCCCCTGGCACAGAAAGGGGCGCGAAAGCTCCATTCCAGGGGAGAGCCCTTAGCAATAAGCCCAGGGCTGATTGCAAAGTCCCCAGCTGACATCTCAAAAGACTGAGGAACTAGACCTCCAGACAAGAGGGGTGACCAGCTTGCAGTGCTCACAGCTTCTAGCACAGAGCACGAAGCCGGACACACAGAGCCCACAATAGAGTTCAACTGAGACAACAACTAACAACAACAAACCACCAGAAATCCCTGATCTTCTTGAAGAATTCTCCTGACACAAGAGACTGAGAGTTTCAGACTGCAGTAGAGCCTTAAAGCACAAACAGCTCCTTGATTATATATAAACAAATGCCCAGAAATCGGCGAAATAACTCACCCAACAAAAATCAGGACACCATGGCCCCACCAGAAACACGCAAAAGCAGTGGAGATTTTAATTCGCGGAGACACAGGAAAATTATCTTAAAGCGTTGATTATGCAGATATTGGAGGAACAAGAGGAGAGACAAAAGGAGGAAATGAACAAGA
>CM053742.1:65365294-65397117 GCA_028658305.1 Pachyuromys duprasi
TGGAAACATCCCAGATGTCCCTCAGTTGAGGAATGGATACAGAAATTATGGTACTTTTATACAATGGAATACTACTCAGCAATTAAAAAGGAGGAAATCATGAAATTTGCAGGCAAATGGTGGGACCTGGAAACGATCATCCTAAGTGAGGTATCCCAAAAGCATAAAGAAACATATGGTACATACTCACTTATACAGACCTATAGGATAGGAAGGTCAAGCTGAAATCTACACACCTAGAGAGGATATACAGGAAGGAGGACCCAGGTTGGTATGATCAATGTTTGTTTGGATGAACAAATGGGATGGACATTGAGTGGAGGAGAAAACAAGCAACCGGACAGGTGCATGCCAAGGAGGACCTCTGGGGGGGTCAATGTAGCAATGTATCAGAGCAGATATTAAGACTCAGGATCAAGACTTTGGAAGAGGGCGAGAAATAATGATAGATCTGGGGGTGGTTGGTGAGACTTGGGCAGAACAAGAGTTCCACAAAGACCAAACTGAGCAGAGCACAGGGGTCTTGTATGAGACGGTTTTTACAACCAAGGACCACCTGTGGATGTGGCCTGGAACCCCTGCTCAAATGGGGCCCCTGATAGCTTGTTGTCGGACTGAAGACCCTAGTGAGGGAAACAGGGACTGTTTCAGTCATGAACATGATGGCTGACTCTTTGACCCTCCCCCATACAAGCCAGGGAGTGACACACTGGCTAGATCCCAGGGGAGGACATTGCAGCCAGCCCTGAGGTGACAGGATGAGCTGGGGTTGGATGGAAGGGGAGGAGGTCCTCCCCTGTTGGTGGACTTGGAGGGGGCGGGGAGGAGGGAGATGAGGGAGGGAGTCGGAGGGCGGGAGGTAATGAGGGAGGAGGCTATGCCTGGGATGCAAAGTACCTAAGCTGTGATTGATATAAAAATAAAAATAAATAAATTTTAAAAAACTCAAAAAATCAGTATCCCTCTTGTATACAAAAGACAAAAGGTCTGAGAAAAAAATTAGGGAAACAACACCCTTCATAATAGTGACAAAGGACATAAAGTTCCTTGGTGTTGTTCTAACCAAGTAAGTCAAAGACTTGTATGAAAAAAAAAAAAAAAAAAAAAACCAAAAAACAACAACAACAACAAAAAACTTTAGTCTCTTAAGAAAGAAATTGAAGAAGATATAAGAAGTTGAAAAGATCTGATATGCTCATAGTTTGGAAGGATTAATATAGTAAAAATGGCCATTTTCCCAAAACACTTTACAGATTCAATGCAATGCCCATCAAATTACTAACACAATTCTTTAGAGAATGTTGGTATAATGTTCTTTTGAAATGTATTCACCTTACCGTTGTCCATTGAAATGCTCATTTCTCCTCCCCATTCTCTGGATTCAATCTGGATATTGTATTGTGATACTTATTCAAAGCATCCTGTCTGAACACTGTGTAAACAGGCCAAAATAAAGCATCTAGACCTAATGTTAAGCAGTGGGAGGAGTCAGAGGAAATGAGTAGGAGGAGAAAGGGCAAATAGAGCTAGGAGAATGCAGAGCTGGAGGAGAGATCTTGGAACTATGAGGAGAGATGGAGTGGACCTAATATATCACTAAAAGCAAGTGCAATGTGGGAAATATAAATGTTAGGAAACGATGAGGGCTTGGAGGTTTAGGAGGGAGTAACTATTGCACAGCATTGTGTTCTAGGTTAACTAAAAGCCCAGTCTCTGTGTGGTGATTTGATTATACAGCTGTTTAGGATTAATAGCAGCTTTGCCAGAATATATATCAATAGTAAATATTAATCGACACTTACAACACAGACTTTGAAAGAAAAATTCTCAACTTTGTATGGAACAACAAGAAAGACAGAATTGCTAAAACAACCCTATACAATAGCAGATCTTCTGGAGGTATCTCCGTCCCTGATATTAAGCTGTACTATAGAACAAAAGTAATAAAAACTGTATGGTATTGGCATAGAAATAGTCTTTTGGATCAATGGAATCAAATAAAAAGTATCAGAAAGTAACCCACACACTTATGGACACCTGATTTTTGACAAAGATACCAAAACCATACAACGGAAAAATAAGATAGAATCTTCAACAAAATGTGCTGGTCTAACTGGATATGAACTTGTAGAAAAACGCAAATAGTTCCATGTTTATCTCTGTGCACAAAACTAAAGCCCAGGTGGATCAAAGATTTCAATATAAAACCAGACACACTAAATCTGTTAGAGGAAAAAGTAGGGAAGAGCCTTGATTGCATTGGCAGAGGAGATAACTTCCTTAACAGAACACCAACAGCACAGGCTCTAAGATCAACAATCAATAAATATGACCTCATGAAACTGAAAAGCTTCTGTAAAGCAAAAACACTTGTCAGAATAAAACAAAATGACAGTCTACAGATTGGGAAAGGATCTTCAACAACTTTCTATCTTACAGAAGACTAATATCCAGAATATATAAAGAACTTAAGAAAGTTACACAACAACAAATCAAGTAATCCAATTAAAAATGGGGTACAGAATTAAACAGAGAATTCTCAATAGAGGAATATCAAATGGCAGAGAAACACTTAAAGAAATGCTCAACATCCTTAGCTATCAGGGAAATGTGAATCAAAACGACCCTGATATTTCACCTTATACCCATTAGAATGGCTAGGATGAAAAACTCAAGTAGCAACACTGCTGGAGAGGTTTTGGAGAAAGGGGAACCCTCCTCCATTGCTGGTGGGAATGTTAACTTTACAACCACTTTGGAATCATTCTGGTGCTCTCTCATACACTTAAGAATAGTATCTCAAAATCCAGCTATACCACTCCTAGGCATATATCCAAAAGTTGCTCAAGTTTACAACAAGAACATTTGCTCAACCATGTTCATAGCAACTTTATTTGTAATAACCAGATACTGGAAACAACCCAGATGTCCCTTAGTTGAGGAATAGATATAGAAATTGTGCTACATTTTCATAATGGAATACTATTCAGCAATTAAAAACAAGGAGATCATGAAATTTGCATGCAAATGGTGTCAACTACAAAAGATCTTCATCAGTGAGGTATGCCATAAACAGAAAACACTCATTGTATACACTCACTTATTAGTAGATATTAGACATACAATATAAAATAATCATAGTAACATTAACATGCGTAAACCTAAAGAAGCTATGCAAGAAGGAGGGCCCTAAGTAAGAAGCTAAATACTCACTCATTAAGGCAAAAGAGATCAACATTGGAAGAGGGAGAAAACAGGGAACAGGACAGGACGACTCCAAAGATGAACTCTGAAAGACTCCATCCTGCATGCTATCAAAGCAGATGCTGAGACTCATAGCCAAACTCTGGGCAGAATGCATGGAATCTTATAGAAGAAGGGGAAGACAGAAAGACCTTGTAAGGACAGGAGCTCCACAAGGAGAGCAACAGGAACAAAAAATCTGGGCACAAGGATCTTTTCTGAGACTGCTTCTCCAACAAAGGACCATTCATGGAGATAACCTAGAATACCTGCATAGATGTAGCCCATGAAATCTCAGTGTCCAAGTGAATTCCCTAGTAATGGGAGCGGGGACTGTCTCTGACATAAACTCGGTGGCTGGCTCTCGTATTACCTCCATGTGAAGTACAAGAGGCCTTACCAGGCCACAGAGGAAGACAATGCAGCTAATCCTGATGAGACCTGACAACTAGTATCATATGGAAGGGGATGAAGTCCTCCCCTATCAGTGGACTTGGGGGGGAGGGGTGTGGAGGAGAAGAGGGTGGTATGGTGGGTTCGGGTTGGGTTGATAGAGGGGGCTAAAGCTAGAATACAAAGTGAATAATCTATAATCAATAAAAAATAAATGATTTTTAAAAGAGAAAAAATAAGTAAATACATTTAAAAAATAAAGAAAATTGTAGCAATATTCACTTGTAAAAAACACCTAAAATCAATTGCTCAAGAAAAGTAAGAACATCAAAAAAAATCTGTGTAGTCCAGAATATCATGATCAACCATTAAAGTACAAAGTGAACATAATCATTTTCATATCTTTCCTACTATAGAATGTAAATTTTCAATGTCAGAATTCCTTCCCAGTTTTAAGCATATGACGAACATTTATGTCTAAAGTATATATGTACCTCATCCATTTATCATATGAATGATTTTCAGAAGTTAAGACTGCAAAGAAACTAATTACATTGGTGTATACCTTCATAAAATCAAGCATGTTTTTACCTGATTATTTGCTTCAAAATTTTAAGAAAATAAAGGCAAATATCTGCATTGCATTAAAAAAAGAAACTTGGTTTTAAAACTGTATGGATATGTAATGCCAGGTTTTTCAATAAATATTATATGCAATAAGCAGTTTTAATATTTGATAAATTGGGTTTTTACTCTATCATTTGATGATGAAAAATAATGAAGTAAAATAGAGTTGGAAGTGGAAGAAAAAATGTAAAGACCAAAATACATGGTGAAGAAGCCTAAACATAACATTTTGATTAAGGAAGAATTTTATGCAAAAAATAAGTTATTTCTCTGAAATAAACGGAGTAGATTTTTGTCATATAAAACAAAAACGACAGAAAAATCAGAAAGCTAATACAAAATCACAAAATGGCAAAAATTTTAGTGAGAAATAAAACATGTAGATGGTATGAAACATATGATTAAGTTATGGTTTTAAGAAATAGAGATCAAGTTCTATATACTGAAGAAATTAGCTCCATTGGTAGATCATTTGGCTAGCATGCCTATGTTTGATTCTAATAAGAACTTATCCTGCAAAGAGGACAGTAATTGGGAAAAATATTCCTTTTAATTCTAAGGATCAGGAAGATCCTAGTCTATGTTGTCAACAGTAAAATTTGTATGTATAGATTAGAGGCAAGAGTTTTTCATAAGTACCTAAGAGTCCTGGCTGACTTTAACAATTAAGTGAGGGCATTAATTTTTAGATTATCAACATGTTTTTAAACATTTATCAGAGAAGTATAAACAAAATAAAATAATTAACAATATTGAAGGGATGAAATTCAATACAGAAGAGGAAGGGAAGAAAGATAAATAGTAGTAAGGATGTTCTTAAAAGCCTAAATAATTATGTTATGCCTAGGAGTGGTATAGGCGTAATATAATTCTTTATACATTTATCCAAAAGAGGCTCACGTACACAATAAGGAGATTTGCTCAACCATATTTGTAGCAGCTTTATTTGTAATAGCCAGAAGCTGGAAACAACCCAGACATCCCTCAACTGAGGAATGGATACAGAAATTGTGGTACATCTACACAATGGAATATTACTCAGCAATAAAAAACGAGAATATCATGGAGTTTGCAGGTAAATGGTGGGAACTGGAAAGGATCTTCCTGAGTGAACTATTCCAGAAGCAGAAAGACACGCACAGTATATTCTCACTCATATAAACATATACTATAGGATGAACCTACTAAAATCTGTATACGTAAAGAATCTAATCAAGAGTGAGGACTCTTGCTAAAATGCCCAGTCCCTATACAGAAGGACAAAGGGGATGGACATCAGCAGAAGGAGAGGGAACGGAACGAGTCAGGAGCCTGCCATGGAGGGCCTCTGAAGGGTTCTGCCCTGCAGACTATCGAAGCAGATGCTGAAATTTATGGCCAACACATGGGCAGAGTTCAGGGAATCTTATGAGGGGAGTGGGCAATAGTGGGATCTGGAGAGGACAGGAACTCCACAAGGAGAGCAACAGAACCAAGTGGTCTGAGTACACGGGTCCTTCCTGAGACTGAAGGTCTAAACAGGTACCACGCATGGAGGTAGCCTAGGACCCCTTGGACTGGTGTGGCCCATGGCAGTTCAGACTCCAAGTGGGTTCCATAGTAATGAGAACAGGGACTGTTTCTGACATGAACTGATTGGCCTGCTTTTTGATCACCTCCCCCTGAGGGGGGAGCAGCCTTGCTGGGCCACAGAGGAAGACAATGCAGCCACTCGTGATGAGACCTGATGGACTGGGATTGGAGGGAAGGAAACGAAGTCCTCTACTATGGGTGGTCTTGGGGAGGGACACAGGTGCAGAGGAGGGAGGAAGGGAGGGCTTGGGACAGGAGGAGGGGGGAACTACAGGGGTATATAAGGTGAATAAAATGTAATTAATAAAGAATTTAATAATAAAAAAGATTTAAATGTTCACATAAAAAGAATTATGTCATATTATATTTACATAAAAATACATATAATACACATTGTTAAAGAAAATTATGGAACTTGGAACTTGACCTGAAAATATTATCTTCAAGGCTAGGTCCAGGCACAAGAATCCTGTTCTCAAGTTGTTGGTTAGGGGCATATAGGAGATGCCCCAAACATTACAGGCTATTGCTGTTCCTGATTGATATCTCCCAAAGTTTGAAAATAAGTCCATGTTTTTTAAGATGTAGCTTCAGCAAAGGATTCAGAGGATTAGAGATGGATCTGGACCATAAAATTTCTTAAGGACCAGCTTTTATAGAACATGAAGGTGTTTTATAACCTGCCAAAGGAGCAAAGTAATCAGTAGTTCCACCCAGCTATAACAACTGTAAAACACAGCAATGACCAGTAATACAATATATTCCTAGAGTTACAATAGTGACACTCATATATTGTCAATAACCAATAAGTCTATACTTGGACTTAAAATTTGTTCAACAGGAAGGGAATTATGGTTGGTAATGGAAACCTAGCCAACTGAGACTAGCGCAGTCATGGACCTTAGAGAAAAACCTGTTACTGCCACTTTGTTAGACTGGCATAACCCTTACATACATTTTAAATATTTATTTTTATATACACAGTTAAGTTTAGCTCTCACTCTTAATCAATAAGCTTCTTTTGCACCATATGGAGAACATTACACAAAATTACAACTGGTCAAAATGCAAAGAAAAACAAATTACAGGGTCATTAGATTCATATATAATACAGCTCTTGTACCTAAAGCTCAGAAAACATTGCAGAAGAGAAAGAAGAAACACTATAAAAATAAAATAGCAGAAATCTTCTTTAAAACTTTTTCTCCTAAAAATGATATCGAAGCTACATCTATGATAACTCAACAATATGGCTGCCTAAACAGGATCTGAAAAATGACAACACCAGAAGTCATGCTAATGTGGAATGAATAAATCTCATAGTGTCTAATTCATAAATGAAAAACTATAAACAACTAAAGAATGCTAAGAGATGAATACCTATTCTTCTCTAAGGATGAGATCCTCATTTTGGTTATCTAACACTAAGGGAACAACCCTAAAATCAAATGCATACAAGCAATACTAAATGGACTCACCATTTTATTTATAAAGTTATGAATACACACACACATACACAAACACACAAAAGAAAAGGCCTTGAATTAGAGTAGGAATGGGGGGATATAAGAGAGGAGAGAGGGAGGGAAAGTAAAGGAAGAGATAATACAACAAACTCAGCCTTTTCAGTAAATGGTGTTGAGGAAACTAGAAAAGACTGGCCAAAATTGTCATTCTGACACATTTCAGTCAGAAAGCATTTCTTTAGAGTCTACAATGAAAGTTGAACATATAGATGTCCCTAAATAAAATGAATAATATTATAAATGAAATCCTTCTAGCGGTTGACCATGATTTCATTTTTACTCTTTTATCCAGAGATCTTAATTCTGTAAATTACCTATAAAGAGACATTCAGATGACCATCTTCAAATAAGATCAGTCTCTATGTGGGTCCCATAGTAAGGGGAGTAGGGGCTGTCTCTGGCATGCACACAGTTGCCTGCTCTTTGATCACTTGCTCTTGATTGGGGTTGGCATTGCCAGGCCACAGAGGAAGAAGATACAGGCAGTCTTAATTAGACTTGATAGGCTGGGGTCAGGTGGTAGGGGAGAGGTGTTCCCCATTTCTCAGAAATAAGGAAGGGGAGTAGGGGGAAGAGGGACGGAAGTAGGACCAGGAGGAAATGAGGGAGTGAATAAATTATTAAAATATATTTAATTTTAAAAACAATATTTTATCGCCAGAGTACAGGGAATCATATGAAAAAAGGGGAGTTAGTAAAACTTGGCGAGGACAAGAGCTCCACAAAGACCAAATAGATCAGGGCACAGGGGTCTTCTGTGAGACTGTTTCTAAAACCAAGGACCATGTATGGATGCAAACTATAACCCCTGCTCCGATGTGGCCCATGGTAGCTTAGTACCCAACTGGGTACCCTAGTAAGGGGAACAGGGACTATTTCAGTCATGAACACAATGGCTGGCTTGTTGACCGCCCTTCTCCCAAGGGAGGAGCAGCCTAATTAGATCCCAGAAGAGGACATTGCAGCCAGCCCTGAAGAGACATGATAAACTAGGGTCAGATGGAAGGGGGGGGGGAGGACCTCCCCTATCAGTGGACTTGGAGGGGGGGCAGGGAGAAGATGAGGGAAAGATGGGGAGAGTGGGAGGGAATGAGGGAGGGGGCTATGGCTGGGATACAAATTATGTAACCTGTGATTAGTATAAAAATAAATAAAAAAAATTTAACATTTGTTATTTCCAGAGAATTACTATGTTTATATGTCTAAGATAAAATATTTTTCAAGGAAACAGTCAATACGAGAAACAAAAATTGTTTATATGATTGGTAAACTAACTGAGGTTTATACTTTTTCTGCAGGAGGAACACTAAGGCTTAAATACTGATAAGTAAAAACATGGACTCACAGTTCTGGCTTGGCACAGGCTAGACTCATCTGAAAGAAGGGAACTTCAATTGAAAAGAAAAATGCTTCCATAAAATTTAGCTCTAGGATATTTTAATTTAATGATTTATGGATAAGAGCACAACCCTTTGTGGGTGGTACTATCACTGGGCTGGTGGTCCTAGGTTATGGTTGACACACATGGGAAGTCTTTCCTTCTTTGCGAAGAAAGGAGGGGGACAGGAAGAGGGAAGGAGAGGTGATATGGGGGATCGGGCGGAGAGGAGGGAGGGAAACTTTCTACCAAGATGTAAAATAAATAAATAGATCAAGTTAATTAATTGAACAATTAATTAATGAAAAAAGAAAGAAAGCTGTGTAAGATATGATGATTAAGCCAGTAAGCAGCACCCCTCCATGACATTTGCATCAGCTCCTGACTTGAGGTTCCTTCCCTGTTTGAGTGAGAGAGCAGTTATGTGGAATGGACAGCCAAGCAAACCCTTCCATCCTATAAGCTTTTGGTCATGGAGTTTATTTTTCTAATATGTAATTATCCAAATGAAAGTTGTTTCAGTAACAGTTATACCTATCTCTTTCTGTGCTGCACCAGACAAATTCATTTTCATAAGATGCTATAGTTTTCTGATAAAAATACTTTGGTCACAATTTTGTAATAAGAAAACATAGTCTAACAGGTTGGATTAAAAAAGCAGGCAATATCTATTTGTTGCCTCCAAGAAGGGCACCTCATTGTCAAAGGGAAAAATAGCCTAAGGGTGAACTAATTCTCTAAAAGTCATCCAAAGCCAATCAAACTAGAAAACAATCTGAGTAGCATCCCTTAAAACTAAGAAAACAAGACTTCACACAAAATCATTAACAACACATACAGAAGTTCATTTCATATTGTATAGAAAGTCCACCAAGAAAACATAATTTTCTACACATTTGTGAATCAGCAATAAGCATACACAACTTCATAAATTAAATATTATACTATATTAATGCACAGAGAAACTTAAGACAATGCATTATGTTACTATAATATCACATAGTCATCAGTAGACAGGTCTGAGGAACAAAAAATTAATGTGAAGATGTCAATGATAAAAAGATATCATAGTTCTGATGGGTTTGACAGATGTTATTTTACCTAAAAACTGTAAAATATTTCACATAAACACTAGAGAATATCAGTTAGAGAGATACCTTAGTGGTTAAGAACATCTACTACTCTTCAGAAAACCTGAGTTAAGATTTCAGAATCAATTTTGGGCAGCTTACAACCACCTGTACTTAATACCTGTTCCAGGGGAACTAAATGTTGTAAACTCTTTCGGTGATTGAATTCATACACACACACACACAATAAATCTCTAAAAAACATATAATATACATTATCCGACACCTTACAAAACTTTTACCAATATCTGTATACTTTTTAAAAATGAATTTTATTTATTTCATTTTATGCTTTGAATACATATGTGCATATGCATCACCTGTGTGTCTGACATTGGACAGGGCCAGAAGAAGACATTACGTATGCTATAACTGATGGTTTTGTGCCACCATATGAAAGCTGGTAACAGAATCCAATTCTGTTGGTATAGAAGAAAAGGTTCTTAACCACTGACCTAATATACCATGTTTGGTGGCATAAAGCAAGACTTAAATACAAATAAAATGATTTTTTAATGCTTTTTTGATCAGGTCTCACTAAAACTGGAACCAAAAAGAAAGAAAAAGTACATACATACATACATACATACATATAAATTGAAGACCCTACAAAGTGATGATAACATCACTGAAATCAGGAATGAATCCATACAATTTCTAGAACTAAATGAAAAATATCAAAGAATACTAGAACCTGTGATGGATAAAGGAAAACAGCTAGATGAAAACAGTTTATAACTCTTAAGTTCTTATACTTAAAATCAGAGAAACTACAAATAAACAATGTAATGATTCACTTCATGACTTTGTTCAAGCAATAATAAGGCAAACCAATATAAATAAATATTTAAAATCAGGGAATAAAACATTAAAATATAGAGTAAAGTAATACAAAGAATCAACTGAACCAAAATTTGGTCCTTGGACAAGATAAACAGGCATGACAAACACTGAACTTAAAAAAATTAAAAGAGAAAGAAAACCCAAATTAATACAATTAAAGAAGAAAAAGTAGGTCTTATAAACATCCAAAAGAAATTTAGGTCATTACGAGAGACCAAAGAATTCAAAATTAGTTTTTTGGGGTATTGGTTTAAAGTTTAAAGCACAAGGCTGAACAAAGGCCAGCCAGGTGGAGACATGTCCAGCCACCTGGTGGAGAGGAACTAGCCTTACCTCATTCTTTTCTACCACTAGAGATACAGTTCTGGCTCCGATGGCCAGAACCACCTGCCAAGAGATACCATCTCCTGGCAAACCACCCAGATAGCCAGGCCAGGACAATTTATGGGCTTGGCACCTAAAGTAAAACAATCATTTCAAAAGTCAATTTCCCTTGCCCAATCATGTAATGCCAAGACATGTAACTCCCTGCTTGTGGTTTTTCCCTTTTAAAAACCTTCTTCTCCTAGACTTCCCCTCCACATTCCTCTCTTCCACAGGAAGGTTTACATCCCGGGCTCAAGTGTGTATTAAATAAACCCTCATGTGTTTTGCAGCAGAGTTGATTCCTGGTTGTCTTTGTGGGTCTCGTGAACTGGGCAAAACAATTAGGCATATTTTACAAATCTATATTCCAATAAAATGGTGATCCTAGAAGAAATGAATAAATTTCCAGGTACATACGTCCCACAAAACTAAAAGGATATAGAAAACTTAATACATCTTATCTTAGTTACTTTTCTATTGCTGTGATAAAATGCTATGCCCAATGCAACTTATAAACCAAAATGTTTAAATTCAGAGTTCATGATAGCTGAGCAAAATAAAGCAGAAATCACATCTTGATCCACAACCAGCACAGAATATATGTTATCATTCCAAAATGGAGGAATTGGGGCATGGTGAGAAAAAAAAATACTAGTCCAAAAGCAGTCTGTGTCTTATTTAGTGATCTTTTGATATGAAGAGGCACCATGATTAAAGCAACACTTATAAAAGAAAACACTTAATTGGAATTGCTTGCCATTTCATAGGTTTAGTCCAGGCTCATCATGGCAGGGAGCATGGCATGTAGACAGGCATGTTGCTGGAAAAGAAATAAGTGGGAGTTCTACATCTGTAGCAGCAGGCAATAGAAATGGAGAGAGTGAAAGTGGGCCTTTCAGGGGCTATTGAAATCTCCTTCAACAAAGTCATACATACTACAACAAGGCCACACCCATGTCAGCGTATTGGGCCATTCATATTCAATCCACCACTGTCAGCCAGTGGGCAAATTTCAAATCCTATAGCTCTATTTTTTTTTTTATGTCAAAGGATTCAGTTAGCTCTGCCTTTCCAGTTTTACTGCCTGAAACTTCTCTCTTTTAAAATGTTTGCACTCCTTGCATGCAGCTCTTCCTGGTAAATATTCAACATCTCTGAAATCTCTAACACATTGGAGTCTCCAATGCAGTCTAAGCTTCATTTTAAAAACTTCATGCTATGGCTTTCCAGAGCCTCTGTGTAGAGACTCCCCTGCCACATGCCTGGCCTTATCTGCTCTACTTAACCACAGAGGAATATTAAACAACTACTTTAGTCACATATTCTTTATGAATCTGAAGCCAGAACCATGTAGAACACACTGTGAAGTTTGAGTAACAACTTGGATGAACAGCCTCCTTTGTCAGGAGCCACTGTGCAGCTTTGTTAGAATGCTGCTGCTAATTCAGTTTTACCTCTGGCCAAATTAAATTTGTTGTTCTACCATTGGAATATTTTTTATTAAAAGAAAAACTGCTCAGAGTGAATGTTTCATGAACTCATGAACTGTGTCATAAGGAAGGCTTGTAGTGAGAGCTAAGGAAGAAGGACATGACTCATGAACTTAGAGAAATTATTTTATTATTTTCTAACTAATGTGATGGGGAAATACTGTTTTTGCTCATGTAAGTGTTTTAGGCTATAAAAGGTGTTGAGGGAAAAGTAAACATGACTTCAGTACTTACTGAAGTCCACCTTACATCTCATTGTGTCTCTTTTAATCCTCACTCCCTCCTTCACAACTCCTGTTATCTGACTGAACAGGCTCTGTCACTCTGGTGCCCAACGTGGAGCTTGAATACAGGGAAATCAGTGAAGGGAACTTCTGATAAAAGAAGTCAATCTAAAATATCTGGGCACAGGGGTCTTTTCTGAGAGGAGAGCAGCCTTACCAGGCCACAGAGGAAGACAATGCAGCCAGTCCTGTTGAGACCTGATAAGCTAGGGTCAGATGGAAAAGGTGGAAGACTTCCCCAATCAGTGGACTTGGAGAGGGGAATGGGAGGAGATGAGAGAGAGGGGATGAGATTGGGAGGGAATGAGGGAAGGGGCTATAGCTGAGATACCAAGTGAATAAACTGTAATTAATATAAAATAGAAAAAATCATTTTTAAAAAAGAAGTCAAGCACTCAGGATCAATAGGAGAGCAGCGGTGAGTAACTATAATATAATAAACATGGGACAGCTAATTGCCTTTTGTACATAAGCTTACGAATAATCTTAATGCCAGAGGAGCTAAGGTAAGCCAGTAACAAGTTGTTTAAATGTTTTAAATTTATAAAAATTGTTTGACCATGGTTTCCTGAAAAAGAAACTATAAATCTAGAAACTTGGAAAAAGATAGGGGCTAAGTAGCAAGATCATTATGATGTTTTTGGACTTGAAAATGTTCCTGTAAATACATTCAGTTTACGGGCCTGGTTTAGGCTGGCAGCTGGCCAGGGATGGCCTGTGGAACCTGTTCTTTTTTAATTATTTTTTAATTAAATTTGTATTTTTGTATTAATTACAGCTGATTGATTTTGTATCCCAGCTGTAACCCCCTCCCTCATTCCCTCCCAATCCCTCCCTCCCTTATCTCTTCCCCCTTCCCAATTGTCCACTGATAGGGGAGGTCCTTCTCTCCTTCCATCTGACTCTAGATTATCAGGTCTCATCAGGACTGGCTGCATTGTCTTCCTCTGTGGCCTGGCAAGGCTGCTTACCCTTTAGGGGGAGGTGATCAAAGAGCCAGCTTCTGAGTTCTAGTCAGAGACAGTCCCTGTTCCCCTTACTAGGACACCCACTTGAATACTGAGTTGCCATGGGCTACATCTGAGCAGGGGTTCTAGCTTATATTCATAAATGTTGCTTGGTCGGAGTTGCTCTTAAAGGGGAATCAGTGGCATCTCAGTTTCTCCAGTAAGAAAGCTAATGGCTAATTCTGCTACAAAGCCTTTGTGGTCATAAAAAATTGTATTCAACAGGTAGCAAGATCTTCCTTTTTTGAAATTAAAGTTAATGAAGTATGAAAAATGTCTGTATAAGTTTACAATGTTCTACATGTCTTGGTTATAAGTTATTGGTTATTTGGTATCAAGTATGTTTACAATTGTAACATAATATTAACTTAAACTTAAAACCTAGTGTTAGAGCCATTCTGAACAACAAATGGCATGAGCCCACTAAAATCAAGTCCAAAGGTAATATAAATTGCAATGAGATTATACATAATTTCTGTCCAGTCTTTTAAAAACCAGGTTTGTAAAAAAGTAAGTTTTGAAACTGTGTTTATATGAGATATCAGAGCTGTTCTCCCATGTTTATGTATGCAAGAACTTTTCTTGCTGACAGCCAAAGTTTATAACATCAAAATAATACACTTGGTGTTGATTTTAGAGACACTGAATTGCTCACACTGATAAAATTTGGTTTTGACTTCTAAAAACTATGGTTACGCTTTATGACTTTACTCTTAAAATGGTACTTTATTTTAATATTACAAAAACAGATTTAAAAAATGTTTAAATGTTTAAGGCTATGAAACATTTTTAATTTATCATGTATTTTTAAATAATGACTTGGGGGCAGTCTAACAAAGAACTTGGAACAGTTTCTCAACTCTTTAGTGGAGGTCAACAGACTTTGGTATTTATTAATTTTTCCAAGGGAAACCAAGTTATACTGTTTGAGCCAATTGAGAAAACTACAGTTTTTCAATGTATCATGTTAAGATGGTAAAAACCAATGGAATAGCTTAGTAAAGAAATGATGAGAAGGATTTTGATGGACGTTTTTAAGTTGTCTGAAAAGTAAGAGACTGGGATAATAAAGAGAAGAAAAAGAAATGAACAGCTTGTCTAAAATGTCTGGTTATACCAGAGAAACAGAGGTAGGAAAAGCCTAACCTGAGGTATGTAGAATATTATGGAAGGTCAGAGTATGTAAGAAGTTATAGAAGGCCAGAGTATGTAAGAAATTATAAAAAGTTAGAGGGTAAATGAATTGTATTTGCTTTGGTTTCTCATACCTGGACGTAATGATATGAAAAGAAACTGAGAAGTATGTTGAAATTTTGACCATATTAAGTTAATTCTGGTTGGTTTTCTTAATTTAAAGGGCTGATGATTCTTCAATGCAAATAAATAGATTAATCAAATGATTTTCTTAGTAACATAAAAATCACTGGCTCATAAGTCTTGTTCAAGCTAACAAAGATAACTATTTTTTTCCTTTGTAAACTGGGTCATACAGGGAACTATTATGTCCTATGGCAATGTGTAATATGGAAGCCAGATAAGTTCCCAGCCTCTTATTCAGAAATCTTAATGCTCAAGGAACTTCAGTTCAAAGGTTATCATTATTTTTATAAACTGATAAAAATTATTAAATCATGCGGATTGTCAGTTGCCTCATGGATTGTTATGTTAAATTATTGCAAATTATTAAAGGTCCTGATACTATTATAGTGGCTTATACTAAAATACAAATTGATTGGTTAATCCAAAATACTGATTTATGTCCTATTATTTTGCACATTTTATGGGAAACATTGATAATCATTATAAAAAATAAGTTGTTATAATTTGATAGTATACTTGAATTTGTATTTCCTATTAATTTAAGAATGTCACATTTACCTCAAGTTGTGCTAATAGTCACTGATGGTTCTTTCTTCTATTTGTAATACAGCATTTATTGTTCAAAGAAAAAAGACTGTACTTAATTTTAAAACAGCTTCTGCTCAAGTTATTGAACTATAAATGGTTACTGATATTTTTTAAACTCTTACCAATTTACTTTTGAAGCTATTTCAAATAGTCAGTATATTGCTAGAACCTTAAATCTTTTAGAAATAGTTCCTTATTTGGAAACTAATGATAAAAATATTACAGTTATTTCAACAAATACAACATTGCAAGAAAACCAGGAAGCATGCTTATTATCTTGGTTACATAGTAGCTCACATTGGTCTTCCTGGCCCATTATCAGAAGGTAATACTAAGGCAGATGAATTGACTCAGTCCTAGTTTATTGCCCTATCTCAAATTGAATTAGCACAGCAATTTCATGCCTTGCATCATCAAAATAATACTAGCCCAAGTAAACAGTATCATATCACCCTTACAGCAGCTCATCAAATTATAAAACGATACCAAAAATATCCACAATTTACACCTGTACCACACATATATGTTTATCCACGGGAATTTATTCCTAATCAATTTTGGCAGATGAATGTTACTTACATATCAGAGTTTGGACAAAAAAATGTGTTAGTGGACGTGGACACTTTTTTGCTTTATTTTGGCTTCTGAAAAAACTGGAGAAGCTGCTAAACACAGTATTGTTCATTGTTTATTATGCTTCATTTATGGCCATACCAAAAGTCATTAAAACAGATAATGAGTCTGGATATACTGGTAAGGCATTTCAAACTTTTTATATGCAATTTAATATCACTCATGAAACTAGAATACCTTATAATCTACAAGGTTAAGGTATTTTTGAAGGAGTACATGAAACATTAAAAAATATTACAAAAAATAAAAAGGGGGAGTAATATCCCCTGAGCCTTCATAATTATTTATCTCATTCTCTGTTCATATTACTTTTTTAAATTTTGGATGCAAAAGATATATCTGCTGCTGAACTATTTGGGCATCTGCAAACTACAGATAATTTTACCTATGTTAAATGGAAAGATCCTTTAACTGGACAATGGGATGGGCCGGACCCTGTATTAATATGGGGGTGAAGACATGTTTGTATTTTTTCACAGGCAGAAGATAGCACAAGGTGGTTGCCAGAAAAGTTAGTACTTTGTGCTGAAGGTAAACCTGAGTTGGAAAAATATCCTGATGTTAGGAGTAATATGGCAGATGATGATAAGTAAAGGATGATGATGATATACTGGGCCTATGTTCCTGATCTATGTATAAAACATGAAACTTCCTGGGAAGGAAAAGAGATTATAGTGACAGTAAATGACATCACCCTGTTAGATTTACCTGCTACAGCTTTTCTCATACATCAAAGGGAAGAAAATTTTAATTGCACTGACTTGCAGTATGGTCTTCTTATTTGTTTTTTCAAAAATGCCTCTTCTTCAGGATGTGTAACTATTTATCAAGGAACCCAGGCAGGAAATACTGAATGCACCTGTGTCAGTGGTGTACATATTTGGAAACCTTTGGGAAACCGTATTACTACTGGACTGCTGCCTCAATGTTTTCCATCCTGTGGACAGGATAAATCATGTACTAATAAAACTACTTCATGGAGAAGATGCTACATTGAGAACTCCTTGTGTTACAATATATCTAACACTCCTAGATATATTGTTGATCGGACAGGAAATCAAGACACATCCCAAGCTAATGCTCAGAACTGGGAATATAGATTGTCCATGAAACTATGGTGGTCAGATACAGGGTTTCCACAATCATATGTTTGGAAATTGGCTGCTACCATGGATGAGGTATACCAGAGCCCACGGGCAGAGTCAAATGGCTCTTGAGTCAGGAGTGAGGATTAAAATTAATAAACCTATACATAACACGTAAGACCTTTCCGAAATGCTTTAGTGGGAACTAGATGCCTTTCTTTATTCAAGACTCCTTTTAAGCCAGAGCAAAAGCCCATCAAAACAAATAAGTAAATTTCCAAGGAAATCAAACAAAAGTTGTTTTCTAGACAAGGACACCCCACCTGCTGTCTCAAACAAAAGGTGAAATAGACTTGGAAATTCTTCACTGACTCCAAATGAAGGCCAGTCTTTCTGCTGAGATCTAAATATCAAAGCAAGCTGGAAGACCAGTGGTCCCAACAGGTCTCCCTTTTTTATTTATTAAAAATTGACCACAAATTAAGAGCTATGGAGCAGAAGACTGTGCCTGTCCTAGGTTGTGTCTCTTGTAAGTTATACTCTTATCTGCCATTGGTACATGAATTCCATCATTCTTGCCCTATCTTAGGTTGAATACACCTCAGAGAAATCTTACCCATCTTTGGCTACCAATCTCTGCTAAAGTAAACACTAGGGTTTAATCTTATACAGATCAGCTCAGGTTTAACATTCTAAAAGGCCTTCAGGAAGTTTTAATTGTCACTGATAAGAGATGCACTCCTAATAACTAACCAAGTCCAAAATAATACTCTATAAAAGTGACTTAAAAATGGCTCTTTCTGTAAATACCAAGCTTGAGAAACATTCACAGGAACCATAGTAAAAGGCTGTCAAAAATCAGAACCATTTGAAAGCTTAGAAATACAGTTTGTTAGTTTACATTGCAGACAAGAAACATTAAAGTTTAAGTCTTGTTAACACTTCCAAGGAGAATATGCCTAGGCAGTTACATGGCCTCCCAAGAGTTTCTGAAGCAAGCTTGTTTTAGTCTGCTGAAAACCAGAATGAGACCAAAGTCCCATAGTCAGTCCTCTTTCCCATTCTTCCTGATTTTGTTGAGCATTCTGATTATCAGATTAATCAAGTCCAGTCACATTGTATCTAAAATATTTATCTGCACAATAGCTTCTCCCGTGAGCAGCATGATAAAAAGGTGAGTCAGGAGCATAAGTCCAATACAGCTCTCCTGTTCACTATCAGAACAGAATTCATGATTGTCTGCAACAGGAATGTCTGGGGAACATTTCCTGTAAATCACACCAGCCTTTCTTGGATCCACCTGGCTCCTTTTGTGTCCTGAGGATAAACACAAACATACCTTCTTCCCCATATTAATAAGGGGTTGGGGCCCTGCTTTATTCCAGTAATAGGATCTTTCTATTTTACTTGGGTATAATTATTGTTGGAATTAGGATGCCACAATCAATCAGCTGCACAATGGCCTTGTAGATCCACATTCAAAATTTTTAAAATAAAGAGAGCACGATTAAGATTTGGAGATATGACTCCCCCTTTTTTATTTTTTGCAATTGGTTCTTAAGAGATCCATGGCACGTTCCACAGTTCCTTGGCCTTGAGGATTGTATGGAATGCCTGTTTTATGATTTATATTCATTTGCGCACAAAAGCACTGAAAAGCTTGACTTGTATATCCCGAGGCATTAACAGTCTTTATAATGGAAGGAATACCAATTGTAGCAAAACATTTTAAGCAATGACTTATAACATGTTTAGTGGCTTTCCCTGTTGAGGGAGTTGCCATGACAAAAACTGAAAAAGTATCATTGTTACATGAACATATTTTAGTTTCCTAAATTCTGGGACAGGAGTTATGTCCATTTGCCACACATGATTGGGAGTCAAGCCTCTAGGATTGACACCATATTGAGGTACATTAAAATAATCAAGACAAGAATAATATAATTTTATAATTTGTCTAGTGGCTACTCTGGAAATATTAAACTGTTTTCTTAAGCTCTGACTATTTTGATGATGTAATGCATGAGATTTTTGAGCCAATTTTTGTTGAGTTAATCTGAACAACGTGTGGCTTGATCTGCTAAATAATTTCCTAAAGTTAGAAGTCCAGGAAGGCCTGAATGAGCTCTAATATGCTCTTCATAACAAGGGTGCACACGGCTATGGATACTTTGTTGCATCTATCTATATAGATCTTGTATTTGTTTATTAGCCATATCAACATATTACAGTCTCTAGGACTTGGAAAGCCTTAGCAATGTAATGGTTATCAGTGTATAAATTAAAAGAAGTAAAAGGCATGTTTTTAAAGACTGTAGCTACAGCTCATAATTCTACAAATTGAGCTGAGTTGGGCAATGTTTGCAAAACAAAAATTTGTCCCTGCACTACATATATAGCTTTTCCACTTAAAGATTCATCAGTGAATTCTGTTGGAACTTGAGGTAAAGACTTTTATTTAATTATTTTAGGAAATATAAAAGCATGCTCATTGACAAATTGAAGTAATTTATCTTTTCGATAATGATTGTCAGTATATCCGAAGTAATGAGCAAAAGCTATGACCCAACAATCTGTATTTTGAAATAACCAATCTACTTGCTATTTGGTAAGAGGAACTCCAGCTAAGGAAGGATCTCTTGCCTGGACCCACTGGACCTAGTTATTCGTGGGGTCCGAGGGGAATTAAGCCTGAAAGAAAAACGGGTGGGAAAGTAGAACGAGACCAAGCAGTGCCTTTATCAAGGTCTAATTTAATGGGCAAAACGTATCAGCTTAAAAGCAGGAGAAAGGAGGGAGTAAGGAGGGGAAGGTAACGTTCCTGTGGGGGAGCAGTTCCGCCTGGGTGTCTCTGTGGTTATCTTGGAATGTCCGGCTCCAACTGCATGACTGTTATCTTCTAAGGATCAGCAGTTCTCAGCGAGGGGAGGGGGACTTCTGCTCAAGGCTTTACCCGTTTCCAACAATCTGTACCAAAATACTTGTGAGATTCTATGAGAGCCATTTGAACTAAACTAGGCACCACTTCATAATATGGTATTAGAACTCGCACAGGAAAAAAACAAGCAAGTGCAACCATAAAAATGCTCCTTTCTGCACTGATACAGCAGTGGGAGTATGAACAGTAGCAAAAGTATATGCACCCTATCCTTTTGAATAATCAATATATTGAACGTGTTGCTTTTCAATAGCTAATTCTATGTTTTGCAAAGCACCAGGAGTCTCTTTGGTAAGTGTCCTTTTTGACAAAGTATCAGCCTCTGCTTTTAAAATGTCAAAAAGTGGTTTCAGCAATCCTGTAGTTAATTTCAAATGGGGGTCTAAGCCAATTAATATCACCTAAGAATTTTTGAAAATAATTTAAAGTTTTTAGGTTGTCTTATTTTTTTCTTTAATTTTCTGAGTCATAATAATCTGAGGGTATAATGTATGTCCCAAATACAAATAAGGTTGCTCTGTCTGCACCTTTTCTGGTGCAACTACTCTAACTTGATCCTTCAAAGCTTGTTGTAAATGTGCAAAAGCACTTAATAAAATCCCTTTATTCTTGTGAGCCAATAAAATGTCATACACATAATGAATAATACATACAGAGGAATACACTTTTCTACTTTTGAAGACAGCTTGAGCCACAGTTTTTTGACATAATATTGGTCTATTTGCCATACCTTGAGGTAATACAAACCAATGATACCTCTTCGTAGATTCTTTAAAATTTACTGATGGCATGCTAAAAACAAATCTTTTACAGTCTAGAGGAGCAAGAGGAATAGTATATAAACAATCTTTTAAATCTACTCTAATCTTAAAAGTATCTCTAGGTATAGCAGAAGGGGTAGGTAATCTGGGTTGCAAGGTTCTCATAATAAATGATCCCCTCTTGATAAACATGCTTTTGTTAATTGTTTCCAGTCCCCTGGGCAGAGGGTCTCTGTAGACATGGACTCCAACAGAGCTTGAGTAAAAGGTGCTATAGGACCATATTGAGTGCATGCTGCTTTCAATTCTTTTGATTGTTTAAAGGTATAGGAGCATGGACTCTCACCCTATTACCCTGTCTGTCAGGTTGTTCTAGCACTGGAAAACCATAAAACTCAGTGATATCTTCTCCATTCTTCCTAGCTTCTTGTAAAGAAGCTTGCAGAGGGGATACAGTTGTCCATACAGTGGACAAAGGAAAAGGTTCCCTTGTCTTTTGGACCACTGCTGCTCTAGCAGTCCCAGGAGGAGGGCCCAAGCCTGCAATCAATGATAGAGTTGGAGTGGGAGATTGAGCTTCATTTTCCATAGTAGTTAAGTCTCCAATTTTCTGTTTATTTCCTCCAAGCTCTATTCCAACTTTTTTATTTCATTTTGCCAAGGCTTATGCTTTTTAACATGCATAGCCTGAATCAGAGGGTATCTCTCAGAATACTGATCTTCCTCTTCCTCCAACTCTGCAACCTCATCAGGATCTAAGTCATCCTCAAAGTCTTCTGACAAGAAATTACTATCATCAGAAGGGAAATATAACTCCTCTGGAGGAGCTGATGGTCTGATCTCATTTTGTCTCTAAGCCTCCATTCTTTCTGTCCTCTTTCTTTCTACGCCTGAAAGTTTAACTTTCTCAGTTCCATGCTGCACACACAGACTATCTTTAATAGAATTACATACAAAAAACATGAGAGACTACTGCCTTGTCCCATTTTTATTCTTAGATTTACTCATTGCACCCTTTTTTCTTTATGATTTGAGCTCCCCAGCACCAGCAATGTCCTTCACTGGATCCCAGTATCTAAAGCCCCACATTCAGACACCAATCTGCTGGAGCTCGCTGGCAGAGTCAAATGGTTCTTGAGATGGGAGTGAGGATTAAAATTAATAAACCAATATACAACACATGGGACTTTTCTGAGAGGCTCTAGTGGAAACTAGATGCCTTTCTTTATTCCAGACTCTTTTTAAGCCAGAGCAAAAGCCCCTCAGGACAAGGAAGTCAAACAAAAGATATGTCCTATACAAGGACACCCTCCTGCTGCCTCAAAGAAAAGGTGAAACAGACTTGGAAATTCTTCACTGACTCCAGATGAAGGCCAATCTTTCTGCTGAGATCTAAATATCAAAGGAAGCTGGAAGACCAGCTGCTCCTAACAGATGTAACATCTCAGTCTCCAGGTCAAGGCCCGCAAGGATTAGTTTTAGCTTGTGTTACTTCTCAAGTATAACTTTTAGGGCATACAAAAATATCACATAATAATGAGGAATTTTAAAATGTAACTTGTACTAACTGTTATCTATTTGCATTACAAAAGTTAGTAATGGACAACTATGTGGTGACATTTCAACAGCCATCTTTTACTATTTTCCCTGTAAATCTTACACAAGACTGGTATTCTGACAAAGGATTGCAGGTACCTATAGAATTAAAAATGTCCCTCTCCTGACCTAATTGAATGATAGACTTAGTTATTGAAGGATATTTAGCTCTTATTTCACTTATTGCTACAGCTACTACATCCACTATTTGGGTCAGAAATCATTTATTAGGAGTCTGGCATAATGATAATGTATACTTAGACAGCTTTGCATAATGAAATTATTAATTTTCAACAAGCCAAGCCTTTAAATTTAGATGCAGCCAAAACTGGAAAAGATATATTGAACACTTAGAGGAATCCTTTACCTTTTTGGGGATCATTTGTTTATGGTATCATTGGCCTAGGTTTCATAGCTGCCTTGTTATTTAGGATTAAGCAGTATTTTACCAAGCTTACTACAATGTGCTGTGAACATGTCTCTAGATCTTGCTACACCAGTCCATGGCATTCATTTGTAAGCTTCATCCTCCCAATGTAAACTCGGACTGATAGTCAATGACAGGTAAGAGTTACCTATCAACGTAATACAGAAAAGTGTCCTTTGGAAGGCACTCACCCAATGATAGGCATGAAGGCTATCTTGTCAAACCAACCAAAGACAGGCACAGTCCTTTAATAAAATAAAATAAAAAAAGGGGGCAACGTCAGGAACCTTGGGGCAGCTATCTTAGAGTGCTACTGATAATACAGCTTTACCTCTGGCCAAGTTAAATTTGTTGTTCTATCACTGGAATATTTTTTTTAAAAGAATACTGCTCAGAATGAATGTTTCATGAATTCATGAAATGTGTCATAAGAAAGGCTTGTAGTTATAAATAAGAAAGGACATGGATCATGAACTTAGAACAAATATTTCATTATTTTCTGACTCACGTGATGGGGAAATACTGTTTTTGTTTATATAAGTGTTTTAGACTATAAAAGGGGTTAAGGGAAAAATGAATGTGGCTTCAGTTCTTACTGAAGTCCACCTTACATCTATCTCATCATTTCTCTTCAATCCTCCCTCCCTCCTTCACAGCTCACTTTACCTGATTGAGCAGGCCCGGTCACCTCTTGAATCACATTTATAGCAGCTTTGAATTGTTCTTACTGTCTAAGAGCAGAAATTATTTTATGCATTCATTACCAAATTGGAAGCCTAGCTAGATGGGATTTTGCACAACATTGAAGTACCCAATGTCCTTTTTTTTTTTCCTTTAAACTGTGTATTTCGTGTATATATATTTTACCCCACTAGCTCTGAAGCAGTATAATTTATTCTAGTCACTATGGAAATGAGTATGGAAATTCATCAAAAATTGAAAACAGAACTAATCTATACAGTTCTTGTGTACCTGAACACTCAAAATGAAGATACCAAAGTTATACCCATATATCTATTTTTACTATGTGCCTTTCATATTACACAAAGAAATAGAATCAACTCTGATGTCTTTCAGCTCATGAGGAAATAAAGGAAACAGAATACATATGTACAGTGTAACTAATTCACACATAAAATAGAATATCATATTTTCTAAAAAATGGAAAGAGCTGGAGATCAGCATATTAAGCAAAGGGACAATATGCAAAAAGGTCAGGATTGCATAGTCTCTCATACTTGTGGATCATATATGTAACACTGCATGTATACAGATGCATATGTATATAAAAGCACATATATGGTAAGCTTCCTTGTTAATATCAGGACAAAACATTCACTCCTCCAGAAACTCCTGGGTCTGATGACAAACCAGACCACATTAGTGCAGGGGGTTATTGACATCAAACCATATGTTTGGACAACTTAAAAGACAGTGCACTTAAGAAAACAGACTGTGCATCACCCCTTCCCAGTTACACCTGAATGTCCTTACCTCTTGTTGGGCAAAGATTTGCTAACAAAAATTGGGTGCTCAATCTGGATTTCATACATATGTCAGGTACCTCCACCAATTGCCTCCTGCCACCACTCATCAGCTCCAGCCCAGAGACCTGGACCTGACAAAGACAAATCAAAATGAATCTTTAACTCCTTGCTGGAAATGACTCTAAATTGTGATCTTGACTCCACCTATCACAGTAAAAGTAGATGGCATCTGAGCCTGGATACATCATTCTCACCTAATGTTTACCCTCCTTCCCCAAAATATCAGTACCCACATTGATGATGCACTGTCCAACCTAACCCTCAGGACCAGATAAAGCTAAGACTCAGTTTGACTTGTTTAATTTATCTATAGTGACCCTTGGGGAGCACTATCAGACATAGGCCTGTCAATTATTAACCAAGAATCTGGCAATGGAGGCAAACACTGAGATTGGTAGAATAATAAATGACCTCTGTAATGATGATTACTCTCAACCAGCTACATTGGTTACAGATCTATGCAAACTATGGACAAGAAACATATTCAGCAAGTTATAATGGAGTAATTTTTCAAGAAAGAACCAAAGCTTCACTATGCAGGGGTAATGAAATAAATGAAACAAAAGCCCTGGGACAGGCAAATATTATGCCTGCTCAGGTGAAAAAGGGTCTAACAACTAGGGACCTAAATGAGTACAATTGCCTCCATTGGTGTTGTGAAGATTGGGTGGCTCCATGATGGAAGATAGTGATCCCTATATAAAAAGTGGACATCACATGTAATCTAAACTGTGAGGTTCATGTTAAAACATGTAACCCTCTGGTTATAACTCTCAAGTTGGGATCTCTTGCCGCCTTATGCTGACTAGGAAGCAGGCCATATTTAGGGGTTTAAAGCCAAATCCTGGAGTGCTCTCTACCATTCAACAGCTAGAGAAGCCTGGGGTTCTATATCCAATCAGGCTCTGGTATCCATCCAGCAGACACATCTCAGAGCCCCCACGACCTTAATGAGTTTGAGGATCACAGCCTCTCTAAGGCCCCGACCGACTGGAGCTGCCTATGAAATATCTGAAACCCCACCATTATTTGGGTCCCCTTGGGTAAATACTTACAAGCTTGCTCCAGTTTTTTTTTTAATTTTATTAATTTTACATCTATCCCTAATCTCTTCCTGGTCCCATGATCCCTCCCTCTTCCCACATCTCCTAGTCCTCTAGTCTTCAGAAAGTGGGAGCTCTCTTCCCCTACCAACCCACCCCAGCCTATGAAGTATTACCAGTACTGCTTACATCCTCTTCTTCAGTAACTTAGCAAGGCCATCCTGTCAGGGGCAGTTATCAAAGAGCAGCAACAGACTTCATATAAGAGACAGTCCCACTTGCTTCTTAGGAAACCCACATGGAGACTGAGCTGTCTATCAGCTAAATCTGAGCAGGGGCCCTAGGTTCTCTTCATACATGGTTCTTTGTTGGTACATCAGCCTCTGCCAGCCCCCTTGGGCCAAGATTTGTTGGTTCTGTTGGTCTTCTTATGGATCTCCTGTCCTGTCCCAGTCCTTCTATCCCCTAGCTCTTCCATAAGAATCACTGTGCTCTGCCCAAAGTTTGGCTGTGAGTCTCAGCATCTGTATCAACCCCTGCTGGATGGAGTCTTTCAGAGGTTCAGAGGACATCTGTGGTAGGCTCCTGTATTGTTCCCTCTCTTCAACCACTTCCCATGTCTATTCTATTTGACCTTCTGAATGAAAATAAAGCATGCTCCCTGGGGTCCTCCTTGTTACTTCTTTAGGTCTATGGATTATAGTATGGTTATAGTGTATAATTTGGCTGATATTTACTTATAAGTTAGTATAAAACTTGTGTGTCTTCAGGACTGGCTGCAAAGTCCTCCTTTGTGGCCTGGCAGGGATGCTCCTCCTTCGGGGGGTGGGGAGGTCAAAGAGCCTGTCATTGAGTTCATGTAAGAAATGGTCCCTGTTCCACTTAATAGGGTACACACTTGGATACTGAGCTACCATGGGCCACATCCTAGCAGAGGTTCGTGGTTACATGGTACTTGGTTTGTGATGAAAGGGGAAGAGGTCCTCGCCTATCACTGGGCTTGGAAAGGGGCAGGAAGGAGATGAGGGATGGAGGGTGGGATCAGGAGGAAATGAGGGGGTAGGATATAGCAGGGATACAAAGTTAATAAACTGTAACTAATATTAAAAAAATTAAAAAACTGGAAAAAAATTAAATACAATAAAAAATGTTCGTCTTTCTGGTTCTGAGTTATCTCACTCAGGATGTAGTTCCCACCATTTGCCTGCACATTTCATGATTTCCTTATTTTTAATTTCTGAGTAGTATTCCATTGTGTAAATGTCGCACAATTTCTTTATTCATTCCTAGGTTGATGGACAACTAGGTTGTTTCTAGATTCTGTCCATTATGAATAAAGGTGCTATGGACACAGTAGAGCAAATGTTCTTGTTTTGTGGTTGAGCATCTTTCAGATATATGCCCAGGAGTGGTATAGCTGGGTCTTGAGGTAGAGCTGTTCCCAATTTTCTGAGAAAGCACCAGATTGATTTCTAAAGCAGGTGAACAAGGTTTCACTCCCGGAAGCTATGATGGAATGTTTTCCTTTCTTCACAAACTCATCAGAATGTGTTATCACTTGAGTTTTTGATCTTAGCCATTCTGATTGGTGTAAGATGGATTCTCAGTCATTTTGATTTGAATTTTCCTGATGACCAGGTACCTTGAACATTTCTTTAAATGTTTCTCTGACATTCAGAATTCCTTCTTTTGAGTATTCTATTTATCTCTGTATCCCTTCATTTTAAACTGGATTATTTGGATTCCTGGTGTTTAATTTCTTGAGTTCTTTATATATTTTGGATATTAGCACTCAGTCAGATATAGACTGGTGAAGAGCTTTTCTCAGTCTGCAGACTGTTTTTGTTCTGTTTACAATGTCCTTTGCTTTAAAGAAGCTTTTCAGTTTCATGAGGTTGTGGGGAGCCCCTGGTCTGCCAAGCTGCTTTATTATTTAGATCTCAGCACAAAGACATGCTTTCACCTTGGCCTTTACTGGAGTCAGTGATAAGCTACCAAGCTTATATCCTTTTGTTTGAGACAGAAGGTGGGATGTCTTGTCAAGGTCACTCCTTTTATTTGTGTGAGGATCACACAGACAGGTAGTCAAGGTAAAATAGTTTTGACTTCCTTGTGAATTCATTCATTGCACTGATGTGCTTTTGCTCTGACTTACATAGGGATAAACCAGGCTACTGGTGTCTAATAGAGCCCTCCCAGAAAAAGCCCATGTGTTGTCTGTTGCTTTATTAATTTTTCTTTCAGTCCTCACTCCTGACTCAAAAACAGTGTGATTCTGCCTGTGGGCTCAGCATGAAGCCCCATTTATTGAGATGTTGATGTTTTGTTCAGGAAGTTGTCTTCTGTGCCAATGAGATCAAGGCTCTTCCTTACTTTTTCTTCTAATAGATTTAGTGTATCTAGTTTTATGTTGAGGTCTTTGATGCACTTGGACTTTCTTTCTGTGCACGGTGAAATATGTAGATCTATTCACATTTTTCTACTTGTAGACATCTAGTAAGACCAGCACAATTTGTTGAAGATGGTATCTTTTTTATATTGTATAGTTTTGGCTTCTTTGTCAAAACTCAAGTATTCGTAGGTGTGTGGGTTTATTTCTGGGTCTTCTATCCAATTCCATTGATCCATCATTCTGTTTTTATGTCAATACCATGCAGTTTTTATTACTATTGCTTTGTAGTACAGATTGAGATCAGAGATGGAGATACCTCCAGACAATATGATATTATACAGGATTGTTTTACCAATTCTGTTGTTTTTTTTTTTTCCATATGAAGCTGAGAATTGTTTTTTTAAGGTCTATAAAGAATTGTGTTGGTATTTTGATGGGAACATCATTGAATTTGTAGATTGCTTTTGGTAAGATGTCCATTTTTACTATGTTAATACTAACAATCCATGAGCATGGGAGATCATTTCATTGTCTGATATCTTATTTGATTTCTTTCCTCAGAGACTTGAAGGTTTTTTCATATAAGTCTTCCACTTGCTTGGTTGGAGTCCCACCAAGACCCTTTGTGTTTTGTGGCCATTGTGAAGGGTGTTGTTTCCCTAATTTCTTTTTCAATATGTTTGTCTTTTGTATAGAGGAGGGCTACTGATTTCTCCTCTAGTTACATTTTTCTTTTTTATTATAATATAATTTAGTCACTTTGTATCCAAGCTGTGGTATGGTCCTTCATCTCCTTCCAGGCCTATACTTCTCCCCTCTTCTTCCCCTATGCCATTCCCCTAGTCCACTGATATTGGAGGTCTTTCTCCCCATCCATCTGACTTTAGCCTATCTGGCTTCATCAGAACTGGTACAGTGTCTTACTCTGTGGCCTGGCAAGGCTTTACACCGAGGGAGAGGCGATCAGAGAACCTGACACTGAGTTTATGCCTTAGAAAACCCCTGCAACCCTTAGTCTATGGGCTACATCTGAGCAGGGGCTTTAGGTCTTCTCCATACATGGTCCTTGATTGGAGTATCAGTCTCTGCAGGGCCCTCAGGACACAGTATTTTAGGCTGTGTTAGTCTCAGTTTGGGGCTCCTGTCCCCTTCAGGTCTTTCTATCTCCCCCTTCTTTCATAAATTTCCATGCCTTATGCCCAAACTTTGACTATGAGTCTCACCCTCTGCTTTGATACCTCAATCAGTAGAGTCTTTCAGAGGCTCTCTATGGTAGTCTTCTGTACTGTTGTCTTTCGTCTCCTGCTGCCAATGTCTATCCCATATACACTTCTGAATGAGGATTGAGCATTTTCCCTTGGGTCTTCCTTCTTGTTTAGCTTTTTTAGGATTATTGATTTTAGTATGCTTATCCTAATAACCACTTATGAGTGAGTGTATATGATATGTGTCTTTCTGCTTCTGGATTACTTCACTCAGGATGATCTTTCCTAGTTCCCACCATTTGCCTGCAAATTTAATGATTTCTTTGTTTTTAATAGCTGAGTAGTATTCCGTTGTATAAATGTACCAAAATTTCTGGAACATAATCAATTCCCCCATTGAGGGACATCAAGTTATTTTTTTTCCAGATTCTGGCTATTGTGAATTGAGCTGCTATGGACATGGTTGATCAAATGTCCTTGTTGTATAGTTGAGCTTTAATAATGTTTCATTTACAAATGCAGGTGCCATTGCATTTGTGGCATAGATGTTCAGGATGTCCTCATGGTGGATTTTTCTTTTGATGACAATGACATGTCCCTCTTATCACTTTTTTATTAATTTGAGGTTGAAAGTATTTCATTAGATATTAGGATAGCTAGGCCAGCTCATTTTCTGTGTCTGTTTGCTTGAAAAAGCTTTTTCCACCCTTTATTCTGAAGCAGTGTCTGTCTTTGTTGCAGAGGTGTGTTTCTTGGATGCAGGAGAATGTTGGATACTGTTTCTATTAGAAATAAAAAATAAGATGAGGCTTACAACAGGTTTTCTCTGAAAGGGGTTTATTAGGGGTGAAGGGGGAACAAGCGTGGGCCATGATGGGGGAAGGGAGAGGGAGAGGAGGAAAGGGGAGGAGGGGTAGGGTGCCCCATAGAGAGTAAGAGGGTGAGAGGAATAAGAGGGTAGAGGAGTAAGAGAAAGAGGAATAAGAGAGAGTGAACACGTGTCTGGTGGTCCTTTTATAGGTCAGGTAATTATTAACCATGCCCCCAGGTGTGGCCACCTGGCTGGGCGATACATGATGTCATTGTTGCTAGGTAAACAGAAGCAAGGTTGTTGCAGAATACTAACATTCCTCCCTTTTTCTATAGTTAAAAACTGAGGAACTTGGTCTGCTTTTCATGTAAGGCCAGATAAAGTATATAAGTCTAGGTTCATTGGAAGCAGCTCTTAGTTGTCATGCAAGAGGTTATGAGAGAGAAATTATAGGAACAAAAATGGTCAGATCACATAGTCAAGAAAGAGGAGGAAGAGAAGCCTCTGCCCTGGAAATCTAGGGTAGAGTGCTGTCAGTAGAAAGTTGCCAGCCATGCAGGGAAGCAAGTAGGGACTGAGGAACACTGGGAGAACCTGGAACTGCTTGGTCCTGGTCCTGAAGCACACCATTCCAGCCTTTTGCTAATAATAAGTGAATAATGGGCGTAGATTCTCTTCTGGCTACTTCCTGCTGACACTGGGGTCGCTGTGGGGAATCAAAAGGCTGAAATGCTGGCCAAGTCCAGGAAGAAGAAGCTGATTTGATGCTGTCCAGGATCTGTGAGAACATCCATGGCTGGGAGGGAAGTTTAGGTCCAGCTTGTTGGAAGTCTGTGGAGTCAGTTGAACACTTGTAGCTGCTTTGGTGCTGTTGTGGCTATAGGAACATCTGTGTCTGGCAGGACACTGAAACACACATATATAGGCAAAAGATAAAGTTAAGTAGGTTATGGAGAAAATCCCTTAGGTGTACATTAAAAACTTTTCGGATAGCAAACAGAGATGGAAGGTTTGGATCAATGAGACTTGTATATGGGAATCTCCATTTACCTGGGGAACCTTTATTTACCCAATCACTGGCTGTAGCTAAGAAGGCTTTGCTCTAGATCTGTCATTGAGGCAAGGTTTGGTTACAGAAGGGTGAAAACTTGGAGCCCCTAGTGCTAGCGGGCACTAGGTGTAGAAACCTGAATTTCTCCAGAAGACGTCTCATGAGAGAATTTGGAGACCGGCATCTGGGCACTTTCCTATTGGGAGGCAGGGCCAGGAACCTTCCTTTTGGCCTCCCAAGAGGACAGGTATGGCTCGAAACCAGACCCTATATGTCCGGACCACCCGCCGATTGTCCAGCCAGAAGGGTATACCCCTGGGGTATCTTCAGAGCACGGTGGTTGCCTAACGTTAGGACTACTTTCAGCTTCAGCACCAGAGAGAGACCACGTGCGACAACACCTCCCAAGGGAGAGTGAACCTAAAATGAAAGTGAGCCTTAAAATGAAGATCAGCAGAGGGTTAGCCCTAGACATGGTTAGAAGGGTCCCTCCATCTCAAAAGATAGTATGAAGTTGCCGGGAGCTCAACAGTCAAGCTTCTCCTACCAAGAGAGGCGTTTTATGCT
>CM053742.1:65397617-65425584 GCA_028658305.1 Pachyuromys duprasi
GCCTGGGATTCAAAGTACCTAACCTGTGATTGATATAAAAATAAATAAATTAATAAAAAAATTTTAAAAAGTTAAAATAAAACAAAACAAAAAGATGGCTAACTGTAACATTTCTTGTTCAGTCTCTCTGTATTGTGAAAGTGCGGGCTTATTTAAAGTTTTGAACGGAACAGTGTGTGATGCTGGATGATTTAGCTAGCCATTTTAATTTGCTCTGAATGCAGACTTATGAAAAGAATTGGATCAAACAGTATGCTGGAACAAACATTTTAGCTTCTCAGAATCCTCCAGGATGAATCTTTGTAGGTTTGTTCCAACTTCTTTGTTGTTTGATCCTTTTGTTCTGTAAGCATATAAAGTCTTACAAGTAATATATAGTTCTCCAAAAATATATGTATGGAATGTGCAGTATTCACAGATCAGTTAAATATGACTTTCTGTTCTTTCAACAGTTAGACAGCTGTTTTTCTTTATAAGCTAGTTTGGTTGGAATGTATAATCAAACTGCTGTATAAATCTCCATTCATGCCGTACAAAAGGATGACATATAATAGTAAGTCACAGGAACTCTGCAGCAAAAAAGGTTTTTTGGCCATTTATAAACATTCATGTCTTACCTTGTCTCAGAGCTACTCTCATATGCAGAGTATACATTACCTGCCTTGTTAGTTTGTTTGTAGATGAGCTTTTCAAGAGACCTTCTCAGGTCAAATCTTATTTCTGGCAGTTTGAATGGAATACATTAGTTTTCTTCTCCTGTGGAAAGAAATGCAAAATTTCCTCCCTAACACAAGATATTTTCTTTCCTTCATTCTGTGGTTAACATGTACATATGCTGATAGAATCCATCAGTCTTTTCTAAAAACCCAGTGCTTTTAACAGCTATGCTACATGTCTCATTGACATTTAAAAACATTCAATGTCAATAAAGCACCATTTAATTTATTTCTGGGAGATTCTGTATCCAACTTTTGTTCTATGAGCACTTCTTTTAAAGTTTTCTTAGATCTCTACATAATTGTTGGATCTGTAAGGTTGTAAATCATATATGTAACATTGTCTATGCCACAATGTTCAACATATATCTGTTGTGTTCCAATGGCTACACACGCAGAACCACCATCAGCCCAAATCTGTAAAGGCACCTCCATGACAATCACCCTCTTTAACAAATGTGTAATCTCAGAATTAGCTTTTTCAGAATTCAAAGGAGAGGCACATTGGAATTCTGAATATGCATCAATAGCATAATGCACCAAAATCTGTAGAGATGTTAATTCTTCAAATTCTATAAAATTATACACATAGTTTATTGTTTATAGTTTGCTGTAGTGTTTCATCAGTAAGTGCAGTCTGGATTCTTAAATCAGTATGTTTCATCCTTATAGGCTGCCATTCTCATTCCTCAAGTCTTTGTGGATTTTTCTCATCTGGAACTACCTTTTTTGATGTCATTATTAGTGTCAAATTAGGTTCCTCTGAAAATTCTCTATTTGTATTCAAAGAATCTGTCAACTTTTGTTCTATATCTAATCTAGCATCTAATTTCTCAGTCTGTTTTTTTTTTCCCCAAGTCTACATTATTCTCATCACTCCTAAAGAGGAAATACAAAACTGTAATCATCACTGGAAAAAAAGAAAGACCATTAGTGTACTGTCAAGCAAAACTGTGGGGAGCCTTGTGGTACCTTGCTGGCACCCCGAATTCTTGGCATCTGGCCTGACCTGGTTTAATGGCTTACTGCCTGGATACAACAGTGCATTCCTGGCTGAGCTAGGGCTTGTGATACAGATCACCTTTCTGAACTACCTTAAACCCTCCTCTCCCTCTGGGCTTCCAAGTAACTTTCTGTGGAACTCTCCTAATAACTATCATTAGCACAACTTGTGACTCCTCTGGTGGGTCCTCCTGACTTCTGGTCACATAGCAACCCTGCCAAAGGCAATTACATTCCTTCCGCCCTGCCTTCTCCCTATAAGTTGTATGAAAAATTCTAATAAACACGGAGACTTTAATCAGATATCCTGTCCTGGTCTTCCTCTCTCACATCTCTTGTTCTTTCCATTCCCACTCCCCTATTCAGGTTCTAGTTTGACTGACCTCCAGGCCAGGTCACAAAACAATGTAGTATGGTATCCACATGCATTGTGCCATTGTGTCTTCCTTTATTTTTTAGAATAGGTGGTTAATACTGCTCCCCTAGCTCAGTTTAGAAGGTTTCTGTTTCTTTAGTTCTGCCTCTCCAGCCTCAGTTCTTCTGCATGGCTTTAGGTCTTTGTCCGTGGAAACTGGAAGCCACTCTTAACTGACCCATCTCTGGGTTTCCAAGGCATTTCCCTGTATGGAACCAAATTTGGTTGCAGTCTCTGGGAAGTTTTTCCCAGGAGTGGCAGTGTGAACTGAGCAAGCAGCTCTTGGAAAAAGGTCACCCTGCAGTGCTCCAAGGCTGCAGCTCTGGGTCTCCCTGTCTGTTGGAGACCCATTTCCTGACTGGTAATTGCTCACTCCCTTTCTTTCCACTCAGGACTTTTCAGGTTCTAAGTTTGAATACTATGCTTCACTGTGCATGCTAATATGCAGAAGTAGGGAATGTTAGACTCTAGAGGTTTCCTCTACCCCAGCTTGTTCCCAAACTGTTGAGAAAGAGACCTTTTAGATTTATAAAGTTTTAAAGCACCATTACTGGGCAAATATTAACCTTCTAAGCTATTTTAGATTTCCAAGGTACTTACTTCTACTTACTTGCCAATAAGTCATCCTGTCTGGGCTACTTGTGCTCAAGCCTTCATGGCCACATGCACATGGTTCATACTACTTCATGGTACCTTTCTTCTTTCTGGCTGCCTCTCCTGCTCCCCCAGCTCATGTTCTCCATCTGAATCCAAACCCAGGACCCCAAACTTCACCTATTTCTCTTCTTCCCAGTTACAAGCTTCTAGCTGACTTTAAATTAAGGAGCAAAGCTTATTCAGCATCACTTGTTTTATATGAGAATTATTCATATGCACAGTAACCAGATTTTGGGAGCCAGTATTTAACATTTGAATACATAGCACCAGACAAACCTACAACATGAGAGGGAGATCCTGACACCTTCTGTCACGTAGGCAAATCCATAACCAGAATAAGTATCTCCTCCGGTAAGGACAAAGTATTGTCCTTTCCACAAAGGAAGTTGTCTAATTAATTGGTCAATCTGCCACCAACTTGCCAGCTGGTTACCTCAGAAAATAGTGTCAAAATGGGACTGGATGCTGGGCTCTGTTGTTGGCAGATAACTGTCAAAACTATCTTTAGCAGTGTCAGTCTTGGTGAGTGGAAGTCTGTGCTGTCTATCCCATGCATAATCCCCATCTCTGTCACCATATTCACTTTGATCATGATACCATGGGTAATGACAAGGATGTCTGGAGTTATAAGAGGCTTACTATCCATAAAAGAGGTCACTCAAACTTTTTGATTACTGAACTTAACTTCTTCTGAAGTCACCTTTTTTGAGCATTCACATGTGATACAAGTATCTTCATATCTTATACTTATTTGAAGAGATGTATTCACATACTTCTTCAGATATTTTTCTCACCAATTCTCCAACCATGTTCTGTGTAAAGTCCTTGACTATTCAGCCAATCCACTAACAACAGCCCATATATCGGTTATACACAGGTACATTTATCTTTCCAAAAAATTGTACTACCATGTATACTGCCTGATGTTCTGACGAATGTGAAGATTTTTCTTCACTGGTTTTTTTTTAGGTTTGTTGAAGACAGAGGGTTATAATGCTATGGATTTCCCTCTCTAGGTTGTTCTTCCATAACATATAGAACAATCCAAATCCAAGCTCCAGTTTTCTCTTCTTAATCATCTAATCAAGGAGGATCCAGGATGGCTGCCATGAGAGGACACTGAGTCTGAAGAGTAGGACAGCAGTAACAACACAGCGACCAGGAGACTGAACTCTGGGACCTAAAACACCAGCATTTATGATTGCCAGGTGAGCGGAATTCCTACAGTGAGGAAATCAAGTTGGAAAATCCTAGGGACACCCAGTTATTCCCAGGAAAAACTCAGGGTGACCTGCAGTGCACAGCCCGGTTCTGAATGAGCAGCATTCCTGGGTGCCAACAGCCACCATTCTGGACTGGGTCACACAGTCTCCGGGCCAGACTGAGCAGGCCCTAGGTACCGTTTCAGACTGGCCTGCATACAGCAGGTGTACACCATTCTGCAACTCCTGTAACCACTCCAGACCATGTGTGTGCATCCACCGGCCAGTCTGAGAAGGCCCCAGAATTCATTCCCCAGAAAGGGCTGCATCAGGCAGGCACACTCCCCATGGAAGTACTAACCACCACCCGGACCAGGAAACACAGTATCAGGTCCAGACTGAGGTGCCCCCAAATAACATCTCAGACCATGGTACACAACTCCTGGCACAGAAAGAGGCACCAAGTCTCCAGTCTAGAGGAGAGCCCTTAGCAGCAAGCCCAGGTCAGAGCATGGAGCCTCCAGAACAGAGCGGCACCCCCAGCTGCCATCTCAAACGGGGACACTCAGCCTCAGGCACAGAGTGAGGAGCCAAGCCTCTGGACCAGAGGGGTGACCAGCCTGCAGTGCTCACAGCTTCTAGCACAGAACATGAAGCTGGGGACACAGATCCCACAACAGAGTTCAACTGAGGCACAACAAACACTATCAAACCACTGGAACTCCCTGATCTTCTTCAAGAATACTCCTGACATAAGAGATTGACAGTTCCAGTCTGAAGTTCAGCCTTTAAGCACAAACAGCTCCTTGATTATATATAAACAAAGGGCCAAAGGAAGAAGTAAGAACTCACCCAACAAAAATCAGGACACCATGGCCCCACCAGAAACACCTAAAGCAATGGAAATTTTAATTCAGCGGAGACACAGGAAAATTATGTTAAATCTATGATTATGCAGATATTAGAGGAACAAAAAGAGGGACAAAAAGAGGAAATGAACAAGGCCCTCAAAGAAATTCAGAAGAATTTAATTGCCCTCATAGAGGAACAAATAAAGATATACAAAGAGGAAACAAACAGAAAATGGCAGCCACAGTCAATCAGATGAAGGAAACGATACAAAGCATGAAAACACAATTAGAATCTATAAAGAAGACACAAACAGAGAAGAACCTGGAAATGGAGAACTTAGAGAAAAGATCAGGAACCACAAAGGTAAGCATCACCAAAAGAATGTAAGAGATGGAAGAGAGAATCTCAGGAGCTAAAGATACACTGGCTGACATGGATTCCTCACTCAAGGAAAAAATAAAATCAGAAAAGTCCCAAACACAAAACACCCAAGAAATCAAGGATGCCAGGAAAAGACAAAATTTAAGAATAATTGGAATCGATGAAAAAGAAGACTCAAGTCTCCAAGGACTGGAAAATATTTTTAAGAAAATCATAGAAGAAAAATTTCCCAATTAAAAAAAGAATTGTCCATGAACATAAAAGAAGCCTACAGAACACCAAATAGACTAGACCAGAAAAGAAATAACTCTCGTCACATAATAATCAAAACAATAAACCTACAAAACAAAGAAAAACATATTAAAGGCAGTAAGGGAAAAGGATTAAGTAACATATGAAGGTAGACCAATCAGAATCACACCAGAGTTCTCATCAGAAACAATGAAAGCCAGAAGGACCTAGGCAGAAGTCATGCCGTCTTTAAGGACACACAGATGCCAACCAAGACTAATATACCCAGCAAAGCTTTCAATCAACATAGATGGAGAAATTTTTCCATGACAAAACAAAATTCATGTAATACCTACACAGCAACCCAGCCCTCCAGAAGGTACTAGATGGAAAACTTCAGTCCAATGAAAACAACTACACCAACGAAAATTTCCTAACAACAACAACACCAAAAAGCAATGAATCACAGTAAGACCAACAACTCCACAATAAAAGGAACTAACATTCATCTGTCACTATTATCTATCAACATCAATGGACTCAACTGTCCAATAAAAAGACACAGAATAAAAGAATGGCTGCGGAAATTGGATCCAATATTCTGATGCATCCAAGAAACACACCTATGCAACAAAGATAAACACTACCTCAGAGTAAGGGGCTGGAAAAATATTTTCCAAGCAAATGGACCCAGAAAACAAGCTGGGGTAGCAATCCTAGTATCTAATAAAATAGACTTTCAACCAAAGTTAATCAAGAAAGATGAGGAAGGACACTTCCTTCTCATCAAAGGAAAATTTCAACAGGAGAGCATCACAATTTTGAACACCTATGCCCCAAATACAAGACCACCGACATATGTGAATCACACATTATTAATACTGAAATCACACATTGATCTCAACACCCTAATAGTGGGAGACTTCAACACTCCACTCTCACCAAGGGACAGATCATCCTGTCAGAAGCAAAAGAGAGAAACAAGGGCACTCACACAGACCCTAAATCAAATGAACCTAATAGATGTCTACAGAACTTTTCACCCTAGATCAAAAGAGTATACCTTTTTTTTTAATTTTTTAAAATTTATTTAAAGAGTATGCCTTCTTTTCAGAACGTCATGGAACATTCTCCAAATTAGTCCATATAGTTGGTCACAAAGCAGGCCTTAGCAGATACAGGACAATTGATATAATCCCTTGTATCCTATACGACCATCACAGTCGAAAGCTGGACCTGAACAACAACAGAAATAGCAAAAGTCCTGCACACACATGGAAACCTAACATCTTGCTGCTCAAGGACAGCTTGGTTAGGGAAGAAATTAAGAAGGAAATTAAAGACTTCCTAGAATTCAATGAAAATGAAAGCACAACATACCCAATCTAATGGGACACAATGAAGGCAGTGCTAAGAGGAATGTTCTTAGCAGTAAGTGCCTTCAAGAAGAAATTTGAAACATTTCATGCAAACAACTTAATGGTCCAAGTGAAATCCCTAGAAAAAAAAGAAGCAGATACACCCAAGAGGAGCAGATGGCTGGAAATAATCAAACCCAGGGCTGAAATCAATCAATTGGAAATGAATAAAACTATTCAAAGAATCAATGAAACCAAGAGCTGGTTCTTTGAGAAAATCAACAAGATAGACAAGCCCCTAGACAAACTAACAAAAAGGCAGAGAGAAACTGTCCAAATTAGCAAAATCAGAAATGAAAAGTGGGACATAACTACAGATACTGAGGAAATCGAAACAATCATCTAAGTGGAATGGACAGTTTTCTTGAGAGATTCCATCTACCTAAATTAAGCCAAGATCAGATAGGAAGATTGAATAGACCGATATCCCCGAAGGAAATAGAAGTCATCAACAGCCTCGCTACCAAAAAAAGCCCTGGGCCAGATGGTTTTAGTGCAGAATTCTACCAAACCTTCAAAGAAATCCTAACACCAATTCTCTATAAAGTGTCCACAAAATAGAAATAGAAGGAAAATTACCGAACTCTTTCTATGAAGCCACAGTCACCTTGATACCTAAACCACACAAGGATCCAACAAAAAAGAGAACTTCAGACCTATCTCTCTTAAGAAAATTGACGCAAGAATACTCAATAAAATACTTGCAAACTGAATCAAAGAACACATAATAGATATCATCCACCATGACCAAGTAGGCTTCATCCCAGGAATGCTAGGGTGGTTCAATATATGGAAATCCATCAATGTGATCCACCATATAAACAAACTGAAGGAGAAAAACCACATGATCATCTCCCTAGAGGCTGAAAAAGCATTTGACAAAATCCAACATCCATTCATGTTTATAGTTTTGGAGAGATTAGGGATACAAGCACATATCTTAACATAGTAAAGGCAATATACAGCAAGCCTATAGCTAACATCAAACTCAATGGAGAGAAACTCAAATCAATCCCACTGAAATCAGGGACTAGGCAAGGCTTTCCATTGTCTCCATATCTCTTCAACATAGTACTTGAAGTCCTAGCTAGAGCAATAAGGCAACCAAAGGAGATCAAGGGGATACAAATTGGAAAGGAAGAAGTCAAAGTATCACTATTTGCAGATGATATGATAATATACATGAGTGACCCCCAAAATTCAACCAGACAACTCCTTCAACTGATAAACACCTTCTCTTTCTCTCTCTCTCTCTCAAACAAAACAAAAACAAAACAAAACAAAACAACAAAAAAATCTGAAAAGCAAAAAAAAAAAGTTTCAACCTCAAAGTAGTTTTGATTTGTGTTTCTCTGATTACTAATGCTGTTAAATATTTTTTAAAATAGTTTCTCAGGCATTTGAGTTTTCCTAACCTAGAACACCTGCACAGATGTAGCCCATGGCAGTTCAGTGTCCAAGTGGGTTCCATAGTAATGGAAACGGGGACTGTCTCTGACATGACCTGATTGGCCTGCTCTTTAATCACCTCCCCTTGAGTGGGGAGCAGCCATACCAGGCCACAGAGGAAGAAAATGCAGCCACTCTTGATGAGACCTAATGGACTAGGATCAGAAGGAAGGAAATGAAGACCTCACCTATCAGTGGACTTGGTGAGGAACATGCATGAAGAAGGGAGAGGAAGGGAGGTGGGAGGGAACTACAGGGGGGATACAAAGTGAATAATGTCTAACTAATAAAGTATTAAAAAGAAAGATTTCTCTATTTGTATCTGTACCCAATTTTAATTGGGTTACTTGTTTTCTTCATGTCTATTTTCTTGAGTTCTTCATACATTTTAGATACTGACCCTCTGTTTTATGTGTAGCTGAAAATAAGAACTTTTCCTATTCTGTAGGTTGATGCTTCATCTAAATAACAGTTTCCTTTACCTTGCAGAAGCTTTTCAGTTTAATGACTTCCCATTTTTAAATTGTTGATCTTAGTTCTTATGCTAACAGTGTTCTTCTCAGAAAATCTTTTGTGTCAACAAATTCAAGGCTATTTTCTACTTTTTGTTCTATCTGGTTCAGTGTATCTGAACTTATTTTGAGGTATCATCCATTTAAAATTAAGATTTGTGTGATTTGAATAATTGTGGCTCTATGGGATTCTTATTACTCCAGCCTTTCAGTTTCACCAGAAACACATGTTGATGATAGAGCCCCCACCCTCCCACCACACTGGCCTCTTCCTCCAAAATCAGGTGTCCATATGTGTGTGAATTTATGTCTTATTCTTCAATTCTTTTTCATTGATCAGTGTGTTTATTTTGGTTCCAATACCATGCTACTTTTATTTTTTATTTATTAAATTTCAGAATTCCATAGACATATTCAATAGACATGCTCTATGCATCCATCACTACTTACTTCCTTCAATAACTGTGAGCTCTATCAACAAAACAAGAATTCCATAAATAATGTAGTGATGTTACAAAGATTTGGCTAATTTTGAAATGTGACTGAAAAACCTAAGATTATTCATAAATAGATGTTGGTACTAGCCAAAAATTATTATACAAACATCCATAAAATGCAAACATTTATTTTGTTGTAGAATATTCTAAAGTAATACGTATTAAGAAATGTAAAAATATACTTAAAAGGTGGCAACAATAAAACAATAGTTGGAGGGTTCCAACTATATTATTCAAATATAAATTAAGCTGTGGTAATCAAGACAATGTGGTAGTCAAAAATGGATTGACACTCATTTTGCACTGAGACAGAGTTAAATACCAACAAGAAACTTGTGCATAATGTACTGATAAGTATAATGCCAAACCAGACTAGAAATAAAACAAAATATTTGAATAATTAGGTATATAGCAAAATATTAAAACCTTTATCTAAGGGTGAGGAATGCCTTCTTTATTTTTTATTGTCGAATGAACATTATGTAGAATAAGCAATCACATTTAATAAAAAGAGAAAAAATAGAACTCACTAGCAAAGGATAGTATTTATAATGTTCACCTTGAGAGAAGAGTTTATCTTAACTTTATCTGTTTCACAATTACTTGAATTTAGAATTCAAAAAACTATGAAAAATAATGGTAAATTTTTCTCAATATTGATCATGCCTCAATAACAAGAATAAAAAAAATACAACAATGCTAGACATGAGAAAAAAAACTTCAATCATATTGATCAGTGCTGTTGTGCCATGTCTGAAATATTAGGAAGGTACTTTTTGCAAGGAAATAGTATATTTACTAATAACATAAAAATTTAGCTTCTTTGTAAAACAGTAATTTTAACAGTAGCTTATTTAAAGTGCTGTTTTCAAATGTAAAGCAAATACTATGACTATGATCTGAAAGACAGCAATGTTGTTAATAATTGTGTTGGCCAGGAGACAACTTCCTGAACAGAACACCAACAGCACAAGCTCCAATATCAACAATCAATAAATGGGACCTCATGACACTAAAAAGCTTCTGGAGAGCAAAGGACACTGTCATCAGAACAAAACGACTACCAACAGATTGGGAAAAGATCTTCACCAATTCTATATCTGACAGAGGGCTAATATCCAGATTATATAAAGAACTCAAGAAGCTAAAAAACAACAAATCATGCAATCCAGTTAAAAAATGGGGTACGGAGCTAAACAGAGAATTCTCTGTAGAGGATGGCAGGAAAACACCTAAAGAACTGCTCCATGTCTTAGCCATCAGGGAGATGCAAGTCAAACGACCCTGAGATTTCACCTTACATCCATCAGAATGGCTAAGATCAAAATATTAAGTGACAACACATGCTGGAGAGGTTGTGGAGAAAGGAGAGCCCTCCTCCTGTGCTGGTGGGAATGTAAACTTGTACAACCATTTTGGAAATCAATCTGGTGCTTTCTGAAACAGTTAGGAATAGCGCTTCCTCAAGATCTAGCTATACCACTCCTAAGCATATATATTTATCCTATATTATATGTCTAATATCCACTATTAAGTGAGTATATACCATGTGTGTCTTTCTGCTTCTGGGATACCTCACTCAGGATGATATTTTCTAGATCCCACCATTTGCCCCCAAATATCATGATTTCCTTGTTTTTAATTGCTGATTAGTATCCCCTAGTGTAAATGTACCACAATTTCTGTATTCATTCTTCCATTGAGGGCATCTAGGTTGTTTCATATTCTATTATGAATAAAGCTGCTACAACTATGGTTGAGGAAATGTCCTTGTTTTGTACTAGAGCATGTTTTGGATATATACCTAGTAGTGGTATAGCTGGATCTTGAGGAAGTATTATTCCTAATTGTTGGAGAAAGCACCAGATTGATTTCCAAAGAGGTTGTAAAAGTTTACATTCCCACCAGCAGCGGAGGAGGGTTCCCCTTTCTCTACATCCTCTCCCACATGTATTGTCACTTGAGTTTTTGGTCTTAGCCATTCTGAAGGGTGTAAGGTAAAATCTCAGGGCTGTTTTGATTTGCATCTCCCTGATGGCTAAGGGCATGGAGCAGTTCTTTATGTGTTTTCTTGCCATCCTCTACAGAGAATACTCTGTTTAGCTCTGTACCTTATTTTTTAATTGTATTACTTTATTTGTTGCTTTGTAACTTCTTTCAGTCTTTACATGTTCTGGATATTAGCCCTCTGTCAGATAAAGGGTTGATGATGCACCTTTCCCAGTCTGTTGGTTGTTAAAACAACAACAACAACAACAACAAAAGAATTACCAAAACAATCCTGTACAACATCAGATAATCTGGAGCCATCTCCATCCCTGATCTCAAGCTGTACTACAGAGCAAGAGTAATAAAAACTGCATGGTACTGGCAAAGAAACAGAATGGTGGATCAATAGAATTGAGTTGAAGACTAAGAAATCAACCCATACATCTATGAATACTTAATTTTTGACAAAGAAGCCAAAACCATACATTGGGAAAAGACAGTATCTTCAACAAATGTTGCTGGTCTAACTGGATGTCTACATATAGAAAAATGCAAATAGATCCATATTTATCACTCTGCACAAAACTAAAGTCCAAGTGAGTAGAAGACCTCCACATGAAACCAGACAGTTTAAATCTGTTAGAAGAAAAAGTGAGGAACTGCCTAGAACTCATTGGTAAAAGAGAAAACTTTCTGAACAGAATACCAACAGCACAGGCTCTAAGAGAAATGATCAATAAATGAGACCTAATGAAATTGAAAAGCTTTTGTTAATTACTGATTTTAATACTTTTTGAGGGTTGCCTTTCATGCTTAGAGTAAATCACCTTTATACTAATGAAACATTTGTTCAATGAAAGACTAGACACATGAAAACTGGTGAAACTGGAGGTATTATTATGTAGTAGAAATAAGCTCCCATAAGATGAATGAACATAAATGAATAAACAAATATATAATATTTTTGAAGAAAATAGTTTGAAAATGATAAGTGTAATGGTTTTGAGTAGAAAATTATTGGCAATAAAAAGTGAAATTGAGAGTATGGAGAGTCTATACAATCTTGAATACTTTGATAACTGCCAAAAAAAAAAATGTAACTTAAATTGTGAAGAAACAGCAGAACATACAACAGTTCTGAGATACATATACTGTTGCACAGTGTTTTTTTCTGAATTTGAAATCCAAATCAATTATATCTGTGAATATATAAAATTTGTAATACTATCCCTTGATTTGTATTTCACAATTTATGTTACTCCTGAGTGATACAGGATAGGAACAAGCCATTGAGTTTCTCATGGCTGTTCCCACTACCAAATGTAAACTAACATCATTTGAGCACTTAGATGACTATCATGATATTCTGAGGTATAATTACATTACAAAATTTAAGGCCACGTGGTATGAATCATGCCTGTTATTCTCACTCTAGGACTTATTTGATCCATGTTCAACACTTTGTCTTCTGACTGCCTATGGTACAGCTAAACTTGGGAACCTTTCCTGGCTTTGTTACTAGGGGATGCAGCTCTTCAGCTCTGACGACTTTTCAGAGCTCTAACTAAAACTTTCTACTTCACTGCTTGAACAAAGTCTCTGTGCAATTCTTTCTTTAATTAGATTTATTTCTAATTATTTTATACTTTTTCTCATGGCAAGGTGCTTTATAAAGAAAGCTGCACACACTGGGGATAAAAGGTCTTTTCAAGCAAATAATGCTTCAACAACTGATGATCTACAGGTACATTAATACTTATGACTCTGTCTCATATATTATACAAAATGAAAAATGAAATGGAATATATATTAAAATGTTAAATGCAAAACTTTTATATAATAGAAAAAAAACATGAGGAAAAGCCTTTGAGCTCTAGTGGCAAACAGAGTTCTTTGACTTAACACTAAAACATGATTCTTAAAAGTAAATAAAAAATAGTTGAAATGAATTGAAGATAAAATGTGCTACTCTTTGAATGTTAAGCTGAAATGAGTAACTACTATCTGAGGCAAAGTATTTGAAAACTGTGTATCTTAAAAATAATATGTATATAAAAATTTCAAAACTCAACAATTAACATACTTCCTTAATGAGACAATGTCAATAAGATATAAAGAACTTTCACTGAAGATACACAAATAGCAGATAATTGCATGTATAGTCATTGAATATTATTCATTAGACAAATAAAAGTGAAAGCCTTGATGAGACAATACTATACAACTGTCACAATGGCAGAATTTTAAAAAATGCAAATTCACCAATACTGGAGGAACGCAGGAAATTTTTTAAAATTGCTAATAGAAACTGAGGGGTAGTTTCTTAAATGGACAACCCTCATGTGAACCTATAATTGCACTCCAGGGAATTTTCCCTACATAAATTATCTTGTGATCACATAAATACCTTCACATCATGTTTACAGCAACTTTATTTGTAATAGGAAAGAACTTGAAGTGACCCAGATGTAGTTCCACAGATACCAATGGGGTAATTTTTTAAGGATTTTATGAGATTATCCCCATCTTTGGGAGCTCATAAGGAATCACATAACCACAGAAAATGGTAGAGAACAGGGTACTTTGTGTTAATGTTACTAAATCTTCACTGTAAGTATACTGGTGATTAAAATATTATTTGATAAGTACCTCAAAACATTTGTTTTGACCCTGAGAAGAGAGAAACAAAAAAGTATTAATTTGTGCTGCAGCAAAATACAACAGAAGCCAGAACAGTAAAGTATGACATTAGGAGGTAATGATTATTTTGATGATAACTGATTAAAATTCACCTGATTATTACCAAAAAAACCCCACCAAAACAAAAAAACAACAACAACAAAAAAAACCAGACACTGATTATTATGTACATTGTCTGAGGTTCTTAAAGCTTGGTCTGACAATTACAACTGCCATTTAAAAGCTTTCACAAACCTATTAATGTTAATATATTAATAGCAGCTGTGGCTAAATAATGAAAAGACTGATCTCATGACATTTTTCTTGTAGATGTGTTGATGTCTGAGTCTTTGAGGAATTAGGCTTCATAAAGATAACTCATTTAAAATGCTGAGAAGTTTGTCTGGCTAATTATGTGTTGAAAGTAATAAACAATGCCATGCTAACCAAACAGCTGGCTGAAAAAAATCAGCTAATGCATATGTGCTGTGTCTAATTATGGGCTTCCTCACTTGGAACTTAGATTTGGCTAGGAATACCTTTATTAAACCAGTGTCCATAGTGGACCTTGGAGGACGGGAATATCTTATAAAGTTGAGCAGGTGACTGATATCTAAGGATTATACATGCTATAGATATCTATATTCATAACAGTTACAATGATGCATTGTAGTCAGTTTAAGGAATCTACTTATACTTATCAAATCACAAAATGCATTAAGTAACATGTAGCTTTAATATTAGAGGTAATATTTTGTTTTGGAAAAGCTGGGTTACATAAATATATGTATTCCATAATTAAACATTAGCTATATGCAGCAAGGGATACAGACTTTAAAATAGAAATGGAGTTTACTTGGATTTTGGTAAGATAGGACTGGCTTGGAAAGGTCACAAAGACGACATATTTCAAATTAATTCATTGGTTTATGTTGGTTTCTATCCTTGTCTCTCATTCAGGCCAAGTTGCACAACTTAATTAAAGAATGCTTCATAAATATCCAGAGAAAAATCTAAAATAAAATAAAATGACAGCCACTAGAAGACATAGAAACAGATAGAGACATCTGAATCAACAGATGCCTAACACACTTTTGAGGAACACAGGTTTTGTAAAAAAAAAATCTGTTCACCTAATGGCTCTTCTGCTTAATGATGTTGTTCCCTAACATAGTCTTTTTTTCTTCTTCTCTCTTTCAATCAACTCTTCTTTCATTTATTTATTTATTTATTTATTTATTTATTTATTTATTTATTTATTTGTTTGTTTGTTTGTTTGTTTGTTTGTTTGCTTGTTTTGGGACAAGTTTTCACTGTATACTCCAGGCTCACTTAAAACAGGATCCTTTTGATTCATGACCCCAACTGCTAGAATTAAATTTATGGGCTGTAAATATTTTTGTTTCCTCTGATGAGTGGATGCAATGAGAGCTATACCCAAGATATGCAATTACATATCTGGGCTGAGCCCAGAGCTTTTCCATAGGCCTAGGAATGGAAGCTTCTAACCTCCGTACAATCTAAGCTTCTACAAGACTGGAACTTGAAGTCTTCAGCTTCCAGGGTCTGTCCCCTACCCAAGAATTTTTCCACCTTCAGTACTTAACTGCTGAATAAGTCCAACCTTTCTAGTGGTTTCTGAACTCTGGCTAGCAGGTTCAGTTTAGATGTCCTGTTTTAAAACTTATCTCCCAGCTGACTGATTCAAAATTGCATCTTTTGACTTCTCCTTTAATGACTTTGGTTGGAAAAAGTGGCTTTGTACTTCAGGAACTGAACTGTACTGACTACATGAACTCAACTGCACTCAACTGAACTGCACCAAACTCAACTTTCCTCTCCCCCTGCATGGCCCTTAAGTAGCTTCTCTACTCTATCTGACTCATTCTGTCAATTTCTTCTATGACTCATCACTGTATCTGACCCTCAATTACATGTCATTATTTGTGATGAAAGGTATGGCCTAAGGGCATGTCTGTAATCCAGCCAGAGGGACTAAATTTGTGTGTCTATATTCCAGCCTGATCATACATACCTAGTTTTTTTTGATATGACCCCTTGCCAGTGAAGCCATGTTCCTATATTGAAATTTCTCTATATATTCCCCTTCTTTTTCAGCTAAAATCATACAGTTTAACTATTACAATAGAAATAAGTATCAATCCCATAAACTTAACAGTCCAAATGTGCTGATGAAGATTCATTGATGAGATGATCTTTCATAATTGCAGTCCTATCCTGGTCATCTGTCATTCAGTAACTGTTCATTTCAGCATCAAAGTTTACCTGTCTGCCAGTCTTTTACAGTCTTTTGGCTTTTATATCCAGTTTTCTAAGTTGTCTCCATGCAGTAGGAATCAACTTTTTGAATCATCTGCATTGCTCTCTTTTTGCATTTCTTCTTTCCTTGAGTCCTGCTTTTCATGTAGAAGCTTCACTTACTCAGAGGATCTTTATTAATTTTAATGGAACCCATAGTCATTCATTACTTTTGGAAATATAGACAAAATTCTTCCCAAATCTAACACATTCCCTGACTTCCACTCTGATGTTAAAATATCTTTAAAGTGTACAGGGTGATTTAATTCAACAATTCCCTACAACCGAGTGTCTTTGAGGTAATCTTATTTACCCTTTCTGTTTATCAAGGTACAATTAAATATTTATGAATCCACACAAAGACACTTCATTCCATTTCTGGCTCCACACCAGCCAGCTGGCCTTCTTATCCATATAAACACAGAAACAACCAAATGTTATTACATAAGATGTAAATAAATAGGGTCAGTTAAAATATGTGTCCATTGTCTGAGACGGAAGAAATATAAATCTGAGCTCCCATTGTAGTAGATATCTTCCTCATAAGATTATTACTATACCTGCCACATAAAGTAGTAAACTTCCTATTTGACCTTCTGATCCCATACAATTAATTTGTCTTATACTTTGCTTTGCCTGGGAGAATGGTCGAATCCCTATGAACTATGTAGATATCATCTGAAGGGGCCAATGTTGATTCCAATATTCTCATGAGATTGTAGATACATCAGCTCCTGTAGCCTCCAAAACTTTAATTTCAATAGCATGTAATTTTAATTTCAATTTTGGTCTTTGGTAATTGATAACAGTTTGCCAAAAGGAAGAAAAAAAGAAACTTCTTCCAGTGCTTTCAAATTCTCCTGTTCTTTCAATTGGAGGGGCACTGGATTTTACATATAGAAACAGTAAAAGCTGAGCAATCTCATCTCCATCTTTAAAAATAAACCATATTATCAATCTGTCTATTGAAGTCTTCATCCTGGATGCACAATATGTTAGGATACTTCTTCTTAAAACCATTCCTCCTGTTTTGGGAGGTAGAACTTTATGAAATCCAGTAGCTTTTTTATAGCACTGAATTTTTGGTGATAGTGTGAATTTTTACTTATGGATAAGTCTAGGGCACTGCTTCTTTCTGTGGCATGCATTAGGTTTCTAATACTGAGTTTGGAAGAGCTATTTAATTGCTAAAAGGAAATGTGTGGCTCATGTTGTTTGTTTCTGGGGTAGGAGCTAATCCCCTTAAGGAGTTTTCTGTACTTACAGGATCAGTTTGGGATTTTCTCATTAGTAAGCAATTGCCCCACAAATCTCTAGCTGATCTGCATTCAATTAGTCCAGTGCCTACTGTTAACCACACCTTCTATAAATCCCAGGATGGTAAAGTCTTCTATAGAAGTCTCTAGTAATACAATCTCTTTTCAAATGACCTTGTCTCCCAGAGTTAAATAAATGAAGGTTTTGATATCTTGCATTATTAGGCATTGCTTGTCCAGTTTCATAGTAATTAGGGTCAAGATCAACAGTAGTTCTAATCCGTACATACATGGGTATTGATTGAGCTTTTGAAGGTCTAAGAGCATTTTTTACACTCTGTATTTGCATTTTCAGAAGCTAGTTTCAATTAATACCTGACTTAAATCTTGATCTGATATTGTCCTGTTTATAATGGATATTAATCTATGTAAGAAATCTCTGAGTTTTACATAACCTTTGTGAATGACAAACATTTTCCTTCACATTTCGCAGGCTATATATGTGTGTGTGTGTGTGTGTGTGTGTGTGTGTATGCATATATATATATATATCGATATATATATATATATAATATTGATTTTAGCTCCTACCCTCTCTCCCTGTTCCCACCATCCTTTTTCCCTAGTCCACAGAAAGGAGAACCCTCCTCCCCTACTATCTGAATTCAGCCTATCATATCTCATCAGGATTGCCTGCATCTTCTTCTGTGCCTGGCAAAGCTACCCCACCAGGGTGAAGTGATCAAAGAGCTGGCAACAGAGTTCATGTCAGAGACAGCCCCAGCTGCCCTTATTATGAGACCCACATGGACTGAGCTGCCTATCATACATCTGAGCAAGGGATCTAGGTCCTCTCTTTGCATGGTCCTTGATTGGTGTCTATGTCTCTATTGGCCACCCTAGGCCCAGATTTGTTGGCTTTGTTGTTCTCCTTTTGGAGTTCCTGCCCCCTCCACATCCTTCTGTCTCCCCACTCTTCCATAAGAATCTGTAAGCTCTGCCTAAAATTTGGCTTAAGTATCAGCATATGCTTCTGTCCCCTGCTAGGTAGAGTCTTTCAGAGGACTTATATGTTAGGCTCCTGTCATGTTCTATCTCTTCAAATGCTTCTGGTGTCCATTCTATTTGCCCTTCTGAATGAGAATTAAGCATCATTTTAGGGTCCTCCTTGTTATTTAGCTCTTTACATCTGTGGATTTTTCTAGTTGTCCTGTATTATATGGCTACTATCTGCTTATAAGTGAATATATACCACGCTTGTCTTTCTGGTTCTTGGTTACCTCTCTCATGATGATCTTTTCTAGTCCCACCCATTTGCCTACAAATTTCATGATTTCTTTTTTTTTAAATAGCTTAGTAAGTATTCCATTTTGTAAATGTGCCACAATTTCTGTATCCATTCTTCAGTTGAGGGACATCTAAGTTGTTTCCAGATTCTGGCTATCATGAAGACACTGATGTGAACATACTTGAGCAAATGTTTTTGTTGTATGGTAGAGCATCTTACGGGTATGTGGCCTAGAGTGATATAGCTGGGTCTTGAGTTTTTTGCCATTTTTTCTGGCATTTGTTTCTGGGTAAATGGGAAAGCTAGTGTGTGGGTGGTTGCTTTTCCTCAAGTTTCTTTAAAAGAGGGTTGTGTAGGTTCAATGGGCTGTCTATCTTGATTCTTAATTTCATTAGGTACCATAGATTCTCACTTAAGCACTTCCTGTTATCTTACTTTCTTTGTCTCTTTTCTCTCAAGCCTTTGGATTATTATAGATACTTTTTCTTGCTGTACAACTCTTTTTCTATCTTTTTGAGAGGAACTACATAAACATTATAATTTAAAGTATGGGGGGTTACTATGTTGGTCACAGTTACAATAAGTACTGCATTGAGTTTTTCAAGTAATGTTTCAATCCCCTCAACTCCTATCCGTGGTCTTAAGGGGTCAGAAATGGATTTCCAAATTTTTAATGCAGGAAAAGTCTGCCTATATAATTAAAATTGTTTTTTGGGAGTGCTTACTTTGATTTGCTGTCTAAGAGGCTCCTCCATTGTTTTTTCTGGGTTGGAGCTTTCTGTGTCTCCAGAGACTGCCAAGTCTCTCAAGACATTCAGATCAACTCAAAGAATTGATGCTCCCTCTGAAGATCATCCCAGGCAAATTTCTCTGCAGCTTTTCAACAGATGTCTCCTGCTGTCTGTGTAGCTTCTGTCAGATCCCCTTTGCTTTATGCAATATATGTGGGCTTTCTTCTTTCCAATCATGCTGAGTTTTTCTTTCATCCACATTGGGTTCCAGATGTAACTGTTTCTTTTGTTGTTTGTTTGTTTTGTTTTGTTTTTCTCAGAGGAGGGGATGAGATGAGAGCAATACCAAAGCTTGACAAATTGTATGGTTTGGGTTGAGTCTTTTGATTTCTATCTAACTATCTCTAGTCCTAAACCAGGAAACATCTAGCGTCTGTACAATCTAATCTTCTGCAAGCCTGAACCTTGAAGTCTCCAGCTTCCATTCTCCATCTGCTAACCTAGGGCTAGAATGTTCCACCCTCACAGACTTATTGCTGACTAAGCTAACCCCTTATATTTTTTTTTCTGAACTCTAGCTGGCTGGTTCAATTCAGCTATTTACTAAAGCTGTGGTTATAAGTTCTCTTCCAACATCAGTGACTTTACTAGCCCTGAATAGTTAGCTATGTTTCCAGTACTGGACATAGTTTATCTCTTGTTGAGTGAATTACCTCCAGGTAGGTATGCTTCTATTGAATCTTTAGAGTTATGACATGGTGGTCATTAATGTGTTTCACAGCTGGTACAGATGGATAGAACTTTTGGTTATATCCATTTTTTATAATCTTGCAAGGTAGTTTCTGCTACCATGAAATGTAGTCCTCAGGAATGAGGAATTTAGGTAAGTTCCAGATCAGGTGACTTGGGCCCATTTCCAGAAATGCACAGTATCTTTAGCAATAGAGACTTACCTTATTCCTCTGAGAAGGCAATCAAAACCAATAGGAATAGGTTGTTTGGGGATTCTCTTAAATATCTCTGGCCAACAACACAATAAAATAAAATAATAAAATAAACAAAATAAAGTTGCTCATGGCTGGTATTAGGTTTTTTTACCCCTCTACATGTTCTTTGTCCCTTGGAAGGAGCACTGTCAGCCCATATGAGAAAATTAATTTAAACTACATATCTATATTTATATATGGAATTACCTAAACTACCTTTCTAGGGAAATAGTTAATACTATGATTTCTTATGGATTTTTCAGACATCTGTATTATTCTATTTTTCTCTCCCTTTCTTCTGTGTTTACCTTCTATTCCCTAAGATAGAGATCCCCACCTTTTCCCATTTGTATGATTAAATGACTTCTACCCTTTCTACTGCTTCTGAACTTGCATTTTTTGGCAACGGTCACGTTTTACTTTCCTAGTTTCAGCATTTACTGCAGGCTACTCTGAAAAATTTGGAGCTAGGAGCCTCTAATTTGAGAGAATATGCAATGTTTTTCTTTCTTGGTGTGAGTTACCTCACTTAATATTCTCTTTCCTAGTTCCATCCATTTCCCTTCAAATTTCATGCTTTTAGTTTCCTTTATAGCAGAAGACTATACAGTATTTTACATGTACTACATCCTCATTATCCATTCACTGAATAAAAGACATTTAGGTTTCCATTTCTTAAATATTGTGAATGTAGTCTCAGTGAGCATTGCTCAGCAAGTATTTGAGGATTAGGATTTTTTCTTTTATTTTAAATTAATTTGTTTTCTTATAATTTATTTACTTTGTATCCCCACTGTAGCCCCCTCCCTTGTCCTCTCTCAATCACACCTACCCTCTCTCTTCTCCTCCTATGCCATTTCCCCAGTCCCCTGATAGGGAAGAATCTCTTCCCCTTCTGTCGGACACTTACCTATCAAGTCTCATCAAGGCTGGCTATATCATCTTCCTTTGCGGCCTGGCATGGCTACACCCTGAAGGGGAGGTGATCAAAGAGCTGGCCACTGAGTTCATGTCAGAGATAGTCCCTAAACCCCTTACTAGGGAACTCACTTGGAACCTGGGCCCATAGGTTGCATAGGGGGCTGCAAAGACAGACATTCCAACCAAGGAACATGCATAGAAGAGTAGAATGTTGAGTCCTTTGGGCCTATACCAAGGGTTGTTATAGCAATGCCATATGATAAATTTTTAGCTTTTAGACAACTCTTCACACTTTTCCACAGTGTATGCACCAGTTCACAGACTTACCCACAACTAATGAGGAATCATTCCCCCTGCTTTTATCCCCTCCAACTGGTTCTGTAGTTTGTTTTGTTGTTCCTTGTCATTCTGAACTAATTTAAAACAAAATCTCAAAATTGTTTTGCATTCCAAATTAGTAGCAACAGTGAAAATATTTGATATATTTCTTAGCCATTTTTCTCTCCTTTTGAGAACTCTGTTCACATCCAAGGCTTATTTTTTGAGTAGGACATTTCTGACTGTTTACTTGGTTAGTTATATATCATAAATTACCAATCCTCACTTACATGCATAGTTAATAAAGATTCCCTGCTATAATTTGAGATTCCTCTTAACATGATTATTTCTTCATCTGTGTCAAAAGCTTTTTTATTTTATGAAATCCTATTTGTCAATTGTTGGACTTAATTCTTAGAAAAATTGAATCAATTTCAGAATGTTCTTTTCTACATCTATCTCATGTAAGGTATTGCCAATTTTTTCTAGCAGCTTCATTGTTCTGGGTTTCACATTTAGGTCTTTGATTCATCTGAATTTTATATTTTAAAATACTATTTTTTAATTCTTTGAGAATTTTATAGCATGTTTGTCTTTTTGGTTCTGGGTTACCCCCCTCAGATTGATTGTTTAGAGTGTAAGCCATTTCCTGTAAATTGTATAATTTTACTTTTATTCACAGTTCAATAATTTTTTACTAACCTAACTTTTAGTCACATTGAGGCTGTTTCCATGTTCTGGCTATTGTGAACTGATGAGTAAGTTCCTGCTATTTCATGCTCTGGTTGGCTGTGTGATCCTGGGAGAGTAGAGATTTATTCAATAGACAACTTTATTCAGATCATCAGGCAACTTATACTCTGGAGGATAAGAAGAATAACCAAAGTAAAGTGTACAGCCACATGTGGTAAAAACCATGCTTTTTCACAGTGGCACATGAATGATAAGAGCTGAAGTAAAGTCATTTCTATCTACTACATTTGGGAGGTGCATAAAAACACATTCCAAGAAAAATTTAGTATTTGAAGAAACTGAGGTCACAAGAATCTTGTCTTGTTTTCTCAGAGTTTTCTCATAATACTCAGCATTCCCTACACATGAGCTTGACCATGTTCTTATACTTCCATAGTAAGATATAGAGTACTTTGGTTATGTGACCAAGAATTGTACAGATGAATCATGTGGCAGATCTAATTTAAGCTTTTTTTTTCATTAATTACTTAATTTTATATCCCTGTAGGAAGTTACTTGCCGTACTTTCCTCCCAGTCTCTCCCTCACCTCATCTCTCTGCCCAGTGCCTCCCTCTTCCCTCTCTCCTCCCTTCCACCTGTACCCCCAACCTTTCTTCTCAGGGAAAGGAGGGTCCAAAAGGGAATGATTAAATCTCACTTATTTAGGTCCTTGGATAGTAGGATGGCTATCTGCTAGTTTATGGCTAATATGTACTTGAAAGTGAGTACATACCTTTCATATCTTTCTGAGTGAGGGTTACCTTGTGGTATGGTAGAACATCTTTTTGGTATATGGCCAGAATTGATATATCTGAGTCTTGAGGTGGAACTATTACCAATATTTTTGAGAAACCTATAAATTGATTTCCACAGTGGCTCTACACGTTTGCATTCCCACCGGCAATGGAGGAGTATTCCCTATGCTCCTCAACCTTGCCAGACTGTGTTGTCACATGAGTTTTTGATCTTAGCTATTCTGATATGTGTAAGGTGGAATATTATAGTCATTTCAATTTGCATTTCCATGATGACAAATGATGATGAACATTTCTTTAAGTGCTTATCAGCCATTATAGAATCCTCTATTGAGAATTATATATTTAGCTCAACACCATATACTGTAATTGGGATATTTGGTTTGTTGGCATTTAATTTCTTGAATTCTTTATGTATTTTGGGTTGGGCAAGATATTTTACTATTCTGTAGGCTGCCATTTGATCTTATTGATGGTGTCCTTTGCCTTATAAAAGTTTTTTTTTTTTTTTCAGTTTCAAGAGGTACCATTTATTAATTGTTGATCTTAGTTCTTAAGCTGTTAGGGTTCTGTTTAGGAAGTTGTCTAATGAACCAACACATTCAAGGCTATTAGCCATTTTCTCTTCTATTTGATTTAGTTTTTCTGCTTTTTGTTGTTGTTTTTGTTGTTGTTGATAATGACGATGATGTCTTTGATCCACTTGGACTTCACTTTCATGCAGGGTACTAAATACAGATCTATTTGCATTTTTCTACTTACAGACATTCAGTAAGAACAGCACAATTTATTGGCGATACTTGCTTTTTTCATTGTATGGTTTTGACTTTGCAGAAAATCAAGTGTCCATAGATGGGTGGATTTATTTCTCTATTTTGAATCAATTTTATTCATCAACTTATCTTGTTTTATGTCAATATCATATCATTTTTATGACTATTAATCTGTAGTACAGCTTCAGAAAAGGAATGGTAATATCCCCAGAAGTTCTTGTATTATACCAGAATGGTTTAGCATGCTTGTGTTTTTCATTTTCCATATGAAGTTAAAAATTTTTTTCAAGGTCTGCAAATAATTGTGTTGGAATTTTGATGGGAATAGCATTGAATCTAAAGATTGCTTTTGGTAAATTGGCCATTTTTAGTATGTTGATCCTACTGATGCATGAGCATGGGAAAGCCCTATATCTTATGATATGTTTTTTTTTTCAAAGACAATATTGCTTTCAAGCAAGGTCTTTCCTTGCTTGGATAGAGTTAAACCAAGATATTTCACATTGATCGTGTCTATTGTTAAAGGTGTCATTTTCTAAATTTCTTTCTCTGTCCATTTATTATTTGTATAAAGCAGGGCTACTGATTTTTTTTTCCTTTTACTGAAGTTTGTATCCACTTAGGTGAATTTTTTTGTTTTTTCAGATGTAGGAGTTCTCTGGTAGAATTTTGATGGTCACTTATATATACTGTCTTATCATCTGTGAATAGAAATACTTTGATTTCTTCCTTTCCAGGTTTTGTCTCCTTGATATTCTTTATTTCTCTAACTGCTCTAGCTAGAACATTCAGTAATATGTAGAATAGATACTGAGATAGTGGACAACCCTGTCTTGTCCTTGATTTAAGTTTCTCTCCATTTAATTTTATCTTGATTATGGGCTTGCTATATTTTGACTTTATTGTGTTAAGTATGCACCTTGTATCCCTGATATTCAAGACTTTTATTATGAAAAGGTGTTGGATTTTGTCAAAGATTTTTCAGCATTTAATGTGATGGTCATGTGTTCCTTCCCCCTTCAGTTTGTTTTTATCGTGGAATAAATTGATGGATTTATAGATACTGAACCATCCCTACTTCCCTAGGCTGAAGCCTTCTTGATCAAGGTGGATGATGTTTTTTTGTGTGTTCTTGGATTTGGTTTGGTTATATTTCATTGAGAATTTTTACATTAATGTTAATAAGATAGATTAGGCTAAAATTCTCTTTCTTTGTTTGGTCTTTGTGTGGTTTAGGCATTAGGGTGACTGTGACCTTATAGAATGGGTTTGGTAATATTCCTTTTGTATCTATTTTGTGGAACAGTTTGAAGATTATTGGTATTAGCTCTTCTTTGAAAGTGTGGTAGAATTTTGCACTAAAACCGTCTTGCACAGGGCATTTTTTTGGTTGCAATACTTTCTTTTTTAAATTTTATTGTTATTATTATTATTATTATTATTAATTTACAATTTATTCACTTTGTATTCTAGTTGTAGATACCCTCATCTCCTCCTGGTCTCACACTCCCTCCTTCTACCTCCCCTATCCTCTTCCCCATTCCTCTGATAAGTGAAGTCCTCCTCCCTTACTATCTGATTTTAGCGTAACAGGTCTCATCAAGACTGCCTGGTTCCTCTCCCTGTGTGGCCTGGTGAGGCCACCCCAACAAGGGAAGTAACCAATGAACAGGCAACTGAGTTCCTTTTAATGACTGCTTCTATTTCCTTAGGAGTTATAGCTATATTTAAACTGTTTACCTGATCTTGATTTAATGTTGGTTAGTGGTATCTATGAAGAAAATCTTCCTTATCATTTAGATTTCTCAATTTTGTGGAGTACAAGTCTTTGAAGTAAGACCTAACGAGTCTTGGGATTTCCTCCCTTCTTTTGGTATTACAAGTATGAAATTATTTACTTCCTGTGTTTTCTTAGGCATAGTTAACCTCCTTATTTTGGACTTTTATTTCTAGTGTCGCCTGTAAGTCTAGTTTTGTGAAAAGATATTATTTAAATTTGATTTTGTCATAGAATATCTTATTTTCTCCATCTATGTTGATTGGAAATTTTGCTGGTTATTGTAATTTAACTGTTATCTTTGTCTCTTAGAGATGACAAGACATCTGCCCAGGCCCTTCTGGCTTTTAAAGTCTCTTTAGGGAAGTCTGGTGTACTTGTAATAGGTATGCCTTTATATGGTACTTGCCTGTTTTCCTGTGTAGCTTTTAAAGTCTTTGTTTGTTCTGTACATAAACATGGTTTTGAATGCCTCTAACTGTGCTTCCATGTCTGGTTTCATGAAGTCTGGAAGCTCCATTGAGCACGGGAGTGCCTGATAATCAGGCAAACAGTTGTAATGTAAAAATGATTAATGGCTGTGAAGCAAAATGAAACAATTATTCATTCATCTTTATTATTAATACAGATTTAACTGGTAATTTAATAAAATAATTAGCATATATAAGTTTATAAAATAGCTTATTTTAAAATGGAGTATATATTTAATAAACTTGGAAGAATGTACTTGAAACCAATCATTGAGAAGAAAGACTAAATATAAATTGGAGAAAAAAACACAGATATATTCTAGATTTCTAATTATATATGTAAAAAGAAAGGACAATATCAAAAAATAGAGCCAAACTGAACAGAATTTCAAGTGTTGCAATGAGCTAGATAAACTGACAAGCTATTCTGTTAGTGGTAAATGTGTACATGATAGCACCTGCTGATAATGTCATATATAAAGTTGTCAAATGACCAAAACAGCATTAGAAAAATTCCTCCCCAAAAATTATTTTGACAATCTGAACCTTAGTTCTAAAAAATACATTTTATAAATCAGTAACAACTACTAGCTCAAAAATATTTCATACACTAACTGCCATTAGATGAAGGAGCTTCATTTTCATGAGATGGCAGCTAACAGATCAAATTATTAAGCTTTTTAAAACCTTGTTCAGAGAAGCTGTCTTTTCAAGTGTGCAGTGGTTAATATAAACACCCATCAATGATAAAAATGTTGAAAATGGAGGATCCAAGATGGCTGCCATGAGAGGACACTGTGTCTGAGGACTAGGTCAGCAGAAACAGCGCAGCGACTAGGAGTCTGAACTCTGGGACCTAAAATGCCAGCATTTGTGATTGCCAGGTGAGCGGAACTCCTACGGCAAGAAAATCAAGTGGGAAAACCCTAGGGAACCCAGTTATTCCCCGGAAAAATCTCCGGGTGACCTGTGGCACACAGCTCTGATCTGAGCGAGTAGCTGCACAGGGCGCCAGCAGCCACCATACTAAACTGGACCACATAGTCTCTGGGGCAGAATGAGTACGACCCGGGCACCTTTTAGTCTGACCTGCACACTGCAGGCACACACTGCTCGAATCCGCCAGCAAAAACCTCAGTCAGTGTGTGAGTCCCAGGCCAGTCTGGGAAGGTCCGGGAATCTGCTGCACCCAGCGGATGTACAACAGGCACACTCTGATCACCTCTGGAACTACCTCAGACTGAGAGGGATGTGGGAACCATTTTGACGAGACTGCACACTGCGGGCACACTCTGCTCTGGGTCGCCAGCATAAACCTCAGTCCCTGTGTGAGACCGCAGGCCAGTATGGAAAGGACGCGGGTTCTGCTTTACCCAGCTGGTGTACAGCAGGCACACTCTGATCTCCACTGGAACCACCTCAGTCTGAGAGGGACAGGGAAACCGTTTTGACCAGACTGCACAAGGTGGTCACACACTGCTCGGGGCGCCAGCAACCACTTTGGTCCATGTGTCCACAGGCCAGAGAAGGCCTCAGGCACCACTTCAAACAGGCCTACATACAGCGGGTGCACAACGCTTGGCAATGCCTGCAACCAAACCATACCCACTATGTGTGCCCCAAATATCATCTCACACCGT
>CM053742.1:65426084-65464389 GCA_028658305.1 Pachyuromys duprasi
TATAGAATGGCAGAAAAACACTTAAAGAAATGCTCAACATCCTTAGCCTTCAGGGAGATGCAAATCAAAACGACTCTGAGATTTCACCTTACACCCACCAGATTGGCTAAGGTCAAAAACTCTAGTGACAATGCATGCTGGAGAGGTTGTTGAGAAAGAGGAACCCTCCTCCATTGCTGGTGGGAATGCAAACTTGTACAACCACTCTGGAAATCAATTTGGAGCTATTTTAGACAATTAGGAATAGTGATTCCTCAAGACCCAGCTCTACCACTCTTAGGCATATATACACAAAAGATGCTCAAGTACACAACAAGGACATTTGCTCAACTATGTTCGTGGCTGCTTTATTTGTAATAGCCAGAACCTGGAAACAACTCAGATGTCCCTCAGTTGAGGAATGGATACAGAAATTGTGGTACTTTTACACAATGGAATACTACTCAGCAATTAAAAAGGAGGAAATAATGAAATTCGCAGGCAAATGGTGTGACCTGGAAATGATCATCCTTTGTGAGGTATCTCAAAAGCAGAAAGAAACATATGGTATATACTCACTTATATAGACCTATAGGATAGGAAGGCCATGCTGAAATCTACACACCTAGGGAGGATATACAGGAAAGAGGACCCACGTTGGTATGATCAATGCTCATTTTGAATGAATAAATGGGATGGACATTGAGTGAAGGGGAAAAAAAGCAACAGGACAGGAGCATGCTAAGGAGGACCTCTGGGGGTGGTCAATGTAGCAATGTATCAGAGCTGATATTAAGAATGGCGATCAAGCCTTTGGCAGAGGGTGAGAAATGATGATAGAAATGGAGGAGGTTGGTGAGACTTGGGGAGAACAAGAGTTCCACAAAGACCAAACTGAGCAGGGCACAGGGGTATTGTATGAGACAGTTTCTACAACCAAGGACCACCTGTGGATGTGGCCTGGAACCCCTGCTCAGATGGGGCTCATGATAGCTTGGTGTAGGACTGAAGACCCTAGTGAGGGAAACAGGGACTGTTTCAGTCATGAACTTGATGGCTGACTCTTTTACCCTCTCCCATACATGCTGGGGAGTGACAGACTGGCTAGATCCCAGAGGAATACATTGCAGCCAGCCCTGAGGAGACAGGATGAGCTGGGGTTGGATGGAAGGGGAGGAGGTCCTCCCCAGTTGGTGGACTTGGTGGGGGCAGGGACGAGATGAGGGAGGGAGGGGAAGAGTGGGAGGGAAAGAGGGAGGGGGCTATGCTTGGGATGCAAAGTACCTAACCTGTGACTGATACAAAAATAAATAAATTTAAAGATGTTGATAATATGTAATTGTTAAGTAATCTTCCCTCAATAGGATATCTATACAAATTTTTGTTCTAAGGTTTAGGAAACATTATGGAAGAGGGAGAAGAAATAATTTAAGAGCCCCCAAAATGGAGATAAGTGAGAAATAGTATTTTAGATATGACCTGTCTAACATACTGAAGAACTGACAGTTGCTGTCATTAACTGCAGAAGGCCTTTACAAGAAATATATCCTTCCAAATTTGCAGCATAGACTAGATAGAGAATCTATATGTTCAACCACCTACTGAAGATTATTGACAGTGGATAGTTTGTCTGTTAGGTAACCAAATTTTTATTTTTGGGGTAGTAGCCTTTCATGAGATTCCATTCTCCACACATGCTCCCAAACCCAGGCACATATAAAAGCAATAATGGGATCTAATAGGTTACAAATAAATCAAGAAGTTGAAAGAAGGATATGACGGAGATATGCAAGAAAATGTGGGCAACTGGAGTCAGAAAAATGTGTGATAAATGTAACCATATTTCAGTAAATATATGTATGAAATTCTTAAGAAAAATATCCCCATCACTAACACAGATGCTATCTCCAATCATCAAACACGTGGAATGAACACTTAGTTTGTATCAAGGGAATCTCACTGGGAAAACATATATATATATAATAACAGGTTTCATGCTAAACAGTGGATAGCCAACTAAAAAAATGCACTTAATGTCATCTTTGGAGTTTCTCTGTTTCGCAATGTTAATTCATTTTTTATTACAGGTTCTTTGTATGTATATTATGGCTTCCAGTTTTAGGTTTTCATGAGATTTCTGTGTGTGCAAACATGTGTGTCTCTGTATCGATACTCATTTCTTATGCATTTTCTTTGGCTTTTATTTTTCTTATTTGATTGTTTTGTTCTAAAATTTATTTTTATTTTATCTTATTTTGTTTCATCTTTATTAATTAGATGGGTTTTTTCTTAAGGAGAAAAAAACTGGGTGTGGAGACAGTTGTACACAGAAGTGGGAATGAATTTGAAAGTGTAGAGGGAGGTAAAGAGATGATCGTAATACATTGTATGAGAAAACATTTTAGTAAAAGAAAAATTTTAAATTTGGGTACCTCTATAAACCTCACATGTAAGTATGTACTCTGGTGGATTGAATAAAATTGGCCCCTATAGGCTTATTCCTTTGAATACTTAGCAATCATGAAAAGCCATTACTTGAGAAGGATTAGCCTTGTTGGAGTAGGTTTGGTCTTGTTGGTGGAAGTGTGTCACTGCAGAGAAGTTGAGGATTCAAAAGCTTACGCCAGGCCAAGTTCCTGTCATTTTTGTTGTCTTCAAATCCAGATGTGGAACTCTAAACTACTTCTCCAACACCATATTTGCCTGCACACTGCCATGTTCCTGGCCATTATAATAAACTAAGCCTCTGATAATATAGAGTTTCCATGATGTCAGTGACTCTTCATAACAATAGAACACTAAGATATATTTACTTTGAGTAATTCTATTTTGGTAATACTGTTTTTGAAAGTTTGGATGGTACAGCTAACAGTATTAACGGGTGTCATGAAGAACCTGGTTATGATGTGATAGTATATATATATAGTCTTGTTCTAGCTTATTATGCTGTTTTTAGATGATGTTCCTGGGAGACCTTCTTTTTTTCTGAAGGAAAGCAGGGGTTGCATCTGGGAAAGACTGGAAGTGAGGGAGGAGACACTAGAGAGAGGGGAGACAGGGGAAAATATGGTTGGGATACAATATATGAGAGAACAATAAAAAATAAAAATTATGTTTTAACCTCAATCAATAATTTGGTCAAATATCTTTCAATTCTTTATTAAATGAGTGATGGGATGATGGTAGTTGATTGATGCAATTGATAGGTCTTTTCAATACTCATATTTGCTCATGAAGTGCAACATATGCAACATATGATTTTCTAGTTGTATTTCTCCCTCCCTTCTTGACCAGTAGAGTACATGTACATCAAACATTGAGTAATTCTCTTGTCACTCAGATTACAATTGCTAGAGATAACAAGAAATGCAAATATAACAGTCATTGCTCTTCCATGACTGAATCCATTCAGAGGATAAAACAACCACTGGCATTAATCAAAACTATAAAATGCAAGTAAGGGAGATAAAATGCTTGTAAAATGTAGTATTAGAATATTGTATATACTATGGATTAATCATGTCTATTTGTGGACATTGAATATTCATATAACTAATAGAGTACATACAAATAGTGAGTTTTACCTCATATTTTAATATTTCCTATACTCTTTGTTAATGAGGTATCAAGCAACATCTGTTTCATCCTTTAACTTTAAAATAAATTCTCACAAATACCCTCTCAATGGAGCAAATAAATCTTAGGACTTTATTTTACCCTACACATGATTAAGAAAAGGATAAATAACATAAATTTTGCATAAGTAAAAGTTTAAAAGTTTAAAACATCCTTTACTTGATACAGAAAAACATTATCCCTATGCAAAAACTTTATTGAGGGACACCAGTTTGGTATCAAACTCACATTGATGGATTTTATACTGTACTATACACTTATTATTTTAGTATTTCAATATAATACATTCAATAACATGAAAAAGTTTTAAAGCTAAGAAATAAGACTTTAATACTGTACAAGTAAAAAATAGTAAGGGATTAGAAGAACTCATGGGAACAGAGACATTATAAACTGAGGCAATTAGGTTGAGAGGAAGAATCAGAATCATAAAAGTATATGGTAGATTCAGTACATCAGAGACAATAGAGTTGTGAGATTAACTGTAATTGTGAATATGAACTACATATCAGAAAGACAATTATCTCAGAGAGCATGATTAGTAAAAATGTACAATCACTAGTAGATGATCTAACTTAAAGTGGCTTTCTTGCCAAATAAATTCAATACACTTTATTCAGAGACAAAGTTTGAAAACATGGCTATGTTCGCCGTTGTCATTATTAACATTTATTATTCATTTATCTTTTAGTTAAGTAGAGGATAATTCTAATCCAGCTATATATCCAAATCACCACACAGAGGCTAGGACTAGGATTTATTCAATTAACCTAGAGCACAACCCATGCAAACCCTCCAAACCCGCATAGTTTCCTACCGTTCAGATTTTACCTACTATACTTGCTTTTACTCATATCTTAGGTCTGGTTCATCTCTCCATGTGGTTCCAAGTTGTCTCCTGAAAACCTCTGCTCCTACCCTCCTGCTTCCTCTCTCTCCCCTCTGGACCAGGATCCCCCACCCTAATCTCCCTGTTGCACAGAAATGGCAGGTCATTTTATTGACAACACAAAGAACAAATGTTGGTCTGTTTAAACAAATTTGAGACAGGTGATGTTTAGAATATGCATCACAATGCAATGTCCAGATTGAAAACAGATAAATAAGCCTTCAAATGAACGAGGGCAAATTGTATACATTCCAAAAGAACATTATACCAACAGTTCTCTTAGTTAAAACTGTACACAGGCTCTAAGAACAACAATCGATAAATGAGAACTCATGAAAATGAAAAGCTTCTGTAAAGGAAAGGACACTGTCATTAAAACAAAACGACTTCCTACAGAGTGGGAAAAAATCTTCACTAACACTTTATCTGACAGAGGGCTAATATCCAGTATATATAAAGAACTCAATAAGTTAAACAACCAACAAATCAAGTAATCCAATTAAAAATGGGGTACAGAGCTAAACAGAGAATTCTCAATAGAGGAATATTGAATGTCAGGGAAATATTTAAAGAAATATTCAATGTCATTAGTCATCAGGGAAATGCAAATCAAACCGACCCTGAGATTTCACCTTACACCCATCAGAATGCCTAAGACAAATAACTCAAGAGACAACACATGCTGGAGAGGATGTGGAGAAAGGGGAGTCCTCCTCCAGTGCTGGTGGAAATGTAAACTTTTACAACATCTTTGGAAATCAATCTGGTGCTTTCTCAGACAATTAGGAATAGTGCTTCCTCAAGATCCAGCTATACCACTGCTAGGCATATATCCAAAAGATGCTGAAGTATACAACAAGGACTTCTGCACAACCATGTTGGTAGCAGCTTTATTTGTAATAGCCAGAAGCTGGAAACAGCCGAGATGTGCCCCGACCCGCAAGCCCTAGCTATTCGTGGGGTCCGAGGGGAACAAAGCCTGAAAGAAAAACAGGTGAGAAAGAAGAACGAGACCAAGCAGAGTCTTTGTCAAGGTCTGATTTAATGGGCAAAATGTAACAGCTTAAAATCGGGAGAAAGGAGGGAGCAGGGAGGGGGAAGGTAACATTCCTACGAGGGGAGCTTTTCTGCCTGGGAGTCTCTGTGGTTATTTTTGAATGTCATTCTGCCTGGGGGCTTCTTATCTGGGAATGTCTGGCCCAAACTGCATGGCTGTTATCTTCTAAGGGTCAGCAGTTCTCAGCAAGGGGAGGGGGCCTTCTGCTGGAGGCTTTACCCATTTCCAACACAGATGCCCCTCAGTTGAAGAATGGATACAGAAATTTTGGTGCATCTACACAATGGAATATTGCTCAGAAAAAAAATGAAAGAAAGAACAAGTAAATCATTAAATTTGCAGGTAAATGGTTGGAACTGGAAAAGATCATCCTGAGTGAGGTATCCCAGAAGTAGAAAGACACACAGGGTATATACTCACTCATAAGTGGATACTAGACATATAATATAGGATACATATACTAAAATCTGTACTCCTAAGAAAGCTAATCAGGAAGGAGGACTCTAGCTAAGATGCTCAATCCCCATTCAGAAAGGCAAAGAAAATGGACATAGGAGGAGGGAGAAAACAGGGAGCAGGACAGGAGCTGACCACAGAGGGCCTCTGAAAGGCTCTACCCTGCAGGGTATCAATGCAGATGTTGAGACTCATAGCCCAACTCTGGGCAGAGTATAGGAAATCTTATGAAAGAAGTGGGAGATAGTAACATCTGGAGAGGACAGGAGCTCCACAAGGACAGAAACAGATCCTAAAAGTCTGGACAGAGGGGTCTTTTATGAAACTGATACTCCAGCTACGGACCACCCATGGAGTTGGCCTGGAACCCCTGCACAGTGGTAGCCTATGGCAGTTCAGTATCAAAGTGGCCTCCATAGTAATGGGGACAGGGAATGCCTCTGATATGCACTGTTTGGCCTGGTCTTTGATCACCTCCCCCTTAGGGGGAAGTATCCTTACCAGGTCACAGAGGAAGACAATGCAGCCACTCCTGATGAGACCTGATAGATCAGGGTCAGAATGAAGGAGAGGAGGACCTCCCTTTTCAGTGGAGTGGGAGTGGGACATGGGTGGGGAAGAGCGAAGGTGGGCTTGGGAAGGGAGGAGGGAGGGAGGTACAGGGGGATAAAAAGTAAATAAACTGTAATGAATAAAAATAAAAATAATTTTAAAAATTAATGACAGGACAGAAGAAAATTAAAATTTTATATTACAAAAATCCCTGTAATTTATTGATAAAGACATGGTACATGTACAGTCAAATTCACTTTTCCCATATTTTGAAAAAGTTGAGGGAACATAAACCACAATGAACCAAATAATTATTTAATGACCATGCTCTACATATTCAATTAATATGTTTTTGTTGAATACCTTATAGTTCTATGTCAATAAGTTTTTTCTCTCAAATTGTAAAAACAAACTATCCTGATTTATTATGATGATATATTCTTTTTAAATTATACATAAGTCAGAGTTCATAAACATGGCTTCATAAAGTCACCATAAATATACGTGCTTTCTTAGAGATGGAATAGTAAATAACAAAAAGTAAATGAGAAAATGCGCTATTACACCCTTCAAAAAAACTATTAATAAGACATGGTACCAGTTTTGATTAAAATGGAAAGCTATTTGCAAATATATATTTCAAAATGGAAAAAAATGACTTGAAATTCTGTTATTATCAGTATAACTATTAAAATAAATTACATACTTTAACACAGCTATATGTATGCTATATATGTAAATATGTATATATATATATATATATATGTAATATATACATACACACACAAGCATGGTGTAATGATTAGAACAATGAAGTGAGTACACTTGTCACCATAATTAAATTTTGAGTGTGAGAGAAATGAGGAAACAAATGTTTAATTCTCAACAAATTTTAATAATGTAGCAGTAACACAAGTAGGTACTATGATACACATCAAATCCCTATTGACATTTGAAAACTCACAGCTTGTTCCCTGGACCAAAATATCTTCATTTCCACTATATACTAGTCTCTAGATGCCACATTTTAAATTTCTGCTCTTATGGATGGTATCAAAACAATTTATAAAGTATTTGTCTGTGGTTGACTTTTCTGTTAGAATGAGATCATCCATGTTTCAGTATTCTCTAATAAATAAGAGGATTTACTTTTTATTGTGTAATAATCTATTTATTCACTCTTCTAGTCTGTTTTTCTATTGATATGATTACAAAGACTAATCAAATGATCAAACTCAATTTGGGAAGAAAAAAATTTATTTTGGCTCATTGATTACACTCCATCATCAAGGGAAGTTAAAAAAGAAACTCAAGTCCAAAAAACTGAGGCAGAAACTGAAGCAGAGACTAAGGGGATATAGCATGATGGTTTGCTTCCAGACTTAAGTTTAGCTCACTTTCTTACACAATTCAGGGTAAACCTACCCAGCAATGGTAGTACTCACAGTAAGCTGCACCCTCCCATACATGCACACAAGCCAAACTATGGCGGCAATTCCTCAAGTTAAGTTCTCTTTTCCTGGGTGTGTGAAGTTGACAGGTGAAGTAAACTATAGTATGTACCATGATTATTTTCGTATGAATTAGGAAATGAGCTCTTAAATTATTACCAATCTTGGTCATTGTACCAGCATTAGATTTTGTACTACTAAAATTTTAAAAAAGAAACAGAAGTTGTACAAGCACATGAAAAACTTTCAAAAATATGATTTCAGAATGTTACAGTAACTCTGTTCCTTAATTTTTTGAGGCACTGCTTTATTGCTTTACACAAGGAAGGTATTGATTTATATTTCTACCTGTGTTGTAGAAGGTCCCATTTTCCTACATTCTTATCAAATTTATCTCATTATTGTTGATGATATACACAAAAACAAACCTGAGATACTTGGTATTTTAGTGTGCTTCTAACTTAAATTGACCTTCTGATTATTCTTGTTCACCACTTTTTAATAACTCATGGGCCATTTGTGCATTTTCTTCAAAATAACAAATAACATCCCTGCAGGACTTTTGCTCACTTTTAGTTGGTACGTGTGTGTGTGTGTGTGAAAGAGAGAGAGATGCCTCTGATTTGTAAGTTTCATGCATTTTGAATTTTAACCCTTATTATATTCATGATTTTCATTTTTTTCCATTACTTAGGTTTTCTTCTATATCTTGTTAATGGTTTCATTCAAAATATAAATTGTCTTAGTGTAATACAACATTTTATTTTGTTTTGTTTCTTGCTGCTTCTTGCCTATGCTTTCATGTATGTCCAAAATGTCATTTCAAGGACAATGACAAGAAGATGTATACTTGCATGTTCTATGTATTTTACAGTTTGGTTTTTACAGTTAATTTTTCTATTTTTCCATACATCACAAGATATTGATATATTCTACTCATGTGCTTATGTGTGTTTAGTTTTGTCAAGCATTTGTGAAGGAGATGGTCTTTTATCTGTTATCTATCTTTGGCAACTTTGTTAAATAGTATATGTCTGTATGTATGCATATTTATTTTCAGGTACTCTGTTCTTATTTATAATTAAATTTTTTATTTTTTACATTATTTACATTTTATTCACTTTGCATCCCAGGGGTAACCCCCTCCCTTATTCCCTCCCAATCTCACCCTCCCTCATCTCCTCCCATGCCCCTCTCCAAGTCCACTGATGTGGGTATCCACCTCCCTTCCATCTGATCCTAGCTTATTAGGTCTCATCAGGACTGGCTGCAATGATCTACTCTGTGGCCTGGCAAAGCTGCTCCTTCTTCGGAGGTGGGGAGATGATCAAAGAGCCAGCCACTGAGTTCATGTCATCATGTTAGAGACAGTCCCTCTTCCCCTTACTAGGGAACCTACTTGAATACTGAGCTGCCATAGGCTACATCTGAGCAGGGGTTCTAGGTTATATCCATGAGTGTACCGTGGTTGGAGTATCAGTCTCAAAAAATACCCCTGAGGCCAGATTTTTTGGTTCTGTTGGTCTCCTTGTGGCGCTCCTGTACTCTCCAGGTCTTACTAACTCCCCCTTCTTTCATATGATTCCCTGCACTCTGCCCAAAGTTTTGCTGGAGAGGCTGTAGAGAAAGGGGAACCCTCCTCCATTGTTGGTGAGAATGTGAACTTGTACAACCACTTTGTTAAACAACCTGGGGCTTTCTCAAACAATTAGGAATAGCGCTTCCTTGAGATCCAGCTATACCACTCTTAGGCCTATATCCACAATATGTTCAAGTACACGAGGACATTTGCTCAACCATGTTTATAGCAGCTTTATTTGTAATAGACAGAACATGGAATTAACCCAGATGTCCATCCATGGAAGAATGGATAGAGAAATTGTGGTACAGTTACAAAATGGAATACAACTCAGCAATTAAAAACAAGGAAATCATGAAATTTACAGGAAATGGTGGGATCTAGAAAAGATCATCCTGAGTGAGGTAACCCAGAAGCAAAAAGACACACACAGTATCTACTCACTTGTAAGTGGATATTAGACCTATAAGATAGGATAAACATACTAAAATCTATACACCTAAAGAAGCTAAACAAAAGGAGAACCTGGGGTAAGATGATCAATCCTCACTTAGAAAAACAAATGGGATGACATTGGAAGAAGGAGAAATGAGAAACAGGATAGGAGGCTACCAAAGAGGGCCTCTGAAAAACTGCCTAGCAGTGTATCAAATGTGGTGAGCAGGGTCATAGCTGCTTTGGCAGCTGTTTGAAATGCTAGTCTCAGCACAGGAAGACAGGTTTTTTTCCAGGCCTTCCCTTGGAGACAGGGAAGGATTTGCAAGTCCATTTGCCTTTTGTTTAGTGACAGCAGGTGGGAGTGCTTGTTTGAAATCTCAACTCTGCCTCACTTCCTTGTAAAAATTAACCCCTTGTGTAAACTGTTTGTATAAATAAAGAAGGCTGGCTGCTCTCACCGCCTTTCGGACGCGGATGCTGAGCATATTGACACTATAGGGCTCATTGGAGCCATGAGCAAGCGCCCAGAAGCCTCTCGGAACATAATATGTGTAGTGTACATTATTAATTTCAATCTTCACTCCCGACTCAGAACCCCGTTCTGCTCTGCTGGCGGGCTCAGGCAATCAAAGCAGATCCTGAGACTCATAATGTCTCTTCTTTTTTAATTAATTTATTTTTTATTCACTTTACATCCTGGTTGTAGCCCCATCCCTCCTCCCTTCCCTGCCCTCCCCTTCTTCACTCTCCCCTCACTCCTTGTCAATTCCTCAGAAAAGGGGAGCTCCCTTTTGGATACAGCCTAGCTCATCAAATTGTAACAGGACTGAGCATGTCCTCTTTCCCTGTGGCCTGGCAAGGCAATCCCACCAGGGGGAAGTGATCAAAAAGCTCACAAGTGAGTCTGTGGTCTGATGCAGGTCCCACTTACTTCAGGACCCACATGACACCTAAGCTCCCCATCTGCTACACCTTTGTAGGGGGCCTAAGTCCGGGTCATGCATGGTCTTTGGTTGTTTCTTCAGTATCATCAAGCTCCTCTGGGCCCTACTTAGTTGGCTCTGTTGGTTTTCTTGTGGAGGTCCTGTCACCTTCATGTCCTTTTCTCTTTCCTTCCATTTTCAGCAAGAGTCCGGAAGCATCCTCCAACTTTTGGCTGTGAGAATCAGGGTCTGTTTTGAGGTGCTGTTGGGCAGAATCTTTCAGAGGATAATTCTGACAGGTTCCTGTCAGAGCAACATTCAACTTAGAGCCCTCTCTATGTACTTCTGAAATTTCTCACCATCAAAGACCTTTGCTCTTTTTCATTGCCTTGTTTCTGTTCTTATAGAAATGTTATACTATTTTAGTTAATATTTACCATGTTAGGTATATTTCGACTTTTTTCTTTTATAAATTATTTGGCTTTCCTTAAGGTCTTTTAGTGTTCAACATAATTTTTAGGGTTCTTTTTCTTTAAAAATGACACTGGAAAGTTCATAGGAATTTTGATCAAACTGTAGATCATTTTGGTTAATTTGGAAGTTACAATAATATTTATTATACCAACTCATGAAACCAGAATAATTTTCAATGAATTCATGTCATTCTCAATTTCTATTAATATCTAATTTTCAGTACATGGCATGGTATCTCCTGGCTAAATTTATTCCTGGTTTGCATTCTTTTATGTTAATGTTAATTTCATGCCTCTTTTTAGAGTTTTCTACTGATAAATAAAACTATGACATTTTGTATGTTGATTTTTATTTTTATAACCTAAATATATGAATATATAAAACAGTTTGGAGAATTTAATCTCTGCTTCACTGTTTTTCTGAGTAAATTAATCCAGCCCCCTTGCATAAAGGAACTCTTTCTCTTTTCTCAACTCTTTATAAATAATAAAACAAAAAAAACCAGAGATTCTATGTTGCTGCCATTTCTCCAACCAATATCTCAGGTCACTGAAAAACAGATCTCTTTCTGAGCATCAATATTGATGTTTTCTTCATTCCATTTTGTCCCCATTCAGGTTAAAGTCCCTGTAACAGTGTTGGACACAGCAGTATGTATACTTATTTCTGATAAGACATACTGGTAACTAAAAGCTGTTATAAGACATAAGGATATTATGTAATACTAAGACTCAAGAAATCAAGAAGAAAAACCAATGAGAAATATATTACTATTTTTCCAGAGATATATTATAATTTTCAAATAAAAGTAGTTATTATGAAATTGTGACCTATGGTGTTAACTATATTGAATGTTTACTGAGACACATTTGTTTTCACAATCAAGAGTCCCATAAAAATATTAAGCTAATAACTATAATATAAAATTTAGAGGCCCTCATAACATTTAGATGACCTGTTACAACATAAGTTGTAACAGAAGGGGTGTTGAAGTTTGTCAAAGGTCTTTTCAGCATTTAATGGATAATAACACAAGTAATGCCTCTTGCTGGTAAGGACATGGAACAAGGAAGAAAAACACCTCAACTGCTTGTCAGAGTACAACCTTTTACAGCCACTATGGAAATCAATATGATGCTTCCTCAGAAACCTGGGAAACTGATCTACCTCAAGATTTAGCTAAACCACTCTTGGGAATACACAAAAAGGATGTTCCTTCCTACCACAAGGACACTTGCTGAACCCATGTTCATTGTAACTTTATTCATAGCAGCCAAAAATTGGAAACAACGTAGATGTCCCTCAAAAGATAAATGAATAAACAAATGTGGTGCATTTATACAATGAAGTTTTACTCAGTTGTTTGAAATAAACGACATCATGGAATTTTCAGGCAAATGGAGTTAGAAAAAAATCATTCTGAGTAAAGTAACCCAAACCCCAAAAGATAAATATGGTATGTATTCACTTATAAGAGGATATTAGTCAATAAGTACAATCCAGAGATCCACAGAGGTTACATAAAGAGGAGGGGTCAGGAGGGATGCATGAATCTCCCTCAGTGGTAGAAAAAACAATAAATTCTATCTGCATACTGACTGGGAACAGATGGGTGGAAATAGAGAGTGTGGGAAGAGACAGCTGGAATTGGGGGACATTTTTAGGGATTGTATGGCAAACTGGTGCAGTGAAAATTTCCTTGCACATTTGAAGGTGATTCAAATGAGGACTCCTAGTAGCTCTAGAGACTCTTTCCTATTCTTGTACTCCCTTCTTTGGCTATCAGAATTTTGAAAGAATATTCCTGAAGAAATTAGATTTTCTCCTGTAATCTCCTCCTGAGGAAGTCCTGGAGTATATAGGTGATGAAGTAAATGTCTGCCAGAGAAAGATATAAAGCTTATCAGCCTACCTTGCAGAAAAGAGTTTAACCTGAGACAGTGGTAAGATAGTGAAGAGAACATCTTGCAGGACTTTGTATTTGTGCCAAAGCTTTTGCTTTCTATTTAAATTTTACCCTCATATTTGAACCTTGAAGAGAGACTTGAGAGTGTTGTATCTGCAACTCTCACTCCCTCTTCCCAATATGGTCATGTTAAAAATCAACAACAAAAACCTTTTCAAAATAAAAATATAGGTGACAGAAGAGATAGCTCACAATATAAAAATTCTTGCCACCAAGACTGAAGACTTGCTTCTTATTTCAAAGAGTCATATGAGTAAAAACATTAACCAACCAATGTAATTTGATCTGTGACTAACATGTGTGTGTATACATGCATGCACATACACATGCGTTTCCCACATAAAAATATAAACATTTAAGGCATGCAAACTAAATGTGATTATTTAACAAGTAAAAATATGTCTATCAAATACCAAGGTTGCATATATCTTTTGAAATTTTCAACCCAAAATTTTGTTCATCCCATAAGAAAATGCGACTATATTTATACATTTTACATTTGATAAAAGGCCAGATATTAAAAAGCCATTATTAAAAGTTGGCTTGAAGTAAAGATTTGCTTAAATTGGGATCTGTCTAAGAAAAATTTACTGTTAGCACCTTAAAATGCTTGTTTTAAGTTAGGTGAAGTTAGGTTAGCTTATAAGACATATATATATATATGTCAATGATTATATCTGTATATGATTATGTATGTATAAAGAATTAAAGCATCTGCAGGTAACTTTAAAGAAAATAGTAATATTTATGTGATCACTTTGAGACAAGTGTTTTTAATTCAAAGTCTTGGCATTATTGAAAGGTTCTAAAGAATTTGAACATGGCCAGCAAAATGATTCAGTATATAAATGTTCTTGCTGCGAAGCTAAAAGATGTGAGTTTGATTCTTGTAATCCACATGCTGTAGAGAAGGAACCAATTTTCACAGGTTGTTTTCTGGCCATCAATCTCATGACATGGCATGTTTGCCCACCTCAAGTTTCCCTACATGCAAAACATAAACAACACATTTAAAAAAAAACACACCTGACAAAACAAAAATAAAACAAAACAACAACAACAACAACAACAAAAACTTTAGGGCAATTTGTTCGACCTGGAGAAACTCATCAAAGGTCAAGGTATTTCAAGTCTTGCAAATAGTTTGAGATGATTATTGGAATGGCAGAGGTATTAGATATTTTAGCTAAATTTCACTATTTGACTTGCAGTTAAAATGTTATATTTCCAAATGATTTTTTTCTTCATGAGGCTCAATTATTTTGCTGTTTAATTTTATGTTTGGTTTGACATTATATAAAAGGTTATTGTAAATATTCAATGTCATCACATTATATACTTGGATATGAAAAAAGCAATAAGCAGTCATGGTAATAATTAGAAGTAATTCTGAACTAACATAAAACTTCAGTATTATTAGTATTTCTTGGTTTAAAATTTTTCAGCCTACACAAAAGTATTTAGAATGTAAAATTTTCTGTATCTATTCATGTGAAAAAATTATTTCATTGAAAAATTCATATGGCACACGTTTCAAAGGTCTTTTAATACTTTTCCAGATACACACACACACACACACACACACACACACTCACACACACACATTAGCACAGCCACTTCAGCTAAAGGTTAAAACCAGTACTAAGAGATGATCTCAGGATTATTCATACAATCAAAAAGGAAAGAAAGAGGTCAAAGTATTGTAGGTTCACACATGATACTTTGGGGGGTAAAGCCTTTTTTTTCTTGACATGTAACTAAAAACATTTTTAATAACTACAGGTTACTGCTGACCCAGGTTCTTCTATCATTTCCATGTAAGACATTTTATAGGACATAGCATTTTTATAGTATCGAGTGTACAGTGCAGTACATGAAAGATTCTACATTCTCCTGCACAAGCCTCTCCAGTAATGAGGGTCTGCTCACAACTGTAGACTTCTTTGTTCTTGTGACATTGTAAATGGAGAGCAATAAACCACACAGTTCAGCAGTCACCTTTTGTCCTTCAGGTTTGTTTTTCTTTTTTTTTTTAAACCATTAAAAACATTTCTGAAATGTGGCATCCTATTGATGCAAGGACCAGGAAAGCCATTTTCCCCCCAACACTGTAAACAAGAGTAACTTTGATTATTTTTTTAAGCAGAGATTTGTCTTTTCAAATAGGGTGGGGTCCTGAGGGAAGCAGGTGAGGATGAGGAACAGGAAGGTATGAGGGAATTGTGGTGGGAGAGAAGAGAATCAGGAGAGATTTTCTCAAGAGAAAAGCTGGTCAGCACAAGGTAAACTGGATTCTAAGGATGTATTTCATAATTAAGGGAAGCAGTCAGTTTCTAAATTCTCCACAAACTCACACACATGGTGAGGGAAGGTGTTCACTGGTATCACAACGGGCCAATCAAAAACAGTATATCTCAAATGACTTGTGAAACCAATGAATTCACAATGATGATACAAGATGTCCAACAGCCATGACTCATACAGAGTGAACTCTGATTGCTTCTTGTCTACCTTGGCCAAGGAAGAAGCCTGCCACATCATGTCCATACTAGTTGGTTCGAGGGTGGGTTCTGTATATGGAGGAACCTGGCCTGGCTCTGCTGGAACTGTGTGGCAGCAAGTCTGTCCTCCAGGAAGCCCAGGACAAAGTGAAGTGGTGATGAGACTGCTTGGAGATGCTCTGGGAAAACACGCTGGTCACCCATGCCAGCATCTTTGGGCAGTTGGACCTATCCTCCTACCCTGAAAGCATCTTCCTGCCTGTCCTGGATGGACTTCTACACTGGGAAGCTTGCCCTGCAGTTGAAGCTAAGGTCCCCTTCTCCACCCTCAGCTCCATTGTTGTCCTGTCTCTCTAGTTATTGCTCTCAGAAATCCTCAGCAAACTCAGCATCCAGGAAAATGTGGACCTGATCCTGCCTACACCACACTTTAGCTAACTAGAGGAGTAATATAGTACCACAGTGCTCTTCTGTGGAAGTGGCCATGGGAATGCTGACCAGACTGGAACAAGGGGACAGCCTGGTAGCCCGGATCATTGCAGCATTGGCCAATTCCTTTTTTTTTTTTTTTTTTTGATCAACAATGCTCTGACACAAATCATGCTGAAGTATGAAATACTTTGGAAAATATAGCTTAATAGTTAAAAAGTTCTTTGGTGTGTGCTAATGAAGTAACATGTGTGTGACTGTGATATTGGATACAATATTTACAAAGAAAAACTGTGGATGAGAGATTCATTTTAAGACATGTTTTTAAAAAATACTTACCATTTGATGATAATGTATGTTTGTGAAGGGGGAAGATGAGATAGAATAGAAAGCCCTTGGAAGTGGACTTGCTTTCTTTGAGCATAAATATTCTGTCCATTCATTTGAAGCAAGGATGAGAGTGAGAGATAGCTTGGTTGACTCTGAAAAATTCCTAGACATGATCTGACATATAACCTCACTAACAATTGAATATCTAGGAAAAATTTAAGAACATATACATTAATTTATTGAATTTTCTCTCCTAATGAACAGCAACAAATTAGTATATAATTTCTATTTCATGTCTTTCTTTATAAAGTTTGTTTATTTATTAGTTTATTACAATTTATTCACTTTGGAAAACAATCTGATACTTTCTCAGAAAATTAGGGATAGCACTTCCTCGAGATCCAGCTAGATCATTCCTACGCCTATATCCAAAAGAACCCCTGCACAGATATAGCCCATGGCTGTTCAGTGTCCAGGTGGGTTCCATAGCAATGGGAAGAGGGATTGCCTCTGACATGAACCCATTGGCCTGCTCTTTGATCACCTCACCTGGATGAGGGATCAACTTTACCAGTCCACAGAGGAAGACAATGCAGCCACTCTTGATGAGAGCTGATAAACTAGGAACAGAAAGAAGGAGAAGAAGACCTCCCCTATCAGTGGACTGGGGAGGGGCATGCATGGAGGAGCGGGAGGGAAGATGGGATTGGGAGGGGAGGAGGGTGGAGTTTATGGGGGGATACAAAGTGAATAAAGTATAATTAATTTAAAAATGGCCAATAAAAAACTTAATTTCAAGGAAAAATGTTGCTCAAGTACACAACAAGGACATTTGTCCAACCATTTTTGTAGCAGCTTTATTCTCATAATAGCAAGAACCTGGAAACAACTCACATGCCCATCACCAGAGAAATGGATAGAGAAATTGTGCTATAGTTACACAATGGAATACTACTCAGCAATTAAAAACAAGGAAATCATGAAATTTTCAGGCAAATGGTGGGATCTAGAAAAGATCATCCTGAGTGAGGATCCACTATTCTGTTTCTATGCCAGTAGCAAACTACTATACCCAGCAAAACTCTCAATCTACATAGATGGAGAGAACAAAATATTCTACGAAAAAAACTAAGCATAAGTAATATATACACAGCAACCCAACCCTACAGAAGATACCAGAAGGAAAACTCCAATATTACAAAATCAATAATAACCAAGACAACACAGGGTATAGATAACCTCACAACAAAAATTCAAAAGAAAACAAGCAAACAAATATACTATCATCACAAACTCCACAATAAAAGGAACTCCTTGCATTGGTCACTATTATCTATCAACATAAATGGTCTCAGCTCTCCAATAAAATGACACAGATTAACAGAATGGTTGCAGAAACAGGATCCAATAATCTGCTACATCCAGGAAACACACCTCTGCAACAAAGGCAGACACTACCTCAGAGTAAAAGGCTGGAGAAAGGATTCTCTAGCAAACGGACACAGAAAACAAGCTGGAGTAGGTATCCTAAGCCTAATAAAATAGACTTTTAATGAAAATTAATCAAAAAAGATAAGGAGGGAAACTTCATTTTCATGAAAGGAAAAGTCCAACTATGAGGAGATCACAATCATGGGCATCTATGCCCCAAATACAAGAACACCTGCTCTTGTATTTTAAATGAAATTAAATGAAATTAAATGAAACGTTATTAAAGCTCAAATTACACATCAATCCCAATACCTTAATAGTGGGATATTTCAAAACTCCACTCTCACCAAAGGACAAATAATCTTTTTTAATGTAATTTATTTATTTTTATATCAATCACAGGTTAGGTACTTTGCATCCCAGACATAGCACCCTCCCTCATTCTCCCCACTCTCCCCATCCCTCCCTCATCTCCTCCCCGCCCCCTCCAAGTCCACCGACGGGGGAGGACCTCTTCCCCTTCCATCCAACCCCAGTTCATCTAGGACAGATAATCTTGACAAAAGCAAAATAGGGAAATAGTGACACATACAGATGTCCTAAATCAAATGGACCTAATGTAGATGTCTACAGAACCTTTTACCAAAACTCAAATGAGTATATCTTCTTCTTAGCACCCAATGAAACCTTCTCCAATATTGACCGTATAATTGGACACAAAGCAAGCCTCAAGAGATACAAGAAGATTGAAATAATCCCATGTTTCCTATCAGACCACTATGGCCTAAAACTAGACCTCAACAACATCAGAAAAAAACTGAAAAACCTTGCATACACTTAGAAAATAAATAACTCTCTACTCAATGACAGCAGGTTCAGGGAAGAAATCTAAAGAAAAAAAAAAAGGAGAGAGAGAGAGAGACTTCCTAAAATTCAATGAAAATGAAGACACAACTACACAACTTATCCAAATTCATGGGGTAAAATAAAAGCAGTGAGAAGAGGAAAGTTCATAGTACTAAGGGCATCCAGAAAGAAGTTTGAGACATTTCATAAAGCAACTTAATGGCAAACCTGAAAGCCCTAGGGAAAAAAAAAAAAAGAAGAAGCAGACAAAGCCAAGAGTAGTAGATGCTTGGAAAGAATCAAACTCAGAGCTGAAATCACTAAATTACAAACAAATAAAACAAATCAAAGAATCAATGAAAAATAGAGCTGGTTCTTCGAGAAAATCAACAAGATAGACAAACCCTGAGCCCAACTAACTAAAAGGCAGAAAGAATCTATCCAAATCAGCAAGATCAGAAACGAAAAGGACATAATAACAGACACTAAGGAAATTCAAAGGATCATTGTCTTACTTTCAAAATATGAAAATGTTAATGAAATGGACAATTTTCTTCATAGATTCCATTTGCCAAAGCTAAACCAAGATCGAGTAAATAGATTAAACAGTCCTATATACCCCACTGAACTAGGAAAAAAAAAAACATCAAAATTTCCCTTGCCAAAAAAGCTGAGGACCTGAAGGTTTCAGTACAGAATTCTACCAGACCTTCAAAGAAGAGTTGATGCCAATACTCTTCAAATTATTCCACAAAATAGAGACAGAAGAAACATTGACAAACTCATTCTATGAGGCTACAGTAGCATTGGTACCTAAACCACACAAAGACCAAACGAAAAAGAAGAATTTCAGAACTATCTCTCTTATGACCGTTGACACAAAAATACTCAATAGAATACTCACAAACCGAATTAAATAACACATAAAAATATCATCCACCATGACCAAGTACGTTTTAGCCCAGGTATTCAGGGGTGGTTCAATATATGGAAATTCATCAATGTAATCCAATGCATAAACAAACAGAAGCAAAATCTAAATTATCATCTCCTTAGCTGCCAAAAAAAACCATTTGACAAAATTCAACACCCATTCATGTTTAAAGTTTTGCAGAGATCAGGGATTAATACCTAAACATAGTAAAAACAATCTACAGAAAGCCTATACCCAACATTAAACTAAACAGAGAGAAACTTAAATAAATCCTGCTGAAATCAGGGAAAAGACAAGGTTGACCACTCTCTCTGTATCTCTTGAACATATTAATTGAAGTACTAGCTAGGGGAATAAGATAACTAAAGGAGATCAAGGGAATACACATTGGAAAGGAAGAAGTCAAAGTATCATTATTTGCAAATGATATGATTGTATCCATGAGTGAGCCCAAAACTTCTACCAGAGAATTCCTGCAGCTGATAAAGGACTTCAACAAAGTGTCTGGATACAAACTTAACTAAAAAAAAATGAAGCAAAAAACAAAAGAAAATACTGTAGCCTTCTTTTACACAAAAGACAAAACTACTGTGAAAGATATTAAGGAAACAACACCCTTCACAATAGCCACTAATAACATAAAGTACCTTGGTGTGACTCCAACCAACTATGTGAAAGACTTGTATGAAAAAATTTTCAAGTCTCTGAAGAGAGAAATTGTTGAAGATATCAAAAGATCTCTCATACTTATGGATCGGTAGGATTAATATTGTGAAAATGGCCATCCTACCAAAAGCAATCTACAGATTCAATTCAATTCTCATCAAAATACCAGCAAAATTCTTTACAGGACTTGAAAGAAAAATTCTCAATTTCATATAGAAAAACAAACAAAAAAACAGCATTGGTAAGAAAGTTCTGTACAATAACAGACCATCTGGAAGTATCTCCACCCCTGATCTCTAGCTGTACCATGGAGAAACAGTATTAAAAACTGTATGGTACTGGCATAGAAATAGAATAGTGGATCAACAGAATTAAATAGAAGACCCAGAAAAAAAATCCACACACCTATGTATATTTGAGTTTTGACAAAGAAGCCAAAACCATATAATAGAAAAAAATAGCATCTTCAACAAATGGTGTTGGGTCTAACTGGCTGTAGAAAAATACAAATAGATCCATATTTATCACCCTGCTCAAAACTAAAGTCCAAGTGGATCACAGTCCTCAACATAAAACCAGACACTTAAACCTGTTAGAAGAAAAACTGGGGATAAGCCTTGACCCATTGGCTCAGGAGACAACTTCCTGAATAGAACACCAACAGCACAGGCTCTAAGAACAACAACAATCAATAAATGGGACCTCATGAAACTGAGAAGCTTATGTAAAACAAACGGCACTGTTGTCAGAAAAAAACGATAGCCTACACATTGGGAAAGCATCTTCACCAACTCTATATCTCACAGAAGGGTAATATCCAGTATATATATGGAACTTAAGAAGTTAAAAGGCAACAAACCAAGTAATCCAATTAAATATGGGGTACAGTGCTAAATAGAATTTTCAATAGAGGAATAACGAATGGCAGAGAAACACCTAAAGAAATGTTCAACGTTCTTAGTCATTAGGGAGATGCAAACCAAAACCTCCCTGAGATTTCACATTACACCCATCAGAATGGCTAAGTTAAAAAACTCAAGTGACAACACATGATGGAGAGGATGTGGAACCTTCATCCATTGCTCATGGGAATGTAACCTTGTACAACCCCTTTGGAAATCAATCTGGCACTTTCTCAGAAAATTGTGAATAGTGCTATGTCAAGATTCAGCTATGATCAGGGACATTTTCTCAACAATGTTCTTAGGAGCTCTATTTATATTTGCCAGAATCTGGAAACAACCTAGATGTCCCTCAAGAGAGGAATGGATCCAGAAATTGTGGCACATTAACAAAATGGAATACTACTCAGCAATTTAAAACAAGGAAATCTTGCAATATGCAGGCAAATGGTGGGAACTAGAATAATCATCTTGAGTGAGGTAACCCAGAAGCAGAAATGCACACACGGTATATACTCACTGATAAGTGGATATTAGAAATATAGGATAACCATAGCTGTTACGATCATGGTTGAACAACTGTCCTTTTTCTATACTGTAAGGCTCTACATACTAAATGTTCTATAACATCCTCAAACAATGTTAACAACTAGAATGGTTAGTATCATTTTAAAGAACATTTTTCTTTCAGTCTACTATGTCCATTAAAATGAATGTGTCTGTGCACACACAATTGCTTACACAAGTACTACACAGATGATAGTAGGAATGTGAACAATTGAAACTTTTGTGCATTTATGGTGCATATGTAAAATCATGTATTTCAGTAGAAGAGTATGGTATTTCTTACAAAAAATAAACACTAAATTATAAAATCCAGTTTAACATTTCTCTTGGTCATATACATACAAGAATTTGAAGGGACTCAAACAGATATTGTATCCCATTGTTCATAGAAGTACTATTCTTTTTTTTTTTTACAGGGGTCTAAGTCCTCTCCATGCTTGCTTTTTTCATTTTTATTTTATATTAATAACAGGTTATATACTTTGTATCCCAGCTGTATCCCCCTCCTGCATTCCCTCCCTATCTCCCCCCTTCCCTCCCTCATCTCCTTCATGCACCTTTCTAAGTCCGCTGATAGGGGAGTACCTCCTCCCCTTCCATCTAACTCTAGCTTATCAGGTCTCTTTGGGAATGGCTACTATTCTTAATACTAAAAAGGTTTTTTCACCTGTGTCCTGATAAATTAATAGGTAAAAAAAACCTCACTAAACAGTATTTGTAAGATAAAATTGTATTGGGTGTTAAAAGTGAACTGAACTCTGGCATATAATAAAACATGAAGTAATCTTATGGCATATTTAGTAAATCAAGGAAAAAACAAATGCATGATTCTACTGAACAGAAAGCATGCATCATAGAGAAATTAATAGTGAATACTTATTACTGAGAGTGAGGAAATAGGAAAATAATAAGCTGTTTTATTACTTCAGTGTTTTACTTTGGCCATTGATGCTGGTCCATAACCCTTCACTGAAGATCAAATGCAAGAAGATTATCTCCAGTTCACAGAGCTAAAACAACCCTGGATACTAAAAGAAGAGCTATATGCATTACCATCCCTGATCTCAGATTAGATCACAGAGTTACAGTAGTAAAAATAATATGTTATTGGCATAAAAACAGATATATTGACTGATGGAATAAAATTAAAGATTGAGAAATAAGTTCTCATTTCTAAAGTCCAGAATACAAACTGGAAAAGAGAATAGTGTTAGTTGAGATGAATGGCTTCATAAATAATAATGTAAATAGATCTATATTCATCACCCTGCACAAAATTCAAGCCCAAATAAATCAAGAAACTTAACGGAAGATCAGTTACCCTGAATCCCATAGAAGTGAAGGTAGAGAATGTTCTTGATTTCATTGGCATGGGAAAAGACTTTATTGTCAGAATACCAATAGTATAGGCTCTCAAAACAACTGGTAACTGGGTTTTCATGAAACTAAAAAAGATTCTTTATTGACAAGGGATACATTGGACAAACTGTCAGGCTACAGAATGGAAAAATATTTTACCAGTTTCATACCCAATAGAGGGCTCATATCTAAAATATCAAAAGAACAAAAATAAATGGGTATCAATGAAAACAAATAACCTAGTTAAAGTGAGGTAAAGATATAGAGAGTTCTCAAACGATGAAACACAAATTGCTGAGAAACAAATAAAGTACTTTTGAGCATAGTTAAGCATCAGAGAAATGCTAACTAAAGCCTCATTGAGATTTCATCTTTCACCAGCCAGAAAGGCAAAGGTCAATAAAACCAATGATACTTCATGCTGGGCAAGAATGTTTAGTAAGGGGTAAACTCATTCGTTGCTGGTGAGATTGCAAGTTTATACAGCCACTATTGAAATCCATGACTCAGTTCCTTAAGAAGCTGGGAATAGATCTATTGTTAATCATACCAAACAATTGTAGTGATCATTACCCAAATTCTTTTGCCAAATTATGTAAGATTTATTTTCTGTCACTTGGGGCTAGCTTCCTAAAACAAATATTGAGAAAATAGCAATGAACAAAGGAGACAATAGGGTTTATATAGCCTCCAAATTACAAGATTAGGAGGTTTTCAATACTTAGGGGATTTCTAGAGGAAGTTTTGTTATATAGGAAATTAGCTGAGCACTTCAAAATTAGTTGGCAGATCATATTATCAGTGTAGAGGTTAGGGTATAAGATGTGGGACATGTCAAAGTCCAGAAAATAGGTCAAGACCTGGTTAAATACAAGTTTGCCAGAAAACAGGAATGCTTGAAATATGATGGCTTTTAATCTTAAGCTGAAGTTAGGCTGGTCCATCACTACCTCAAGATCTAGTTATATTACGCTTGAGCATATAACCAAAGGACTGTAAATCTTACTATAGAGACACTTGCTTATCTATGTTCATGGCCTATGTATTCTTAATAGTCAAGAATTGAAAACAGCCTACATATCTGTCAACAGACAAGTGAATAAAGAAAATGTGGTACAATTACATAACGGAATATTTTTCACTGTTAAAAAAAAAAACAGGACCCATCATTTCCTTGCAAATTTCATAAATTCCTTGTTTTTAATTGCTGATTTAGTATTCCACTGTGTAAATGTACCACAATCTTTGTATCCATTCCTCGACTGAGGGACATCTGGGTTTTATTCCAGCTTCTGGTTATTAAAAATAAAGCTGCTATGAACATGGTTGAGCAAACGTCCTTGTTGTATACTTGAGCATATTTTGGATACATGCCTAGGAATGATATAGCTGGATCTCGAGGAAGCACTATTCCTAACTATCTGAGAAAGTGCCAGATTGATTTCCAAAGTAGCTGTACAAGTTCACCTTCCCACAATGGAGGAGGGTTCCCCTTTCTCCACATCCTCTCCAGCATGTGTTGTCACTTGAGATTTTGATTTAGTCCTTCTGATGGGTGTAAAGTGAAATCTCAGGGATATTTTGATTTGCATTTCCCTGGTGACCGAGGATGTTGAGCATTTCTTTAAGTGTCTCCCTGCCATTTGATACTACTCTATTGAAAACTCTCTATGTACCTCTGTACCCCATTTTTAATTGGATTACTTGATTTGTTGCTATTTAGCTTCTTTAGTTCTTTCTATATTCTGCATATTAGACTTCTGTTAAATATATGGTTGGGGAAGATCCTTTCCCAATCTCTAGGCTGTTATTTTGTTCTGATGACACTGTCCTTTGCAAAGAAGCTTGTCATTTCCATGAGGTCCCATTTAATGATTGTTGATCTTTGAGTCTGTGCTGTTGATGTTCTATTCAGGATGTTGTTTACTGTGCCAATGAGTTTAAGGCTCTCAAAAGATCATCCTGAGTGAGGTATACCAGAAGCAGAAAGACAAATAATATATGCTCACTTATAAATGGATTTTAGACATATAACATAGGATAAACATACTAAAATCTGCACATCTAAAGATTCTAAACAAGAAGGAGGACCCTGGCAAAGTTGATCAATATACATTCAGAAAGACAAGCAGGGTTGACATCAGAAGATGGCAGCTCAGTCTCTAAGTGGAATCCCTAGTAATGGGAACATGGACTGTCTCTGACATGAACTCAGTAAATAAAGTGTAATAAATAATAATAATAATAATAATAATAATAATAATAATAATAATAATAGCAGTAAAATTTTTAGAAAATTTTAAAACATAGAAAAGCATGCCTGACACTGCTTGGTTAGCCAAGAACTTGGGCTTAGAAGTATTTACCTGGGGGAAACTAAATACTATTGTTCTGCTAAAAAAACTGCTACAATATAAAACTTTCTAACAACATTCTGCTCTACCCATAGAACAGTGCCTTACTCAGTCAAAATCAGAGCTGTTTCTAATTGAGGTAGACATGATCAGATATAGAGGTCCACAACTGGACAATGTACAGAGAGTGAGAGGTATTGGTACATTTAGTCCTAAATGAAATGTCTCAGTCTCTTCATCAAACCTCTTCCATCATAATTTACAAGATTTTATGGAAGAGGGAGGAAAGAGATTTTAAGAGTCAGGGAGATAGGAGACACAAAGGAAACAAGTTCCTCCAGACAAAACAGTACATATACATACATCAACTGATACTTTCAGTGATAGCATGTATAGGGCCTGCACCATTCAGATGGGGTACCAACCCTGAGATGGTGATTTAGACATCAACTACCATCCCTAACCAAGAAACTATCTCTAATTGATAACTGCTTGCAAAGGAAACAATCTTTTCTCTAGTGGAGTCTCACTGGGTTTACAAATCACATTGAAGGGTAGGTCTCATGACCAGCAGTATATAGACAACTCAAAATAAATTGAAATGTTATTTTTGGAGGTATTTTTGTTTCACACAGCTTTATCTGGACATTTTGTACCTTAATCTTCATTTGCTCATGTGTTACAATTTCTGATTTTGTGATTGTGTGTGTGTCTGCATATATATGTCCTTCTCATGCTTTTTCTTTTATTTCCTCCCATCAGTTTGTTTTGTTCTATTTTTGAATTTTTTTCTGTTCATTTTCTAAAGACAGGGGAAGAGGGAATGGAGTTTGATGAGTGGAGAAGTGGAGAGAATATGAAAGGAGATGAGGAGGGGAAACCATAATTAAACCACACTATTTACACCAAAAACAAATTTTATTTTAAAAAGGACACATAACAATTAATGGGTCAATACACATATAAATCAAGACAGTGTCTTAAAACAAACACAAAAAACATGAGTAAATTCTAGATATATGGTATAAACCAACATGCACATGGTCACTAGCACATTTTCTTGGTAGTTATTGTCCTATTTCTAGAGTGTTGGAAAAATTTTCCAGAGCAGGAGTGGGTTTGATATGAGGTCTGCAATCATAACAAACTCATGTGAAGATCAGCATCAGTATAAATAAAGTGTTACATAAGTTTTTATGTTTTTGTTGCTTCCTACCTTCCACCTACTCAAACACTTTCTTTGCAGTCTTTGTTGTGACCAGTGCTTGTCCTTCTGCTTCAAGATTCTTCATTAACCAGACTCCACGATCCAGTTAAATTTCTATCTTCCGGCCAGGGTGACTATTGGCCAGTAGAAGCTACTCTCACAAAGACAGATTAATGTTATAACAGAAAAGAGACTTTCAGTTTGTTCTAGCAAAAGACATGTGAATATGATGTGTTTCTAATAACTGTCAACTTGACAGACTGCAAAATGCTCTAGAAGATGGACTGCACATCACTTCATTGGTCCTTCTCTGTTTCTCTGTTTCGCTTTTATGTGATGAACTGCTTTAAGCTACTGCTGTTTTTACTTCCTGACCACAATGGACTGTGCCTTGAACTATGAACTAAAATATATCCATTCTCCATTAAGTTTCTTTTGTCAGAGTACATTATCTTAATAATTTGTAGTGATTATATGACAAAAGTGAGCCATGGGAATGATTACTAACAGCATTTTTAGTGTTTTTGTTGGCTGTATGTATTGATGGAAATGGAAGTCAAAACATCATCCTGAACATCTTTACCGACAAAGTCAAGGCTCTAAGCTTACAATCAACTAGTCAAGTCTAGTTTTACTTGGCAGGAAAACAAGAGTTCAAGGAAAGGACTTAATGGAGTTGTGAGTGGCAGAAGCTGGTAAAAGGCCAGAGGAACAAATAGAGAGAAGGGCAGTCCTAGTTGATAGGAGAAGCTACAGACAGGGAAGGAGCCAGACAATGAGAAATATCCCCAAAATAGAACAATACAAATTCATGGTCTGTATGTGCCAATTTTTCATAATTTTTATTTTTATATTTATTACAGGTTATTTACTTTGTATCACAGATTCAGCCCACTCCCTCATTCCCTCCCAACCTACCCTCCCTCCCTCATCTCCTTCTTGCCCCTCTATAAGTCCATTGATAGGGGAGGTCTTCCTCTCCTACCATCTGACCATAGTTTATCAGGACTCATGAAGACTGGCTGCAATGTCCTCCTCTGTGGCCTAGCAAGGCTGCTTTTCCCTCTGGGGAGAGGGGGCTGAGGTCAAAGAACCCATCACCGAGTTCATGTCAGAGACAGTACCTGTTCCCTTTACTAGGGAAACCCACTTGGATGCTAAGCTGCCATAAGCTACGTCTGAGCTGGGAGGGGTTCTAGATTATATCCATGCATGGTCCTTAGTTGGAGAAACAGTCTCAGAAAAGACCCTTGTGCCCAGATATATTTGGTCCTTGTGGCACTCCTGTTCTTTCCAGGTCATACTAACCCCCCTTTCTTTCATATGATTCCCAGTACTCTGCCCAAAGTTTGGTTATGAGTCACAGCATCTTCTTTGATACATTGCTAGGTTGAGTCTTTCAGAGGCCCTCTGTGATAGGCTCCTGTCCTGTTTCTTGTTTTTTCCTACTTCCAATGTTTATCCCATTTGTCATTCTAAGTGAGGATTCATAATCTTATCCCAGAACCTCTTCTCGTTTAGCTTCTTTAGGTGTACAGATTTTAGTGTGTTTGTCCTATCTTAGAAGTTTAATATCCACTTATAAGTGAGTATATACCGTGTGTATCTTTCTGCTTCTGGGATACCTCACTCAGGATGATATTTTCTAGATCCCACCATTTGCCTATAAATTTCATGGTCTGTATGTGTCATTTTAAATTTTTTTCTTTTTCTTCTTCTTTTTCTTTACATCCTCCTCCTTTTATTCTTCTTCGAATGTACAGTTTATTTGCTTTGCATACCAGTTGTAGCCTTGTACTATAAAATATTTGTATGTTTTTAAAGTAATAACTAGATGGATACTATTATAATATTAAGAAAAATCATCCAGTTGTGGTGGACATTTGTGGCTTCAGCACTCCAGGAGACTTGGGCAGGGAGTTCTCAAATTTGTGACCAACATGAACTAAATACTAAAAATAAAACCATATAGCAATAGCAACAAAGTCAAACAAAAATGCAAAAAAAATGTTACTAAGAATAAAACTAAACTAAAGGTCTACAGAGATGGTTCAGTGGATAAAGCCTGAAGATGCGAGTTTAATCTCTGGACCTCACATGGTAGAAGAAGAGAACAACCTTTTATATTCCTCTGACCTCCAACTGTACACCATAGCATAACCAAATGTGGAACACAATTATTTAAAAACATAAACAAAAAAACTATAGTAAATAAAAATCCACAGTCCCTTTTGGATGCTGGGGAGTAACTGAATGTTTGAAGGTGGAAATTTTAGAGTAGGCTAAGGTACATATTACTTCCATGCATTGTAATTCATGTGAGAATATTTATATGTATTGTACAGGATTATCAGAAAGATAAGTAGATGGGAGTTCCTAGACACATAGAACACATATATTCCTGATATTGTCTCAGCGTTTACTAGGGAACCTTTGTGAAATTTTCTGTTCAGAACTGTGTCCACCAGAGGGCAGGAAGAGGAAGGCATTGGATTCTTATAACAGCAGCTGGAAAATTCTGCTGTTCATTCTTCAGATATTGTGAAAATGTCAGTTACAGTTTGTTTGGGTTTTTTTTTTCACAATTTTAAAAGCTAAATGTTTTAACTGACTTTTTCAGCTTGTTTCCCTTCTTTAAATCAATCCTATTCTTTCATGATTTGTCAGTTGTACTCCTCTTAATTTCTCATACAACAAATAGTCTCATTTTCTGTGGTGAGAAAACTAATTTGTTTTTTAAATTCTCCTACTTTACTGCTTACAGAACTTACTAAATACTGGATAAACAGAATTATCTAACTTACAAATTAACAAATGAAAATTATTGCCTGTTTTAAACAGACCAACTGATCAAAATTTATAATCTCAACACTGAAAAAGAATGGAAATATCCAGGAGGAATTGGGCATAGGGGAAGTCTAGATGTTTTGGAATGTTGCTCTAAGGGAAAGTTATTTTAAATATGGAAGACTGTGAATGTTTTTACACGGCAGCAAAAAACAAAGGCATCAGAATTATTCTCATGTCATATATTTATGTTTGTTCTCTGTCTTTCCTTCCTGATCCATAAACCCTGACCCATAGTTAACATTTAATTCCAGACTTATATCATAGAGGTTAGATGGCTAATTGGTATGAGCAGAAAATTATGTATATACAAGGTCAAATATTTCAGGTTGTATTTTCAGTTCCCTGATGGGTTAGGAGGGAAAGGGCCTAGAACTTCTAAGGATTATTCTCCAAACATCAAGGCTTACATTAGCCTTTGTAAGATGATTGAGGGAAAAAAATGTATCATAACTCAAACTGATGTGAGCAGACAAAATACAAAGATAATATAAAGTGAAAGGAAATCTTTAAGGAAGATATAACAATTTTTAGGGTAATAAAGAAAGGTAAATGGAGGTATAGAAGAATAAAGTATAGAGAAAATGGAAGGGATAGTGGGAAACATCAAGAGAGCAATTTTTATAACTCTTTTACTATCAATAGGAAAAGAATTTTCTAGCATTTGAGTTTTAACTCATGGGTACTATATGTGTAAGGTGATGGGTTTTCAAAATAAATTGAAATAAAAGAAAGAGAGGGAAGAAAAGACAAAAGTATGAAAAAGTAAGAAAAGAACTTTTAAAAGAAAATGTTTTGCCTTATAAATAATCTTGTTTACTTTGGCATTAGATTTGTCTGACTTAAAGATTCATATACTTGTAATGCAGGTGTTATCAAAAGGGTTTTGGTACAGTACTGTCCTTACTTTTAAAACTCAGTTGCTAAACAGTGACACAAACACTTTTCATAGAATCTTTTCTAGGTGTACACATTCTTCCTCTCCTCCAGTGAGTATCCTGTAGCTCATTTGCAGCTTTCTTACCTTTACTCTGGTCATGTATCATAAATGATTATCTCAATTGCATCCATCAAGGACACAAACTTGCTTGCAGAACTGGTGAAAGTGACATCTACATTCTTACTCAACTAGAGGACTGAACACTGCCCAGGATGACAAAGGGATTGCTCTGAGGAGACAGAATGGCATGAATAAAGGATGTGTTGTGACTAGGACAGCATCAGTGAGGTAAAAACAGATGAAGATAGAGGGACACTGTCATCCCTTGCTTTCAAAGTGTAGAACACAGGCTAGCAACATGGCATCACACAGAGCTGTGTAGAAATGAAGATTTGCAGACCTGATCTAACATCTTAATATTCTAAGCTGTCTAATTATGTGATTCCATAGAAACGTTGAGACACCTTCTTTGGACTAAACCACAGCCACATGTAAACACAAAGGAAGCCAATATTCCTAAAGAAATATAACTGCTTTATTACTGACTGGGGAAAAATGGTCAGAGAAATTCGACACTTAAAAGATTCCAAATTTCAGTCTGAAATTTCCAATACAAGAGAGGTTGTCGTATAGCTTACTCCTATAATCCCAGCAGTCCAGGGATGTGGCTGGGCTATCATGAATTTGATGCCAAACTAGGCTACATAGTTAATTTTTGTCTCCACAAGTACACAAAATATTCCTCTATGCAAATATCTTTGTGAGGTGGTTCCTATTGTAAATCAAGAAAAGAAACCATTCATACTGGAAGAACTTTGCTTAGACAAGGTATATGGAACAAGATTTCTAATGTTTAAGTGAATCATGTGCCCAAAGGAGTTTAAGCTCTCATGTTAGAAGAAAAATCTAGACTGTTATTTCAGGCAAGTGGATGAATAGGCAGGCCAATTTCCCCATTGTTCCTGTGACTAAAGAAGTGATTATAATACATGTATGCTGGACATACTTATGCACTTATGCATGGAGCCTTAGATCCAGTAGTGATAAGACAATCGAGATGGAGTATGATTGGAGAGTGTCCTTGCAGAACCCCACATTCTTCAGAAGGTCAGGAGAGAGTGCTGGAGGCTGAAGAATGGGAGGAAGGGTATGCTCTTACACTGAGGAGCAAAAATGGGAAATAGACTTCACCTGCTAAAGTGCGGGAGAAAATTCTGTCCTCTGTCCATTTGTTCTGCTTTAGCAACTGTGGGCTTCCTGGTGTGCCTCTCTGGTATACCTGTTGTGAAAATAACAGTGAGAAGAATTTCAAGTGAAGAAAAAAAAAATAAAAAACAGAATTCCAGAATACATAGTGAGAGACCAAAGGATTAAAAATCAGTGAATATTGTTTTAAAGTTTAAAGCACAAGCCTGAAGAGAGGCCATCAACTGGAGGTATGTCCAGCTGCGTGTAGGGGGAAAAGAGCCAGCCTTATTGCATTCTTTCTCTGCTCACTAATTATACCATTGCTAGGAAGACAGCCCATATGACCAGGCCAGAACTGTTTGTGGTCTTGGCACCTAAACTGGACTAATCAATTCAAAAGTCAATTTCCCTTACCCAATCATGTAATGCCAAAGCACGTAAATCCCTGCTTGTGGTTGTGCTCTACAAAAAACCTTGTTCCCCTAGACCTCAAGGCCACATTCCCCTCCTGTTTCCATAGGGGGGTTGCGCCCCATGTTCAAATATGTATACAATTAAAAAACTCTTCACATATTTACAGAGGAGTCTATTCCTACTCTTTTGGGTTTCACAATCTGGGCATAACAATGGAATTTGTCTTCTCTCACCTCATATATTAGTATCTTCCAACTGCAATCATTAGAACCTATTCTGCTTCCTATACACCCATTTTTATAAGGTTGCCTGAGATTACAAACAGTTCTAATACTCTGCCATAGCCAAAGGCTTCTCAAATTGAAAACTCCAGCTCAACCAGACTTCTGAGTTGCAGAGTTTTATGTATAGTCACCCAATTGCCTTATGAAAACCTAAGAGGAAGTTATTCAAATCAGAGGTCTGAATGTCCTCCCCCTGAAGATAGGTATCTCTGTCTCAGTAAATACAGTCTCATCTTCTATAGTCTGTACAAACACACCAAACCCTTCTTTGAGATTCCCCTTATACAGTTATTCTTCTTGGAAGCCACTTTCACATTTCTCCTCTTCTCCTCCATGCTACCATCCTAACTCTAGTTGCCTCCCTATCCTCTCTATTTCTAACCTGTTTTCCAGGCTCCTGCCCTTATCCCTCTGTAACCTTTTTCAAAGATGCCAGCTGCTATCTACCAAAAGGATAATTTAAGGGACAACAAAACTTTTCACTGTTTTTCCCCTGAAGCCAGAGTAACAATGAAGTCATTTCATAACTTCCAAGCAAGGTACTCTAGAATCTTTGAATTATTTGTTTACTTCTGCACCTTTTACATAATGTTTTCCCCACATTGTCCTCTTGTAGTTGCAATAAATGGAACTCATGAAACTGTAAAGCTTCAGTAAATCAAAGGACACTGTCAAAGGACACTGTACAAAATGACAGCCTACAGATTAGGAAAGGATCATCATCAACCCTATACCTGAGAGAAGGTTAATATCCAGAATATATAAAGAACTCAAAAAGTTAAAAATCAACAAATCAAGTAATCTCATGAAAAAATGGGGTACAGAGCTAAACAGGGAAGTCTCAATAGAAGAATATTGAAAGATAGAGAAACACTTAAAAGTGCTCAGTTCCATAGTCATCAGGGAAATGAAAATAAAAAAGACCCTGAGATTTTACCTTATACCCATCAGTAGGGTTAATATCAAAAACTCAAGTGACAATTCATGCTGGAGAAGATGTGGAGAAAGAGGACCCTCCTCCACTGCTGGTGGGAATGTAAACTTGTATAACCACTATGGAAATCAACCTTGTGCTTTCTCAGATAATTAGGATTGGTGCTACCTCAAGATCCAGCTATACCATTCCTAAGAGTATACACAAATTATGTTCAAGTATACAGTAAGAACCATTTGCTATACCATGTTCATAGCAGCTTTATTTGTAATAGCCAGAATCTGGAGACAACCCAGATGTCCCAGATGGTACATTTACACAATGGAATACTACTCAGCAATTAAAAACAAGGAAATCATGAAATTTGCTAGCAAATGGTGGGAACTAGAAAAGGTCATCCTGAGTGAGCTGTCCTAGAAGCAGAAAGGCACACATGGTATATACTCACTTATAAGTGGACAGTGTACATATATGATAGAATAAACATACTAATATCAGTACACCTAAAGAAGCTAAGCAAGAAGGAGGACCCTGGGTAAGATGATCAATCCTCAGAAAGGCAAAAATGATGGACAATGGACATTGGAAGGGGAAGAAAACAGAGAACAGGACAGGAGCCTGCCACAGAAGGCCTCTGAGAAACTCTTCCAAGCAGGATACCAAAGCAGATCCTGAGACTCATAGCCAAATTTTGGGAAGAGTACTGGAAATCTTATGAAAGAAGGGGGGACAGAGCGAAAGACCTGGAGGAGACAGGAGCTCCACAGGGGGAGCAACAGAACCAAAAAATCTGGGCAAAGGGGTCTTTTCTGAGACTGACACTTCAACCAAGGACATTGCACGGAGATAACCTAGAACCCATGCACAGAAGTAGCTCATGGCAGCTCAGTCTCCAAGTGGGTTCCCTGGTAATTGTCTCTGACAGAGACAATTCCCAGGATTGTCTCTGACATGAACTCAGTGGCTGGCTATTTGAAGGCCTTCCCCTGGGGGCCAGAGGGAGAGGCAGCCTTACCAGGCCACAGAGGAAGACAATGTAGTCAATCTTGATGAGACCTGATAGGCTAGGGTCAGATGGAAGGGGAGGAGGACTTCCCATATCAATGGACATTTGGGAAGGGCATGGGAGGAGATGATGAAGGGAGGGTAGGATTGGGAGGGAATGAGGGAAGGGGCTACAGCTGGGATACAAAGTGAATAAACTGTAATTAATCAAAATAAATAAATTATTTAAAAAATTAAAAACCCAAAATCCAAAGCCCTTTCTTTGTCTCCAAGCTATCTTAAATGTACTTCTGTCAATTGTACCTCCTTTCTGTTTAAAGTTTAAAGTTAAAAATCCCCGTCAGCTGGTTGCTTGCTTTGTCTATTGACACAGGGCTAACTTTATTTAATCCTAGGTACAGAAACCTTTTCTGTGAAACAGGTGATATTAAGTACTTGCCTACCTTGTCCTTGCAAAGCTTGACAGTTTGCTTTCCAGAGTCTAATTTGTCCAATATTCTGTCTGTTATTGAAGGAAGTGCATTTTCTTGCCCAGTGGCTAGCTTGCCACATATGAAACAAATGCCATATGGAAGTTCATTGATGCTCTTTGAAATGGAATGGAAGTGCTCCTGGGATCTGATCTGTCTCATTGTCAAAAATGTCTTAAATTAAAAAACATCTTTAAATACCATATTGCATATATCTCTGAAGTTTTTGAAAGACCATTTGTCTATCTCTAGTATATATGAATGGCTTATTTCTAGCTATATATTGTCTAATTACTCTAGGAAACATCTGTGATTAACTAAAAACTAGTGCCTAACAAAACAGAAGGTCTTATTGACTATTAGTTTGTATTTCTTTTGTTGCTGTTATTGTTTAGTTTTTGATTTTTTGAGATATGGTTTCTCTGTGTAACCTGAGCTGCCTGTACTCACTTTGTAGAGCTGGCTGGCCTCCAACTCAGAGACAACACCTGCCTCTGCCTCCCTGAGTGAGGGATTACAGGCATGTGCCACTGTGCCCGGGTTAATTTGCATTTCTTAATTATTCTAAAGAGTTTCTGATAGTATCATTCAAAAAGACTAGAAATTCACATTGCTTTGTTTAAAATTACATAAGCAATACCTTAAAAAGTTGAGACATACATTGTGACCAAAATATAACCTTAACTTTGTATCTATGTACAAAGATCTATAAGAATAGATTCAACTATCTAACTTTTTTTTCTATTATTCTTATATTATTTATATATCCACCCTTTTTTTTTCATCCCTTCTCCTCATTTTCCCTAACACTGAATAGGAGAGAAAGATGGATTGCGGGTGGTGGGGGGGGGAGGGAAGAAGCAAATTCCTGAACTTAAACTACTATACTTTGCTTCCTCTCTTACCAATACCATCAACAACTTGTAACCAATCTCCCTCAGTGACAGCAAGCATGCATAAGCAATCAATTTCCCCATAACTCTCTACCCCACATCTAAGGAATGGGGTGTCACTCTGTTAAAATTGCTTCTTGCTGATTTGGGATGTAGTTTTATTGGGGCCCCAAGAAATTGGGAAATTTTTCAAATCTTAGGAAAGCTAGCTGTAACATTTGCAGTATACCTTCTCTGTGTTTTGAAAATGCAGGATTACTTGAAGTCCTGACGGAAACAGTCTGTGAGGCTAGATCATCTTCGATAGCCATTTTGAAGTTGTTTTGGATGCAGATTTTTGAAGAAATAGCAATTGAGGCAGTCTGGTCCTTTTTCAGATGTTTTACTTCTCCACTGGTTTCCAGATTATTATAGTTGGATACTTTTTTCTCCTGAAAAGTTAAAAGCAAAACACTGCCCCAACCCTAAATCTGGGAGACTCCATTTCTATTCTTACTTTCTTCTTTCTTTTTTTGGTGGGTCATGTTTTCTAAGGCAAAATATTTTTGTTTGTTTCTGTGGGGGAATAAAACAGTGTTATATTTCATTTGAAATAAAAAAAAATTATTTTGAAATTTTGAAACTAAATATAACTTCAGTTTATTTAGTTATAGGTCACAAAGGACATTTACTTTTAATTAAAACCTGCTTTTAACTAGTGGCTTTTAACTGTAAATCATTGTAAATCTTATCTTCCTTCCTATTCCTCCCAAGTGTTGGGATCAAATGAACATGGAGTTTGAACCACCACCATGCTATTCTTAGAAACTCTAAAATTTAGGAAACAATTGATTTATAGATATCTGCCTGTTCCTACTATGACAACAGGCATGGACTTTATCACCGTGCTCAAATATTTTAACTTTTCGCCAAATTACTCCAACTATTAGAGATGGAGAAAACAAGTTTGAGCTATAAGAGCTATTTGAATTTACTTAAAATATTTTAAATCTCATAACTGTGTTTTAAACACTAAATGAAAAAATATAGTTATTATTTAAGAAGAAAAATACTCTTAAAAGTTAGACTGACATGAACTCAATGGCTGGCCTTTTGACCCTCCCCCATAAACACCAGGAAGTATCAGCATGGAGAGATCCCAGGGGAAGACATTGCAGCCATCCCTGAGGAGACAAGATTATCTGGGGTCAGATGGAAGGGGAGGAGGTCCTCCCCTGTTAGTGGTCTTGGAGGGGGCCGGGGAGGAGATCAAGGAGGGATGGGGAGAGTGAGAGGGAATGATGGAGGGGGCTACGCCTGGGATGCAAAGTACCTAACCTGTGATTGATATGAAAATAAATAAATTACATTTTTAAAAAAAGTTAGACTGAATGACCAAGTTGTCTAATGAACTATTGCTACTGTTCAAATGTACTCTATCAATTTTGATGGTATCCACATTTTTTTCTCCCATGGAAACAAAAATCCTCTTCTCCATCGTAACACATAAGTCAGTTTCCAGTCTAAAGTCATCACATCTTTAAAATATACAGTATAATTTAATTCAACAGTTTTTCCCATCTTTCATGTCTCTCTACAGCTGTTGTTTCTTCCTATGGGCAATGTGGACAGTCTTGCAGCTGTTCTTGATAATACCTTTTAATATTTTTCTCAGAAGCACTCTTTATTTTATGGATTCTTTCTGAGATAGTAGGAATGTTAATCTGGGTTTTCTTTTTTAATGTAAATTATTTATTTTTATATTAATCACAGATTAGGTACTTTGCATCCCAGGCATAGCCCCCTCCCTCATCCTACTCTCCCCATCCCTCCCTAATCTCCTCCCCACCCCCCTCCAAGTCCACCAACTGGGGAGGACCTCCTCCCTTTCCATCTGACCCCAGTTCATCTTGTCTCCTCAGGGCTGACTGCAATGTCCTCCCCTGGTATACAGCCAGGCTGTTACTCCCTGGCATGTATGCTGAGGGACAAAGAGCCAGCCATCGAGTTCATGATTGAAACAGTCCCTGTTCCCCTTACTAGGGTCTTCAGTTGGACACCTAGCTACCATGGGCCACATCTGAGTGGGGGTTCTAGGCCATATCCATACATGGTCCTTGGTTGGAGAAACTGTCTCATAAAAGACCTCTGTGCTCTGCTCAATATGGTCTTTGTGGAGCTCTTGTTCTCCCCAAGACTTACTAACTTCCCCTATTTTTATTATTATTCCCTGCCCTCTGACGAAGGCTTGGTTGTGAGTCTTAATAGCTGCTTTGATACATTGCTATATTGTTTCTTTCAGAGGCCCTCTTTGGTATGCTCCTGTCCTGTTGCTTGTTTTATACTCCATTCAATGTCCATCCCATTTGTTCATTTAAATGAGCATTGATCATACCAACCTGGGTCCATCTTCTTTTATATCTTC